>HG995302.1:15007500-16257500 GCA_905332915.2 Hecatera dysodea
CTTTACATAAATACCTTATGTAACTAAGATCACGCTTCCACCGTCCTAATCTTTTGCAAGCGTTCCGAAGACACCACACAACGATGAACATAGAAAAATCGAAATACATTGCGTGTTTGATTCTAGACTTAAACTAAAAGAAGCTTGTTGACTTGTCAATGGATTGTGGGTCACCAGTAATGGTCAAGGGAAGTAAAGCAATGTGAGTTGGTAAAAGACAGATGTGCGATAACCCAAGATAATCCTGCGATAAAATCTTATACGATTTGCCTTAGCGCACGGTAGTGAGGTTTACGTCTATAGTCCAAGACGTTAGAGTCGCGAAAGACGGGATCGACGGCTGATATTTGATAGGTAACTTTTACGTACCATCTGCACTTTGTACCGAGTTTATCAAGCGTGTCTTGTACTGTCATATTGTGTTGCAAATTAGAATAGACGGTTGAGATACTGCTACAGTTGATCTGTTATCTTGACCAATGTATAATCTTACTAGCTGATCTTTTCATTTTTTATTTAATAAGGAGTCTTTACGTGTTCAATATTATGCAAATTGTTTCGAGTAGAATCTATCCTAATCAATTTAGCTGTCTGTAAATTATCAATATACTTTTAAACTACTAAAACGGTAGAAACATACGACGCAAAGGAGTGTTAATATTAGAAAAAGTGGTTCTGATAAAAAAAAGATATTATACTATAAGATATTTGGGAGAAATCCTTAATCTAAGGTAAATAAACAAAATTCCCTCAAACTATCAAAAGAACCAATCAAGCCAAAAGCTGTGACGGCAACCACGATCAACTGGTTGACAAATGACACAACTCAAGACACGCTAATGAAAGTATTATACAGCATTATGCTGCAACATGCTGATGAAAATCAGATGCTTTGTGATGCTAAGACTTCGGTGAAAGATGGTGCTTTGGGGAAGTATATGGAAAAAATACTGGGTGATGCAAGAAATAATGAAGTTGATAGCTACTGTGGTCGTGACAAAAGCTTTTCCAAGACTAAAGCAACTAAATAATGGCACAGGCTATCTTAAAAATCAATTAATCAATTTCACTATCTTCAGAAATTTTAAAGGTTGTTAATTAAAGCCAAAGATCAAAGAGGAACGATTGAAAAATATTGCAAAAGCTACTACTGAAATTAATCATACGAACGCAAAGTAGCTACCAATACGTACACATTAATGAAGTATAGCTTCTTCATTAATAAGTTTAAAAAAAGAAGGCAATATACAAAATTCAGTAAACATTCCAAAAAAATTGACATCCCACAAATAGTCGAGCCGAGTTCATCGTTTTAGTTGCGTATAAATTCTACACTGGCAATTTAAGCTTTGACACTTTTATAAAACGTGCATATTTATCCAAGTGTTGTTTACTTTCTATTTAAATTTTACTATCCGTCATCATGGCATAACGGTCATTGGGAAGTGTTTACGTGTAATAAATTAACGGGCGGACAATCCGGCCGGTCGGCTCTAGTGGATAATCATTAATTTCCATGCGACATTGAATTCTTTGGAAGATCTGGCTGAAGCATTAACGTACGCTAAATTTGTTTTCTCATAACTGTCTCCAGTACATTCATTAATTTTCCTTTGTATGGCTCTATGGTTGGTGACTGCGGTGCATATCATGCGCGCGTGTTTTGCTAAATTTTGCTTACGCTGTTCCTCTAACGCCTTTTCTTAATCTGAATATCCACTCTTTGATTTAGTTATTTTAATAATATACATATTTTAAATAAAATAAACTTGTACCTACATGTATATTTACCAAGAAAAATACCTCGCAACAATAAATTTTCAGAAATGTCGAGCAACATTACCATTTTACAAATCGCAGCATGCAGCGTTCAAGTTATGCTAATCTCAATCTGTTATAATTCCCGCATCACATACATTTTACTTTTAAATCTTGTATAATTCGTTCATCTCCCCATTTTTTACGTTGCCTCGTGTCCACTGTCACTACTGGACATTAAAAAACATCTTAATTTCTATGTCATCCCCAACTTTATTGGGAATTTGTAAAGAAAGCGTGTTAGGCTCGTGGCACCTGTACATCTGGCCTTTGACCCAGGGATGCTGAGGTCATCTCGCCTTTTTATACTGACCCTACATAGATATGTTAATTTTGATGGTCTTCGCATTTTTTACGTAGTTTAACTTTTGAATGAGAATCATTGATTGTAAAATTTGTAGTCATTATTTATATTTACTTGACATGTTTAAACTAAATTAGGCTGTTTGAATAAATTTCTTCGTTCATGTCATAATTTTGGACGCTCATTTCATTTAGATATATGGCCTGTTATTTTCGAATTATGCAAATTCCCGAACGTTACTTGAGGTACGAAAAAATAAATCAAAGTAATAATATTTTCGAAGACTGACCCTAGTCCAGTAAATACCATAGATTTTATGGGAACCCGAAATAGCTAATAATTCATAAATATCGGACACCGGACTCCTGTGTCCGGTGCTCAAAATCGCTAATACCGAAACCCGTTGGGGCCAAATACGTCATTAATTTGAACAAGTCCGGACAAAGGGCGAAGACTGCGCCCTTTCAAGACTCGAAAGACTACACGGCGAAGGATAATAGTGGATAGTCTCCTCACTCGTTTAAGAATGATAAATTACCTAAATGGAGTCGGTATGTCCATTCCCACAGATATTAAAGTGGAGGACAAAAGAAGGACCCCCGAGTAGTTGGACCCATGCTGGGGTATTGAAAATATTGCAAAATACACCGTTCATTGTGCGGACCTCATGCAAATCTCTTTGAGGGCTTCTTTCGGATAGAAATTGGAAAAGTTTTGCGATAGTGACTTTGATGTGCCTTGTTTTAAGAAGGCTAATCGCTGATGATATGCTTGTGTTCAGCCGGGATCTGAAGCTTTATATTCTACATACAGTATTGGGATAAGAGTCAAGTGACGTAAGTAATGTCTACCAGCAGACCGATTTGATGCTTGTAACAATTTTATTCCTAACTAGCAGCGCCCCGCGGTTTCAACCGCGTTGTTCCCGTTCCCGTGGTAATACGGGGATAAAATGTAGCCTATGACAATCCATAATAATGTAGCTTTCTATCAATTGGTGAAATAATTTTGAAAATCGGTTCAGTAAATCCATAGATTATACCTTACAACGTCACAAAGGTTACTTCTTTATAATATTAGTATAGATATTCTCGAAAGCTTTTTCCGCTGCTTCGCTTACAGAATCAAAAGGCCCTAACTATGATACCAGTGATACTGTAGATTTTTATCAGCAAGTTCGACCTCAGCAAGCGTTGCTTAACCTTGCCGAGGTCGATCTGTCGATTGGTGCATACACACCGCCAGATCCAGAACAGTATCTTTTTAAATATATTTAATAATTTTTAGCTTTCATAGTTGTGAATGACGCTAGAGATGATTAATTTCACATTTAATTTCCTTCACAATAAAAAAAATACTCACAAAAAAACCTAACACTAATTTAATTTAAAGTAACGCTTCCGAATACCCTTAAGCCAGTCTATAGATCCAAAGCCTTGATAAGGATTCCTTAATCATCGAATTATATATATTTTAGGTTAAGTTTTAAGACTGCATTTTTCTCAACTCACCACTTTATCATCCTATAACTTTAAATTGAAGTCAAATTCTAAAGATCTAAAGCCTTGAAAATTATATCTTAGTCACCAATTTAAAATCCATTGCAGAGTAGGTAAAGGTTTAACCATAGCAATATTATATCTATGGGTTTAACGCTACATTTTCCAATCAGACCACTTCGTCGAGTTATAAACCGAAATACCACTATGAAATTGTATCCCTTCATTTGCGGTCTATTCTCTATAAACCCATTATTGCTATAATATAACACCTGAGCTGGTCCGATTACGCATAATGAGGACAAACCCCTTTGTGTGCATTCAGCCACCGATATTAATAAAAAGGGATAGTGACTAGGCCCTTTGTGGCGACTTGTTTATTCTATAGAGTGACATGAATGTTTAGAAGCAAAAAAAGGGAGATGTAGCGTAGAGAATGCAAAGATATCTTTGCGGCTCGGTAAGGTTAAATTTCAAAATGATGCTACGGAATAAAGAAAAGTTTTCTACGGTAGGAAATTTTGGTAGGTTATGTAGAAAGATGGTATATTTGTAGAAGACGATGATCGGTGACCTCTGCCACCCAGAGAGGTTCATGATTGACGTTTGTATGACGCACGCAGCCGGAGAAATTTGGAGAATTCCGAAATGTTTTCTGCTTGTTATGGAAGTTTATTAACTACTGTAAATATTTCGGTTATTTCATTAATATTAATAAGGATGCTTTTCTTAGGTTTTTAACAATAGGCGTGAATATGCAAATTTTTAATGAATATTCCAAATCAAAATAAGTTCTTGCAACATTATCAAATAATTCATAAAATGTTAGTTTTGAGTGACTTTGTACCCGGTACACATTTTCAGGTTTTTTACATATGAATGCTGTTGCCAAGTTTATCAATAATTGTATCAATATTTTTTGAATTAAAGAAACTTCTAATTAGAATGAATCGCAAAACCTTATCCATAATAGCAAGCAAAGTGATATCTCGGCCTAAAAGTTTTCAGCAAGTGTTAAGCATTGTAAAAAACGTTATCTTCTGTCCGTTCGTAGCAATGTTCTATGAGTTCACGAATCCTTAATTAACTAACAGTAGCATCAAACGGCCGCACATTTTCAGTTGCCAGACAAAAGCTTACAAAAAATGTCTACAATAGTCGACAAAGGTGACAATGAATACAATAGGACTATGGGAAACAGGACAAAAGTCTTCTGTGTATATTCATTGTTTGTTTAACTAAGAAGTGACTGATGAAAACAAATAGCCCTTTTTTAGAATAAGTAGCAACCCCATCTTTGTCCCTATTATTATATCTAGACCCGCTGTATCTTCCATGTTCATTGACAGCGCAGTTCTTGTTATATTAGCCGTCATGTCTAGTATAATTTGGTCTGTGCCATCTTTAAAGTTGGGAGTATAAGAAAGGTCGTGGCTTAGTGGTAGGTAAGATTGTTCTTCACAGTTCTAATTGCCTATTATAATGATACTTGATACGTCTCGACTTGTTCGATGTTCTAGCAGTTGGAGATTATTTTGTATTGTATTGGGTATTGGTTACTTTTATTTTGTAGTTATTTATAATAGGTACTTTGATAATTTTAATAGGAAAATTGTTTGCTTTTGATGCTGGAAAGAAGATCCTTTTTACAAAATGGGAGTCCTAATAGACGTTTTTATCAAAAAATAGTTTTTTTTTCATTTTTTTATTAAAAAGCAATTTTTATTATTGAGAGGCACGCGTTGATCACATTTTCATCTGTTATAAAGCAAATATGTGGTCCACGAAGAAGCACGTTTGACTAGGAGTAACCTAATCACTCTCGACTTGAAGATCATCAGGTGGTGGCTTCTAGTTTGCCTGCTGAACAAAGTCATGTGTATATTGGATTTTTTTCATCTGGAGTTTCTTAGTAGCTCAGATGTATAATGGCAAAATTTGGCGCATGTTCTGGAGGTGCGTCTTTGTGTAATATTAGCGGGCTATAAAAATAAAAATACATACAAGAAAAATAAGTTAACTTATACCTATGTTAGTAATCTTCAAAAGTATCACCTAATAAAGGAGACTCATATCTCCCCGCTATAGTCTTCAGAATGGAATTGTAGCTTTCTCGTATTCTGCAGAGTAAAGAGGCAGATTGCTGCATAAAATAAGTCTAACTGATCTTGGAGATTTTGCTTTGGTAAAAAATCTACGCAAGTAGGTACGCAGAAGCTTGAAGCTATTACTATGAGATTCTGAAATGTTATATATAACTCATAACTTTATCCAAGTTACCACAGTTCATATAAGTGCAGCCCAACATTTTCAAATAACGATAAAAGTCACACCACAAAACAATTAAAATTAGCGTAACCGAATAAATCTTAACGCAAAACCAAAGAATAAGATAATAACTTAAACAAACAACTATAAAAGTTACCTTAATGGACTTAACACTAGAATGTCCAACCGGTCTAACGGACCCCGGATGATTCATCTATCAAATTAATATGGGTTTTTATACCTTTGCTTTTGTTTAACCCTTTTGTGATATGAAAGGGACGGCCCATTAACTTCTTGAGGCCACCATTGTTATTTTTGCGTATGCTAATCCTGGTTCCGGGTGGAACTGTGACTGATTGGTCCCGAGATTCTCATGGCAGGGTGGCGGTCAGTAACGATGAGAAAGTCTCTCAGAATGACTTGACATATTTTCGCATTAATATGTCTTGCAAACCAGTTAGGATGTGGGAAGTAAGGATATCTATTAATCAACTGAGAGGATCTTTATCGTCTAAGCCAAACAATAGGATTTGTATCAATGACCAATCAATTATACTTACTGTAATTACAGTAGGTAATTTCAAAATATATAAATATATTTATACAAGTATAAATTGGTTGTAGACGTCTTAAGTTGACCTGTAAAGTCTAAATTGAATAAAAGAGAAAAAAATAACTTTGAGCTGCCACGCTAAGCAAACTACATGACATATGTATGTAGGTAGGTAGGTATATCTTACTGAGTTACAAAATTAAATAAAGGTATGCCTATTTCTTAATATACGTCGTCGTTAACCAAACCATGATTTAGGTTACGTTTTATTAATACATTTGGTTATATACCAAGAAGTCTCAGAAATCATGTTTTTTATACGTACTGACATTAGAAGCTGCTTCTTCCAATATTTTTTATTATATTTACGAAGCCATTGCAAACGAACATCGACTTGCATTATCCATCATCAACACATCAGCATATTAAACAGAGAACCTAAATCTATAATGACATAATCTGTCCCCAGCCCTTCGGTCTGCGGACGGCTTTAATAATGCATTCGCCATTACTTAGCCCGCAGATGCCGAGCCCGTCTTGCCTCTAATTCTAATTGCAGAAAGGGTGAAAGGATTACACTTGCCCGGTTTTACCCGAATCTGTATTAACTTCGTATCTCACTTTTTGGGAATTAATTAGCTACCATATTTTCGTAAAGGTGTTTCGAATCTTTCGTAATGGAAGGAAAACATTGATTCTGTTCCGCGAAATTAATTTGTGAATGGAGAATGGTTTGTTAACTTTGTTATTCTTTCAGGGATTTACTAGAGGTTATCACAAAGCCATTAGCTCAAAATGTCCTTTTTACAGAGTAGGACATAACGTAATTAATTTTTGACGATCCCGTTGACAGAGTGGCTTTTTTAAAAGCTCGAGTCACAGAAGGTGTCCGGGCGCAGCTGGGACGGCATTACGCTAAACTGTGTGGCGTCGCACTTGTTAAATATTAACGCAGTCTAATTACAACCCCCGTCCCCCGCGTCCTCTAATGGCTTTTAAAACTGATTCCCGCCCTCAAGGATGCGTATTTGATGACAACTCTCGTCGTTTCGGTGGTTTTAAACAAGGGCTGTGCGACTTGCAGACACGTGTCGGTCTTTGGTCCAGAATATTCTGTTTGCCATCCATTTCTCGATCTACAACAGTTTTCCTCTAGTCTCGTAATAAGAGGAGTGATGTATAGTGTACATGACAATAAGTCGTTTAATGTAACTTCTGAATGCATCAGACATATGTGACTTGTAAAAGGCGCGGAAGGGTGAATGCAATTATAAGATTTAAGTGTTTTGTAGGAACCTAATTGACATGAGTCGGAGCATTGCGTTTATTTTCTATTTGAATATTCCTACTTGATTTTCCTACCTGAGATAAAACAACGGTTTCTGTCGGAAAAAATGCAGCTTTAACTATATATAGTAAGGAACGTAATAATTTCTGACAAATGCTATCAAAAGGAAGGGTGCTAACGGATCTTCTCAACCGCCTACAAAATCCGTGCGAATATTGGTTAACAAAGCTAATAATTAATGATGTCGGGACAGCCATATTTGTCCAACTGGCGATCCCAAAGTAAACAGGTCATTCTTAAAGGGAACCGTTTATTTCGCTAATGGTTCTAAACAACAATTATTCGGACCCATTACACGTATCATTAGTATGTACAGTTTTTCGTCGTTTGTTTTCTTAGTCAGGGTCTTTTCGACCCCGCGCGCGGTGGCGGGTTGATATCATCAATCAAAAGATTTCGGAGTTCGGACGGTATCTTAACAAAAGCTTTTTTTTTGCTTTAAGCAAATATGGGAATGTGGTGACGAGAAATAGCTTCAGATCCCTGATTTCATGCGATTTTAATCCTTGTCATTTTGACATGATGGCTGACAATGCTGTGTGAGCTTCGGTACCGTCGTAATATATCTTATTGTGTATAGAAATGTATATTTGGTTTGATAGACATAATAGTTTTGTGTTGATCTGATATTGACGTGTGGGAAGATCCTGTAGGAAATTGTGTTTATAAAATAATTCATTACTTTTCCCGATCATCCATCAACTGCCCGTATGACATAAGTTATGTCCACCATTGACTAACACTTTTAGGATAACATCAAGGTAAGGTTTTAAATAAGATTAGAATTGAATAGAACATGTTCGCTTGCCTGAAATATGGGACATCGGTCTAAAATATAAATCTAGTTCACATATTTCGCTCACATAACTCAGCTGCAAACTAACAGTTGACTAAATTACAATTCTGCAATTTAATCGTAATATAGGTTAGTTGTAACAAATTATGATGAGACAAACGTATGATAATACAGTTATAACATTGCAAAGTTATCTGTCTCTTACACATTTTAATCCTAATAAACTAAAACTGTAAATACAAACGTGATAGCTTACACCAGCAAACTTCTATCTCAAGAAAAATTAAGACAATAATTTCAACAAACTTTTCTATCACCCAAAGAAAAGTTACGATATCGCAACTGTACAACTGACAATCTCTTGTTTTACTCAACGAACACGGCGACATCTGTCAAGACTTGACATGTCTTATCTTTGGGGTAAAAAAATACCCCTGGGGTGCCTTACCACCCCACGGAAGACAATGCAATGTCGGGAATCAAATATATTTATGACTATGTAAATTGGCTCAATTCACAGCAGAATTCAGAATTTAGCTAAGAGGTTGCCTAAAGTAAAAGGTAAAATTTATTTTTTCGCACCAGATGTCGTTGAGTGGGGTTTTCTTGATTTTCTTTGTTTTTTTTCCTTCTTGATATTGTATTTTTTACGCTCGTTTTTCAGTTTATTAAGGTGTGAAGTGACGGGAATGAGACGATAACATCGAACATTTTGTATTTGCGTGTGCAATACTTTTATGACGATCCGCGACTGGAATTTCAGGACGGTTTAAGATATGTCAGTTGGTTTAGTTTAGACTTTGCTCTGCTTTCATTTTTTACTGAAGGATTTTAGTGAAATATATAACTGTTAATACAATAAAACTTGGATAACTGGGACCTTAAGGGACCTGCAAATTTGTCTCACTTAAAGAGGTGTTCCACTTACCCAGTTTATCAGATATCCAGGTATAAATAGATATCTGTCTCATTTACGGAGAGTTCCATCCACATAATGTAGGTACACAAAATATAGTCCCATTATAAGAGGTAAATTACACTCGCTGTCTCAATTATAGAGTTGCTTGTGACGAATAAAATCAAAAGAACTAATCCCTAAAATATAGTCTCAGTACATTAGGTAAAATATACTCACTGTTTCAATAATAGAGGTAATTATGACGATAAAATGGAAAGAACCAATCCCAGATATAGAGGCTTGTGTTGTCCCACTAACAGAGGTAATTCATTGCTAAAGTGTCGGGATCTAAGCATGAGTTCCAGCTATGGAGGTTTCTCACTTATCCAGGTCCCTGCACTTAACCAAGTTTTACTGTAGTAAGCTGAAGTGGCAGGGGGTTGGCCATATTATTCGTAGAACCGACAACCGTTGGGGTAAACGAGTTCTAGAGTGGAGACCGCGTCTCAGCAAACGTAGTGTAGGACGTCCTCAGGCACGGTGGAGTGACGATTTGCGCAGGACGGCTGGCAGAAACTGGATGCGAGAAGCCGAAAATAGACCTAAGTGGCGTGCAATTGGAGAGGCCTATGTCCAGCTGTAGACTGCAACAGGCTGGTGATGATGATGATGATGATATAACAGTTGTTGACAGCTCCTCATCTTCTTCCCGGGAAAAAAAGCTTAAACATTCATGTTTAAGGGCTGATTTATGCAATGCTAGATAATTTTATTGGAAGAATAATTTAGAATTTTTGACAGTTCTCCCATACAAAAACTGTCAAACGTCAATTTTATATCACGAATAAAAATTATCTATCGCTTGAAAAATCAGCCCTAAGAGTCATGAATTGTAGTTATCTCCAATACATATTTATAGAAACTGTGTCCCTGATTCTCCATATGTAACAGTTAGAACCTAGCCGACCCAAAATGATCGAGCAAGCAAAGTTGAAAAACGGCGCGAAAAAAAGAGTATTTTACAAACTTACTCCACTAGCAACTTGACTTTCACATTATAAGTAAGTGGTAACGTGAGCAAGCCACAAGCCAACAGGTTTTCCTTATTACCACCGTAAAAAAGTGCGGATATATTTTAGCGTTAAGTGGATGACGGCACGGGTGTCCGCAAAAAGTGCGGTTAAGCGGACAGGGGACGAGACGTTTGTTTTTACACGTCCGCGCCAATTCTTGTGGATGTGGCCGGCAACAAATGCGGGAGGAGAACGGAGATATTTCTTTTTAGGGTTCCAAATATATGTCGTATCATATGAAACATGGAATTCACACTTGTGTGTTTGTCTGTCTAAAACAATTTGCTTCGAAACTACGGGCCTGATTCAGTTGTAATTTTGATTCGGTATTTGGGATACCAAATAAAAAAATGTTTTGGCAGAACCAACTACTCCATCCAAAGGCTTGGAGGAGGGGTAGAGGTTCACATAAAGAAGTAAAAACCACAAATCTGTTGTGTTGTCTGTCTGTTGTTATTTGTGTAGGTAAGTGATAATAACAGATTTTTTTTGGGAGGATTTGATTTTTGGGTTTTACTTTTTACCACCAGACATGGACCAATTAATAATAATAATATAATAATTGTTTATTTATAAAACAGGGCACATATACAATAAAATAACTTGCATTTTTTTATAAAGAACACGATTAATTATATGCCTGAACTAGGTTGAACCTGTGTTTCAGGCTAGACAGTGCTTATACTAACTTAAAATAATAAATTAACAATGAATCAATGACTATATAATTAAAACTTAAATTAAAGAACACATCATGTTTTATTTACAGACACATAAAAGATCTTCTGTCTCTTCGTAAGAGATGTTTTGTAAATATTGCACAATTATCTTTTTACAGCTATAATAATTTAACTTATAGATACTTAATTTCCTATTTAATCTATTGTACAGAAATGGACCTAAAAATGTAAAAAATCTTTTTACAAACACATATTTTGAAAACGCATTGGAATCACATACAATATCGTTCCGTCTCTTATTAGTAATACTAGTGTTGTAAGAAAGCATGGTGTGCTGTTTTAATATCAAGTGCATAATGAAAAGCTGGCGAACAGTCAGTACGTTGCACGATTTGTACAGGAGCTCTGTGGGATAGAGGAAGGGATGGAAATAAGCTACTTTTAAAATAGCTCTCTGAGCTCTTTCAAGTGGAAGTAAGTGAGTTTTGGGTGCTCCACCCCACGAAGTAATACAGTACTGGATTATAGATTGACCTAAGGCCAAATAAACTTGTGTGATTAATTTTGAATCTGCAATAGCTCGTAGTTTTTTAAAAACATACATTAACTTGCGCACTCTTTTAACCAGAATTTCTATATGTGGTCTAAATGAGAGTGTTTCGTCTATTATTACTCCGAGATATTTAATGTTGCATGTTTGGAGGATAAAAGGGCAATCACATATACTGATTGGGTAGAGTCCACATTTATGAGCAAACAGATGAGGATTTGCTAAGTTAAATTGAGGTTTACGCATGGAGAAGTGAATATATTTGGTCTTGTCAGCATTTAATGTTAGTAAATTATTTTGAAGCCAATTAGTCACGGTATTAAAACCTAATTGAGCGTATTCGTACAATTCTATACTGGTTTTAGCGGTAAAAAGTATGGCCGTGTCGTCAGCATATGTAACAATTTTGCCTTGTTTAATGTTTAAATTGCACAAATCATTAATATAAATCAGGAATAGGGTTGGGCCCAGAATGCTTCCCTGGGGAACACCAAAACCAGTATTTTTTACTTCATCAAAAATTAGATCTGAAATATCGTTAGATCTTGTTTAAAAACGTTTAAGTATTACAAGTCTCATATTTAGTTGCAATGGTTGTAATTTTACTCGTCTCTCGACTCTCAGCTGTGGGACTATGTAAACCGGTGGCTCTCGTGTGTGGCCAACTGCCTGGAGGCTCGAGCTGTCGACGCCAAGTTATGGCAACGTGAATCTGCAGTAAATCTAGTTTTACTGTTATTTAACAGGATGTTGACTGTAAAGGAGCGTTCTTCTTAAACTTAAAAAGAATTTGCCATCGACACGCGATGGGAAACACATTTTTATCTATAGTTTTGAAATATTAAATATATACTAGGCTCTGTTTGCGGCATCGTCCGTGTTAATGTATACATTCAATTGTAACATTTATAAAATTAGTATCAGCTTCAGTGAAATCAATCGTTGATGCAGCCATAAAGTCCTCAGAGGTACAGGCAATAAGTCGGACTGCGGAAAGAGGCTGAACAAATACGAAGATCGGAGCCATTTGAGAACCCCCATCTGGGTAGGTTGTCTCTAATGCGGGTTGTCTTACAAAATCAGTGTTGAAGTAAGTTCTATGTTGTATGTTAATTATTAAATAGTGGTTTTACAAATAAATTACAAATAAAATCGGAGTTCGTGGCTAAAGAATAACAGCCGCTCAGGTCGATCTTAAAGGTTAAGCAACGCTTGCCAAGACTGGTCTGTGCATGTGTGACCATCTTAACATACCGAGTTTCCTCCGTGCCTCGGAAAGAACGTTAAGCCGTTGGTCCCGGCTATCATTTGTAGATCTTTGGCAGTCATTACAGATTGACAGAAGCAAGAAAATCTGACACCAGTCTTGCCAAGAAAAAGCTAGGCAGTCTTTTATTTGTTTTTTTTTTTTGCTCGAAAAAGTCACCGCGGCCCATGGAACACACAGGGCATTAAGGAGGAATAGGACTTGTTTAGGCAAATTTTTTGAATAACATCAAAACCATATATTTTAAAAATATATATTTGCAACCCTCACAATTCGCTCTTTCATTTGATATGACACGGTAAATGATAAATGATAAATGATAAATGATATTTATTTTGTAAGTAGGTTAAACATAACACTTTTACACGTCCAATATTTCTTGTCATTTTAAGCTAGATGAAGCCGGTGTTTCCTAGCTGACTACCCTGAGAAGAAACACCGAAACAAACTCAGAGGTCAAAGTCTCTTTTAAAGTCCATACAATCCGTACTGGTCAAATCATATGAGAACCATGTAGGTTAATGTCTGAGGTAGCCTTTTGAGGAAAGTGCCACACAGATTTGAGTGGACCTGTCCAGACAGTGCAAGCATTTGTCAGATACCGTGTAGCTCAAACTTAAAACTTTAAGGAGCTCAACGGCTTGACGAACAATACCAAAGTAAGGACATTTGGGTAGGCCGCAAGAATTACTCAAACTGCCAGACAAACTGAAACAAGACCCTAATATGGCGATCTACATAGTTCCCATTCATAATATGTTATATGAGAACTATGCAGATCTGTGTCATCTGTGTACAATTAGAATTACTTTTTTTCATATTTTGCCCCTCAAAAGTAAGCACCTTTTCAAAATTTATTTATTTTCGTTACTCGACTCGGTTTAGGTCACAGAAGATTATATGTGTACTAAATTTCAACAAAACCGTTCCAGTAGATTTGGAGAAAATTGAGTGTGACCAGTCGGACAGACAAATACATAGACAGACAACTGAGTGATCCTATAAGCTTCCGTTTCCATGTAAAGCTTAAGCGGAACCCTAATAAACAAACACAAGCTGTTAACATTTAATTTATACAAATATAAAATCATACTTGCCTATTAGTTTCATCTTAAGACGCGTCTCCGGATCCCAACCTCGTGTGTACTGCGACTCGTCAATTTCATTAGGGTCGCGCGTCGCAGTAAACCGTCCAGGGCGGGCGGCTAGGGCGGCGTAGGGCGGAAGAGCCTCTCTATAAATTGTCACCATCGATAGTGCTTCGGATTAACTGTTTTATTGTTTCTTCTAAGTGTTTATTGTTTTGTTTGAGGTTTTTTCGGCTGTTAGGGATAGTTGTGAGGTATTTAAAAATGTGTAAGACGACTAATGCTCGCATAAACTTGTGACGTGATGTTTGAACAACATCAGTCAGTAACTCGAGGTTCATGACAACGTCTGTGTGTATCCTGATCTCTCTATCTCTCTGTGAGCACGGTAAACCATTATGTAATATTGCAATATATACATAACTAGCATACCCGCGCCACTTCGTCTGCGTAACATAAGAGAGGGAAAAAAACTAAAAAGTTTTTGCAACATTCTTCATTGGTGCTCCGCTCCTGTTGATCTTAGCGTGATGATATATATAATATAAGCCTTCCTCAATAAAGAGGCTATCTAAAACTGAAAGAATTTTTCAATGTGGACTAGCAGTTTCTGAGATTAGCGCGTTCAAACAAACAAACTCTTCAGCTTCACATATTAGTATAGATTAGCATTAGTATAGAAGCATTGATTGTGTATTTAGCGCAAATATCGATGAGCTCTTTTAACCATAAAGAGAGCCAGAAATATGCTGGTCTATGGTCAATACCAAATAAATGTGGAATAACGGTCATTCACCCACCTACATTATAATACATTCCGAAAAATAATGATATAAAGCTATCCTGAATCGACGTCTATTGTGAATAATCATGATCCTTTACGTTAACTAGTAATGAAAAACGATTTGTTTTACAGATACTTTCGAAGTCCTACTACGAAGTGATATTAAGGAAAGAGCAATGACCGTTATTCCATATTTATCTGGAGTCGACCATAATCTAAGAAATTCAGTATTGGCCAAAATAATGTTGTTAATAGGACGAATGTTATTAATTATTAATCAAGGTGTACAGTCAGATTCTAAAACTGTTTTTATGAATCGCACACTGAGAGCGGAAGAAGTTATTTGAAGATATTCCAACCAGAAACAGGCGAACATATTGTACGTATCTTGCTCCAAATAGCTAGCTGGATCACAAGAAAGCACCGCCGCGCGCCGCTTTATCATTGTGTTCTAAATTATGACTTGTGTTGGAAAGATCGCATAGCATCTAAAACTACTTTTGAACGCAGTGAGCTTATAGTAGTTCCATATTTGGTAGATAACTTCCAATCACATGTAATCCACTTCCAATTTACTCCGAAGTTATGGGAGCACGTGTTCATCTTCATTGTCCCACAATTATTTTGCACAATCGAGTAATCTATTTTATGAATGCAGTTTATAGGAAAGCATGCTAAGCCGTTGGTCCCGGCTGTCATTTGTAGACCTTTGGCAGTCGTTACGGATTATCAGAAGCCAGTAAATCTGACTCCAGTCATGCTAAGAAGTACCGTGTTACCCAGTTAATGGGTAGTAGTAAATACTGGTAATCAGCTGAATCCGGTTTGACTGGAAGCCGACCCCAATATAGTTGGGAAAAGGCTAGGCAAATGATGAGTTTACAGGAAACATGTTCACATTTAATTTTGCTATTCACACCATTATATTAGACACAACTTTAAATAAAAAAGGAGAACTAGTAATGCGAGCAGCTAACAAACGGACAGATAAGACACACGAGTGATAAGGGTTACGTTTTTCATTCGGTCGTACGGGACACTAAAAATGCCAATGTTGTACTATATCTAGTATATAGAACGTTTAAAAGTTGCTGTCCGTCGGATAGATTTCCAAAAAATATTGGACACGTATTTTTCTTTTTCACGTTAACAAAAAATGAAGACGATACAGTGCGTTGAAAACTCGTGTGACGTCACTACTCGCTACAATTTTAACCAAGCCGTGACGTCACAAGCCCCCACTCCTGATCTTTGATGCTTTGTATCTTCGTCAGTTTTTATAGATTTGATAAAGGAAAAAATACGTGTCCAATATTTTTCTATAATCTAACTGACGGACTAAACATAATCATATATTTTTTACTAAGGACAAATCCCTATTAATTGATCTGTGGCTATTTATACCTAAATCTGTAAAAAATCTCTAACGACATAATGAGGTTTAATCTAATAGCGCTACGACCATGAATCGAGCTCAATACCAATCTCTCTATCGCCAGTCCGACTGAGCTTGAGGTTCCGTCGGCACACAGACCGATACACATACATACCATATTCTATAAGTACAGCACTCACTTGGGAACTCTTTAGTCTCTCTGATCTGTCAGGCTAACGCATTACTAGCCGACACTTTCAAGAAACCAACATTCAAAAGGCACATTTGAAAGCCTACCATCGTATATATACCCATTTATTTAACAACCAAAGCTAGTCACACAACATACATTGCATGGTTTCTATGAAGCTGCAAATGTGTGGTTGGTATTCGAAAGGTAATGTATTGTGTGTTATGTGGGATTGTAGGGTGGTGTCGGAATGGATGCGGTGCTGTGACGTTGTGTTGTCAATCACAATCAAGCTCGACCACCCGCGCGATTAGGCGCGGGATAGTGAATGTGAAAACTGTGGAGACGACTTTAAAGTTTTTGTTAAAAATAAAAAGGATTATTTTTGCTTTGAAAAGTATAAAGAAGTTTCAGCGAAATTGTAACTTGTCAATTATTATCTTGGGTCTAGTTTTGAGATTCTACTTTTTAGTATCTAAAGTGAGATGGCTATCTTTGTAAAATACATATGGGGTGACTCCTATTTAGTTTATTGGTCCCATAACTCCCAGTTCCAAAATTGTATATTTAGGTAGGAGAACTTTTCTTGAAAGGTATATAAATTTCCCGATTATAATGTTGGGGGTGGTTTCCAATCAGGATATAGGTGTTATGTATCTTACTTTTTCTTTTCTATGCTTCTTCCTATGACTTAATATCAACACAACAACTACACCTCATAAATTCAGTTTTGCAGTAGTATGCACAAAGACGGGGCCCCATAGGGTCAGTGCTTGCTAGGGTTTCGGAATTTGTTCGAAAGAGTCACCGCGGCCCTGGAACGCAAAGGGCACAAGTAGGATCACGGCAGTAGGTATGCACAACATCTAGTAACTAGTCCACTTCGAACCCACTAAACCAGTGGCGGTACCTTCATATAAGCCCAAAAGCCCTGCATGCCTTACTAAAATGCTCGATAGATAATTAATATCAAATCCGAACTATTTAAAAGTTCGCGCGCTTAATTCCTGTCAAAATAACACAAAGTATCTACCTATGCCACACTACTACACATCGCGATTGTTCGCGCGCAGAGTTTCGTATTTGCAGCATCTACATATAGCTATCTTGCTTACACGCACCGGCTTTTGCCGGGCTTTCAAATACACTCTCTGTCACTTTCGCACTTATAGCGATGTGCCGTATAACGAGTTAGAAGCTTGTGCGTCTACAAATGGAGTAGTATGGAAGATTTAAGCCGGGCATGCCTATGAAGTTGCACGCGTATGGTTGACCTTGTCACCTTGCCAACTCTGCAATGTTGCTGTTTTAGCGACGTTGTGAGATCTTGGAGATTTTTAACGAGTTTAGAGACTTTTTTTAAGATTAAGCAACAATAAAAACTAGCGACTTTTTAAAATAACGAAATTAAATATTCAAGCAATATCTTAAAAATTAAAAAAATGCGACATCTAGCTAGATTTTTCATATACCTGGTGACTTTTTTTTGCCTAAATGACAACACTGCAATGCAACTCTGCGTAAGTAGCTCCTGACACCCGAGTGCAACTAACTTCAGTTTCATTTGCTTTAGTTTTGTTTTGTTTTGAAAAGTTTTGTTGTTAAAGTTTTTAGTGTGTTTTCTTAGATTTTCTCAGTGATACAATTGTTTTGGTGACTTACCTACAACAATGGAGGTAATTATACCTTGTGAGGATTTAAAATGCGTTCAAGTTTTGATTGGCGAAGATAAGGTAAAATCTTTAAACTTTGCTCAGAAAAAACAGTTCATTTCTTCATTAAAACTGACGCCTAATCTGTGTATTTCTCAGACTAGTAAATCGCATAAACGAAAATTTAATAGATCAGTGTATAAAACTAGTTGGATTGTTGGCTGTTCGCACACTAATAAGTTGTATTGCTGGTGCTGCATATTTTTTTCGAATGAAGATTCCGTTTGGAATACACCTGGTTATAATGATTTAAATAACATATCTGGCGCCATTAAAAGGCATGCAAACTATTTCGACAAACAAACATTAAAAAGCCTGTTAGTCTAGTCCTGATCTGAAAGATCGTAATGTTTTCGAATTAATTGATTTCATTCATGAGAATAACCTCGAAGATGCCTTTCCCGAGCTGTTAAAGTTAGCGTATCTTGTTGTAACTATTCTGGCTACAAGTTCTTCCGCGGATCGTGCTTTTACCTATCTGAGAAATACACAAGGTCAAGAGCGTCTTTCCGAATTATCAATGATAGCTATCGAAAAACAATAATTGTTGATAGAATTACAACGATCACCAAAATTTTACTCTGATGTAATTAAAAAAAATATTTTAAGAAAGATAGACGATTCCAATTAGAATATAAATAATATATATATATAAACATACGTAGGTACCTACATAGTCGAAAATTGAACTATCTTTTTTTGAAATCGGTTAAAATTTTATTGGGCTTGCCTTATTTTGAAACCCTAGGCACGCCACTGCACTAAACAAACACCACGCGACTCCACGCCACCTCTACTCCCAATCATCTAGGTGTACAAGCACCACGTTTACCAGATATCTGTCTGTCTGTCCGTCTTATCGCTCCTATCTCCACACCTCACAATGGATGGAGAAAACAATATTTTTGATTACCACATAATACTGTTTGGGTTAGCCGTTACCGTTAACCGTAGTTAGGTATTGCCTACGAATGGTATGTTGATCTGATCCGGGAATGGTAAATGAGGTGGATGGGTGTCTGTCATTGTCTTGTGCGAATTTGGAGTCCCAATTGATAGGCCTTTGTAGGTGACGCTGAAGTTAAGGCCGCGCAGTAGGACGGCTATCGGAGATCGATTTGATGTTGGACTTGAATAGTAAGGATCCCTGAGAACGGCTTTAAAGTTCAGTGAGTAAGGTTCCCAGGGCGACATGCTTTATGTTACTGAAACAGTAAAAATGGGCTTGATACAATTTAATTGATGACGACTGTTCCGTATTGAAATTAACTTACAGTCCTCTAAAACTACGTGATTATATTTCAGTACAGTACATTATGATTAATTATAGTTCATATATTAAACAACTTGAAAGTCTGTTATTCCGGTTCTTATAGATACCTTTTAGTATTAGCTGCCGCCTGCAAATTCCTTACAGATAATCACTACTTAGTATAAAACAAAGTCGCTTGCCGCTGTCTGTCTGTCTGTCTCTATACATGCTTAGATCTTTAAAACTACGCAACGGATTTTGATGCGGTTTTTTTTAATACAAAGAGGTTTCGAAAAAGAAGGTAAGGTTAAATACTTGCATAATATAGGTACCTAGTAGAGATTTAATATCAGCATTGCACCCGTGCGAAGCCGAGGCGGGTCGCTAGTATTGAATAAAGAATCTTCTTATCAGTATTTTAGCTAAGTAATGGTTAAGCGTTTTTATGAATCCGCTGTTTGTAAAAACGTAATCTAACAACACCAATTTATTAAGTTGAACTGGTTCCTGAAGAATCTTTAATAAAGTATCATGCACACAGAATTGTAGATGACATTTTTCAGTTCGCAATTAACTTACCTTTTGTTATTATCTCGACAGTGGGTGTTTTGAAACTACGACACTATGTTGTGACAATAAGTGCAAGCGATGGAAATCTTCCCGACACATCGAAACAGCCTCTGATCAGTGTAGTTGGACATCGGATCACAGTGGCGGAACAGTGAAATACATCGGATCACAGTGTCGGATCAGTAGTCCTTGTGTAGCGGGAGTGTCAAGTGATTCCAGTTGCTGCCATATTTGAACACTTTGGATAGAAATATTAAGGAAGCTTTTGTGTGTTGATAGTGTTCAATTCTTTGAAGATCAGTGCAGACTCGGATTCCTGGGGCGTGAAGGGCAACGCGTGCGATTGCTCCTTATGAGCTTCGAGTAAAATAAATCTAAAGCTCTAAATTAGAAACAAATATGGCTGTATATTATAGCATAAGCATAGCAAGCATAATTAGCCTTTTAATGTGCACTGCTGGGACACAGGCCTCCTCTCTAGGAGAGGGAATGGGCCGTAATCCACCACGCGGGCCCAGTGCGGGTTGGTGAATGTCACATGTCTTCGAATTTTCGGTTCTAGGACATGCCAGTTTCCTTACGATGTTTTCCTTCACGGTTTTAAGAGCAGTCATGATGAAATTAATTACACAAAGTAATGCGCCTGGCTGGGTTTGAATCCGCGACTTACAATTCGTGAGTCGGGGCCGTTACTATTCTGCCACCACTGCTCTTATATTATACTAGCAGCGCCTCGCGGTTTCACCCGCGTAGTTCCCGTTCCCGTGGGAATATAGGGATAAAATATAGCCTATAGCCTTCCTCGATAAATGGGCTATCTAACACTGAAAGATTTTTTCAAATCGGACCAGTAGTTCCTGAGATTAGCGCGTTCAAACAAACAAACAAACTCTTCAGCTTTATAATATTAGTATAGATTATATTTTTTCATTTTCGAAACTCGGCTTAATTTTGGTCAAATCGTAAGCTATCCAAGGATACTCGTGTTCGCTTCAATCGCCCTTTTTGTCTTTTTAATCAAGGTCAATTAACTTTTAAATCACCCACACAGTTGGCATAATTTGCCTCCTGAGCGACTGGTACACTACCAATAAAAATGTCACAGTTTTTAAAATTCTCTTTAAGAATTTAGGAGTTATCCATCTTTTTAGGACTTTGAAACATCTAAAAACTGGATAAATATGAAAGCATAGTTACTACCCTATCCTTTTCACCAACACAGCTATAACTACGTAGTTACTTAGCTTCTAATCCATACCTACGCACTCACAGTCCAGGGGCGTCAAGTTCAGGCACGAATCAATCGTCCTCCGCGGAGGAGTATGCGCGAACTCGCGGGTTCACCGGGAGGTCGGGGTCGTGACCTGTGACCTCATTGGGCGACCTTTGACACGCCTACCGCCCTCTCCTCACTGAAACCGCTGAAAGCACCCAAGAAGGATGGCATGAGGATAATTGCAGTATATTATGTGTATGTTCAAGATTTGAGTTAAATGTCTAAGTATTGTGTTGTTCTTCTGTATCGATGGCAAATAATGTCTTTAAACGTTTAATATTATGTTTCGCCTCATATTCAACTAGGGTAATATCATATCGTTAGCGCTATTTTAAAGCTTCATTTGACAATATTCTGAAGTAAAAAATTGAATGACTCCTACTTCCCTGTAGCCCATTGAAAGTTATGAAAGCAAGAAGAATGTCCCGAGAACAATTTCAGTAGTAGTAGTGTATTTGTTCAACATTTAACGTAAATAGTTAATTTGTTAACTAGTGTCAGTGAAGGCATAGTCAACTTTCGAGTGCGTTCCTGCTTCTGCACTCTCTTTAATTTGTAAGATTATATTTATTATTTATTTGTAGGATATACCTACATGACTCAAAAAATTACTTCTAAACCTATCCGAAACGGTGTGCGAAGTTTTAGAGCTCACTTCGCTTGCTCTTGCATTCTTTCTGTATTGGTTCTTGCATCAGTCAGCTATATTTGGTGGTGTGCAAAAAGAATAAGGATGACAAATAGACTGTTTAAATATATTAAAAAAAAACTGTTTTATATATCTAGTATGTATGTAAATCGGGCTGGTTTCCGCAACTCCACGATTAATCGCGTATTTGGCGCGCAGGGGGGACATATGTGCTAGGGCTGCGGAATTTGGTCGAAAGAGTCACCGCGGCCCTGGAACGCAAAGGGTACTAGAAGGATCACGGGTGGGTTTTAGTCAGTAAGAGTCTGACACTCTCTTCCGCTCCACCCAGAGCGGGACGAGTCATTTGATGATTTTCCATCCAGAAAAAAAGGGGGATAAATGTGTCGTTCGATCCAGCCCACTTCCCCAAAGAAGGCCAGCAACGCTTTGGTTATACAAACAATCTCACAGAGTGTTCCTGGGTTTCTTAAGTATTTAGTCTTGTAATAGGGTAGTTGACTAAAAAAATCTAATTAGTCCGTCAGATAGATTTCCAAAAAATATTGGACACGTATTTCTTCTTTTTTCACGTAAACAAAAAATGAAGACGATACAGAGCGTTGAAAACTCGTGTGACGTCACTACTCGCTACAATTTTTACCGAGCCGTAACGTCACAAGCCCCCACTCCTGATCTTTGATGCTTTATATCTTCGTCAGTTTTTATAGATTTGATAAAGGAAAAAATACGTGTCCAATATTTTTCTATAATCTAACTGACGGACTAAACATAATCATATATTTTTTACTCAGGAAACATCCCTATTAGCGATTACCGAGCAGCTTAAAAGCAGATGTGCTGCTGTCTCGTTCTCCTTGCTCCTCATGCTGACTCTGCAGAGTGGGTTCTCAGCGACATAGAGGTGTTTATTAAAAGACCCATGGCCAGTGGTGACAGGTGACTAAATGCAACTGTTATTTAGTCAGTGGAAGGGCTTGTTTCTTAAAAAAAAACATATAACCCGTTACTTAGCATCTTTAGTAGTAGTAGTAGATAAGTAATTGATATGTAAATGTAAAGTTGAATGTACAGTATCTTATTGGAGGTACGGTTACAAGGTCAGTCAGTTTTGCGTTCAGTTTCCTGTAGATTGTGTCTGCATTTAGTTTGTTATTGGTTAACTTATTTTGTAGGTAGAATTTTTATTGTAATGTAATGTTATGATCCTATTGCTACTGGCCTTGTGGTTTCCGACTAAGAACTATTCGGCTGTGTCTGTGGGTGTCGTTAATATTATTTTTAATGATGTGAAATCATCACATGACTCAGACTCAAACAGACTTTTGCTGGTTAAAACCTGTCCAGCTCCTCCAAATGCCCTTTGCGTTCCAGAGCTAATGGTGAAGGACCCTGTGTCAAAAGCTTGTCATAAAAAATGGAAATCCAATTTCTTAATCAATAAATACCTACGTACGTATACTTAGTAATTATTGACTTTTCGCAATTCCTTTGATTATATCGAATATAATAAGATTCCTCTATTAGGACCTCCTAGATACGTTTGATATTGTAAAGAGCATAGTAGAGAGTTCAAGTGCATGCATAATTATCAGAAGAAGACGCGTCAGACGACGAGAGTCGCACGCCGATTCCCGGTTACCATAGGCGCGGGCCTGGGGATAGCATGTGGCTCGCTGTCCATTAACAACCAAGCCCTGGTTATCGGAGCGTTCTGTTCCATCCGTACTTCAAAGAGATGTCCGCATGATAGTCGAGAGCCGCTAGGGCCAGTGCCTGCCAGGGTGCAGGAATTTCCTGTAAAGAGACCAGGTCACTGCGGTCCTGGAATGTAAAGTGCATTAGTAATAACACGGATGAGTATCAGTCATTTAGAATCAAGACAGTCCCTGCCGATAGGCCCAGAGAGAAAGAAATAATTAGATGATTTACAATTCTTTAAAAAAAGTTTATACCATATTTTCGAGTTACAAAAACAAAAGCTAAGCAAAAAGTAAGAAATTATACCGTTGCGACAATTTAAGTTACCTCATACATAAACGGCTTTTTTTTTCATATTTATTTTTCATAATCACAACTGTCGTGAAACAATGTGACCATCACACTATCTCCATCACTGCACAAAACTCGACATCCAAAAAACATATCTTATCCCACTCTTCTGTCACAGGTCTGCTGGAAGACATTTCTATTGAAATAAGAAGTACCTTTGTGCTCTTGGTTTCTGTACAAAATTTTCTATTTTAAGTATATTTTGTGTGTACTTAAATAAATAAAAATAAATAAATAAACACCAGTTCCAATAACGCACTTACCGGTAACCGTTCGTTACTCGCGTGCCCGACAGTTGGTGACATTCTGACCTCCTACACTGGTTGTAATGCACCTGTGTAAAACGGAACCCGTCTGATGACTTGGACCTTTTTTGTCAAACGACTCTTTGCTTCAAAGGGTCACTGTCAACTGTCACGCTGTGCGCGTCAAATGTCACTTTCATTTGTCACGCAGCGTGATGTTGTTAGCTAGCGTTTGGTCTATCAGTTTTCAAGATTTCGAAACAATATATTACCTAATAATAATATATACATAGTTATTTTTAGTTTAGAATAGGCTGGAGACCTCTTCAAGTTAAAGTGCCAATATTATTTAATCAACTTAGGTATATATATGAGAACTATCCCATTCATTAATCCGGTCCAAAATCATAAGAATCACAAAGACAGAAACTGACTTATACTTTATTTTATTTATTTACCTACATAAGTAGCGAAGATCACAGAACGGTCCGTTCTAATTAGCTTAACAAATTACCTTTAATTCGAAAATTATCACTCGAGACGTTAATAACTCCAAACCCGTGAAGCCTCCTGCAGCGGCCATAATATCCCTAACACATTAAACTTCAACAACACCCAATAAACAAGACACACATAATAAACAGCCTTGTTTTACAAACCACCAAAGCATTTAATTTACAAAAACATGAAAAAGCTCACCTCTAGTGATTTGTATCGCATGATCGCAGCTCTAGTATTAAAAAGTTAGTCACGTCATAATGTGTGGGCTGCAGGTGTCAGTCGCGTGATTAACAGACTACCCGCAGTGACAGAATAAAAATAAATTTGATTTGTATGAAGTTTATGAGATCATGTAGGTATGTGCATGGAAAAAGGTGATTTATTTTTTTTGTATCAAAGGTGCTTTTTAATAAACTCACATTGTAAAATAGATCTAGCAGATAGCGGAGCAGAGTAGGGCGTTTCTTTTTCCGTACGTAAAGTCCCATTTGGTCTGTTGTGCGTGGGTGTCCTGCCTAAGTTAGCCAGCCTCACTCGACCCAGAAGCACAGAAGCCTCCTGGGTGCTCCAAAGGATTCGCGGAGTGACGTCATCGCTCTGAAGATTTGGATTGGACTTCTTGGCATCAATATAAGAAGAAAGCTTGAAGTGGCAAATTTTAAGCAGGTCTTTTAAGTCATGAGATTCAGAGTGATTCTTAGCAGAAAATTAGCCACTCCTTGACGTAAAATGTGGCCTAGTGAAGAGATAAAGGACCATCCTATGATAAAAAATAAACTAGATTCGCGATCAGCTAGCTAGTGTTGATTTTAGTATTAATATTTTTAGAAAAATGAGAGAAGAAAACGATTATTGCACTAATAACTGCAATGATTTACAAGAACGACGAATCGAGGATTGCCACCTGGATCATACAGCAGCAGATGGGCCTCTAGCATGCCACTCACTCCCTTATATTTTTCGTACCCATGTAATCTGCTAATCCTACACATATACAATATCAAAAGCTTCAAAATAAAATCCATACCGTAAGCCCAGTAGCGTGGGAGTGGGGTGCCGTGATTCCGCATAACATTCCCGCAGTGACAGCTCCAAAACAGGTGCGGGGAAAGGACTGTTTACCCTAAACATTTTGTCAATCGTTTTCGCTGATAGAATACTCACTCACTTTGTCTAAAGCTCTTGTATTACACAGCAAGTCATCAACACACATTACACAGTAGCGTGGGAGTGGGGTGCCGTGATTCCGCATAACATTCCCGCAGTGACAGCCCCAAAACAGGTGCGAGAAAAGGAACTGTTTACCCTATACATTTTGTCAATCGTTTTCGCTGATAGAATACTCACTCACTTTGTCTAAAGCTTATGTATTACACAGCAAGTCATCAACACACATTACTCAGTAGCGTGGGAGTGGGGTGCCGTGATTCCGCATAACATTCCCGCAGTGGCAACCCCAGAACAGGTGCGAGGAAAGGGCTGATTAATATAATAAAACGTGGTATTGACTTCCGTAGAACTTTCGTGATTTGTATGTAGTTTATGGGAATTTCATATTTTTGTAATTACACATTATTTTTTGTGGGAATGTTTTTGTACGTTGTTACTGATACCTACGTCACACGTATTACTGCTGTTATCATAGGCATACTGCCTCATACTACTCCTTCGGAGTTGTCTTTTTTATGTAGGTATTTCCCATTGTTAGATATTTTCATAGCATCAGTAGACCATAGAAATGGCTCAACTGTCTACAGTATGTGCCTTTATAAAAACCGAATCCATCTATAATTTGCGAAAAGCTATATTACTCAACAGTGATACCTGCTAATGACTAAGATTCTAACAAAAGCCTTCAAATTAGATGCATAATTTATATACTTTCAGGTATTTACTACTTACCAGCATTTTATTACCGGACGGCGCAGTCGGCGGACATCTTTGCTCTCGCTGAAGCTAATTTCCCTCTCGACAAATGAACAGCTCCAATCAGCGCTAATTGCCCACAAGTGTACATTCCCACGTAGACAGTAGTATCGCGTGCGCTGCCCACCTGCGCCGGCGCACATACGACCAGCCACTCTCACGCGCACTTATAGTTTCACACGGTGACAGCCGGTACTAAAATATGATGCAGAAGGCTTGGAATATAGCGAGTTGATTTGTAACATTGGTGGATTGTTAGATGGCAACAAACCTCCCACAGGGAGGACCTATGACCTGATGAGGGTCGCGGGTAGCCGATGGGTGGGAGGCGCACAGGACCAGTTGTTGTGGTGACACTTGGGAGAGGCCTTTGGCCAGCAGTGGACGTCTTTCGGCTGATATGATGATGAATATGTCAACTACTAGTGCACAATATTGACAATACAGTGTTTCGTTGCTTACTCTAACTTAAGTGAGAGTGGAGAGTTGTGTCCAAGAGCGTCGTTTAACAAGAAGTGGCACATATTTTATGTAGTACATGTTGACTCGGAAATTGTTGAAAATATTTAATTTTCCAGCAGTAGCTGTTTTTTTACAAGTAAGAACGGTTTCGCTAAGTTTTCTAGTTTTTTAAATAGAATACTTAAATAGGTATGTTGAAATTTCCGAATCGACGATGGAAGTAGGAACTTTGTTGTATATTTGTACCTACCTATGCAGTTAGGTTAAGTAGGTATTTAATATTTAAGTTACTTGTGTAAAAATATTGTTATTTACTTTCATAAATTACACCTAGTTGAGGGATAAAACAAATTATATGACCTCATTTATTAGCAATAAACATACATTAACGAGTAAGTGGAAAGAGTTGCGGAATTTGTTCGAAAGAGTAAGCGTAGCCCTGGAACGCAAAGGGCATTTGGAGAAACACCGGTGGGTTTTAGTCAGTAAGAGTCTGACACTGTCTAGGTACCGTCCCGCTCAGAGCGGGAGAAGTAATTTGATAGTAACCCCTCGGTGTTATTACATTTTGTTCCAACTGGGTCTTCTGTGCGTCTCTGTGGTTTCCCGTCAACACCGGATAGACTCCTGTTGGTCGTAATACTTATAATTGCGTGATTAGTGTAAATGACCGCTTCCGTGTGTCGATGTTTATGTGACGCTTTGATTCTGACTTTTGATTTTGTTGAGGGGTGGGTAGTTTAGTGTTTAGATTGACGGCAGTGATTTTTTTAGATCGTGTTAAGTGATTTTTTGATAAGAATGTGTCTTTACTGCACATGATTTGTTGATTTTTACAGTAATCTTTTTTCAACTTATGCATACTGTACTTAGTTTAATTAATTTCGCAAAAAAAAATATGGTTTCCGATTATTATTATTTTCTGATATGTATGTGTGTTTATTAAGTGTTTCGGTGAGAATAAAACAAAATTAATCAAAATCCAGAGAGACATCTTTTATTCCTCATTAATATTTAATTATTTATACAACTCCATACATTCTCATACACACACCGACATTATTTTACAACCATTCACTGTACATATTATTGCGAATAAATACATTGCTTCTCTTTTACTAAATTTTTATACTTTTCTGAGTTTTGTTGTAAATTAAAACAATTGCTCGATGTGTAAACAGTTGCTTGTAAAGAATCATTTGTTTATTGTAAAAAAAGTATGTTTTTTTTATAATTTATAATAATTTTAATGAGAGATAATATAGGTCTTTGTCCATAAGAGGACTACAATAGACTGATTTATTTGATTAATGCACGTTACAAGCAAAAGTTCAACTTTTCAAACTTATAAGATTACCATGATAAATCCATCATTTGCAATGATTAAAAATTCAAAAATATCTAAAATGACTATGGTCATACGGAAAAATTAAAATAAATATATTTTAATTTAAAAAAAATCGTTGCGCTATTGATAAATAAAACATTTCTGTATATCTACTATTCTTATATAATTTGTATTTCTCACTATTGTTTATACATACAGACACACAAGTAAAATAACAAAAACAATTTTACTCAAATATGTTTTACTAAAAATAATAAAATTATTCGTAAAAGTTCTTTTTTTTAAAGGAACGATACATACCTATAAATGCTTTACGGAATCAGTAAATAAGAAAATACGTATAATTACGTAAATATTTGAGTTAATACAGCACCAGTCGAAAATAAAAAAGAAAGAACATCGTCCAATCATATTAGTAGGTTTATAAATCTGCCTACGTGATTTCAAACTGGGGATGTTAACCGACCAAAAACATAGATAGTTTAACAGTATTAGCACTATTAGCATATACATACCTACCAAAAAAAAGGTGTATGTACAAGAAGTCTCATTAGAACACCAGGCTCATAAATTATTTTAAATTATTGAACACTTTTTTCTGATATGACGGTTTCCACTCCCAGTTTAAAAGCGTGAGGATGCTTCTTACCTACTTAGCCGTATAAAAAGATTTCTCAATCTCCAAAAAACTTTATCTATCTCTATACATATAACTACACACCAACATTGCACGACCGATATACAATTTATTGCGTAATCAATCCAAAATTGCTTTTATACAATTTCTACACGAGAAGAATCAGAAAAAAATATATAAAATATAAAAAAAAACCATCCATCATCGTAGAAAACTCTTAACTATCAATTTACAATAATAAAAACATTTTTTATTTACAATATTAAATAGTAAACTATTTTTACAGAGGAACAAAAAACTTGAACTAATACACTACGGACCCCACTGAACAACGTTACTTCAAATCGGGTAAACTACACTCTTGTCGTATGTTCAACAGATTGTCTATCATCAGGGATTTTTGCGCGTTTTTCTGAGTCTCCGAAGTTGTTTCAAACTCTTCGTTCGATTTCGGAGCGTAGAAAGCTGATATGGGATCGAAGGTAGGATCGGCTCTCTCGCTTTCCCTGCTGGTTCTAGACCCGAAGTACTCTTCGCTGGCTTCTGTTTCGTGGAATTCGTTCGAGGAGGTCACGGCATCCTCAGGCTGGGCTTCGCGCTGGTACCTTTGGAAAGGGTCGAACCGCTGGCTGGGCAGGTACGGCGGGAAGCCGTAGGGCGTGGATCATGCCGCTGCCAGCTGCCTCCACATCGTATGTCACATGGTCGCCATGTAGGGCCACGAGAACGAGCTCCCGGAGAGTAGCATGTCCCTGATGAGGGTTTCTATTGGCGTCTTGCCGACGAGCCGAACAAAGAAGAGCTGTTCTATGACTTGTGAGCTGACCGTCCGTAGGGAGGGCAGTCTGAGCAGTAGCTTGCCGAACCTGGTGGGCTGGTTGGGGTACTGACTCCGGCAGTACTCCTCGAGGGCGCACTGGGACTTTTCCTGTAGGCTCTCTATGTGTGGCACGTCTGAGAGTCCGCACGCGTCTGGAAACAAGAAAGGCAAAGGTGAGATACTGCGACAATTATATTAGGAAGTTTAGAGGTTCATTTTCTTGGGAATTATTAAATCTACGCAGCGATCTTTATAATCAATTGTCGCTAACAACAATCAACTATCTTATAGCAGACACGTTTGCGTTTATGTTCTCCTAACTTTAGTGATCCGTATTTTCCCCAAGTTCCCTTTTTCCTGTCTGTTATACCTTTGTTTCTGCAAATTGTCGTCATAATCTCTTATTATTGTTTTTAATGCGTCGTAAATCTATTTTATTTCTCTCCAACGCCGAAAATACCTGTGCTTATACTAATGTTGCCATCAAAAAAAGGTTTAATGTAATAGAAAAACGTTTGCTACATTTAACTTGGTTATTTTCGCTTAGTATTACGTTTGTCAATAAAAACAAAAGTTAAGGGTGCTTGCACATTGGTGATATTTTTAACGCACATAAAAATTGGAATGTTAAGTAGGTTCTTAATTATTTAAATTATAAAATGAGTTAGGTTTTCACTTTAACTCATTATTTGTTTCCTAAGCTATTTAACACTTTACAACATTATAACAACTAATAAAAGACCCTAATTAACTGTTAGTTAGAGTTTTATGCCTTTTATTAACAGTTACTTTCGTCATGTTACCGCAAAACCTTTGTGTTCAGCCTATTAGCACCTTAGTGTCAAATTGTTGCACCAGCGCGTCAAAGGCATTATGTTGTTTCTTAACCGAGAATTCGATGAATTCATGGGGTATAATGCGGCTCAATATGGTATGTTTTTCGCGGAAATTGCATGCTGTTAAAGTAAGTGATGGAAAACTTTATTATGCATTTTAATGGTATAAATACTATACAGGGATAACTAATAACCATAAGAATGAAGGAAGAAAGAATATACTATAATCCCTTTTAACGCGGGTTTTGGCCGCGTGTTATCCAATGTGTGGATTTCCTAATATTAAATAAAAATCATCTATGATTTATTATTGTGTTTTATAGCGAGGTGTGGAAGCTGGGCATCGTGCTTAGATTTGTGTTTGTCATAGAGATACACCACAGCCCTGGCTGAAGGCCTTAAATTCATTTAAGGCTTTCACAGGATTGTCCGGTTGAGCAGTAACCAACCTCAACCTCAGTGTGCTGAATTGCGTGGTCCAAACAAAAAAAAAATGATATTAAGATAAATATTCAGAAAAAAGTTAACAGTTTTCCAGAATGAATAATTTAAACAAATGAAATCTAAACTTTTAATACTATAATTTTTGTTTAGTGATCTAGAAATAGGTTCCATTGTAACTATTCAGAGTGAAACCATTTCAGTTACAAAACACATTTAATAAATGATTTATAGTTATAATCTCCAACCCTTCACCAAAAACTAACCGTTCTCCAATTTTAAAGAAAGCTCGGAAGCAACCGAAGACAAAGAAAAGATTAATCCTCACTAACCCTCAAATAAAACGAATAAGCACAATAACCCGTGAATGCTCGCAGGGCGGTGGACTCTAGGGTTGTAATGCGATTAGGCCCCGGCACATTGGCGGGCACATTAATATTTTTTATTATTATATACTAAGATATGGCTCGGTAAACAACGTCGTCGTTATGATCTCGGCCAGATGTCTGCTTCAGTGGCTCTGTAAGTGTTATGAATGTCAGGTGTGATTAGTGATGATCGTCTTTTGTTTTGGGTGGAAAAATATTGGTACCTATCTGTAGCAGAGTTTTGTTTTGGTCTTTCTTTGGCTGATATGTCTATCTAGACTAACTCTTGTGTATAAAGATACTTTGAGATAACAGGCGTGACTCAATGGACTGTGAGGACCAATTTAATAATACCGAAGAAAATAAACAGCTCGAAAAAAATTTATACTTAACTAGCTTATGCCCGCGACTTCGTTCGCGTGGAGTTCCATACAAAATGTTAACCCCTTTTTCACCCCCTTAGGGGACGAATTTTCAAAAATCCTTAGCGTATGCCTACTTCATAATATCTACCTTCATACCAAATTTCAGCCCGATCCGTTCAGTGGTTTGGGCTGTGCGTTGATAGATCACTATGTCAGTCAGTCAGTCCCTTTTGAGTTATACTCGTATATGTTTAGATAACGGAATTATTTATAGGATCGGGAAAGTCATTCTTTGTAATACAACAGATTTGGACTAAAGCTCCAGTCGAAAGATTCATTTCTCCTCAAGAAAATGACTTGAGTAACATGGATGTGGAAGAAAAAGGACCAAATAAAGGATCACCTTGGAAATGGAACGGACTACTAAAACTAAGAAACATGTAAAACGCTATACAAGCCAAGTCTTCACCCAGCAACAAGGTTATAAAACACTAATCAACCTACGTATACATGTAATGAAACAAGTTGTATGCTCAACTAACATTAAAACTGACAAGTAACCATCGCGGGTAATTATAAATTAACCTAGTTGTGCGATGAGAATGCCTCAAGTGGGTAAGACAATTATCTGTTTGTTAATTCAGGTTTATAATTATGTACCTACTAGATATAGGTGTTATATGAAGAGCTGGTGGCTAGATGGTAACAGCCGCACGGGTCGATCTTCAAGATGAAGCGACACTTGCTGTGTTCGATCTGTGAATGGGTGACATGGTCCCTGCCCCCCTAGCCAAGTAACAAACGTTTCGTGTCGAATTCTATTCTCCAATCGGTAACGCCTCGGTTTTAGCAACTGTAGAAAACGATAAGTTGGTAGCCATGTTGTCGCGCCTGAGTCGGCCGCTCGTTCTACAATGTATTTAGAAAAACGACCTATTCTTTAGTCTCTGGCGATTGATCCTACAAACATCAAACAGGTTAAAATTTAAACTCTGTTTAAATGCTTTAACCATTGACTTTAAACATTTTAACAAAGAATGTAGCGTTGAACATTGTAGAAACGATAACAATTTATTCTATCATTTGGAACGATGTGAACTTGGCTACGAATTTTCTATTCGTTTGCTCTAACCACGTGACTTATCGTTGAGACGATTTCATTCTCATACATTTGATTCGTTTTCGACTAGCGTTAACGATTGTAGATTATCAACTTGGCTAGGGGGGCTGCTGTCGTTCTTAGATCTTTGACAGTCGTTACGTATTGTCAAAAGCCAGAAAAATCTGACACCAGTCTTGCCAAGACGTATCGTGTTACCCAGCTACTGGATTTTCGAGGTAAAATACTGGCTTAATCCAGTTAGAATCGGAGCCAACACTAATATAGTTAGGGATAGGCTAGGCAGAAGATGATGATGATAGAACTAAATTAATTGTGCTCCGATTTGGTTTTTAAATACACTTTTAAGTTTTTGTTAAATTATAAAGATTATGAGGACCATAATTCTTTGGAAATAGATAACATATAGTAAAAAAAAGTAAAAATGATGACGGTTGAGTGGGCAAGAGACAGTTGCTAAGCAGATTGAAATGGTAGAGAACATTAATCTGTACGGTTCCACAGAGGCTACTACTAAACCCAAGACAACAGCAGCACCTTACAAAGATCAAATTGATGAACCACAACAACATCGAAATACATATATAATGTTATCAACCAAAATGACGTCATGGGAGGCCCGAAGCTCCAACAACCTACATTTTCATTCAATAAAAGGCAACTATTAATTCTAATTCGTGTGTCTACGCTTCGCAGCGTCTTGGGACACGATGACGCAATCCCGAGACCATAATTGTGGTCACTTGTCCTAATTGTTCCAGCGATGCCACTAAATGGTGACAGCTGCTTGATAATTGATACACTTTGCCCGCACAAAAGAAACTCTACCTTATCTTTGGACAGTCTAAGTTGAAATTCAGTTGGCTGATCCTTAAGAAAAGAACACAAAAATCTGTGGAAACCATTTTAAGGTTTCAGCTGCTGTGTTAAAGTTGAAAGTTGATTGGGGTATTTTTGAGCTTATTGAAGGATGTTGTGAGGCGTTTGTTTGTAAGCTGGACAATAAGTTGTGTAATTTGCATTTCCGCGCAAAACGACGGAGAAAGATCGCTTAGAATGGAAAATGAGTAGTTGTACGATGGGGGAAAGATTAACCATCATGACTTACTACGCAGTGGTAAGACATTGGACGGAGTTAAAATATTTTTAATCACTACTAAAGGTGGATAGTCCCACAGTCAAAATAAAAACGCATATAAATGGTCAACACGGTTCTGACAATAAACACACCTTTCGACACCGAATGTTAGAACTATGTATTTAGACAAAAGCGCTATAGGTCAAGGAACATTTTCAATTTATACATGAAAATCGACGACAATTTTTTCAAAATACTTAGAAACAGAACTTTACCAAAGTTCCTACATGAGTATACTGAAGTACCTTCATTTGATAAAGCATCTCTCCTAACTAGGATAGTTAACGACGACGATTGGAAGCCACACGAAGGAGGTCAAGAGTAGGCAAGCGAAGCAGGTGGCTGCTCCGTTCAACTGAGTCTAATAGCTCTAATAGAGCGATCTTCAGCTGGACATAATGCTAGCTTGCGAGCTAATCTTTGAGGTTTTACTGATACAAAGTTTTGTTAGAAAATACTTATGTGTTTGGTACATGACAATTTTGGAAACAATGTACACAGTAATCTATAATACATTTACAATAACTATAGAAAAAGAAGTCGAGTGAATAGAGATTGATCATATTAGCATCGAAGAACAAACTATTCTTAAAAAAGAACGAACAAAAGTTGCCACGAAGAGCAGTTTCAAGTTTAGCGGAGCGAATTTTTGGAGAGTAGCACAGAACAAGGACATACATAAATAAAGGGAAATAAACATAAGTACTTGTATTTACCCTAAAAAAAATCGTAAATAAAAGCTAAGAAAACGTAAAGAAATTCCAATTCCCCCAAAGAATCCAAGGGCAGGCAATCTCAACCCTACGCTATCAAATCGAAAGGTGTACGACAATGATACAAAGACCAAAGATCAGGCAAAGACGGTGCAATAGCAATTAACCCTACGCTCGCCGGACATCGTAACAATGTAATATATTTTAATTGAAATGACCCCGCCGTAGATGCAGTAAATATTGGACGGAATCAACGAATGAACCTAATTAAATGGATGAAGGAGTGTCGTGTTAAATTTTAAAGTAGGCTCTGAATGAATGACGTCATTCGTTAGTTGTGTAATTGTTGATTGTGATGATGTTAAATGTTTAAGGAGCCTGTTATTGTTTATGATCTCACACATGTTTTTGATAAGGTCCTGAGTTTTAAGAGATTAACTAAACTTACAGTTTATGTAGTACAATAAATTCGGTTTGGCAGAAATTAAATATAATGACCGCAAATGAAGGACCAATACTTTTAATGATTTGATTTATATCTTTTAATACATTTACTCCATTCGAAGACGCAAAAACAATATATGAAAGTAAACTTCCGAAATTAGTATTGGGTACTTTTATAACCATCCTAAAATCAAGCCATGACAAAAATAATTTTAAATAAACCCAGTAGGTACAGACAGCGCACACTAATAAACCCTACATGCGCATGATTCGAAGCCCGTTCTTAAACAGTATTGATGGTAGTGTCAACAGATTTGACCCAGTGAATCAATGTTCTATCATGACCAATGAATGCTTATAAACTTATAAGTTTGCCTCTTGGCGCCGATGAGTCGAGGGCTCGGTATGAAGTACATATTGATAGCCTCGGTGAAGTAGGTACTTTGTGTAGGTATTGATAACGGAGAGAAAATTCTTGCCAGTGACAGTACAAAAGTTATGGATGAAGAGAAGAGAGAGAGAGATGAGAAAGACAAATATTTGAGATCAGTGAGAGCGAATATAAGAGCTAAGGGCTATAAGGGTGGCGTTCTAAAAGTAGTGGATTAAGAAGTAAAGATAAATTAAAGGAATATAATTGTCTAATGGATACATGTATGTTGTTACAGCTGCTGATGAGTATAAACATCATGAAGTAGTCCATTATCATATAATTATGGTGATATCCATTTAAACATATTTGATGAATATTAACTAATGGTAAAATTTGGAGTGGAACATATAACAAGATGTTTGTTAGAGTAACAATTGTTTGTTAGCGAGCCGAGTTGTTGAGTAATTTAAAGTATCAATCATCATTAAACCAGTTGCTAGCAATTTTGTGAATTTCGGCTTTGTTTTCATTATATGTGTGTTAGCTTTCATAATGAAATAAGGTTCTATATATAATCTCTTCGTCAATTTTTTGAAAGTTGTCTGCTGTCAGTATTACTTGAGCGAGTCAACTAGAATATAAACAAATAGTTATTCTACAAACCGATTGCTCACCAGATTTCAGTGTGACGAATCTCATTGATTCTCATTAAATACTTGACTAAAGGGTGATAATCGAGAATTAAATCGATGGCCCGCATCGATGGCGGCTATATCGTTTATGAAAATAAAATAATCGTCTCTCATTAGTCGATTTACGGGTTATGCGGGTGTTTATAGTGACACGCTTTTTATATCAATGGCTTTTAACTTTCATCGCTCCGCTGATTGTATTTAATTTGTTGCTGTGTTTTCTTTTTGGTTTATTTCCTGAGTGATTGGAGCATTTTTTATCATTTGGAAATTTATAGTGATTGTAATTGGCCGTTAAATGATTCTTATATTGGCCGTTACTAATTGTCCTGTACGCTCATTTGCGTTAAAGATTATAAGATATACTCGAGAATTTTAAACATTCGATATTTACTTTACCATTGTAGGCCTACAGATAATCGAAACTTAAAAGGAAATAATCCGTTAAAATCCAACAAAAGTTTATAACTTTATAACAATAATCCTAACAGACCATAAACGTAATAAAAAGGCCACAAAATGAAAACCAAACAGCCGTCTTTAGAAATCTATAATCTTTTGATACGTGGAGGCGTAACTGCAAACTGTAGTCGGCAAGCAGATGTTTGTTCAACGTTCGAGGATGGAATAAGGATATCCGAGGATAGCCGAACAATAACGGACTAAAGCCGAAGAATGTCGTAGCAGTACGAACAGAGTTGCTTCAAGAAAATAGGCGAACGATTGCATCTTCGATGTTGAATCAAACGTTGAAACTGAGCTATCGAATTTCAGTGTGATGAATGTAATTTTGTTTGATGATTCGCATTTGTCCAGATAACTTCCTTACGAAAGGACGTCTTTACGTATGATAACTTCTTACAGATCGGTTTTAATATCTTGGGGGTCATACGATGACAAGAACATATTATATGGCGGTGCCCCGTGCGCGGCACACAAATGTTGCGCTGTGCTTTTAAATTTATAACTGAAAAATTGTTCAGTGGACGTAAGTATGTCTTCAAACTTGTATGCCAAGACATTACAAAATTAACAAATACCCAGCAGCGCAAAATAACCTATTTAAGACATCCAATTCTAAATTTTAGGGCACGCTCCACGCGATATAATCTCGAACGGTTTTACAATAATAAAATAATCTTGTAAGTAGATCGGAAATAGCGAAGCAAATTTAGCTACCACAATAGGCCCGTGGTGTTTGTCACCGAGATTGTGATCTTGAGAATAACACCCTTCTTCTTATCTGATACTAAGAGATGTTTATTTACGTTTATAATGTACCTACTGTTAATATTGGTAGGTATGTTGGGCACTTCTGACTTGTGTTCGATTCGAGTTATTTTTACAATGTGGAAACATAAATTGTCTTGGTTCTTAAAATGTTCTATTCTTTTTAGAGGAAATGATGAGAAAGGCTCTTTAATCGTCAATTCAGTTACAATAAACTTTCAAAGAAATATATTTTTAAAGCACTTTCCGCATTTACGCAATTTTCATTTAAGCCAAAGTCTAAACTGGACATAGGAAACTTTTAGCGCTCTAACCTCAATAAAAGCTAGACACAATAAAGCTGTTGTTGAATTATTGAACAGTAGCCAAACGAAGAAAAAAACCGTAAGCGATCCGAAAACGCAATTACTGCTAAGTAATATTCATTTGTTACATTGGACATTTAGCACATAGACGTCGGCAAAATGATTCAATGAATAAAAGAAAAAATACATCTAACTTTTATGACAGTTAATAACATTGAAAAGTATTAAATTCAAAAGAATCTTAACAATAGATCAATAGACACAAATTGGACGTTCATAGGAACCATAGACACGTGTCCGAAAGAAGAAAAAAAAAAGATACGGCCAGCCGTAACGAACAATGTTGTATTTACCGTTATGAAAATTGAAAATCGAACTTTGTCATTCTTAAATCGAAGGCGGAAGGACGTGATTTATTCGGCAAACATTTTGAGCAGTGTGATGTAAAAATGGTAATGTCAAACAGCATCAAATGGCGCGAAAAGTGAAAAAATGTGACATTTTAGCATTGTGAAATAAAATTTTAAATAAACACCTTTTGAGTGGGCGTTAGCTGAGTATTTGTAAATAGGTTTTTGTTGATACTACAATGGTATTTTTAACAACAGTTCCCGGCGGGAGTGTTGTCTGACAATCTCGTAATGTTGCCACGTGCTTTTAATATTGGCGTTTGTGTTGTAAAAGTGTCAAAAAAATAATTTGTACTTGCATTTTACCTGGATTTTGTGCCCACATGCATGCATATGTAGATATGATAGGTTTAACAGTTTTCTTTAATAATTCGTTTGTGATCAATTGAACGCGAACTTAAATTTAATTAGAAAATCAACTAGGATAGCTTAAAATAGATCAAGCTGAGCCGATTATATAAATCAAAAGAATTACAATCAAATTAATCGCTCTCGGCCCTTTATATATGTACCTATATTATAGAGTAAAAAACTATAATTCAAATTCTTTTTCTCCTATTTCATACAATGATATTTAAAGCAAGATCAAATTATAATAAAAAAGTCATCAAATTAAAGTTGATAGGTTTTAAGCAGACAAAAACCGTTTAATCTTGAAAGATAGAACTGTTTTCGGAAAATTGATATGTAAGCATTCCATAAATAATACTAATAAGGCATTTATTGTCCATGGTCAGCGATCGCTTACCATTTTAGGCGCGGAACTGCATAATATTTTATGCGGCTACGTCATAAACGAGAATACACCTCATACTGTAAATTAAATCTGCAAATTAGATTTACCTAATACGGATTAAGAATAACTTAAAGCAAATCGCGTGTAACTTCTAAAGCACGTAACATAATACCATAAAGGTGCGTGCACATAACATTGGTGCGATATCGCGCGATCGCGCGACATAAACTACCCGGCGGGTGGCGCTACCGACGTGCCGAGGTACCAACCACACTTTACGACGTCACAAAAGCACTCGCTACCGTACCGACCTTTACGGTATCTACACAATATTACCAGTTACCAACTAAAAAAAGTTATTCGATGAAGAAATTACAGAAATTGTTGAAGAAAATTTTTGGGTTTTATGTGAATTCTTTTAACATAATGATATTGTAACGGCATCTTGAATGACATACCTACATAATTTTAAGATGTATATGCAGAGAATGCGTCGCCAGTTATCGTGGAACTGCCTTTTTTAATAGAGTCATATTGTAACGGTACTTTATAATTTTGGAGAAAATTCAAGTTCTAGTCTGTAAAGTTTACTGCGTAACGACTGTTAACGTATGTCGTAGTTATTTAACTGTGCATTTCTTTATATTCAGGATATTTTAAGTTTCCACCAACTATAAAGATGCAAGGAGCTGGTGTAAGTTTACGGTCTGGTTTATTGCACTTAGGGACATAATTGCAACTTGAAATAACGGTCTCCACACCTTTAGCATAGTCTTACAATCATACTCCATTCGAAAATTCGTTCCATTTCCGTCAAACCCTAACGTATTCTCTAAAAGGGCACGAAGTGACCCGTCAGGTCACACGCGGCGTCACATTACAATGCACATCCTCCTGAACAGTCATTTAACTGACAAAAGAACAATACTGTTCGCAAGTGGGTCAGGGAGTCGTTCACAACACTGGCAAGTGTCACGTCACTGATAGCGAGGTCCCGAGTTCGTCCCGCATAATGGCGCGCTGACACCGCGCAAGACGGAATGCGGTCAGTGTGTGTGTAGCCTTAGTTCGCAATGTTTTCTTTGGGAAATTGAAGTTGGCGCGAACCTAATCGACGAGCACTTATGTCCGCAAAAAGGTGGGCTTCTCTAGAGAAAATAAAACCCTTAGCCGGCAAATAGATTCTGATATTTCAAAGTAGAGAAACTATTAGAAAAAATACAATTATTTCTATTCGTATTTGGAAATAACACGCACGATAAATCGAGAGATACCTTATTTGAACGTCGATCCACAGATTAGATGCTATCTCAGAGAAAACATTCTTATACCTACATACATTTGTACAAACGAACTGTCAAATCCATTAGTCACAACCTTTCAGCTCTGCCGCGTTCGGGTGAAAATCCAATAAGTTAATATTAGATATTTATTGATAGGGCATTAATTAGTAGGGCTATTTTATTTAAATAATTAATTATGTTGTTTATAAACAGATGAAAGGTTAATCAGTAGTTTCGTTGATTGGTTCTGATTGATTCGATTTTTTGTTGATTGTAGTATTGGTATTTTTAGGTTATCAGATGTATCACAGAAGTTATAGCCAATTATAGAAACGGTTGTCAAATATTTATAGACCATAGACTATGACGGCAATTTATGTTTTCACATTAATTGTCTTTTTTATTATTTAGTATAGGTACTTAGTTGCAACGGGTACCGTTATATCATTTCTCATACCGTTTGTTAATTATTCATAAGTTTTACGATAACCCAATGAAATAATAAAAATAATTTAACATCGCGGTATCGATTATTTTGCGACAGCGTTTTCCTATAGAAAGTTTATTACCACCATATTGATAATCATGGTATTTATAATAACCTACTTCTATTTTTATGACACCCAATATAAAACCTTTTTTCGGCTACACTTCACTCAAAAGGAAGTTGTAAACACCTCATATACATTCAAATAGCTCTAATCAATTGAAAATGAACATTAAATCACATATTTCTGTTTAATTCCGCTTTTCATTATATTAAAACGTATAACTTTTATCTTTAATGATACGGAACGAATGGAAATGGCGTATAATCAAACATCACTATGCTGAGACTATAAACCTGGCTATCGTTTTCGCATAAACTTCCAACGAGCGGTGTCACAAACTTCTTGTACTGTAGGACCAATATATGAAACACGGATGTTTCGCTACAGATTCCATTGCACCGAATCCAATAACGTAAATATAGTTGCTAGCAAAAATGCAGCAATGTACGAGAAATCGAAAATAAGTATCATTAAATTATTTCATAGTCGGACGCCAACTAACGCAAGGAACTTGCGTTCGTACGCGGTGAGTTTGTAGCGGCGCGCGGCACCGTGCGGCGTCCCATCGCATCGTTGTGATAACATTAATGACGTCGTAAACCTGCCCTGCATCGCCAGAGCGAGATAGAAACAACGCAGATACGCGAGAACGCGGAAGAATTAGCCTTCACTAACGATGGAGTAAATCACCTGTTAGGCTGGGTCCTAGCTTTAGTAGTGAGATTAAATTTAAAGTAAGCTTAAATCACACGACGTATAGAAAACTTGTTTTATGCCATCGATTCGTGCGTGGCTCACGGCATGAAGACTTTGCTGTATGATGTGAACTATCGAAGTAGTGATTAATACTGAAAATATTTACACCCATGTGAAAACATTAATGCTTCTTTGATTCACGATTGCTAAAATGTTTCCATTTATGATGTTAAAAGGTATTTTTAAAATACATAAGTTAATTATTCCCCCGTGCGCGTCTGTCCATCTGCGCGTGTTTAATTTGAATAACAAAGAGGTCTGACCGCGCGCTCGTGGCGGAAAAACGAAAGATTGACACACACTCGTGTTCGGGGGCGAGCCACCGATTATGATATGTGGCTCGAATCAAAATAAAAGCATTAAAAGCCAGAATTTATTAGCCGGTAATGAATAGCTGTTTGGAAACAATCGTTCACTGACGGGCATCAGTAGATTTATTGTCAGAAAAATTATGGCTTTTAAAAACTGCAGCATATAAGCTACATTACAACAACATTGTAACTCGAATACCAAAAATTGCATAGTGGCCATACACACGTAATTATAATATAAGCGGAAAAGTCTATAAAAACTATCATCTCCGATCACCATAACAGAAAAGTACTTTCAAACAACGATATTTTCCTTCTGGAATATAAACTTAAATTGTACCCGGTATTATAACATAAATCTTTAATCATCATAAGAATCCATAAGTTTCCATTAAACCCCTATAAAATATGAACGTATATTACTTGCCGCGAGCAATTTTTTGATGAATGAACACATCAGTACGGGAAGCATTGACTGATGGGAGCGCAACAAAGGGCCGATCTTTGCACTTTGACATTCGCGGTTTAATCACGTACTACAAGCTTTGTAGTGGCGATCGACGAAGATCAGTGCGCACTTGACACCGACGATACCTCTTGACAAAGTCACTTCGCTCGGATCGAAAGTGCTCAGCTTATCGTATTGTCTAAAACGTGTAACACGTGCTTCGATTCGATCTTTATCGATACTTTTGAACCGTCTATTATGGCACTAAGCTTTTAATTTACCAACAAAAATGTTGTAGCTATTGTTTAAGATCGGAGATTATCGCGGTTCAATAACGACATAATTGTTGCTCAATTTAAAGATTAAGCTCGTTTATTGTTCAATAGGCATTATCTATTCTTTTTTTTTTAATGGAATTAACAAGTGGGTTGTCTTTTTTATGATGTAACTTGAACTGATTACGTGCGTGAATAGTGGTTTATAATCGATTCCATTCGGTTTCGTTACGAACGAGTATTGATGACATTTAATGACCGCCATATTGCAATTTTAATAAAGGTTAGAGCGAAATGAACGAGTGACATCTGTCAGAATAACATTTATTTTATTTTCTATAAATGACAAAATCCTGGCAGCATGTAAAGCAAAATTTGTGATAGCTATTTGAATAGTGTACAGTGGCGCACAGTTTCATTTGTGACACTGGCAACACTTAGCGATGAGCTGGACGCGACTGTACTACACGGAACGGGAGGACGGCTACTGTCCGAGTTGGAAACTAATGCATGGTTAGGGTTATCAAGTATTTTTGTCTAACGCTTCAAATTTTAACTACTGCTTAGACATAACTGTAAACAGACTTAAGTACAGAAAAATGATAAGTGCATTTTTATGGGTAAGTTCATAATACGTGATTAAGAGGTTTTTTTTTTTATAAAATCAAGTAAAGTTACGCCAAACCTCAACGTTGAATAATAATTTGTGGATAATTTGGTAATGGATGGTAATGGAACTCATCAGTTTTATCAGTATTTAAGTTTACCTAATTACCTACTAGTGAGGGTATAAGCAAATAACCGATGATTGGAAAAATATAAAATTATCGTAGGGAATCTACATACATCTACACTAATATTACGAAGAGAACAGATTTTTTTTTGTAACGTGCTAGTACTATTCTATTCGTTAAATAAATATAGAGATTAGCGGATCAAGAAAATCAATTTGAAACCGACCCACCAAAACCCAATCATTCAAAAATTAGCACCGATCTTTTTCGAAATAAAAGAAACAAAATCGTATCACCCCTAGTCGCTGACGGGGTGAAATAAAGCTCTCCAGGCCGGCGACGCTCGACCGAATGGAGTGAAAAAATTCCAGTTCAAAAAGCCACGGACGGACCGACAAAAAGTCGCATTGTCGTACTACATGATGCATGTAGTGCACGATTTTTTCGCCAGACTATTGAGGCGGTTTTGTTAGTTTTTTTCGAACGTCTGTCTAGCTTAGAAGAGATGTTGTGAATTTGTGATGTATTGTTTCTAAGCGGGGATTATCTTTATGATGATGAATCATAAAGACAATCATGGTTGTCTTTTTTTTTTAACCTATATAAACAATCTGCTACTTTGTGGAATTATTGTAAGAAAGTGTAAATAGGATTAAAATATCCTTCCCATCAAATTTTGCTCACGGTGGCAAACAACAGATATTACTCCAATACACACAAGAGATAGATGTACTCAATATGGCACGCGAGTTGTATTTTTTTGTTAAAAAAAACCCTACACATAAAACACTAAGCTCTACAACAAAGCATACTACCAGCTGTAAAACGATACTGCACTGATAACCGATCATTTAAAAGGGACATTAACAATAAGACTTGCCCTTAGGCACCCTCAAAAACCGAATTCTATACAACGAAATACGACACTGGCCACAGCCCTCATTAGAGTTGCCACTTAATTTAATAAAAAATAAAAACCAACCTTAACAGTTCGAATTTTGAAAATTAATAAAAATGTCAAGCGTGACTGAATATAACGACGTCAGTAGACCAATGCGGGCTCGTAGATTAAGAGGCGGTAATAGAATCGCAGTACCGTGAAAAAAGAGAAAAATGCCTGTGACGTCACACCCTCGCCCTGTGGCGCTGGCGTGGGGTGTCAGTGCGATTCAGCACTTTCGCAGAATAAGCTTAAACGTTGAAAACCCAATTTGACGGCTCGATTAGCACAGTCAGGTTTTTATTTACGTCACATGATTAAGTTTCGTGATAGTCAAACGGGCTTGACTGTGAATGACGGAGAAGTGAAGTGAATAGTAGGAGAGCAAATTAAATAGAAATAGTATCCTTTTCCAGATTCATTCAATATTTCACCAAAAAGACTTCAACGAAATGTCAAGAAAAATACTTACTACTAAAATACACAAAAATCATAAAGTTAACCCTTCCGATGCGCGTCAAAAAGCTCACTAATTACAAAATTAATTTCGCCCGCACAAACGCGTCTTCCGCATCGGACGGGTCGCATCGCATTTCACGCGGGAACATGGCCCGGGCCGTGTTCGCCCGCCGGACGGCCAGCATTCTGTGTAAGTCGTGCACAGGACGACCATTGTGCTCAATTCGGGTCCCAGTTAATTGTTTTTAATTCGCCAGTACTGTATTGTAACTCTTTTAATTACGCCCACGGTACAGCGCTAATGGCGGTATCGTGCGCAAGCGCCGATCACGAAAGTCCTTTTGTTTAATTGTACAGTTCCACCGAGATGGGCCTCGGATAAGCCCCTGTGTGGGCAAACGCATTAGTTTTTAGTACTAATTATGGGTTTATAAGGTGATTTAGTGTCATGTGAGATCATGTTTCGTTTTCGTCAATAAAATGCGATCTAACTTTTTATTCGTGATTTTGTTGATTATTTTTTTATTTCAAAGTTAATGAACTGGGGGTCATATTTTATAGTCTTATAATATTTTTAATTTCCGTGTCCGAAAAAGTGATGATAAATAATAAAAACTAATGAGCTGACTACCGAAAATTTGATATCGAATGAAATATACATAATTATCATAAATTAGCCTTTATTACTTCACCTAGAGACGAGAGACCAAAAGAAACTAGACTATAAAACCAAATGAAAACCTTAGAAAACAATTCTGACATCCCAAATACGGTAGAATATTTCCAATTTCTGCTAAATAGACTTTGTCCGATTGTACGCGCTAAGGAGAGCAGCGCACCGCAGTGTCCCGGCCTCATTTGGTTAATTCGCCGTGTGTCGCCACAATTAAACAGTACAAAAGAAGAAGTTCGACTACAACGGAAATCACGACTCGATATTACACTGATGATACTTTTAATGAGCTTTTTAGGCAATTTTGTTTGTGCATTTTCGTTCGAATTGGAGTTTTGGTTTGAAAAGTTTGAGTTGAAAATGATACTGTTTTATTTTGGGCCATGATCTGCTGTTGGATAAATAAAACAGCTTTTAGTTATGAAAACGCTGGTTATTTTCCCTGTAAGAAAACACAGATAAGGACTAAAATGGACGGAACCTTGAGATCACTTGTTTAAGGAAACCTCAATAAATTGACATCTCAATTACTCGAAAAATCACTCCATATACTATAAATCTTAACCCTAAAACAGCCGTAAACCATTCGTCAATAGGATAACCCGAATGCCTAAAGTGTGACAAGCCACAAAACTTGTAACCCTAACACGCGGGGAGCGACCCTCGCGCTTCGGGTCTAAACGACCCGCGGTCGCTCGCAATCTCGTATCAACCGCGACTTTTGCCTCTACAATCCGGTGGCTCGACACATGGGTGTTACAAGTGGGATAGATCTGATGATTGTTTGTATAAAGTTTTTAGTTTTTGTAAAAATATAATTATACTTCTATGTAGTTACTAAGTTCGTGTTTTGGAATTTAAGTTCGTATTTAGTCTAGTCAGGCAATCTAAACGTTTTTTTTTTTAGATTTTAATGAATATTTTTTATTCTTATTTTTCCATCCTAACTAATATTGTGAGTGCGAAAGTGAATTTGTTTATTACGCTTTCATGCCTAAATCGCTAAACTGTTTTTAACGAAAATTGATGATGGGATAGATGGGTCCCTGGAGATGGTTATATGGTAATTTAAAGCGACTGTAGCTGCGGGCACAAGGTAGTACGTAAATATAATAAGTCAGGGAAATGGCATTATTAAGTTATCACAGAAAAACTAGAAAAATACAAAAACTGAACAAAAATCATATATTCGTGAGTAATTTCATCAGATTTATCCACGACCCACGCATGCACGTATGCAGTTTTTTATCCGCCACCCCTCGGCTTCGGATAATCATATCTGCACACACGTCACTTCAGCCGCGACACGTCGACTTGACACCCCTACTCTCTCTGACCACTAATCATTGATCAAAAACTTTTGTAAAGCATTTTTGATAACCATTATTAAGTGTAAAATTGAATATAGCGAACTGTAGTATTGAGCAGGGGTACTGTAACTTATAACCACAACAAAAAACCTCGTAACCAGTGATCAAGTAACCCCCGCTGCAGGGCACGCGTCAAAACGACCGCGCGAAAAAAAAAAGAAATTACAGCTTCACATTTACTGTTGATTACACTCGAGACAAAAAAGCATGTGATTATTTTCACAAGGTATTAATCTCACGCGTCAAACGCGCGATTAACTTATAAATCCGCCGTAATTGCGGGTACCGACAGATGTCGCTAGCGGCGCCGCCACTGGAATTGCGCGCGCGCAAGCTTTATTATGTTTTTGTTCGGACAAAGAGCACCGCCTACGTCTGCCACTACTGTTTATTATTGTGACACAATTTAACTTCGATATGTCTACAGTATACTTTTAAATCGAGATAATGTAATTGACGATATAAAACTCGGGACTATTATGAGTTTAGATGAAAAAAATAAGGCTTTTTATCTATAGGTAATGACAATATCAGCTCGATAAGACACCATCATTTGTGCACATTAAGGAATCTTAGAAACTTTAATATGTTTTTATCGTTATTACCAAGATATCATGATGGAAATTATTGTTAGGTACCTTACCATTAACTTTCTACAATTTATTACTTCTAGATAACTTACTTTAGTGGCGCTACCTTCACCTTCGCTGTTTATAAGGTATAATTTGTGGGCGAAGACCCTAACTAATATTTGTAATTTTTAAGTAAGATTGTTACGCTTTTATGCCTAAATAATGGCATTGATTTTGATGAATTTAAGCATGTTGATAAATTGGATACTAGAGGCTATTCGAGACGGTTCGAGCGAAGCTGCGGCAAATCTAACAATAAATAAACAGTCTGGAGCTAAGGACTGTTTTCCAACCAGTTGTAAATTTTACCCATCAACCAGGGGCCCAGTCTGCTATTACAATAGTGTCAGAATGGTCTATCATTGATCTCATAATGCATAATGGTCGATTTTGACAAGTTTGGTAATCTACTAATATAAAAGCGTCATTATGACTTTCCAATGGTCGACCACTGACACTTCACTGAAAGAAATAGCATAGAATGGTAATCTCGTACATAAAGACAAATGAATGATAGACGTATGCGGTAATCTGCTAACATTTTGACAGTTCCTTTGATCAGTGAGCTACCATTAGAACGTTATTGTGCAGTCATTGCTTTTAATAGCTCGGTTATCAAAAAATATTACGAGATCATTGACAGACCAATGATCGACCATTATGAATTTAGTAGATTACGAACTTTTACCAAAATGACAATGGCATGGTGTTGGAATGACAAATTTAAAAAAATAGCAGATTTGGGGCCCTGGTTATTTGCTTCCAATCCAAGGAAAAAAAAATTGATTGAGTCAGGCGTTACTTTGCGGAAATCCATTTTAAATTTGAAAATGAAAATAATATATATCTAGTTTTAATTTCCGCGAATATGTGTGGGTTGCAGGACGTGTTGACTCGCCGCGAGTCAACACCCACACATTGAGTTGCGTCCTGCAACTCAACGGTCGGCGAGTCAACACGTCCCCTGAGGATGCCTCGTGGAGAGGCGAAACACGTGTCGGTATTGGTGTTGGGTTTTGCTTTGCCTTCCTGCATGTGCATATTATCCGTGCTTTTGCCTTGTAATCTTGCATGTGCATAATATAGCGGGCGGGAGGGGGGAGGTGCATACCTGCAACCCACACATATTCGCGGAAATTAAAACTAGATATATTATTTTCATTTTCAAATTTCCAATCCAAGGGTTAATAAACTTAAATCTCGTTTTGATCGTCCACAATTTTGATTAAAAATCCGTTTTTTAACTACGAAACACGGCTAGGTGTGGACAAATTTAATTAATTCGTCCTTGTCCGCGGGCGCTGCATATTCATGGCGGTCACAGCTCGTTAGGTCGTCCACGGTCAGTATTAACAATCTGTCGCCGAGGGGTCCACAGTCCCGGGATTTATTTGTTCCTAGAGTTTTACACCGGCACTGTAATGTATACCTATGTCGGAGCTTAATTTGCATCTGTGTGAAAGTTCATCGGATGACAGAATTAGAATTTGCTGAAACGGAAAAGTGACTTGTTTGTTTAGTTAGCTGATTCTAATGCCTGTTCGAATTCAGCGAAAGATAAATAAAACTGAAAAAGTTAAATTAGTTGCAACTTCCGGATCAAAGGACCCATGAGGCCCACTAACTGGTTCTTCCTTTGACCTGCTAGTTTTGGTCCTTATTTGTTCTTTTAAAACGGTTTAAATACAATCTCCCCTAAATCGACAACATTTTGCTAAACTCATTGGCTATAAGTACGGTCTACTCCTTCAACCATAAAATACTTATTTTGTAATTCCACATATCATTCAACTATTCATATATCCACAGTCTCAGAGTGATAGGCGGCAACAGGCCGAAAGTAACATTACGTATTAATGTAGATATTTCCAATATTAGTAATCATTCCACCAAAGCCTACATGACAGTTTTTAAGACACATCTAACATACTATTCCGCTTGAACGACTACTGCAACCAAACCAATTTTGTACAAACATAAGTTATTCAACTTTACAACTAATTAAAAACTATATACAATATTTACAAAATACAACTAAAGAAGATATAATATAGAATATATATATATATATATATATGTATAAGCAGAGTAAAAAGGAGAAAAGACTCATAGGGCATCGAAAAATTCGTCCACATCGCTGTCAACGGGAAACGTCATTTTATACATAAGTCTTTCAAGTTCAACCCTAAAACACCTATCGTCTAATTCCACATATCAATCAACTATTCATACATCCGCGCAGGTGACAGTCTCCGAGTGACAGGCGGTGACGGGCCGATGCTCCCTTCCCTGCCTCTAATGAGCAAACAAGCTCAAACGTGGACGCGGACATGCATCGTATGCTCTGCCGCACTCTTGCTGTTTGCTTTGCCGGAATCCGCTTTGATTTACTAAAATTGCGAAGCTTGTTTTTATTTCATTAGTATTTGAGTTTATTGATTTCGTTTTTTGTAGCGTTTAGTGTTGTTCTAGTTAATCTGGGGAAGGAGTGACTTTTGGTTGCTAGTTTTTTAGGTTCTCGTTTCGCCCCACTTTCTCGCCTGATGGTAAGCGTCGTGTGTGTGTGTGGGTGATTTCTTTTTAGTGTTGCTTAGGGAAAAGATTCTGTAGTAAAATTATCTTTTCATCATAGAACAAGCGAAAATAACCTCAAAAGTCAAATACCCTTTCATATCTCAAAGTACAAACTCAAGCACCAATTAAAATCACTTCAACAGACAGAAACATTCAAAACATCTAATCTAACACTAAAACTTCCGTACTTCAAAACAGGAACGAGATTAACGGGCACGAATGAAATAACATAATCTTGTTAGGAGTGCCGTCACCTTCCCGCGCCGGTGCGAATAATTAGCAATCCCCTTACAAAGTAAGAGCGTTGAGCGAGATAACTGAATCTAGGCTTAACAAGTTTCACGAATTACACGATAACCTCCCCAGAAGATAGGGCAGGGTTTGATAAAAACCATTAAGTACAAGGATTGCTGATACGTTGGGCTGATAGCTAGGAGTTAACACCTCGCAGCCAGAGTTTACTGGTGAGACTAAATAGTAAATAATCTATGACTCAACTTATGGGCGAAGATAGGAACTGCGTGAAGTGCCTCTTTAGAGATTTTCGTTGTTTATGGTCCAATAAATGCTCTTAGTTGTATTTAAATTCAAGGGGAACTAAATTCTGGCCTGCCTCGAGAGTTTTTTTTTTACTAAAAACTAATTAAACAAAAATTAAAGAGCATTTCCATTCGGTGTTGACATATATGCATTTATTTATATTTAGGTATGTATATTTGTTTTTATGAAATCTGTAGTATTTTAATTTTAATGTGCACTACATCCTACCATCTATTGTGATCTCTCTCTATCACTCAAAAGTTTGCTGGGAGAAAACTCAACTCTTGAGTTAATCTCGCCCTTTGTACATGAATTTACTGTAAATTATATAAGTTGCTATGGTGTACAATAAATAATTAAGAAAAAAACATCACGATTTTTTTTCAAAAAGTCTTTTTGACCCAAGCAAACATTAAAAGCAATGCGCACTTCGTAGATATATGATCCAAAATAATTAGAAGGCCGTCATCCCCCGACATTTGGACAAACAGTGCCCCGCGGGGCTTGGCGTCTTTTTATCGGCGGGAGACCGCAAATTTCTATTTGCATATCTGTGCACTCATAAATCTCTGTTTCACTTATTAGCCGCGTCTCCCCACCGGGTCGGGTGGACCCATCGCCGCAAAATAGGGTTAGATGGGTTAGTATTTTTAATGCGAATTTTTTAAATAAATGGAACATGTTAGTGCGATGAGAATTAAAAAAAATGCAACTAAAAATAAACAGTAAAATTATAAATTAAAGATAAGTAAGTACTACATTTTATTATAAGTGCAATCTACAACACTATTTATAAAGCTTTATCGTAGACTGTAATAATATTCGGCTATATGAAAAAAAAAATCTTCAATAAAAGTATTCTTAGATTCTGTAACAAAAATCTACGTTACAATAAAACACAAGCAACAAAGAAAAATCTATACCAAATCAAGAAAGCTGTAAGTCACTAAGGACCATAATTACATAACAGTATTACAGATTGCACTTAAAACGAATCTAGCAGTGTCATAATCATTAAAAATAGGCCTGTGTTCATTGAAGCGAATTGTAATCTTTACGCGTTGAAAAGTGGCATAAGATTGAGGATTAAACACAGTAAAATAACTCTTCAAATCTAAGATTTATGGTACAGAAACCGTCTCGGAACTAATGTGGCGGTTTCAAACGCTCGTTGCTGTGATTGGTTGAATTTACTTTAAATAACCAATGACATTACTTGACTTGCGTTTAGTTTGTGACGCAAACATATCTTTTTTTTTTCAAGAAACCAAACGATTTATTCCGTAAAAACCACACCGTGTAAACTAAGGTGGTGTGAGCGTGAAGTAAACACTATCATTCCATCATCTGCTAGGATTGTGGACGAATTTGTTCGAAAGAGTCACCGCGGCCCAGGAACGCAAAGGTAATGCGTTCCTGGGCTCCCTTCCACTACACCCAGAGCTGAAGAAGTCATACGACGATTTCCCAATTTCCCATCCTTAAAAAAAAACAGAAAGTTCATTCCATCTTGATTGGATAGATTGATATTCCGCTTCATGTCCACTTCACGTAAATTTTCACAGGTAGATTTTTACAGAATAAAGTCAATTAGTGTGTCATATTTGTTTACCAAACAGGTCATAAAACTAAAACTACACTTTACTTCAATTCGCTTCAATCAACCCTGTATAACTGAGTTAGTGCTTTCAACTTACCGCTATGCTGTCGGTCGATTGTACTCCTCTGCTCCGATGCTCGAATGTTAGTGACAGAATGACAGTACTACAGTGGCCTGGTTACTTTAGGTGAAAATAATGCTCAACAAAAAGAAAATGTGGTTAGTATAGTGTTATCATAATATTTAAAAAGTGTACCACCACCAAGAGTAACCTTCACCACATTTAAGGTTCCTGCAGACAGTTACGAGGTGACAATGCCACAAGAAACTTTAATAAGGGTTCTCGTATAGTTGTTGTATTGTCTCTTCGTGCCTGTCTTTGGGAGCCTTTATTTAAAGAACTTGCGAACTTTGAAAAAGAAACATTAAAAATACATGCAAAAGCAAAATAAAAGGATGCAAAAAATACACAACAGTCTATTTAGGAGGAAGAGGAATGATAGAACTGCAAGTAAAAGTAATTGTATATATAGAAACGTAAAATTAAAACCAGATTTGCTTCAACTTTAGATAGATTGTATTTATTAAATCATTGAAATCTGGAAACTACGTTGGTAGATTTAAATTGCATGATACAAAATTGGCAACTTTTTACACTAATTGTTACTAATGATAAGAGATGGCAAAGGCCAATCACAAAATTTACAAAACTAAAAATAACCCCATCACCAAAATATACTCTAGTCTAGTCTCTTTCAACACGCCATCGCTAGTAACAGTTGTTCTAATAACCTAAAATTTTAAAATACTGTTTATAATCAATTAGTACCTTTTAAGTAACATTGCTTATCGCGGCGATCTTACGTCAACCGTGAAACGACCGCGAAGTTTATCGTGACTGATAATAAAATGTGTGACTCTGGTGATTTTTACGTCATAATTCTGAAATGCGATTGGTCATGACCGTTCTGATTTTCACGAATTGAACACGCGTTATGCGTTGGGGATTATTGGATTAGGTAAGGTCCACGAATGGTCAAAGAGGTTATTCCAAAATAGTTTTTTTTTTCAGTAAATTTTGTTTTTAATGGACCATAAATTAGTAACAGAGTAGGTACAGGAAATAAGAAATCCACTAAGAAAAAATATTCTTTTATTTATAGATAAAAAGCAAAAATAAACAGGTTTTCTAATACATTATTCGGATATATTTCGTAAAAAAACTTTTTTTTTACTAATTTATTCAATATTCTTGAATAAATATGCAATATTAATCGATATGAATTAATAATTAGAAATTATATTGACAATAAAGCGGGTAAATTTTCCTATATTTACTCATAAGGAGACTTAATAAAATCGTTTCCATGTTAATAACGCTAATCGAAAATTAAAAGAGCAGTATTTTTGTTTCTATGTTTATTTTGACAGTAATTATGTTTCTTAGAAATATTTTATCAGAAAGTTTGCTAAAATATTGAGGCAACATTTTTAAATGTAACAAATAAAATTCGTCGAATATTTCTTTGTAGAATATAAATTATAGAAAGTTAATTCGTATTCGTACGCTTATTTGTAATACAAATATGTTACATATAGATATGTTAATTAATTGAATCGATACAATCGTTGTTGGGTATCGTATATCACTAGGAGACGCCCCCGGCGCCGCCTACGTCGTGTCCATAATGTTTATCTTTGGACGAAATCTGTTAATGTTAACGTTGCGACTTTTATCGGTACCTACAGTGAACGGATTGAGTCGACCGTCTTTGATTATGAATGCGTTTATTTAACGTTTGAAACGTTGTTTTTATATGAGGAACCGAAGATTATCTTTTGCTGCGATTTAATAGTAATCTTTTGTACACATCCAATAACGTATTATAATATGGACACGTGTTATGCACATACATCATTTCTAAAAACAGTGCCAGCACAATTCGTACTAATCGGTAGCAGATAAATAACTAAACTATACGCGTGGGGTGAATAGAATCGTGGTAGTTACCATCTTTTTAGAGTGCGGATATCGGATCTATAGTTTATCTAGGTATCATTGTAGACTCCTACAGAAATATATAATCGAAGTAAGCTCCAAAAACAATGCCTATTTAATGCGTTCTTAGTCCGTTGACGAAAGATAGAGAAAAACCCTGTGAAGCAACATACTGTTCAAACCCACCCACCCTTAGGTACTGCTCGAAAAAGACAATTCAATCCCAACTTTTTTATTTTATCAACCATGACGGTCCACATACCTCCATACTAATAATATTTCTCAAGCAATTGGTACCAGGCGACCAGAGCCTTGAAGAAAGTGCGCGGTCAAGCTTAAGAACACCATTTCAATAAGACCTTTCTCACTGTTCCGGATATTCTATATTCGCCCATTGTAAATCGGACGAGAGGAGACTAGAGAGGTCAGCCAATTTTGGGCATAGGTTATGCGGCCAATTTGTGTCTGCGTGCAAATTTTACAAACATGGCTTTTATTCCTTGCTGTTAAGAGTTATTTGATATGTTTCTGATATTGGCGAGTGACGTATATCAATTTCAGCAATGGGCATAGCGACAAGTGAGGGCGAACGTGACGCGAATGTCCATTGGCGGACCTTTTTATTGACTGACCATATGATATTTGAAAGTTTGATACCCATAGTCAGGGTAGTATTACAATATTTTTAGAGGGGGGATTCTGTATTTCCCAGTTGAAATAACTATTAGTGTAAACTACTTTAAATTGAAGCTGCATGTGTTCATTTTGGCCACACCTACCTACGTTGATTGTTAGGTACTTTGAATGTGTTGTTATAAACTAAAATAAGTCAGTACTTGGCCATGCTTATATAATTAAAAAAAAAATGAAACGCCAAAATTAATTCCACGTTCAATTATGACAGCTGCTAATGATCTGTATAAACAGCGCTTCATTTTCAAACGAAAAAGAAGAAATAAAATTTAAAAGCCCTGTTACACGAGTCAAAACGCACATCAACGCGAATTTATTGGATTAATTGAGCAATAAAAAATCTGTGGCTAAGGAAAAAGTGAAGAAAAACCAAAGGGGGAGAGAAACACTTCATTTCACGCGTTTTATACGAAGAGGGCCTATGCTGTGAGTAAGGTGGCCTATAAATCTTCTGCCGGAAACATTTTTTTGTTCGACGAAAATAGTTTCCTCTTGTTTTTTGGAATATAGTTTGGGGGAGTCGCGGAATGCGAGGGGACATTATATTTTCACTTAGTTATTAATGTTTTTCGGTATTGCAGTTTTAAAAATGTTCTTTTGATGAAATATATAGGTAGGCGATGTGCCAACGCCATTTATCATTTTTGTTTCATAAAAATCTGCAGTTCTTTTCGTATGTGACGTTTTAAATGTATTTTTTATGTTTACTACATGACCGGGGTTGCATTGCGTATCAAAGAGACATTTAAATAAAAAAAAAACCTAAGTGTAAGTTCTTTTGTTTCTAAACTCTTCTTCTTTTGCTTCCCAAAACTGTGGCCATTGGTGGCGAGTTTTCTTACTAGTAAATAAAAACTCCTAAATCTCGCATTTACCATAAAGGATAGAGACAAATGGCCGCTCGGGGCCGTTGGTTCTTTATTCATTCCGGGGGTTGGCGCGTATAAATCAATGGTGGCGCGTCAATAGCATTGGCGCAAATGGCGCTAGTGGACTCAGGACCGAGATGGCGAATGCTGTAGTATATTGTAGAGGCTGTACGTGGCACGCTCTTGCCTTTGGAGATATGGTAGGCGCCAAATAAATTTACAATTGCGGAAATTGACCTACTTACATTTATTGAGATTCCTGATTTCATAAACGGAAAAGAAGAAGTCGACAGAATGGAAGAGAAGAAGAAATACCAGGTACCTCCGAAGAGATATCAGGAAAAGGTCAATGTACCTACTTTATTGCAAATTTATCTGGCTTACTTAGGAAGTATAAAAAAATTTTTTTTTAAAAGAAAAAGGGAAATGACAAGACATAAGCCTTTGAAATGACGAGGTTGGACTGGTCATTATGTAGATTGATTGGTTGATTTTTGTGTTTTCAAAATGGTAGTGTGTGTGACAAATATGGTTCTCCGCAAAATATTCGAAACAATAATACTGCAAAACTATACAAGTCAATATCGTCGTATCATTACGCCGTGTCAGTCTGTGGAAGCCTTTAAATAATGTTAAATCTGAAGATTAGATAATTTAATGAAGATTAAATTTTATCATAATCAAAAGTTACCTACATAAACTGCTGCTTAGCTAGCCACCAATCAGCACATCTACTTATTGTCTAAAATACTGCTAACAGTACACACTTGGTATCTTGCTCAGGATGTAATAAATACAAACTGGTAATTGCAAGATAACATCCAATTGCCTATTCAAATTTAAATTATGAATCCGTGAAATATGATATCACAGTTGCTTTTGATCAGGCTTTCAACAAATCTGCTAACTAGCAACTTGTTGTATTTTTCCGGAAAACTTGACTTGTTAACTTGGTTGCATTATTTTATGGATCACCAAAAATCTAATTCAGGCAATTCCATAACATTTTTTGTTCAAAAGTGACATTGTATAATTTCAATTATTTTTTCCATGTATTTTAATTGGTTCGTGACAACGGGCCTTAATCCCAGACAATTTAAATGCTAGCTTAATAAAGAAACTGTTGTTAATTTATTAATTTTATGTTAAAATAAATAAGTTGTAAAGAGTTTTATGTAAATTGTATAAAGTAATGGTTTAAATAATTAAACAAACTGTGACGGCCTACACTAAGACACCTTCATTAATTCGTAATTTGAGATTTTAATTTCATGGGATAAATTTTGAATTTTAATATTTGTTTTTTGACTTTATAATTTAATTTGGTTGATAAATAAATTAGAATGTTTTATTGAGTGACTAATATTATTAATGATGCTAATGTTATCGGAAACTGACTTTTGGATGACGTTTATGCATAATAGAGGGACTATTTACAAATAGTTTTCAATCTTTGGTTTTTGGTAAGACTTTACTGTCGCATTCCTGGACAAAGGGGATACCCGAGTCCGTCCATGAACTTAAATAAATCCTACTAACTAATATCATAAATGCGATAATTAATTTGTTTGTTACGCCTTCATTCCTTCATTATTCAGACAAAAGACTCTAGAGACGGTGACAGTCTACTTTTACGGAAGTGAAGCCGAAGGCAAGGGCTATATATTTTTAGAGGTCAGTTTTTGCAAGTCTATTAAATAATAACACCTTTGTTTTTCAGCTGCTATTGAAATCTATCTACAAATATTTATACCCTACATAGTAAAGAAAATCACAACAGTTTTCCCTGAGAATCTCTTAGCGAATAACCTAAAAGCCTTGGTATAAATAACTCGAACACTTGGACAAAATAAAATGGCGCCTGCTGGTAAAAAGCCGCAAGGGTGCATAAAGAATTAGGCTTTTAGTCGTAAGTGCGTTCACACTGCATGTATAAGTCTGAAGGGCTCTTTCTCCAATTGGGTTAAAATATTATTAAGTAGGCTGTATAAATCCTTATGGCTTTGGCCTATAAGTATGCAAATGTTAAAAGTTTTGTTTATAATCTGTAAATCTATATAATCTAAAATTTAGGGGGAAAAAGTAGAACATGTGACAAGCGACTATAAAAAATACCTATTGTTGATCTTTTAGATAGTTATCAAATTATTTTTTATTAATATTAATTTATTATTAAAAATTATATTATTGATAATATGGGGATGTATTTTCACGCATAAGAAAGCTTCAATATCGCAGTGCCCAAAGCTATCTTTCATTCCCGAAAAATGCACGATTTGGTACTGTGGTATAGGCCATCGAAGTCGCGTGAAAAACCTAGTATAGCTAACAATAGTGTTTTTTTAACGGTAACCTCATCCTTTGAAACCTTCTTTCAATGATAACGGAGCCTTTATTTTTTCTTCGAAGAAATATCCATCTTAGTTTTTTACCTGACAGGACGATATTTAGTGCATCTCTTAGCACTAAATCTTTCTGTTAGTTCAAGGAATATGTTGTGAAGTTACTGGGCTGTATTTCACCTGTGTTCGCCACACGTTGATTAAGTAGCGTATCAAGTAGCCGAAGTTATATGTTTCGCGAAGTGCTTGAATCTTTGCTATTATTAAATTTTAGTTCAGGTGCGAGGCCCAGAGGCTTACTATTGATTTCAGCACAATTACACTGTATAATAATTCTTTACCGAAATCTTGTGATATATAAATATCTTTTAGTCATTCGCGGTATTAATATATATTTTTTTTCATTACTATGAACTGAAATTAATTAATTGCTTTTTTATTATATCACGAGTTGATAGATGGAATTAAATTCCTGAGCATTGTGTACCTTTATAATCTCGTAAGATTGGTAATTCTACAACAAAATCATCTTACAGATCAATTTACCAAATTTTTCACAACCAAACTTATCATTTATTCTAAGGCCCACATTCAGAAATGTAAACTCCACCTCAACTCGAACTACAACTCCGACATGAGCACGAAAACGTCAATGAAAGCTTGTCTAATTGACATTATAAGTTGAAGTTTTCGTGCTCGAGAGATGTTTTGAGAGCACCAATGCAGGGCATGCATTGGTGCTCTCAAAACATCTCTAAAGGTATTCCCATTATATTTGAAGCTATTAGCATTGGTGCTCTTGAAATCGGTGCTCAAACGGGAATAAAGCGCTGACCAAGCGCGTTTATGTATTTTCTTGTTCATCTCTCGAGCACGAAAACTGCAATTCATGACAAGCTTTATTGATAGTTTGATGCTCCGATGGAGTTAGGGTTTGAGTTGAGCTGATGAACTAAACTCTGCCATTTATAGATGTATTTATTGCCCCATAATATCGGGCAATTATTACCTATAATAATTTAGAACCTGTGATTAGGTTCAATCTGCCAGTACCTAAATATCTACTTAAAATTAAAGCCTGTTACAGACTGGTAACAAGACACAAAAGTTTCTAGGTAAACATACAGGTGGATAATAAGGCAGTTGGATTAAGTAGACTACGATGTTACAAATCTGTGTCCAGCTTTAACAACGTTATGTAACAACAAAGTTGTTAATGATGCGAAATATCGTTGTGTGAGGGTTAGGAGATAATATATACAGCCAAGAAACAACGAAACGGTGGAGTGACGATTTGCGCAAGACGGCTGGCAGAAACTGGATGCGAGAAGCCGAAAATAGACTTAAGTGGCGTGCAATTGGAGAGGCCTATGTCCAGCAGTGGATTGCAACAGGCTGTTGATGAAGAAAACGACCTATTAAGGAAATTAACTGTTAACTTAAATGCCAATAGGTATAACATATTTATATTCATACTTTGACAGGCTGTAGTACTAACAACAATACATTTACGGGGTGGTAAGTTACCATCCCTACCTTGTTGCTATTCCATCAATTCGCACCAAGCGTTTCCAATCATCTTTTATAATGCGCACAGGAAAGGAGTGGAACTCTCTGCCTGCGTCTGTGTTTCCGAACGAATTCAACCCTGCCTGATCTTTTAAAAGTGAGAGTGAACAGGCTTCTTCTGAGTAAGCTCATTCCATCGCCGACTTTGTCTCTGTCACCTGCGACCTAGACTAGAGTCAAGAGCATATCCATCTGACAATTAAAAAAAAAAGATCTATTATACTGGAACGTTGGGTATTAAAATAAATGACAGAAGGTATTCTACAAAAAAAAAAAGAAAGGAATTCTACAAACTGTGAGTCTTTAAGTCAAGATTGAATAGGTGACTTTTATGTAAGCGTGCTTCATCTTCGACCTCATCATCGCTTACTAGATACTTGTATGTAGGTGTGTAGTGGTCCAACGCGTGCCTATTTTATATTTTACTAGCTGTGCGGACAGAACTTCGTTTGTGTCACATTTTTCATGACTGCTCCGCTCCTATTGGTCTTAGCGTGATGATATATAGCCTTCCTCGATAAATGGGCTATCTAACACTGAAAGATTTTTTCAAATCGGAACGGTAGTTCCTGAGATTAGCGCGTTCAAACAAAAAAACAAACAAACAAACTCTTCAGCTTTATAATATTAGTATAGATGTCGCTGAGTTGATATTGTTCACTGTGATTTAAATTTGAACGCTGTTTAAATATAAAAATTTGGGTTCTGATGGTAAACGACGATACAAAAGTTATGGTCGTAGATGAAGTCCGCTTGTCTAGCAGTAACATATTCTCGACTTTGTTGTTCCCCAAAATGAAGAAATGGGAAAGATAAGGAGAAGAGAAAATGTAATTAAAATCTTATACATATGTATATAAAGCACATGTCCCGTTTTGTCACGGTCCCGCACGAAAGTGCAACATTATTAACATTTAGCCGTGCTCGGTAAAAACAGATTGCAGTAATGATGCAGCCTTTAATTGACTCGTTGTGAAATGCATCAGCCCTTGCCTTGGGGTGGGGTGCCAGTGGGAGCGATTTTTAATAGGCGGTTGCCATGGCGACTTTAGTGTTGGATTTTATAATTGATGTGGCAGCAAATAGAAATGTGTGCTGCGGTGAAAACAAAGCAAATAAAAATAAGGGAAAGGAGATGATTACAAGTAACACTGTTTTAGTTGAGCTGGCGTGAGAAATATAATAATAAAAAAAGAAATATATGTATAATAGAAGTTTGTTTAGCGTATGTTAGTTAGCCCGAAAGTGCTCACTTTTATAATTTTCATATTTTAAATAACTAAGTAAAAGAAACATCTGAATTATACATTGCATTTTACTGTTATATGTATGGAGGTATTACTTTATGGTTAGTTAGAATGGAGCCTGATAAGATTTAAGGCTGTACAATTTGCCATGAGCTCTGTTTTGTTTCGGTGTTTCTTTTTAGGGTAGTCAGCGAAACAATTTTCAAAATAAATATCATAGGTAAGATGTCATTTCGTTTAAAATCGCACAGTGTAAACAGTAGTCATATTGTTAATGAAGGTAATTGAATCTCAAAGAGGTCGTCGTATATTACCAACGCATTCCCTCGAATTTCCTATAACATGCGACTGGTACTCGAGAGCTCCTAGACGCGCAGCACGCCCGCCGCATGCCGCGCTAGCCGACACAAATTTATAGGTAAAAGTTCGCGACCGAGTCAACCGGTTCGCGAACAAAAATCTACGCAAACACAACCTTACCACCTTCCAATACAGTCCACATTCCAACCACACATACCGAGCCTTATTGGATACTTTCTTAATTGTGTTTTAAACATCGACCGTGGGAATGTTGACCTTATTACGTGTCAGGTAAGTTTCATTTTAAATTGATCGGTTTTCTCGGCCTTGCCGCCGGTGGATCGCTCTCACCTTAGGTTCACGTGTGAACTTACATTAACCTGCTGTGTTGTGTTGCTCTGTCAGGTGTACTATATTGTTTGTTTGTTGATGACTATTTCAATCGGTCGCGTTGTAGATGTTAAGATAGAGTTATTGGGCGTGTAACGTCTAATTCCTTAATGTGGTTTTATGATTATTCATATTGGGTCACGCCTTTTGTTCTACGGTTTAGAAGATGGTGTATTATTGTTTAAATTGTAGTGTATCATCGGTTCAATGGATTACACGGCTATTTTAGAGTCGTAAATCAGTTCTTGTAAGAGTTCTGTACGGGTTTTTGGTCCATAAAATTATTTATTTTTTTAGTTGGTAGTGTATCGTGTTATTTCACGGCAATAATTCTTGAAATTCTTCAACAAAACAGAAATATAAAGTCAAAACATCTGTTTGAGTCACGGGCTCGCCTAGCGCCAATGTTTCTTCGTATCGCGTGACAGACAGACAGACTGTACTGTAATACATATACGGTGGACATTGATTTAATAGGCAAGCAGCGTGAATGGATGCCCTGCGCTCAGATATGCTCATTTGATCTACGCTTTATTGGTATAAGCCGTTAGCCGGGTGAAAATCTAGCGCTGTTTATGTATGGAGCCGTGAGGATATCAGTTTCATCGTGAATTAAGCAAACGGCGTTGAAGGGGTTTATTAATTGAAGAACAAATTAGAGGTTCTACACACAGAGGTTCTAAGATCCCTTCAATCTTAACTTGAACTAAGACGATCAAGAGACAGCAAAACTAAATAAAGATTTTGTACATATATTTTTGGACTGTAGTCGGATTATGAGGTAATGAATAAGTATTCGAACTAAACTTTGTTTGCAAAGTTAGCATTCAAAACTCTCCGTTTTCCCCACAACACTAAAAATCTAGTATAAAAACCATACTCAACATTTCCGTACCCCGTTGAGAGGCAAACAGGTATTACTTAATAGCCATGACTCAACTAATTACGATGCGTATGCGCCGCTCCACGGACGATTTAACACCTGTCAACGTAGCACTGACAGACGGACAGACGCGGCGTGTGGTGAGTCCAGTGCAAGGGTAGACGACATTGAAGATTTTTTTTTTGTTTTTATGTTAATGGTTTGATAGGAGACAGTTATTTTGTAGTAAAAGTACAGCTGGGTTAAAACTAAATAAGTGTATATTTTTGTTAAAGTTAAAGTTATTTGATATTGCAGCATCATCAAAAGCAATAGACGGGGTTTGAGGCAATTTGGGGAATCTAGCAATGGATTTTTTTATTGGGTTTCTATTATTTCAAAAATTCTGGAAAAAAATACATTTCTTGTCCATGATCGAAAACATTTTTATTTTTGAAAATGAAGTTGGAACAGACATAGGTAAGTCTTAGGCCAAAATGTTTCTTCATCCTCCATCGTTTTACCTTCCAATCTGTCGTAAACGATAACTTTTGATGGGTATGCACATACACGTAGCAATTTAGCTGTAGTTTCGAAATCACGATATCGGGACTCGGAATCATGGCTTGTACTGGGGCTATAATATTTGCCTCATACTTTTACAATGAATTCAGGTTTGCAACTTAGCAGCATTTCTTACACAGTCCTTTTTATGTGTTTTCGTTCCAGTTTTAAGCTAATAGAAAGGTAATTTAATGTAATGATCTTTCTAGAAAGCTCCCGGTATATTTGACGAAGTTTATTTTGCAGTAACTATATAACCTTCCTTTTTTTACAGAAATTAGTAAAAGTCTAATGTACTAGATGTAATTTGACAGCGTAAACTTTATTTTCTCCGACTGCAAATTCAACAAAATCGCTGCCGCTTATGCCTCGGACCACGCCCCCAAACGAAAACTATAAAACATGGGCACTATATGCCGATCTAAAAGATAACGTTGTTTTTTGAGTAATTAACTCAGAGTTACCTCAGAAATTCGTTAGGTATGTTATGAGATGTCGGCGCTGTCAGATATGTACACTGATTGTGACTTGAGAGCTAGGTTATGACGACATTTAAGGTTATTTTAATAGGGTAAGTAGCCTATGAAATTTCAAGTAAAAGAAGATAAAGCTACCTTCTAACATACATTGGGTACCTACAATGGTGTCACTCATAGGTGTAGACAATTTCGACTATTCAGGAGAATTTTTAAGCCATCATTAACATCATCATCTGCCTAGCCTTTTCCCAACAATATCTGGATCGGTTTCTAGTAAAACGGATTCATCTGAATATTAGTATTTTACGTGGTGCGGCTGCCTACTAGATCTCGAAAACCCAAGTGACTTACAAATGGTTTTTGCCAATAATGCAAATGCCAAATATTTAAATATTGCTGGTAAATTGATATTATAACTTAAGTGTAACTTGCAGTGTAACTTAATCAGTAAGTTCCTTGACTGTACAAATAGTTTTATTATGATTTAATCATTATTAATTTGTGTGTACTAATATGTACTTATTAAACAATGTAAATATTGGCAAAATTATTCGCAAAATATATCAGATCTAGATACTATTCTATACGAAAAACAATAATGAAAGATCGACTTTCCCACGCTCTATAATACTTATAGAGATGATCACATTATATCGATCGATCGGTAAATCGAATAAATTGAAACAATGGACGATCGATTGAATCTACATCGAGCGGTCTCTTTAAATAAATCTTAGGATTCTTTCATTGTGTCAATTTTAAGAGGAATCTCTTACGAGGTCATGTAGGTTTTGATTTTTGCGGTCAGAATAATTGTTTTTATTGGATATTTGAACTGTGGACTGCCCTGTGATTGGGGACAATACTTAGAGGACCTATTAGGGTTTCATTGATTTGTCCTAAAAAAACTCTGAAGTTGACTTTTTCTGGGTAAATAGGTAACGAGCTCCTGAAAAGTCTTAGAGGAGGGTTTTGCCCAGGAGTTGGACGGTGTACATGTTGCATAGTATATGCGCTGTGGAATTACAAGAAATAAAAATATCCTTTACGAGGTTAGACGTTTGTATTCATGATTGAAAGTGTCATAGTAGACCACACATTATATAGAACACTATTTGAACATTCGTATATGCCAGGTATAATTTACAACGTTAAATAGTTCCTATTAAAACACAAACATAAACACACACAAAACCATACATAAATAAATCCATACATCCATACATAAATGGTATTAAAAAATAAGAGTCTCTAATTAAAAGTACATGTGTCTTTTCTATAACTTGTACGGTGAACATAATAAAAATATCTATTCTATTTGAAAGCAGTTTCATAAACATTCAACAATGACTTGCTTTTTCTTATATTTTCTATACTAATATTATAAAGAGGTAACGTTTGTGAGTTTGTGACGTTGTAAGGGGTAATGTCTAGATCTAATGAACCGATTTTTAAAATTATCACCATTAGAAAGCTACGTTATTGTGGAGTATCATAGGCTATATGTTATCCTCGTATTGCCACGGGAATGGGAACAACGCGAGTAAAACCGCGGGGCGCTGCTAGTCTTATATAAACTAATTCACATAGCTACTTTAATTTATAAAGTTACCCTACAAGCAAGCAAGCCTTAAACCACAAGCCCGACCAATTACAAATTACAATTAACACAATTACCTCCCCTTAACAAGATCAGTCCTCACTGAGTGTTCGTGACAAATGCGCTATCGATAAACTCTGTATCGATTCTATCGACTCGATAAACCATCGCATCGCATCGATAGATTAGATCGATATCGTAGGGGTGTAACTTATGGCCTAAGATACTCGATGTCGAGACTACTTGCATTTAACATACAAATGAGATTAAGTTCAAGTGGTGTTCGATTTTCGAGTTTGTTTGTGTGTGGAATGGTTCAACTAACTAGTAATGTGTATAGGATACACTAGTAGGCCATCTGGCTAGATGTTCGGCTTTTTGGAAAGTTTTTGAAATTTTGTAGACATTCGTATTCATAAATATATAGTTTTAGAGTAAGATGCTATTAAAACCATTTGAATAATAAAGCTAGGTTTTTTATACACGAAATAGCTAACATTATGGCCGGGTATAGCTAGCATTATTAGAATGCAGTAGGGTTTATATGATAACTAAATACTACATAAAAAATTGTGCTGACATTTTTTCGGTTATGCACATAATAATGCAGGCAGCCAAATAATAAACAAAATGAAAATTAAACGCTCAGTACAACCAAACGAAACCATAACACTAGCAAAACAAAGATTAATTAAAACAAAACTGAAAATTAAAATATCAAAAGCGAAACTGATAAAGGAGACATTTGCAAAACAAAAATGGTGTTTTATCTCACCGAAATTTCAACCTTACCACATGAAAAATAAAGTTCAGATTGGTATGAAACGTGTGTTAATTTCAGGGGTTGGTCGGAAAACTGTTGTGACCTGATAAGAAGGTGATTTGAATAATTACGGCACACGAGAGTAAGACTTAGAAGATGAATGGCGCGTACGTCTTAAAATTAAGACAACATTGTAATTAATATCGCTGACAATTATTTATGGCTGCTAAGATGGCGGCAGAGAAAAAAAAAGAATGAAAATGGTTGCTTGCAGTGAGTCTTGTTGATACTATTTTGAAATCTTTGCACAAGTTAAATTGTACTAAACAAATCTGCAAATAAACCTGAATTATTGACATCTTAAAATACTGTTAAAGATTAAAGACGATGAAACGTACGAAATAACAAGAATCCTCCAATCAAGATCATTTCTAAGACTGCCAAACATAAAGAAGCCTATAAAGACAATAAACAATAACATAATCCTCTCAAGCGTACTCAAAGCCGTCATAACACTATTACACATCCTCCTTCTTGTAAGGGTTGGCTCACACTGAGAAGCTACGCGACGTGACGCGATGCTACATGTATTTAAGATAGTGATACAATATAAAACTATATTTCCAGGTCAAAAATATACACATCTCATTGAAAGAGTTTGATTTTTGAAATTCTGCAGGTGTAAAATATAGAAGTTACACGCTTTTACTCTCAAACGGCAGTAAATCTGCGCCATCCAAGATTTACTGCCGTTTGAGTGACGTCACACGCAAATTGAGCCGTCTCGTCACTCTCGTCTCTCGTCACGGCAGCAGAAAAAAAAAATGGAGTTCTGTATGCAGAACTCCATTTTTTTTTTTGGATTTTTAGACAGTTTTTTGTGCTGTATCTTATCTTGTAGTTTTGCTAAATCTAATTTAAAAAAAAATATTCAAATACTCTATTTTCTTACATATTATGTAAGAGCTGTTTCTTTTTAGTTAGCCTTAACTGTATGAGTTCGATATTTCCTAGCTGAATACTCTGACAAGAAACAAACTTAAACTTAGTCTCTTTTAAAATTTATAAGTACATTTAATATATTGGATATACCATAATGATAACCATATAAGTTAATATCTGAGGTGGTATAATGAAGTTTGTACACAGATTTGAGTGAACCTACCAGACATTGCAAGCATTCGTCAGTTTATCCTGAAGCTCAACTCAGAACTCAAAGGAGCTCAAACATACATACATATGTGTGTATGTAGTTCTTTATTGTATTGCTATCTTAAATAATTGCGCAGCGTCGCAACTCCATATGAGCTGACCCTAATCTTTATCAAAATATCAACCATCACATCTCACACTACACTTGGGGACATTAAAATTCATCCAGCGCGTGTAAGCGCGTGTAAGGGCCAGTTTAAACATGGGCCACCGTAGATCCCGCCGATAACCATTAGGATCCCTTAATTTGTTCGAAGCCCTTCACCTTATCCCTTCCGTCTCCCTTTGTAGATCGTTAAGTAAGGAATTAGTGGATCTGGATGGGCGACGAATATGTTACTTTGCTGGTGTAATGGGAGTTTACTTTTTGGTTCGATGTTGGCAGTTTTTGATCGGAAAAATGCGTGAAACGTCAAAACAAATAGTTTTTCAGGTAATTTAACCACTTTCGACTATTACTTTAAAAATGATAGGTTTCATGCGTAAAGGTTTTTTTTTTACAAAACGAATTCGTTGTCTTAATTAACAGCAATAAATATTTTTTACAAGATATACCAAAAGCCATCGTTATAATCTCTAAATGAGATGTTAAACATTGTCTTATCCAGCCTTATCGTTAGACTTAACCCTTAGTTATCGCAAAGCCCCTTAGTTTAGCCGTTTAGCCGATATTCTAATGTTATTGTACCCGAGATTGAATATCTCACTGATTTGTGGCTATTCTTGTTTCGTGCGGGGCTGTTAACCCTTTAATGGTCGTTTACGTGGTCACTGTGGTCAGGTACTGAAATATTAGGATAGTCTGGGGTTAGAAAATTGTTTTAGTGGTGTGTGTTGTAGTTCTGCTTATTTTGTGTTTAAAGAGGTATTAAACGGTTAGTATACAACATTAAAGAAAAATATTTTCAATATTAATAGAGTTAAGAGGGTTACGCCGTACGGCATTCCATACAAATTTTCAAGTCCTTATTTTCCGAAATGACTAAACCGATTTTAACGAAACTTTACACACATAAGCAGGATACATAGATCTAAAAAGTTGGTTGAAAACATTTTCTTTAAATTGTGTTACCGTTAAATTAGACCCATTTTACGGTTTCCATACAAACATAAATTTCTAGTTATCTTTTTTTAAGTAAGACATTTCGAAAATGTTTTGACTAACTTTTTAGACATATGTATCTTGCATATATGTGTGAAGTTTCATTAAAATCGGTTAAGTCATTTCGCAAAATAGTGACTTGAAAATTTGTTTGAAATGTCATATGGCGTACACGCTCTTAAGATTGGTTACGGAGTAAAAGAGGGGCACAATAGTATTGATAAGTATTTCGTTTCATATGCAAGAGCTAAGCGGATATTGTCAATGCCTGAGACCTCATTAACTATATAGTCTTCCAGCGCGCGAAAGAGCAGTGGTGGCCGAGTGGTAACGGCTCCGACTTACGAATTGTTGGTCGTGGGTTCAAACCCAGCCAGGCGCATTACTTTGTGTAATTTTTCATCACCACTGCTCTCAAAACGGTGAAGGAATACATTGTGAGGAAACTGGCATGTCCTAGAACCAAAGCTTCGAAAACATGTGACATTCACCAACCCGCACTGGGCCCGCGTGGTGGATTACGGCCCATTCCCTCTTCTAGAGAGGAGGCCTGTGTCCCAGCAGTGGGAACATTAAATGGCTGATTTTGCTTATGCCTATGCTTCTACCGCCATAGTCACGCCAAAATTCATATTTTGTTTTTATATTCTGTGCTTGTATAACTACATATAACTAACTGTCTATAGAGCCCAGATAAAGTGACATGCCGTCAGCTAAGTATAAAACATGTCGAAAATATTGACATATGGTCAATCCCGAACATTGACGCTGGCAAAAAATCTCAAATATATTGTATTCTTTTAACAATCGTTTTCGGTGATAGAATCTCACTTTATCTATGGTTTAAACGAAGGAAATTTCACAAATTCTGGTACTATCCCTTTGCTAACCTCGAAACCAACACACACTAAACATTAACCCACCATTGCCTACTAACGAACCCTAATTCTTAATGAACATCATTAAAGAGATAAGCTCAACTATCATTTGATTAGCTCATAATGACGCTAAGCTGTGTTTAGCCCGACACAAATCAATTAGGGGTCAGCTAAGCACGGACCTCGACCTCTGCGAACAATGCTGTGTTGTGCAACTGGAGAATGGACTGATAGGCAGGTATAGGGGGTGTCGAAAACGAGGACGTGGAAGGTGAATTTTTGTGAAATACCTAAATAAATATTATTAGTGAAGTGTCAAAGGGGTAACAGATGTTCTCGATCAAATTGGATTTTAGAGATACCGTAATTTTTTTTTATTATAGATTCCAGTAGAATGGTACGTTTACCGAATTAGAGGGGTATTTTTGCTACGTCTTTGCTCTTTGAATTGATTGTCGTGAGATGATTTTGTGACTAGACTTTTTAAGTGCGAGAATTGGCTTTATGGTCAACTGGGACGTATTTTTTAACTATCCGTCATGATAGTTCATAGCACTTGCTTTAATATTCTTTAAAAATTGCAAACATAAAAATCATACACTAGTAATAATTTATTGAAAAGGTAACACTAGTAATAATTTATTGAAAAGGGAACACTAGTAATAATTTATTGAAAAGGGAACACTATTTACAAAATTAAAAAGGGTCCGAATTTTCACCACTTCGCATAAAACAAAAGCGCTCTTTCCAAAATCAAACACTGTTAACCCGTGGCCGGCCGGTAGTTTGGTTAATATAATCTTGCAGCACTTAATACGAATACACCCTGATAATAGTAATATCGGCGTTAATGCGGGCCCCGGGGGGCCGTCAACGGCCGCATTCGTAAACTAGCCCACTCTTCACTTCACACCCTTTTACGACTCAAAACTCTTGTTACATACAAATTTTACGAGAATATTACGAGTTTACATGGCGTTCCTATTTTTTGTCATGTATGTGTAGGTATACCGAATCCAATTATTTTTCTAATTTATTTTTAAGCGACAAGTGTAAACTGTCGTTTTGTAATTTGTCGTATTCTATATGGGAAATGAAATTCGTTGTCGTAAAAATTGTGTTATTTACGAAGACATTTTGATGTTACATTCTGTCAAAGTAATGCAATAACATTCATTTATTTATAGAATGTAAAATTATTCCGACAGCCATTTTTTTTTGTGACAACAATGAATAAATTGGAAAATAGAACACGTAGGGACGTGGGTAAAACCAGAAACGCGCGCCTTATTTCGAATTTATCGCGGTAAACAGACAGATAAGTAAAGAAAAGCGTTTCACCTGTCGCTTTTGCCACGTCTAAACGGTTTCAACGGCTTTTCAAATCCCCATGTTAACAAACTTGGGACCTATACATTGTGGGCCCATCTCCTTATCAGGCCCGAACTTCGGCGGTGGAAGACAATGGCAAGATACAAGTAGTTGACGCCTGTCCTTACTTTAGGCGAATCATTCTGTTCGGATTGTTTCGCGCGGAACTAGTGGGGTGGTAAGCAAGTACAATCATCTAATCGGTGTGAATTAAAAGGGAATATGCTGTCAAGAGATACGAAAAGGCGGAATTGTATGTGATATTTCAAGAAACATGGGAAAATGGTACGGATTTTTCTGAAGTTTTTGTCGTTAGCTAGGTTATCTAAGGACCACATTGCAGAACAACATTCATAACTTAGTGTCGTTATTTATAAATACGGTAGTAGGTTGGTTTATTTGTTAAGCGGTCACTTAAATCGTTGAACCGATTTTCATGCAATTTTAAAGTTTTACGCGAGTGAAGCCACGGAAAGCTAAAATTTGTTTTTTTCTTATCAATTAAGAAAAAAACTTGACCAAGGCCTAAAATGGCTCATCAAACTAAAACTTCTAACCAAATCAAACGAAAACATTCCTCAAATCATAACAACCTGTAAGTAGGGAAGTTCTTCCAGCAATTTATGTGAGTAGTCATAAAGTAAATTCAAATAGTGAGTCCTTCGCCATAATGTGGAGCGACACGTAATTCAATTAATATGGTCACCCCTTACCAAAGTGATTTGAACAAACATCGTCTAAAAAGTTATAGCGCTATCATTGCGAGGGTTATTTACATATCCTGCGGAATGAAGGGGTAAGTGAAAATTATTTGGGATGGTTTTTTTTTTAATTTTGAATGATTTTTTCATCTTTATTATTTTTATGCCAAGAGAGACGGAATATTTGTACTTAATTATAGAAATAGAATTCCATGGATACAATGGCGGTCTTGTCGCTGATAGCAATGTCTACCATACGACCTTCGAATGGACTTCAGTTCCTGAAAGCTGACTTAAAACTGCAAAAGCACTGTTATTACCTTGCTAAGGCAAGCTGTAGCTAGTAACAAGTGGCCCCAGGAATAAAAAGAAGGCTTTATGAAATACAGCCGACGCTGTTAAGTGTGTATGAAGAAAAAACTTTTTTTATTTTTATAAAAAAAAAATGTGTACTAAAAACCAATAAAATTCATTTACCGTTTTCGTAAACACAACCCTCGAATGCTAGGAGGGTTAAAGATTAGGCGAGCGTCCGATAAACGGCATCTGTGACCACAACCCACGCCATTGTCTCGGTCCCGACGACCCCTTGACTCACTGTTTTTAGCTTCTCATTTATCGATCGCTGTTGATGGGTTATGGATAATTATGTTGGTTTCTGTTTGTGGGGTTATTTTTGCTCGTGTGAGGTTACACTCGTAATATCGAGCCCTCACTGCCAACTTATCGTGACTGTAAGCAAGATGTTTTAGAAGAGCTAGTTTTTTGTCTTCACTAACCGCGCACTAACTGTGATAGTTTTGTAGTATGGGCTTGATATACAAATACATCATGTATGTTTGCTTGGATGTGGGCTCTAGCTCGATACACAATATTGACATCGTTTTATGTTCAGAAACGTCAGAATTTTATTGATACCTACTTCGATATTAAAATAATGAATATAAGAATGGTTAATTGAGTTTAGAAGCTTTTGCTTCGGCATATTAACCGGATCTTGAGATATTTTTCTAAATAAAATAGCAAAATTATTACATAGATTTTAGGCATTAATTTATTATTTAGACAGAATCAGTCGACCTAAAGCTGGTCCTATGTTACACATGCAATGAAGTGCGTACAACAACAAACCAATTCAAATACCCTTAGTATTTGAATAGGTTGCTGGGAAAATTAAGAATTATAGTAACATGTTTGACGTCCTTCTTCAATAAGACGTCATCCGCCATTGTGCGCCAGATCTATTAGGTCCAGGTTAAAGATCGAACAAGAACAGGCAGGTTGCTAACCTATCACGTACGAGCGAGATTTAGGGTTAACTCAGCTATCATTTATTATGGTTATAGTTTAGTTGACTGCCAGTAATTATAGGTTTTATGGCGGCTTACTTAATCTGAGACTGTTTAAAGAGGTGACATTGAAAAAATAATCGCTGGTTCGAGATATTGGTTCTGTTCAACCTGATACATTCGCGGTCAATTTTATTTTCTTTAAATAAACAAATTGTCCATAATATTACTGACCTGGAAACAATGGTCGATAAAATATTCAATATAATTCGCTTTACGAACACCTTGCCGTGTCCAATCCGATTACATTTTGTTTATAGTTATATTTTACAAAAATAATTCGATTCACGAATGTTGAATCAATAAATTGAAAAAATAAAAATATTGTTAAACTTTCCTGTTTTCCTGTGGCATTTAGAGGACATGTAAAAGTCCTTACATATTTATATTTTCGGTAAAACGCGATAAAATAACAACATAACGACTACGTCACATTTTGGAAGCACATTTAATTTTCATACATTTTTGAAGTGTTCGTGAATTTTGTCCAGTATTTCAACAGAGAGTCAACTAAATCATCCTAAAACCAGCTAAGTGGGTCAGACAACGTACCTATAACCTGTTTCAAAATAACTGTACTCTAACGATGCGCCATTAAAGACATTACACTAATCCTATAAACTCTATAGGCACTTAGTACGAGAACAAGCCACAATACAAAGTAAATACCTACTAATACGCCATTAAAAGGTCAACACGGACCTTATTTTCGTCTCCTATCGAACATTAGTGACTTAGCTAAATGGCTACACTACAATATTGCTGTTTAGTAGATATAAATATAAGGAACAAGATTTTCCATGCAGACAAAACTTCGCACACATTTGGGTATTATTTTTTAATTCTTACATAAAAAGTTTTTCTTTCCGGGAAAAAAAGTAGAAAGTGGTGCCGGTCGAGCGTTTTAAGGGGTTCATGTAAGTTGCGGAATTTGTTCGAAAGACTCAATGCGGCCCTGGAACGCAAAGGGCATTAGGAGGAACATTGGTGGGTTTTAGTCAGTAAGAGTCTGACACTCCGCTCCGAAGTTATTTGATGATTTCCCATAAAAAAAAGAAAAAAAGGGGTTCTTGTAAGTTTTTGATGTACAAAATCTGCAAATTGTAAGCCTAGGCATCAGATGCATAATTATGATGATTTCAAATCCAGAAAAAAAGGTCTCGACGTTGTCCAGCAGACACTCTGCACTTTATTACGTGGTTCCCTGTGGCCTGTAGCGGTATATATGACGACCTGGCCAGGGTCAGCCGGACATGCCCACGGGCCACGGCAGACTCTAAATAAGACGAGATAAGCATCTGCTAATTAATATCGCCCGCACGAACTAATGTTCTGCTTTATTTGGTTTCGAGTGGTCGCGCGGGTACCTGGCAACCGTTATCTGGGTGATTAGAGGTGAGTTTACGGGTGATGAGCTTTACTGCTGACGGAAATAGGAGGTTTAGGGATTTTGTTTTTGGAAGTGGTAAGTATTTGAAATAAAATCAATATCTTTGTACTCAAATGCTTCCTCATTGCTTCTCTGTGTGGACACACATAAATAAAAAATATTTTCAGGATTAAAAAAAATATTTTTTATATTATAATTTCTTCGCAGATACTGATACATTTACGTTGATAATTTTAAAATATAGGTACTTGAAAATACTACCCGCATACCCAGTAATGGTTTAAAAAAACAATACTCCCTTTAAAACGAGCTAAACAAGATGAATGAATCAAAAACACCAAATAGCAAAAAGGTCTTTTATTTCAAGCGTTGCGCGTTGAAGCGAATTATCTCTGGTCGCTGATAAAACCTGCACGTGTTATTATTACAACCCTTACCAACCCGTCACGATGTCATCTGATATAAACAGACAGACAAACGCAATCCGAACAAGAATGTAACACCCCACACTTATTATCCAGATTAATATTTGCATTCATCTTTTTAGGGTTAACTTTTTCTATCATTCAAATTGTTGTTCTATTCCTTACTCATAAAGTCTTTTTCTAATTGTCTTTATTAAAAGTTACGACTTTTTTCTATTGATAAATTGTCGTCGATTTCTTTAGATATTGAATAAAATTGAATTTTGCGGGTTAGAAATTACAGTGCATTTTCTCTTGTTTGGAAAATTGCAATGGTTCTGTATTTGAATCTTTGACACGTTGTGACGAGGGTTCAATTTGGAAACGGGCGAATATCAATTTTTCGTATATTTGTTGTGTTTTTTCGTATATATTAATATTATGCAACGAGTGTGACCTCAAGATTCGGTACACATCTGTGTATGTTTTATTGCTCGTCTCCCTTTTATTACAGTTATTGTGATTTTTGGGGAAATTGTTTGCGACCGAACTTATTGGGAAGTTTGTGACGCAATATTAAAAACAAAGTGGCCGTATGTACCTGTTACGAAGGAAATAGATAATTATTTTGTTTTTGAGCACGTGTTCAAATTCCCGTGTTCATGAACACTATATGACTCCTGAACGTAGGCTAAATATTTCATCACATTTGCTCAGTGCTCAGTGAAAAAAGTGCGCTTCTATTCAAACATTACATTTAGGTGTCGCATGTAGTTTTAGTGAAACAAATATGATTCTATCTACTTTAATATTGTTCCGCAATCGGCACTTGATAGCTAGGCAGATACTGGCTTCTCCACAGATTACAACTTAATGCAAATTCTGTCTATATTCTCTGCATATTAATATTTATTACGACGTCTGCTTGTATAGGCCAGCTGTATCAGCTGTATGTAAAGACAAGCCAAGAATAATGGTCCTACAATCAATTTCTCAACAAATTCCTATCATACATCGTGGTACTGACATTTCAATCAAAAACTCGATAGTCATAGAAAATCCATATATCTTGACCACAAAACCACATGTTGGGCGGCCGTTATCCAATTATTTTGTCCCACAGTGTACATTGATGTATCCTCTATTTGTATATTACAAGACCTGGTATCAAAGTTACAATGGATGGTAAAATTTTTGGCGCAGCGAAAATTTGTTGGGTATGTTTTAATAGAATTTGCAAGTAATCTGGGCACAATAGGTTGGTGATTGGCGCGGTCAGGAAGTGTATGCCAATGGTTGGCTGCCATCTTGGTTCCAACGTTCCAACAATAAGGCAAATTTGGACTCTGTAAAGTTATTTGTTGAGGTTTAAAAAGTTTTTGATTTGTCATTCAGATTGTGGACGCTTCGATTATTATGAGTAGCCTTTATTATAATATAAAGAGGTTATTAGGCTTACTTTGTAATATTACTCGAAAAAATATTGCATAGTCATTCGCCTTTAAAATTGGAACACCCTGTTCTGTAGTAATTTGTTACAATGATGTCAATCAGATGCAGTAGGCTTTAGATTATAGATTTTTGTAAGTTTGGGAATGGTTGTAAACATGGTATATTTTTCAGTGAAGGTATCATTTTTTAGCCCAAAATGCCCGCTTTCAACAACATTCAGAAAATTCTGAACGAATGCCTAAAAAGATTGCTCTCTTAGATTTTCAACTTTAATCGCAAATTCGAGCAAAGATAAAACAGTACGCTTTTATTTATTTATTGTTGACCAAAGATAAAATACCGAAATATTACAAAAAATATATGATCAGAATAGATATTATTATAGCAATTTGTTACCGCTGACCCCTGACAAGTTCCCAGGATCGCTAGCTATCGTGTGCGACATTTTCATAGACCATAGAGCAGCGGCTATCGGCTAAATGCGGACATGATGAGGACTATTTCGTTTGCCTGTTGGGCTAACGTACTGAGACACGTAGAAAACGATATTAAGAGCTCGAAAAAAGTTGATTTTACAATTCTTAAGTATAACATATGAATGGTAGATTCTGTCAAAAATACTGAAAATATAAGGCATTAACTGAAAAAATAACTGATTTAGTTAGTTGGGACCCTGACCTACTGGCAAAAAACTGTACCAGCTATTAACATATACAAAAATGCTCGTATACAGATAGAGGGGCTTGGATGTATTCTTTAGGAAAGGGCGAGAAATGGAATAGAACTAGGAACGATGAAAATAATGGCCTCTGCCCAACTTGAAAACCCCAAAATAATTATTGCTAACACAATATTTATTTTAGGGTTTTCATTTTTGGCAAGAGTAGGCGCTCTACAGTAGGGAACATGCAATATTTTCATCTTGCTTCTATTTAAAAGAATTCCGTGTAAAATAAAACATAAGAAATTAAAACAGTTTAATGTATTGCCAAAATTGCGATTATAAACTGACTGTTTTTCTTTTCTCGCGAAAACGGACGATGCGTGACTCTTGTCTGCCAGAGATCATGAACTGTCATGTATTAAAATTTAAGTTGGTCTTTTCGTTATTTTAACACCAGTGACGTCTTTAGACGCTGATTGTTTACGTTCCGTTTCACGTTATATTAATTCGTAAGAGTTGTTAAAAATCAATATTAACTACAATGAAAACATTGTAGTGGCCCTTCTTGTATACTATTTTATCATTTCAATAACAACATTTTCATGAATTCTGTAATTGCATCTTCCCTATTCCTTATTTGTATTCTGGGAAAGCAAGAACAAAAACATTACAAGGCAAAGGATGTACCTACACTCTTTGCTTGTAATCTCATCCACGATTTTATAATCCTACATTGAATCGGCCACACATCAATATAGCGAAAATTATTTGTTAATTTTATTTATAGTTAAATTTCTAATATATTTTGTAGTAATATAAAACAATAGATACCTATAACGAAAGTTCCAGTAGCTCACTGGAATTTTCTAATGGGAAAACCTAGTAACACTACTCGACGTAAGATCGTACCAGTCCCAACAAGTCAGTCTAACATAAAATAATGACCCTGTAGCCGTATCTTCAGATAAACACGCTGAAGTAGGTAGTTTGCAGTGAATTTTCCTAAGTAAACATGTTGTGAGCGTCTCATGTACTAAAGTTTTGCTGATATAAAGAACTTGCAATACTGTTGCAGTATGCAGCTTGGTGAGTGTGGTCCAAGTTACAGGCGGAGGGGGCTTCACTAAAAATATCCATCTGCCGGGGGTTGCGGGTTGCGGAAATTCAAAAGGCATTTGAAGGAACACGGATGGGTTTGTCAGTTGATGACTTCCCACCGAAATAAAAAGACTAAAATATATAAGTACCCATGACAAAAATGCGTTTTAACTTTGATACCACGCAATGTAAAATGCTGATAGAGCTTAGGATACAGCAATTTATACTATTGGACAAAATAAGTGGATAACGGCAGCCTAACATAATAATATGGTTATAGGTACATGGATTTTCTATAAAATCTATATATCTTGACCACAAAACTCTATAAGACATAGGTTTTACTGAGTTTTGAGGAAATAGAACACATTGTTTTGTAATAGAACATATTGGTTGCTATTGAGAGTTGGTTGGGATAAACCAGGGCTGTTAAAAATGCGTCGAGAAGATAATATCCTCATTATAGTCATTATAGGGGATAGACTTTTTTTGTTTATTTTCAATTAAAGATTTGACACCACCAGCTGCAATAGATTGTGTTCCTTTTGGAGCAGTCGCAATCTTTCTGAGCATGACAATGACCAGAGATGAATAACTTAAAAAAAAAACGAACATTGACTTCAAGTATGTATCAAATTTAGTTAGTCTGCTCCTTCCTTTAAGCCCGCTTAGTTTCGGAACCATATTTTTGCCGTGGACACCAAACAGTAATATAGGTCAACATAGTTCATCTCAAAGACCTATTCAGCCTACATCTTGCACCAAGCCATATCATCTCGGAACGCAGGGACTTCGTCCCGTCGGCCGACACTTTTTCAAATCGTGACTCGTCCCTCGGCCTCGGCGTCACGAACTATGTACCGTTATCCAGACTTACACACTACTCACACTAACCTGCTGCAGCTACAGCTAGAGAGAGATAGTTATACGTTGTCACCACCGTCTTTAGGCTGAAGGATTGGAAGGAACCGTCTTTTGTTTTTGATGTTTTAACGTATTGAAGAGTGGTTTGATGCGGAACTAGGTTTGGATTTGAAAATAGAATGGGGATGTAGGGGTTGCCCGAAATCTAGTTTAAGAATACCGGTAAGTCATGGATTTATGAATCACAGTCAAAGATGTATGGGCATCAAAGAGTCCACTTCAGGTCGGTGTATTTAGGTATACTACTGTTTTTGTTAGTTCAAGTTATGTAAACTTCGAGTTACGCTTCCTTATCAATTACTTTATAGAATATCAGGGATTGGACTAGGCATTTCGAACTTTGAGTCTATAATTTTCATAGTTTAACTTAACAGCACATGTATAATTAATATGTATAAATAATAAAACTTTCAGTTACCAGTAAGGTATATAATAATATATTGTATTCCCATGCAGGGATACTAAAGAAATGATACTAAAAAAATTATTTATGTTCTTGAATGAAGCAAGATTTTTTTTATTTATTAAAACAATTTAAACGGTACAAAAGGACATTAGGCGGAAATCATAACCCAAAACCCTAGCGATATTCATATAAGTAACTAACTATTACATTTCTAATAGTTAGTTACATAAATGAATTTACAATCGTTATTATTTAATAACGCCCCTGGATTGGATAATATCAGAGAATTGCAGAGCCAAAGATAACTTTCGAGACGAACCATCATCATCATCATATCAGCCGGAAGACGTCCACTGCTGGACATAGGCCTCCTCCAAATGTTGCCACAACAACCGGTCTTGTGCGTCTCACATCCATTGGCTATTCGCGACCCTCACCAGGTCATCGGTCCACCTTATGGGAGACCTTCCAACGCTACGTCTTACGATGACTATTAAGGGCGAACTTAAACAATGAAAACTAAACGCAATATTTTCATCTGACAGCTGTCAGTGTCAAATTGTCAATATTCCGAACTATTGAAGACACTGGTTGCTCTCGAGTTCTTTTTTTTGTTTTAGATATTTTTCTTTTTTATTATAGATAGGCTTGCGTTTGACCAGAATGTCACTTGATGCAAAGCCATGAAGATGTTGGCTAGCAAGCTTACCTAGAAATAACCTGTTTAGTCTTGACTTCGTATATAGTAATCTGATGAGATCTATTAAAATCAAAGGTAATTAATGGACTGAGACTCTTATATTAACTATCCGTCTTTTTTATTTTGTGTGCAATATTGTTCCATTTTTTCTTAATTTGGACTTATTTCACCCGATATACCTACCTTGTCAATTTTAAGATTACCTCGAACCTTAAACGTACAACAACTGACACCGATTGCCCACAATCAAATGCCCAAAGAAAGGTGTGTGAGGCCCCTTAAATAAAAGTCAATGGGCAGTCATCGATACAACGTTTATGGCACTTAGAAAATTACGTAACCTTTTATAAATTCTGAGAATATATATCTATGATGGTCAGCCATACGAATAATTATATTGATTTGTGTCTAATAATAAGTTGTAATTGTGATTTCTGTTTAATGCGTCGTCATGGTTACGGTGCAGAGATTGGTCGAGTTTGTTACATTGTAGTCTCGATTTAAATGTATGAGACTTGTTTTCTCTGGTAGGTATAGACACGAAAAATAACATGAAGAGTTATTTTTATGTTATTTGTCGCGTGCGAGACCCACATTGTTATTAAATTGATCCAAGCCGCGTGTTCGATGTGATTTCCCATCGGCGAAATTTCCTTTCAAAATTCCATATACCAACTAACCCGTTTAGCACGAAGTTTTAAAAATCTTCGTTTATTCAACCATTTCTCTAAATTTTAGACCTTTTTACGAATTAAGATATTTATTTTGAAAAAAGAAATATCTAATTAGTGGTTTTGCCTTCTTTGCAACAGAGAAAACTTAATTTTAGAATAAAAGCTCAAACAGCTAAGATACTAAACACATAGGTACATAATATATCATCGGCTTTATCATTTACGAGAATTTGAAATGAGAAAAGTTAAGAACATTTAAATAAATAGATAATGTTTATTCAAATGCATTTTTCTCTAAAACTTTATTGATAACTAAGTGTTAAATCCAAGCAGATCGATTTAGATTTATTTAATCAAACAACCAATAAATTATCGGCTCAAGTATATTAATAAAAACTCGTTCAAAAAGCTGTCACGAAAAAATAAATTAACATTCTGCACGACACAACATTTTGCCGGCGTTCGAATATTTTGCTAACTGTTTTATTACTAGACAACATGAATGATGGCTTAACACGTTTTAAAATTAATTTAATAGAGTTGGGACCAATATTCGGCTACATCCGGTATTAGGAACCGAAATTTTTGTCCGATATTTAGGACAACGTAAATAACGTTCATTGTTTATAGGAACGGCTTATCAAGCTGAAATAAGGACAATATTTCCTATTACTTACGCAATTCGTCAAGTTTTACATTTATGTGATTAACGCTAAAAATACCTATGAATCCATTTCACGTTATTTATCTACAACAAACCTATATTACTCACAGCATGTTAATTATTTAGCTTCAGAATAAAAAATTGAATTCTTAACGGATTTTGACGTTTATGTAAATTTTAATATAAATTACCTTCGTTTGTATTCTGTGAAAAAAATAATTGATAAGCTTGTTAAGCGTTGCTCAGTCTCTAATAATGTCGTATCTCATAATTAGTTGGTTTTCCTGCTGTAATAATAATAATAAAGTCAAGTCATGCAATAAAAACACTATTCATTCAGTTTCAAATGTAAATTGTGGCAAGCAATATTGTAAATGTAATTTAAAAGCTATATTATACCTACGTTTATAACTCATGGTGCATTTGCAAATATGTACATAAAAGCCGTTCATCGAATCGTACTCGTACATTGATAGAGTATGACGTTGTTTGGATGCCATTTTGTACGCGGCTAAAACAACATTTATGTGTGAAAATTGTTCATCTAGTAGCATTTATTATTTAGTAAAATGTGAGAAGATTTAATGCACCTGCCACTTGATGCATTATTTTGTAAAACACGATAATTATGTCGTATATTTAGATTTATTGCAATATTGAAAAAAAAAAAACACCGTGCGTCATAAGAATAAATTATGACTCCCAGTTCTTGAGAGACGCTAACAACTTGACAGTTTTGCTTTCTTTAAAATTATTTCTACTGAAATAATAAATGTATCAATTAAAATCAATTAGCAACCTTCCATCGCCTGTACAATTAAAATTAAAAAATCAATCTGCGATAATCCAACTACATCGCAAAGTTAGTTCGTAGAACTATTATCCGACCGAGTAGAGTTAGGACCGTGGACGGAGAAAGTTAGCCGGCGTGGATAAAACTACATTTATTGGTGTTGCATATTCATCGTACCCCCAGGCGTAATACCGAACCAATCACACTAGACCGCTCTATGCAGGAACAAAACCTTCCCCGTTTACACTTCCTTGTACGAAAGCGGGGGACAGAGAAGTTCTTGATACATTGGTCGTTCAGTACCTACTTGTAACTAGTTTTATATTCAGTTTAGTGTAGTGACAGTGTTGTGTTAGGTGTCGTACTTATATCTGTTAAGTTATATCACGAATTCACGATAAAGATCGGGAAAAAGTAAGGAGAAGGAGGTTTGTCTACATCGCACATAGGTTATCCTATCGTCAAACATGACACAACACTTTGTCTTTTTTTTAAATAAAAACATACTTATGCTGAAACACATAATAAGAAAATGTAAGTAGTAATAAAATGCGTAACCTCCGCCGCCGCTCGTAAGGACTAGATTTAAACTAAGTACGTGCTTATAAAACTTTGGACTTAGTTCCAAAAGATCTTCTAACAAATTACAGTGAAATATTTCTGTATTTTTGATCCAGTATAAAAAATAACATTTTGCCACAAAAAAGACCGATCAATTAAGAAAAAAACTAAATGAAAATGACGAACCAATCTTTCTAATAAAAATCAAAATCACAATCAGTCAGAGCTATGTATTTTAAACTGTAAGCCCACATAATTACTAAAATGTATCTATTATATTCAAGGCATTTAAACAATACCTAAATGATTTTATAACTTTAAAAGAATATAAGCAAAATCATCAGTAATCCATCAACTCATTCATAAAACATCAATATTCGAAGGTTCGAAGTGATCCCACCGATATTAATAAGTAATTTTGTTCTGGGTGTTTACAAATAAAATACCAGTCTAATACTGTTCTTCTACCCAAACAATAATTACTATGTAAGCGGATTGTCATTAGTCGTCTGAAACCATAGACTACTAACAGGTCCTTACTTTGACACTTCGTGAATTTCGTAAAACACATTCCTCGAAATGTGACATTACATTCAAATTTCGAACCATGTGTTCCGGGCCCAACCCTCTCAAAGAGATGCCCATTTGACAGCCAGATATATCGCGGATATATCCGCACTTGTAATATCCTTCAATCACTGCCTGTCTGCTAACTTTACGCATTCAACTGTTTACTGCCGTTGACTGTACCGCAAGCTGAGAACGACCACTAAAACTGTGATACTCCACTAAATTATAATCCTTATTGAAGTAGTAATATTGAATTTAAGTGGGATTTGCTTGTGCCTACGATCGGACTTGTAATTGAAATTGACAATTGATTGTTATTTGTTTTAGCTTGTTATTTGAGTGTTTGAATTATATTACTAAGATATTGCAATAAAATAACTTATACTTATATTTATTTGTCACAAGTGTTCAAAGGTTGTGTATGAATTTGAATACATAATTTAATAAAAAATGTAATTTTCTCGCCTCATTGAAACTTTGACGGTACTTGAACTGGCTTTCTATTAATATATGCTACGTCCAGTTCACAAAGCAAACGAAAAAATACATACAGAAAAATAAAAAAATAATCTACAGTCTACACCAGTCTGCTATCCTGGTATGAAAAGTCTAACACACCGGTGTGTGGTGAAAGTGTCGTCGTGGACACGTCGGAAGTGTCTCGTCACGCGCTCGAGAGATTATCGGACGACTAGCCGACGAGTAGGCGACGAGTTTCCCGACGAGTCCGAGACGAGTTTAGAGCGAACAATCGTAGGGGACGCCTAGTTGTGCGGGACAAAATACGGTAAAGTTGAGGAACGATGAATAAAACACTGTATGCGAAAATGTTGTAGTGTATTAATTTTTCTATGGAGAATTCGTATTGAAATTAAGTGGATGAATATTTCTAAAATGTGGATTTTCTAAAGTATTGAGTTCTAGAGCTCAGATTCAGAACAATAGACAGCTTGGTACAACTTTGTTGTATCTAATATCAACCAATGTTTGCCCAAATTTATATGTTGTGTTCGAGCGAAATGTGATCTTGTATAATTATGAGGGTATTAATAAATACAAACTTATTAATTATACGAAACATCTTGTTTTACGAATTTGTTTTACATCTTATTTGAGGCCTTAATTATGATGTTTTAATGTCATCGAGCTAGCACCAGACTGATTTAGTAGGAGGCATTAAATATCAAACTCTTACTTTATTTGAATCAGCAAGATATCTTCAATTTTAAACTGTTTTGTTAAAACAATACAGATTATTAAATGTTTTTTTATAACGACGTAAAATAAGATAATTAATCCAAAATTATACCTGCTTACTAATAATTCGTCGCTTTAAATAATGAAAAAGAAATTAAAATCGCGTAATTCCCACAAAATATCCGCATAAACCACGATTACAACCCTAAAAGTTAATGTCGGATAAAATTATACAAGTAGCCATTAAAATTTGTCAAAGACTTTTAATATGTTGTAAAACTGGAAGTTTCGCGATCGTAAGAGCCTGGGAAAGCGAAAGTTTATTACCTATTTCTGTATTAATTTCTAGCTAAGTTACTGTACAGTACTTACTTTGGTACTTGTTCAATATTATGCAGGTTTTACAACCATTATAATTTTAGTTTCGTCCGTGAGAAGTACTTTCTTAATTAGATACCTATTTTTTCTTAGATATCCTTCAGCAGTCATCTTTCATGAATACTTAACTAACTATAAATGAATTAAACACTAAAAATAAAAAATCTTAAGTGGGCCTACCTTTCATCCATACTGTATGTAAGTGAATAATATTTTTAGTAATATGTGGAAACGTTGTTGATTGTACATTAACCTACTTTATTGTATACCTAGATTTAAGACAAAATGTACAATTGTTTGTTTTCCCTAATAAAAAAAAAAACATAAAACGAAAGAAGCGTAGCGAAGTGGAAGCGTGCCCAAATAATGCGCGGCAATGGCACGGCGTGCTAATATTTTTCCTCTGCTTAAGGTAAAAATCAGCTCTTGAGTCACACAAACTATCAGCTGTTGACGTTTGGATGTATCTTTAAAAATAGCAGCACTTGGACTCTACGGGCCATGATTTACAACCCGTAACGTAATGAATTAAAATCATGTATATATTTATACATTTTAAAAATCGAGTACAATATGTGAATAGTAATTTTCAAGTCATTGTATGTTATGTATGTAGGTGTATATGCGTTAGTGTAATGTACGTTCTTCAGTTTGAACAGGTAGGTATTTAAATCAACGAAATAAACTAAAATAAAAAAAACCGTACCCAGTTTACGTAAAAACGATTTAATTTACGTATGTGTTTCAAAGGTACCAGTTGACTTTGGCAGAATTATTCCAAAACTATGTTCAAGATATTTCTAATTATAAATATTAGATCATTTCTGGTTGCACAATATTTACGCAACCATATTAGACCACATTCCATACAAGAAATTTCTTAATCAACTTCCTTATTATGAGACTAAATTAAAGTCTATATATTTCACGAAAAACTGTAGACAGATAATCATTTATCAAATAAGACATATGAATTGTAACTTCGGTAGTCCACTAATCCCCTAAACGATCTATAGGTTCCATAAATCTGTTGCCAACTAACCATAAACACCAAAGTAATTTGATTTATAATTCATCTATCCAATATATTACTGTTAATTACGAATATTTTTGCCAAAATCAACATATTTATAAAACATCGTTAATCCAAATTTATCATCGAAAGCTTAATTAAATTAATAAAAAGGGTTAAAGACATAAAATGAAAATGAAACGAAAGTAGTTAGTAATAAATTACGCGCGTGTATTCATATTAAAAGTTAGTTATCTACATGAAAATAAATTAAACTTAATACGTTAAGACGTCTCGACGATATTAATAATCGTTTTCAACGAAGCTATGCCTATATATTACATATTTCATATGTAATATTTACAATAACGCGAGGAACGCGAAGAAATCTCCGAGAACAATAAGTCGCGTCCTCCCCGGACGTGCGCGGTCCGACCGCTTCGGGGAGCGAGAGTTATTATCCCCATACAAACATATTCTAGCAATACGCTAACGGTTAAATACGCGAGTGACTCCGAACATACGCCAAGCGTTCCGTCATAACCCGACACCTCAGTTCCGACCCGTAACCGATACGGAAAGACGTCATCCTCCTTGATCCGTCCTGGGCAGCTTCCCACTTCCCTCCCACAGTTTGAAAGGCGATGAATGTGATGTGCTAGCCTCAGGCATTCTAGGACTACTAGTGTAGTTAGGTGGTAACCTGGAGGGTGTCGATAGGAAGCTTCCGTACGACAGCGAGGAGTTGACGCCTAAAGACGTGTCCAAAGTGGAATAGTACCCGGATGAAGCGGCAGACGGCTGCGGAGCTGGCGGCTGTTGTATCTGCACGCGCGCCGCTTCGGCATAGGCGTCCAGGTGCGTGCGCACCAGCACGAGCAACTCTCCGTAGTTGGTAACCGAGCCGCCAGCCCCCGCCACTCTGTAAAGCAACAACCGCGCCTCCCCAAAAAGACTGTCTAAAATTTTACCTGTCGTGAAGAGGACGATCGCCTTCAGACAGGAGTACTCCGCCGAGTCCACGTGGAGCGCTTTCAGCTTCTCCACTTGCTCTTGGAAGATCCTGATGTGGTCCATGAAGGCCACGACTCGGTCGGCCGCCATGGGCGATGCGTGCAGCCCGGCAGCTGCCAGTAACGGCGCCACGTGCAGCGGCATGGAACACTGAGACGCATTGAGGACGAACAGCTCCGACCAGACGAGTCTTAGCAACGCGACCTGGTCGGTCACTTGGAGTTCGGGGAAGAAGGGGATATTCCGCGCCCATTCGACGGCGGAGAAGAGTAGCCTCGCGGCTAGTTCGCAGATATTGTCTATTCCCATGACGTTGGCAGGCTGGACGCACTGCCCGTATCGAGAGGTGGGGTAGGGCTCTGCTCTGAGGAGCAGAGAGATGTAGGAGGAGAGGTAGGGATGGCTGTTGAGACCGGCGGAGGGTTCGCCGTTGGCCAGTGCGTACTGGCCGGGCAGGGAGAGCCCCGCCGGCTGCGTGGGGGGCACTCGACCTCTTTGTACAGCTGCAACAAAGGAAACAAAACACGTAAGGTTACATTCTAAATTTAAAAGCAGAAAAGAGCTCATAACAAGCAGTAGACTAACTAGTTCTCACACCATTAAGTCTTACATGAAACAGCCACATTATATTCTCACAAATCTCAATTACATTCCGCTGAACTTTGCGTTCGCACCCAATAATTCAGAAGTAACGTTCGGTATAATGTTACCAGTTCCTCCTTTACAAATAATTACGATATTATAAATTAGTTGGCTCATTACTTCTAGCTCCCAATAAGTAGTTAGAACAGTAAATAGATAATTTGCACTAAAACAGCAGGCAACTTGTCGCTGCCTTTTATGAATAGAGCTCGTATTCAACAACCACTTTAGAATACGACTCATAAACACGATTACAATTTTACTATTAATTTTCGAATGATGATAGGACCCTACGAAAATAGCCTATCAGAAGCCTCAGGACCTAGGTGATACACTAATCATATTTTTTTAGTTTACAGTTTCTTTTGCTTACGAAGTAATATATTTTTAGTAGGTATTTCAGAAGTGCTGCGTTCAGAACAGTGTGGAAAGCGCTTCTGTACGTAGTTGTAGTTGGTTGGCTGTTGGAGATGCGTGGCTTTGAATGCATTTGTGTACGCTTTGAAAGCCGGAAAACCCGTGTGTTTACGAATTATCATTGTCCTTTCTTTTTCTTAGCAAAACATTGGTGTTATGGGTGCATCAATATTGTCACAATTTTGCGGCACATGAGTTGCAAGAACGTCTTGTTTCTCCTGGTAAAAGTAGCGCATTACCTAGTTCAACAAATTATTTGGAGGGAATTTCTCGTGACACCCGATTACCAATTACGAGCACCATACGTATGTCCTATCAAGGGTTAAGATGATGAAGAGTTGGATGGGTATCTTTTATTCTTTTGTTTCCATTTCGATCCAAAAGAATACAGTTAAAACATTGTGTTCAAAAATAAATTAAAAGACAAGGAAAAGCTTGCAAACAAACTAAAATTAATGTCTAAAACATGACAATAATGATTGATTCCTCCACAGACTATTATTATTAGTTGCGAATTACTCGTAAATATGTACAACAGTATGTATCTACTGGTGTTACGGCATGTATTTTATCGATACTTAGTAAATACCAGTTGTTTACAACACTATGGTGTGTGTTTTACACAGATTTGTAAAGCGAATTGATGTGTTTGTACATCGTAAACGATATCTTACTTTCGAAAGTTGTTTAAAGGTGGAAATGGTTTATATTAGAATACCTAGTAGTAAAGTCTTATTTAATTTGTAAGATCTATTTATAAGACAACATTTCCAAGGGGAATAATGTACATGCTTTAAAAAGCAAGCAAAAAGCAAAATCGTCGCTTAACATCGGATGAATCATAATTAAAAAAAAATATTGCAGCATATTTGTATATTATAATTAAGCAAATGATTGCACGATGATGGCCAGAATTAAATAAATCTGAATAGTTTGTTACTTAAACCTTTTAAGTAAAATAGCTATATACTCCACTCTCCATACGTAGTTTGTATTTACCACAGATTATAAATCGCGCGGGTATAATACATTAGTTTATGATGTTTTATCTGATACTAGATTTCCCAGAAAGAAACACATTGGGCCTGTATAAACATTTTATAACACAGGCGTCTCGAAAGAGAGATGTCTAAATAAAAAAAAAAGGATATCGATATAAATTGTGTTCTACATTTTAAGCAATCAATTTTATTTTAATTATTCACCGTCTTAAAAAACAACAGTATTTTTTTACGCGTGCCTGTCTCGCATATTAAGATAAAGTTTATTTTAGCAAACGATTTCCGGTCGTAATCTATTTAGAGTTATAGTTTGATGTCGATAGTGTCATTAAACTTGCATTGTCAATTAGTTTGTTATCTTGACTACAGATAATATAATACTCTTGACTAAGTTCACATTTTAAAATAAAATAATTATGCCAAATCACTGTTTGTGAACATTTAGAGTCTTTATGTTCTAAATCGAGATAAAAGTGACTTAAGTAGTATGTTGGATAAGAAGTAGACTTTTATCGAAGAGTGTAAAATTATAAGATACTAATTCTAGTATATTGAGACACATACGATGTAGTTTGGTCACATATTGGCGAAGAAGAGAGGATTATAGATTGATTGTTTGAGGATTTATTGGTTTGGATGATTATGATGAAGTAAAGCCATTTACCCGACTACATAAAAACCCGTAGGTAGTAGGTATTGTGTTGTTTAATGAAAGTTTGTGACACAATCAATGTTTCCATTTCGATCCAAAAATATTTAAAATCATGAATCGAAAGAAGACATCCGCTGAGAAACCGTCACAATCAAATTTTTTTTTAAAGTTCTATTATGTTATAAGCTTTTTTATCTGTCACGATCATGATTTTGCCAAACAGGTGAATAGCATGCAAATAAGTGAAGCCTACCTACTGTATATTTGAATAAAAAACCGCAGCTAACGGTATTTTTTTCCAAAACGAACATTTAGAAATGGACAGCAATCAGAAAAACGCAAAAGTCTCGATTCAAAACTCTAGTATCTATTACTAAAATGGGCAACATTTGTTTTAGTCGATTCTAAATTACAAGTCAGCTTCACAGACGTAGACGTTAAAGAATTAACCTGTTGTTTCTCAGTACAACGAGGCATCTCAAAGATCGTGACGCCACAAATCATCGATACGATCCGAGACGAATCGACGTGAAAACGTGGAATCGTCGCTTCTAATCGTTCATTCGGAAATGCTCACAGGGGAACAAAAATGTAAAGCGCGCCAAGCATTCAGAGCGCGCTACGTTTTTTGGCGGGAACGCATCGCAGGCCGGCGCGAATGCCCGCGCACGCGCGTCCCGCCTTTTTATTTCTTGCCAGTCCAGCAAGAAGAAATAAACACGTAAACAGGTTGTATTATTATTTTTTCCTTGAATGACAAGATGACTGGAATTCGCCCCACGGTTGTTTCATAACGAGTGCTTCCCACACCAAAACTTACAAAACTCAGATTCTAAAATACAAATTGTTATGACATTTGATTTCGTATTTGTAGATTCGGGTTATTATTTCAACTATTACATACGGATTCATACCTTCGTTCGATATCGATATTTATTAACCAAATATCACGATAGCAATCATGGAAATAACACGCATTCACGAATTACGGCTCGCATCAACAATTCAATTAAAGTGTTACATCGCCGGAATAATTCCGTTCGAATTAGAGTAATTGTGCGCGTGATTAGCTGGTTTCAGAAGGAAATGTAGGGCGCGGGCTCTCCCACGCCGCGCGTCGACACCTAGCCTAATAGCGCGTCATTACACTATCTGCCGATACATCTCCGGTACGTCTCTCCGTCGACCGAACATCACTATCTCTCGTATAATCGATGACCACTCGGCGCGAGTCGCGACCAACAAAGCGATTGTTCGATCGCGCTCAACACTAATTACGATTCGGATTTCGAACGCGCGAAAACGTAATTTCGAAGACAAACTGAATATTTTTTTAATTTGCTTTAAGTATAGAGAATCAGTTATAGCCATTGACAGGTGGAAGTTTATGAATGGAAATTAATGTAAATTAGCGTTAATACGAGTGGGCTTCCCATATGGTTAATACAACTAGGTCCATTAGCTATGATTTGCATAAGACAACGTCTCATTTCGGATTTCTCTTGTATAAATAATATTGATTAAATCGTTCAGCACCCACGGCGCATACTTCATGGGATTAAGTGAAAATTAGCAATGTGTTTATTATAAATTAAATGGTTACTTGATAACGGTTCAGTTAATAGAGCGTCAGTTTTTTTTAAATAAAATTAGTTATGACTTTTTATGAATATGAAAGGAAAGAGCTTATTATAATTGTTTATGGTCAGAGGTGAGTCATGCATGGACAACGGCGAGCGAAAACATCATTTAAAATAGGTATATTAATATACATTGTACAAATATTTAAGTTAGTAATAGTATTTTGTTATTGTTTTGTTACTTTATTAGGGAAAAATGTAGAAACATCTAAGAATATTACGACACAAGTTTCAGAAAACATAACACGTCCAACCTATTTACGTGTAGACCACACTAAATGATCTCTTTACATTGTTTTTATTCGAGATCCGTACACAGATGAAAACAAAGTTATTATTTTCGTTTCAATTTAAAGGATTTTCGACCTTATGGCCTTTAGATACGGATGGTTGACGATTGATTGTGATTGGCTAAGTGTGATCTTGACACAGATAGAGTTGAGGAAACAATATGTCATGTCATTTCTGAGATGCGACGAACGCGAGGTACACTAACTTAGATAAGTCGTAATTAGCCTACCACATAGTGTTAGGTTAGGTAGTTAAAATTGCTTATTTAACCTAAGAAAACATAACAATTTGTGTTATTTTAATTCTTAACTTTTTTTTTATACAGCCATTACTGTCACACTGCCAGATCTTCCTTCCAGGAGTTCTTGTCCCGGTCCACTTTGCAGCAGCCCTTATCGTTTTGCTAAGCTTTAAAAAATTTACTTAAGCAAAATTATTCTCTCTTTTCCTTAAAAGACTAATGAACTTGGCTGAAACTTGAACTGCAGCTGCTGCTTGAACTTGGCTTGACGAAGTTGGCAGTAGTACCGTCACAGCGTTAATATTTTTACTCATTATTTGTTTACATCAACTGTAGTATTTTCGTGTATAATTTTATTAATTTGAGTATATATTATAGTATTGTATTGTATGTATAGTTTATATAATTATTATCTTTGTATTAATTGAATATTAATCGCGTTTCTGTTTTTTTTTTGTGTTTTCGTACTGCATCCACCACAATTATTCTCTGCATCACCCAAAGGCATTTTCTACCAGTCAACTGGTAGAAAATGCCTAAGGCATTATGTCCGCCTCTATACATTTGTGTGCGTAAAGTATTACATAAATAAATAAACTGAAGTATTGCTCTCATCAAAATCAAGATTCAAATAACATTGCATTTTTGTCTGACAAAAACAATCTCGTCTATTTGAGTGACAATTTGACACCTCTATAGCGAAAACTTTGATAATACTTATTCTTTGCTCAACAAAAAGCTTGTGTAAAGATAAATTAATATTGAAACATATTAAACTCTGGCTTATAAGTGAAAATATGAATAGGCGTCAAAACTATGGACATTATTTTGACAACAAACCGTATTTATGCAAACATTTATCAGATTTTCTCGCACTAGAAAAAACCCACTGCCTTCCATTCCTTTGTGCCTATTAATATAAGAAATTTAAATAGTTCTACATAAGAAGATCTACATTTGAAATAAGAATTCGATACATTTATCACAATTAGGAACGAGTCTAGATAATTCCAAACAAAGTTTAAATCGCAACCCCAATTTTTTATTGCAAGTAATTTATAAATTAAACATTAACGTATTAACGTACAATACATGAGATTAAAGTCGATATTTGACTTGGTGGTGATGGATTCCAAATATCTCGAATTATAAATTCACGTACCCATAGGTTATCTAACGACCTACTAAACTTAAGGCATCATCGACAACTTTTTTTGTAAGAATGCGGTCAACAATGCTGGCAGGCGAAGGTGATAAGTTATCGATCTATCGTTCTTAGGGCTCTTAAAAAAAAAGAAACTGGTTTGATTTATCGAACTGGCGCCAAGGTATCATTTTTTTTTTTTAAAGTTTCTTCATTTTCGCGCCATAAAGAAAAACGATAAACCTCGTAAAATATGGCATTTTCACAAAATGGCTGGGTTGTTAGTAACACGACGACACGGTTGTTTTCTTTTGAATTTTGGTACCTAGATTTTGGTATATCTGAAACAAATTTTAATGAAAGCCATACTCATGTTTCAGAGTTTCCTAAAATATATAAATGGTGTTTTTTGTGTGTAAATGTATATCTCTGGAAAAACTGATTTGATTACGAAAACTATTCAGTGATATTAATCTACACTATCGCTGATGTCATAGGCACGGAAAATGAACAGTCTTATTGTTTAGGGCGCAGGAGCGAAGCCGCGGGAGAAAGCCAATAATGTATCGAAGTGGTGCGCATAAAAATAAACTAACATTTTACAGTCCCGGTGTTAGTAGAACCAAACCTTCACAGGATCTCCTCCAAAGAGGATACTGCTGGCGGTGACTGCTCTGGTCCTGGCAGGTGGTACCAGGAACCAGCCCAACCAGCCGTAGTCTTGCCTGCCACCAGCTCTAGTTAAGGAATGACTACTTGGGACACAAACATGCAAAGATACCATTGAAAATATAAGGGCCTCTTTCCATATAGAGCGGGAACGACATTGATCAGTATTTTGATTATGATTTCGTCTAGCAACCTATTTGGGGCCAAGCCACCAGTCACTAAGGTGCTGTACTTTATTACTAATTAGTGGTGCCTTAAATTCTTTTTTTTTTGCTTGAAAATTTTCGAAAAATGTATGTGTAATTGTAAACCGCGATGCTGCTGTGATTGGTGGAATGATATTTATTAACCAAAATATCACTTGACGAGTTAAAATTGCATGATGCGTCATTCCAGACTTCCTTAAAAAAATCCATTGAAGAAAAGGTTTAATTTAAAAGAGCTACATTTGCTTTGCTATCTATTATTGTTTCTAGTACAAATACAACCTGCTTGGTTCAACTATCATTGTTTGATTTTATTTATTGACTCAACGACTCAATAGTGATCGACATTCTCGAGTATGAGTACCTACATACACTAAAGTATAATTTGCGACAATTAACGATTGTCATAAGGATAAATTAACTGTAGCTAGTGTATCGTTTATAACTATTTAAATGCCCAACAATTATGCCAGGGCTGTCAAAACGATATTAATATCAAATCTGATCATAAGCGCGTCTTGATTGCCTAACTTTTTAGTTACGAACTATTTGGAATGAACCTAAAATTAGAAAAAAAAAATTCAATGGAGAAGGAAAATTTCATGGAAATTATCGATTTCTTATCCAAATTATATTTTAGAAGTGAAAATGTTTGGCTGTTTTAATCAATGATTCTTTAACAGCTGAACGGAATTGAATGTAATTTAGTAGGCTTATTCTGCCATTGATGAAAAAAACAAAAACAAATACATACAGATTTTTTTTTTCTTTACTTTCGGGTAAGCAGAGGCCATATTGGAATCCCGAGTCGTTTAATAGCTATTGGTAGGAAATGGTTTTAAAAAGAATTTCATTTATGTACTCCTCTTTAGATGATACTTAGATATAAGGTTATTTACTATAACCAAGGTACGTTTCGATATTCGTGAAGATATGTTACGCAGAAACAATAAAGCGCGCGAAGACATAGAAATCGAGCATAAATAAACTTGTAATAGTACCTCAGCTAAAGGGAAAAGGTTAGTAATAGAAAGGAGATGCGCTGACCTACTAAATGGAATATTCATTCACTTTGAACTTAAGCACATGAACGAGTTATATTCCGTATATTTTTAGTATATTGACTCAAAAATCAAAGCTATTCAGACCTTTCAGATATATAACCTAAATTCAGGCTCATGAATCAGATTTTTAGTGACGTTTTGAAACTATGTTATAAATATGTAAACTTTGGGCTATAGAGGTGGGGAGATGACCTAGACGCCTACCACAAGGGTTAATTCAGAGTGGCTCGAGAAAAAACGCTTTACAGAAATGGGAAAGGCCTATGCACATTAAAGGCTGAATAAACATTGAAAAACTTTGACTTAAATATTGGTAGGGAAGTTCACCAAGACCTAGACTTTTGTTTGTTTAGTTTCGATTGTATTTTCCTCTTAAAGTGGACGCAACGTCGGTTTCAGTACTTAATTCAAATCGGTTTTAGAAGTAAATGTAGCTTATTTGTCAAAAATACGTAGTTGTTACATTTTAGCGAAAGCTTCTTTAATAAACCGAAAACGTATGAAAGTAACGTAAAAAACTGTCCAATTATTAGAATGCCACATATAATTTACTTTTATAAATAAAAAAGCTCCAGTACTTAAATTATACTATTGATAAAAAAAATTGTAATGTCATTTTCCTATCCGCACAACCCTAAATTACCGACCCTGTACTAATTTGTTCTAGTGAACTGTTGGAAGCCAAGAAGAATAACTATTTAATTGATTCTCAATAAACTTGTATTTGAATAACAAATATTAATAAAACTAAACTGGTACCCAATTTAGATTCAAATATTTTGATATCACGCTAAATCCGCACTTAGAAATAAAATGACCTTAGTCTTTATTCGGAAGATTTCAAGTTGGTCAAAAATTGAACCAGTTTAAAGATGATTAGAGTTGATAGTTCAAAATCAAGCTTGTTAGTTATGTCATTTTGTTTCTAAGGATGTGTTTTATAGGCGCGTTACCGTTTATGCTGTTTAAATTAACAGCTTTGGCGAAAATTTAAATAGAGATATGTGTATTTAATTATAGAGAAATCTTAAGAATGATTATTTACGAATGGAATGGTGAATGAATTCATTATTTTTTGAAGAACGACGATAGATTCTAGGAAGCGTTTAATAGGTACCTACTACGTGTATAAACTATGGAGTAAAAGTTCATAATCATCTTAGCCTTTTAATAATTAAAGCTGTAAGTAGACGCCATCAATTTAGCCAAATACCAAGACACAGTTAGCTGCATCACAAAAAAAAAAACGTAGGTACCTATGTGATATGAAAGGGTTGGTCAGGAAATGTCAAACATTGACAACTGGACTATACAAAGACTTAAAGAGACAACTTAATATGAGCTCCAAGGTATGAAACCCCAATTCAGCAAGGAAACTACATAAACGAGACGGTAATACTCAGAACACTGCGTTTAGGAAACATTAGCTCTGTAGTACCTAGACTACTGCCAATCAGGTATATAACAATAATAGGAGAGACGAAAACGATCGTTCTTTTAAATCTTTTAGAAGGCATGCTAAAACTGAATATTTACTAACTAATTTAGAAGTAACTTGAGTCATTGATTTGATTTTTGGTTATATAAAAAATAACGCAAATGTAAACGAATAAAAATATATAAAAGAAAAGAGAGTTAGTGATAGCGAGCTGGAAGACGGTACGAGAAGAATAAAGAGCATTTATGATGGAGAACAGCTAGCTAGCAAGAAGCTTAAAGTATGAAGGAAATCTGTTCTCAAGTTCATACTTGTCACCAGTAACGATTAAAGTATGTAGACGTCGGTAAATCCTGGGAAGTCATCAAATTACTTCTTCGACTCCGGGCGGAGCGGACGGGAGTGTCAGACTCTTACCGACTAAAAGCCACACGTGTTCCTCCTAATGTCCTTCGCGTTCCAGGACGCGGAAACTCTTTCGCCAAGCTGTTTACCCCCTAAGAGCTAAAGCATGAGTTACACGTGCCTCATGACAAGTCACAGTGACAAAGAATGAATTAAATAACGATACCAAGAGAACCACGTTAATAACTTCTCAAGAAGTAGCAGTTATAATATAATAATTCCTCGTAACAATTTAAATTCTGTCAACAATAAAACATAGCTGTTTTACGTTCTCGCTAACGTGGCTGAGATGCGGGATGTCATTGAAGAATTAAATGTAAATGATACTTAAATAGTATTTGCTTTAAGATGCTTGATACTATTAGGTTCAGGATGCACTTATGCCGTAAAAAGGTTAAAGAGCCTTTTCTGAGAAAGATTTGTTTCGTGTGTAGCAACGAGATCCTTCAAGTTAAAACAATTGATATCATAAGACTTGAAACTCTATTTCTTTAAAGCGCTGATGCTCCGAGCATTGATATTGTTCTAAGCAACAAGGAAGATCAAAACTATCCTCTATCAGAATCAACAAACACAACAAACGAAGACGAACCATTACAAACGACCATAATGTCATCCAAATAAGGTATCTCGTCCATCAATACATAAACACTAATCAAGATAACATTTCACGGCTAATGACTCACAAAACGAGCAACCATGTATAAATATCCAGCAATAAATTGTAACATTAACGAAGGCAACTCGCAGACATTACTTACTTTAAAAGATACATATTATACATCATCCGTACGTTTTAAATTGTAAAGTTTGGTACACAACTTCATTTACCGTTCGCCTATTTATTTTAGTTGTTAGCCACTATCTCGTTACGACTCGATACAACTTGATAATCCGTTATTTATGTCGGACATTTTTCAACAAGAGTCTAGCACGCGACTTGTCGTCCGACTCATGAACACCGACAAATGGTCGACCATCCACCTTTTGTTGCGCTAACGGTTGTGTTTTGATATCATTAGGAAATTCTCGGCTTTTACGACAGTGAGAAATATTGTTTCTAATATACAGATTAGAGATTTGTCTGTTACTAATGTAGAAAGTAGTAGACGCAAAGTCAGTGACGGATGGGGCACACGATTAGAACCTCGATTGGTGCGACATGGAACGATAAACGTACGATTTTGATTTGTTGCACCCAGCGGCAGATATAGATTCTCTTAAGTGAATAGGAATGTTAGAGACGATATCGAAATTCTATAGAGAGTCGTTAACTCTAAGAAATGTAAACAAAGCCGCCCACCGAGACTGCATATCTAAATGAACACTAAAAACCGGACACGGAAGACATCAAAACAGTACCAAATCAAATAATTAAAGTTATCGTAAAGATAAAGATGGTTGGGAAACGTTCAAGATTTGTATAATAAAGCTATTGGGAGGCACGTGCTGAGAATTAAGCGCATTCCTGTTGAGCACTCCACAACCCCATTAGCTCGCGTCGGGTTTTTGTAATTATCGACTTATTAAATGCCGCGAGAGATTTATGTCAGGCCGGCAACAGGTAAATCTGTTTCGTTACACGCGTGCACTGATAAATGAACGTGCAAATGTATCAGAGACTGACGATGACATTAAAGCGCATATTACTTAACACGTTCCAAACGACATTAAGTCTCATTTTATCCATATTTAGTTATGTCTGACAACAAAAGAGCATTAATAAATCCACAAGAAGCTTCTAAGACGTACAATAAATTTCCGAGATATCTTAAAGTAAATGTTGCATATAAAATGATGTTAGAGAGAAATAAAACGAAGGCAGCGTGCGCAGAGTCACTGACCACAACAACGTACGAGCGACGAAGACGAAACGAAGCCTTGCGATAATCATAATACGCTTGCAGATATGTGATTAGCTGCGGGGTCACGAAACGGTCGGCGTTAGACAGAGAAGACATACCCTATCCTTTTCAAGCACATGGACAGTTGGATGGCGCCGTCTCTGTCAGGCAAACGACCGCAGGGCGCCTAAACCGCTATAGTAAACTGTGACCTCACGAAATTCTCAGCGCACGATACCGAGGATGATTCACGTGTAATGACGGACGTACAGACGGACTGACATATAGAGATGCGGACGCTAGATGAATTCCAAGCGACAGGTCGGGAGAAAAAGTTGTTTCAATTTTAAATACGGTCATGATTATTATGGACTGTTATCGTTAATTTTATTGAGCCATCACTGACATTAACATATTAAATTAGTTTTTGTTTTTAGATATCTCGATCTGTTGTGTTTATTTGTTGGTAATCTATGATTTTGACGGGAACTTCAATATTCCATTAGCTGTCAGCAATTTATAATTTAAAGAATTCGCATTTGTTGGCATTCTGCGACCTTGATTGGTATCTGTTTGGATGATATGGAAATTTGAAATTCCGTAGGAGACTCTACTGAATGTGAGGTTCATAACATCATAAGCATGATGTTTAAATATAAAGTGAAACTATAATGTTGGATGCAGATGTGCTATAGCTGGATACGGTACAGAGGGCACGACCAGACGGAACAGGTTTGCTGAGACTACTAACGTAGTAACCAATATACATGCGGACCGTGCATTACTCTCAAGTATTCAAGATTATACGACGTTAGAACGGAACGAGTTGGCTGTGAGAAAATTTCACCTGTAGGAACCCTATCAATGTTGATTTAGACGACCTTTCACGTGGCTTGCTATGAGCAAAATGTTTTACGTTATTTTCTGCACAGTAGATTTACATGTTTGGAGAAATTAATCAGGATTTTAGGCGGTAGTTGTAATGGACTGAAAATATAGATGAGTAATGACGAATGAAACCAATTAATTGATTTCAATTTTAAATTGAATTTTAACTCTAGTGATCTTTCTACGATAGTCAAATTTAATTATTATAATGTGACACCTTAGCGGTAATGTATACTTTCATTGATACAAATTTAATTCTAAAGAAAATGAAGAAATAAACACTAAAATACATGCCGATGAACGTAAATTAGATATTTAATCTGCCGCAGATATATTTCATGAGGCAACATCACACATCGTAAAGGAATTAGTATCGAGAGTGTGAGAGTACGTACTGATAAATCACCTACACAGTTCGTTAGGAACGGGCTACGCGCCGCGGGGGTCCACGTTCGATCCCGTGCCGGCAAGTGGAACGCTATTGAGGAACCCCCTGTAGAATATTTTGACGGGCCATACAGTGCCATGTTGGGTACAGGTTGATGAATGGTGAATTTAAGATTGGTCGCTCTTTTATCGGCCTGGAATTTCTACTCAGTTATGCTGCTGCTACAAAATTATAATCAGCGCTTTCATTAACTCCATCTATGGTCAAAGAATTCTTCTAATTGATTATTAATTCGTTTAATAAGGATATGAATTATTAATAATCATCCTCAGTCAGCAACACATTTTCTAAGTTTAGAGATTGCACCATTTGAAAGCCCAGTCAATCGCCATTGATCATACAATATTGATATCGTTTGTATCAGCTTTCATGCCATATTTCACGAAATGAACCGACAAAAATGTGGCAATTAATTAATACAATGCTAATTCTGCATAATGTATGAATATATTTTAATAAAATTAAATAACAAAACGTATTGTTGGCGCCTTTAGAAATGATTCCATAGACACATTCCGCATACCAGCGTGTTTGTCGTGACGTAAGCAACAGGTTTTTTCATCATCAGACAAAGGAATTTCACAATCTGCCACATTCGGCGATAATACTTGTTCATCTTTTTCCACCAAAATAAAAGGTTTATTTCTCTGACCGAAATGAAGGCGTCCGTCAAATTTTAAAAAGTTAATTATCTGATACTTTTACCATTTCGTGTGGCTGGCTCGGCGATACATCATACGAACGAATATAAATCACCGGTTGATTGATAGTGGTATACATCTCACGCTCGTTCGCTAGCTCCTTTTTTAATCCGACACAAATGATTTTACACTTTGATTCCTTTTTGTGACGCCATTTCGCTTCGGAGTTTACGATTTGTTCGGAATGAATTTTGTACACCTGAATTTGTTGGAACTTGACCACCTTTTTATGTTAAAAGAGCCTTTTGATCATATTGAATGGGTTTAGATTTAATAGAGGTTGTGTGGAAGCGTGCCATCGAAACTAGCCTTTATATCGTAAAAGTAATTTTAATACTGTTAACAAATTCAATGTGTAATTCTACGCCGAGTTTATGATTTTGTAAAAGTCGTCTATTGAGAACGGTTCCATCGATTGTGAAGTTTGACCCGAGTATTTGTGTACTATGAATTGCAATCTTTAAATCCAATATCTTCGTACGTGACCCCATGCGGCTACTTTCTGAATGACGCTAGTTTGGAGTACGCCTTAGGGAAAACTGCACGAGCTTGACATAACGTCGGTGTTATTTAAGTGCCTACCTATTTTAAGGGCACAATAACTCGATGAAATCTCCTTTCATCGAAATGTGAAATTTAATATTCACTACCGTACACTGTAAAGCCAATGTTTATAGTGAAAACCTATCAAGTTTCTAACAACCATTGAGCGGGCCCCGTCCGTATACCTGCGTACAAAAACCTTTACTAGAAGAGATTAGCGTGGCGTTTTCTATTGTAGTTGTGCCCCGATTCTCATGCAAATGGATGATAAAACGTGCGGAAATATAATTAGCTGGCGGTATCGAAGGGTCGTGCACCTTGCCAAAAACTGGTTTATGTTTCGCTTTTTAATTAATGTTTTGGTAGTGTTGTAACTTCTGACCAGCGTCCACTAGGGATGGGGTGTATTCGCGACGTTCCGTGGGAAAGCGTATGTGACGATTATATCTTTATGTTGGTCGGTAAGAGTCTGTTTTTCCGAGAAAGAGGCCATTACACGAAGTATGAGAGCGTCGTAAGACATGTCACAGTTATTATGCTCACTAGAAGCGATATGATCTTTCGGCTATGACGCACACACAGGCGGTCCGTATGTGCCGAGTTATTCTCGTCGTCCAAAGCGTTCGTACTGATTGTTGACACGATTAAGTTGGATCAATCAGTGGGTAAAACCATATGAAACGTTATTTGTAAGTGCTATGTGTTATCGTTGAGGTCAGTTTGGTTTAGCAACGTACCTATTATTATTAGTGCCAGATTCATATTACATTTTTCACATAGCTAAGTGTTTCCCTTAATTGTAGTTACTGCATCAACACAAGTACATAGTACAATTCCTGTTTCATTAAAAACTAAACCTTTCCTTCTCTTCCTCGATCCCATCCAACCAAAACTAAAAGAATCAGTTCCAGTCTTCAACCCATAATCCCGTATAATAAATCATAACCACAAACCATTAGCAGCAAAAAGCAAAAACGTTACATTTCTCACGCTACAATATTTGCAAAACTAGGACTGGTCTAATCCAAACAAACCCGGTCTTACGGTCAGTTGACTCACAATAACCAGGTGTCCGAAAACACACCCTCAAAGTACCTACGTCTTTGTGACGTAGAGGCGCGTCTAAGGCGTAAGGGGCAAATATTGCAAATTTTGCCCCTTCGATCATGCCCTGGGAACGCAAAGATGATGTTTTTGACATGTAGGGACAATGGAGTATTCATGGTCTGCAGTCATTTGCGCTTGGATTCATTTGTGATGGTATGGCTAGTGAAAGTAAGGAAGGTCAAGGAAGCTTGAAACTTTTGTTGCCAAGTATACCTAATCAAGTTAATGAAAGCAGAACATTAGGATTTGCTAGATACTACAGCTGAATGAAAAGTATCTTGACCTTAAGTTATATGCAGTAAAATTGAAGAAACTGAAAACAATATTGATCTGAAAACCATCACTCACTTTGAACCTCTCATATTAATTCCATTAATTCCAGAAAAGCTCATAATTTCCATAAACAACATGGAAGATACTTTTCAATCTACTCGCAAAAATCGCCCATTATGATTCAGGCCTGGGGGACCCGGAATCTTTCTAAATGACCGGCCTAACACAAAAACTTATTAAGATATAGCAAACAATGAGAAGTGATTGATGCGCCGTGAACAAAAGGTGCTTCACCATTGTTCAAATGACGGGCAAACCCGAGGCATACTACAAGTTCACCATCCATGCACTTTTTAATAAACCGGTCGACTAATGCGTTTAATTAATCAATCCATATGTAAGCTTTGTTTCATATTTGCATTTGTATAGAGTTTATAACAGCACTGAAGTTATAGACCATTTATGTCCCATTCTGTGATAGATTAATAATGCACCCAAGATTAATGACTGAAATTGAATGGACTAAACGTAATAATAATCAACCGTTAGAAATGTAAGTACTAGTAATTAGAAAAGGATGTATTGTCATATTGTACGAAGAGAAAGTAGGAAGCTAAATCTGAATTTATCTGAATAACATTACTGAGGATCTCTTGTTATTCTCTATATCATGATGACGACAAAAACTTTTTTGAATTACCAACCCAAACAAATAACTAACACTGTATAAAAGGTTAAAAGCAAAACTGACCACTCATTTACAACGGTTACATAAACCAAAGAGCGGACAGCACACAAAAAACGTATCTCTTACATCAAGTTCTATCACAATTAAACGTATTAGGTGGTAGCTTTATCCTCAATGGACCTTTTCAAAGCTAAAACGTTTTACAAAACATCCACCAACTGTAAAACAATATTATAAAAAAGTACAAAAGGTTCTCTCTAATCTCCGCATCTACCAGTTTGATATCTAAGACGATTACAAAGCGACAAAAGGGGCACACTTACTTTTTTTTCTATTAACAGTTAATCTCGTATAAAAAGGAGACTGGAGTTCGCACCTTTCTATTGTTCTGAGGGCAAACAAATCGTTTGTTGTCCAAAATATGACGGGGTCGAGATACTCAATGTTGTCCTCAAGGGTTGAATGAGAGCAGCGGGTTACCGTGTCCTTTCCGGTACGATCTGGCCTCTGTATTATCAAAGGGAACAACCCTTATAATGACGCAAAGGTGGGACTCATAAAAAGTTTTGTAGGACTCCCAGATACAGAGAATGATAATGAAGTCGGTGATCATGTTTGGAAAATAATAAATGTTATAGATGGCTATAACGCGGTCCATATAGAACCGGCAGGTGGTGTTAAAGCCGCCGAAATAGTTCGCAAAGAAAAAGATAATTTTAGAAACAAAAATTTTATGTTTGAGGTCGTCAAACGGGTGCCATTGGAGGCTATATGGGTTATAATAAGCGCCTCAGCGGGTGTTCCGTCCACGTTATGAACTCTTCAACCTCGGTGCCCTCCGTCAAGACCGTTTCCTTTATGACATGAGGAAATTATTTCGGTCGCGTGTTATCTTTTAAAATGTGCACCTGTTTCGATCCGAGTTTTGGGTAAATAATTTTAGCCTCACGCGAATTTTTGAGCATGAAATATTTTGAAATGATCAAGACTAATCAAGAGCACAGATTTTTTTTTATTTGCACAAAGCAATACGAAAATGATATTTTTTATTATTGGTGAACGAATTGGAAAAGCGAAAACCATTACTTATGTTGCAGTAGTTTTCCATTGTTCGTTAAAATGAAAGAAACACCATAACGCAAAGTTTTCACAATGTTGTAGTCAATAGGCTATTAAAAACAATATTGTCGTCACATCATAAAACTGACAGCTCGTCAAGGTTCATTTCTGAACAGCCTTGACCTGACACAAAACTATAAACAAATACATATTACGCATTTAGGTAAACAAAAGAAAACCTATTTTTTCACCAGCTGACAAACTCAAAAACGATTAAGATTGTTAGTAAGTATGTAACTTGAAATTGTTATCACTACTTCTTAAAACATACGAGGTCACACGAATTCCTGAATACCATCAATCACGGTGCTGTCTTTAAAACAATAACCGGCCATATTAATTCCATCGTAATAATAAGCTATTACAGCCCATAACTTTATATTAACATTGATCGTCAACAGTTACTTAGAGTAGTGCCCTTGGGCAGTCTCTCCACTAATGACTCCAGAAGATTAATGATTTCACTAATTATACTTGTGACAATCAATGTATCTTTAAAGCGAGCTTTTTGTTAGTAACACCGCATATTCTAATATTATTGATGCATTATGTAATTTATCAGTAGCAACTAATAATTTTGTTGTAATTGTAACAGTACAAGGTCATGATCAATTAAATTAATTTATTGTGACTACAGATGCAGTCGCCGATTTTAGTTTAGAATAATAAAGGAATGAAGCTGTAAAACGAAATACTAGAAAAAAGGAAAGTGACAGTTCTTAAGAACATGAATCTAATGGAAGGGCAAATCATAACAAAATGTCTACAAAATACGAAAATATAAAGGATTTGGTGTGAGAACATTCATATTGTCATCATACTAAAGCAAAACAAAACTTGCGAATTTATAGTATCTTATCACTTAATACTTACATACTGACAAAAAGTACCGGTGAACAAAAGAAAATTTCAGTTTAAAACGCGTATGAAATGTCTCAATATAGGCATGGATGTTAGTCGCTCAACTACGTTGCCAATTTTGTTAGTATGTATTTACCAAAATTTTGACCTGGTAAACAAGTTGAAAATTTTCATGCTGACTTCTCTTTTAAGTTTTAAAGATTTTTTTCAAATAAATTTTGACTCACCTTCTCTCCTCATGCCCATTTTGAGACATTTTCTTAGCCTGCAGTACTGGCATTGGTTTCTATGGTGTTGGTCGATTGGACAGTTTCTATTTCCCCTGCAGGAGTACGTCAGATTCCTTCTCACGGACCTCTTGAAAAAGGATTTGCAACCTGTGGGAGAGATTTCACAATTGTAATGTTAATTTTCACACTTTCACTTTGGACATCATCAGTTGAAAATTCTTTGAGAATAATTTAAAATGTTTTGATAAGGTGGAACTGACTTCTATTGCTATTTACGATATAATCACTTCATAAATCTGGCTTTGATGCGACAGCGTGTTTAAAATTCGGAAGTCTGTTCGTATATCATCATCAGTGAGTAAAATATTCGAGTCTGTCAACAGGCTTCCATATTTTGTGATCGTATGCAAACATGGGGATATCCCAATTATTTACTATACTTTATGATTGTCGGTAGTAATTACATGTTAGCCTATTTTGTTAATATGCTTAAACCTATTAGCATAATACCATATATCAATGGCTACTCGATATCGAAATACGGCGATTTGTTTGGAAGCGTCAAATAAACACATCAAAAGTATCTAGGGATCAACATATATTTTTGCAATAACTTTTCTCCTGATTGATATTAATTAAAATTTTCTTTAAGGATTCATCAAATAAAGTGTTTTCGTTTGTCACAGTAACGATAAACCAAGTCACCTTTGCATTAATAAAGAAATTTGCCATTTTCCTAATAAAGGGATTTTTGACATTTGAACCACTAACATTAAAGTTCGAAAAAAAGACTGAAATAACAGTTTTCTTTAAAATTTTATTGGGTAACTTAAACAATTAATAATCCGTGTTTCTACCGCGAACACTAACAACACAAGAACATCGGTTTGGCATACTCAAAATGAGTTCATCCAAATCACGCTGTGGAATGGCCGCCCATGTTCGTTGCAACAACAAAAAAAGGTCTTCTTGCGACTGGATACCCTCCATATTCGGCAGAGCTCTTCGCTTACCTTGGCTGAGCGCCATGGAGGACGGTATCGCTGCACCACACGGAGACAAGACCGATACATTCAAATCTTAACTCGAAGAGCTCCAACAATAACCGCCATGATGTTAGCCGTGAGGCTTCATCACTCTTCAGGGAACTTAATTAGCGACCAAACAGTCAGAAACCGCTTGCATGAAGTGAACCTTCATTCCCGAAGACCGCTACGGGTACCACCTATAGCAATGCACAATCGTAGGATTCGATATCAATGGGCTCTTGAACACAGAAATTGGGCAGAAGAACAATGGCGTTTCGTGTGCTTTTCTGATGAGTCTCGTTTTGGTATGAGACCGGATACAAGACGTATACGACACTGGAGAACCCCTGGACGCCAACTGCGATTAAAATCCTGCCAGGAAGTCCATCCTTATAGTGGTGGAACCATCATAGTATGGGCGGGTATTTGGATCGGCGGAAGAACTGAGTTGATTTGGATCAGAGGCAACCTCAACGCTCAAATTTATGCTGAGACGATTGTATCAGACGTCATCGTTCCTCTACAAGTGCAAATCGGTCCCTTATTTCAGTTAATGCATGATAATGCACGACCGCACACCGCAAGAGTTGTAAGACAGACTCTCGCCGCAGCTAACATCAATGTCCTGCCCTGGCCTGCTCAGTCGCCAGACTTGAACCCGATTGAGCATGCATGGGATATGCTACAGAGAAGAGCTCTGCCGAATATGGAGGGTATCCAGTCGCAAGAAGACCTTTTTTTGTTGTTGCAACGAACATGGGCGGCCATTCCACAGCGTGATTTGGATGAACTCATTTTGAGTATGCCAAACCGATGTTCTTGTGTTGTTAGTGTTCGCGGTAGAAACACGGATTATTAATTGTTTAAGTTACCCAATAAAATTTTAAAGAAAACTGTCATTTCAGTCTTTTTTTCGAACTTTAATGTTAGTGGTTCAAATGTCAAAAATCCCTTTATTAGGAAAATGGCAAATTTCTTTATTAATGCAAAGGTGACTTGGTTTATCGTTACTGTGACAAACGAAAACACTTTATTTGATGAATCCTTAAAGAAAATTTTAATTAATATCAATCAGGAGGAAAGTTATTGCAAAAATATATGTTGATCCCTAGATACTTTTGATGTGTTTATATACGAATTTATAAAACAGTTAAAATACCAACTTAACGATCTTAAGACAGTTAAGACCAATCTCATGAATATATTATGCGTAAATATTACAATTTGCTTTGAAACGCTCTACGTGGCGCCTTTAGTCAAAACACAATGAAGCATGCTAGAATTTAAAATTCAATAAGGTTGATAGTTCTTTGGTGTCCCACAAGGAGGTTAATAAACATAGTTTGGTGTTTTTCAATAAAAACAGACTTATGGTCACAGAATCTCTGTAAATTATTCAGAAAAACATCTTGGTTGTCATATAAACAATCATTTATGGAAAATTATCGCATGTGTGAGGTTAATTATATTTAACTTGAGCTATCATTTGATTACTTGTAAATTATCAGTGTTCTTGAAAATTTCGTTATTATAACAAATGGGAGTTCACCAATTAAATCATATTTATAAGCTTTTAACATTATTTCTTTGAAATCTAGACAGTAGCATAATTACTTGCTATTAAATAAACGAATAAAATACTATGATTGGACAACTCCGTGTATTTGTACGGAAGTTATGCAAACATCTAATCATTATGTATTAGTGCATTTAAATATCAAAGACATGAATTATCCATGTTTATCTACAAATGAAGCAGTATCGGTTACTTATTGCCTCGGAATGCTTTGGGAGCTTGTTTGTTTAGGGGATTTTCTTATCTTGGAGCTACTTAGCGATTTTGGTGACCTAAATGGTACAATTTAGATCTCATTTTTATTTTACATTCGGATACAAAATATAGGTACAGGAAGACAAAAAAAATCACGGTCAAAGTTAAGAGAAGACTGATTCCTTTATGTTTGTTAAGAATGACAATAGACTAAAAACTGCATCTTCCTAAGCTAGACCTGCTATAGGATCTGTTGTTTGTTATGAAGATTTCTCGATTCCCATCAACACTCCAAGGTTATAGTTGTTTCAAGTTACATTAAGCACCCATTTTCTTTTATTTGAAACCCACAGAAAATCGATACTCCTACAAATCGTGCACAGTCTCCCATCTATCGATTTAAACCAGTGATCTTAGATTACAATCGAACGATTCGATATCTTAAACGTTTGACTTCCGAAATAAAATCAGAGCTATAAAAGATCTCGTTGCTTTTAAAAGTTTAACTTCTTCATTTTAATTACATTTCATTTAATTATGGCTATCATGTATCTTTTATATGGAGCTTGATATGGTCGTAAAATTAGGGTATTTTTAAGTAGTTATCTGCTAGTTGGTTCAAAATCGAAAGAATTTAAATATCTTGCTACTGTTGAGTGAAAATGTTCTGTGTGTCTCAAGATTCCCTTACAAAACGATGGTCCTAGTCATTAATAAGGATAGAAATTTTAAGATGGTAAACGTATTGTATTAACAATATGTTTCGTTAATCGTTCGTTAATCTCTACTTAACCCAACGATATCCCAACGAACAGACTTACAAACTGTTGGTTTTTCTTTTTGCATCCACCCAAAGAGTTCCTTGTTCAAATTACATACATTATCGTGTGTTAATAATATTTAACGTGTAGAAATTGTTCGTACATGAATGTCAAAATAAAGTACTTTGTTCCTTATAGAGCGTGTTACAGTAAAATCTCAAAGTGTCCTACGGCTTAAATTACAATATCTTGTTTTTTTCTTCTACGTACTTAATCTTGTGTAACTATTTACCGAGTATTTTTATATTGTTCGTAGTCCCAAGGCTTTTGTTATTCAGAATGAATAATGAGGAAATAGTCTTTCGAAACTATATTTGTACCTATTCAAGTAGCCAATGAGCACGCACGAAGGAAAATTTGACGAATAAACCTAAAATCCTCCATTTTGTTTGATATTAAAATAGATTTAGACTAACATAAGGATTTAATTGAACGCGTTGTCTTTGGTAAAGTGCAGCAATTATAATTATCTCACAATTCAAAATCGTGACCATAGATTGGAAGATGTCTGGGGAACTAAAGGCAATGGTAAAATTATTCTAAATATACATTTAGACGCCATTACAGACAACAAATTCGCATATCCTTGTAATATAGTAATCATTGTTGAGGATGTTTATGTATAGAAATATGTAGATTAAGAATGAAAACATATTTTGGCAGGAAAAAGGATTCTGGCAAGCTAAGCAAAAGAAGAAGAAAATTATATTATATTAGATCTAACAACAGACTTTCTTCTGTACAGGAAAACACGATAAATCAATGCCTCAAATACCAAAACCAAACAATTATTTCAAAAACATCGTACCAACGCCAGACGACGCTAAAGAATAGCAGGCGACTGAAAATTCAGCGTGTTTAGGCAACAAAGCGCAGCTTGCGAGGTTTCTTGCTAGTTGCGATACCGTTAGAGGTTTGCTCACGTAGCCAGTGCGCAGATAAGCCGCTCTGCGGTTACCGCAGGCTGTCTGTACGTGCGGCGGGTTAGACGCTCGTTACAAAATGCTTGTGGCATTTAATACATTTTGGGATTTTAGTAAAATTTTGGTGGCATTAGTAATTGTTAGCTTGTAATTTGAATTGTATTGCTGATTGAAATGTAACTTGTCAACTAAGATAAGCGTTATCATTGATATGTTAAGCATTTGTGTCGTCTTTAATTTACTACTTTTTTGGCCCTTTGGGATTATTTACACTACTTATTCAACACTCTGCCATTCCTAGAAAAAAACGCATTCCAACCGCAGCGTTTTCTCGCTAGCACCGTTCACCACCTCTTCGGGAACACTGCCTCCCAATTACCACTTATCGTTGGGAACATCAGCAGTTGCAAATTGTATTCCACGCGAGATGATAACGAGTGCATCGACACAAAGATTTGAAGTGAAAATAAAAACAATGGTACAGGCTTAGATTCTTTGACATAAATCCCGAGAATTGTTGAGAAAGTGAACTGGAAGGAAATAGATAGTGCATCGCGGCTAACCAGAGTATGTTGGAATTTATTTCTCAAAGAAGTATTGATAGAGTTGAGTTGAGTGACAAACTTGGTTTATACAGGTATGTTGTGGCATTCAAGGCTGGTAAATTTTTGGCGGGTCAAACTAAGATAAGCGAGGCTCTGGTATATGTAGGAAATTAGTCTAGTCAGGTTAATCAGAATCGCAGAGAAAAAGCTAGAATGACACTTCAAACGTGTATGAAAAACAATCCGTATTGTAACATAGCAACCAACATAAGGTTAAGGAGGTACTTAATAAATTCTAATGAACAACCAAGAATGACCAGAATGGCAAACCAATATAAACTGAATACGAAATATAAATTAACAGTATTCTCCTAATAGAAGGGAATAAATAACTGTTTAATTTGAACTGTCATTAAAATCATTGAAATACTGGTCATAATTTAAGACTGAAGTTGTAAAAGGAAGAGAAATTTTATGCAGCGCTTGTGCTTTCATCCTAGTATTAATGGTTAGTAAAGGTTTCTGTACCAATGAACTTGGAATTGAAAGACGTCATAGTTCAAAGTATGATTTTCTTTACTAAGTAAAAGAGAAACAAACCAAAGGTGCACAGTGGAAAGAAAAGAACTTCTACTTTAAGATATTTCTAATATCAAAGCTGATCAGGCCCACTTATTAAACGAATGAATCTAATTTTAAAGTAAGAAGAATCAAAACTTTTTAGTAGAGTTAAAGCAAGAACTAACTAAAGAATTATTTTTTGGTCATGTAGTAAAAGTTATAAAAGACAAAAACAATAATATTTTTGTAAAATATTCTACAAGTGACTAATACTAGTGAAATAAAGAATTAGGTATGATATCATTAAATACAATCGAAATGTGAATAAACGGACAGGTTGCTTGAATGCTAACTTGGCAATGGTGGCAATGACGCATTATAAAGAAATAAACTCGTCAAACGATGACTACTATTGCCTTGGGTTCAGTATGATATATATAAAAATACAATAAAGAAAATCTTTACAGAACGAGAGTAAAAAAAAATTAAAACTAAAAAATAGTTATACCTAAGCACTTTTAAATATAGTGAGTACTGTTTACATTGCAGAAGATGTTGGCGTACTGGACCTTTACTAAAGAATAGTAGATTTATATGAAAACTAGATAAAACTTATGGCAAAGCGAAGATCAAAACTATAAAATGACACTAAGGACATTGACAAAAGTAATCTTTAAAATACACAACTGCTAAAAACTTTAGAAGCATTCTTAGATGCGGAACTCCATCTGCAGTAAAGTGTAGTGTCCACAATTATATTGGCGAAGTAATGACGCCTAGATTACAGGTTACTACTGACCTACATATAGCACGAGATATGACGTAATACCGGCTTGACCGTAATGGCAGCTTAGATGATGGAGACGAGAAAATTTTGGTGTGAAATCTGGTAAATGGGATGCATAGTTATGAAGAATATAAAATAGAGATGCAGAAGCAGTTAAATCAGGTATGAAAGAGAATACAAACAATAACACAACATGGAATAGAAATATAAAAGAACTGAGCGAAGTGAGGAACCTGCATAGAAATAGCTTTAAATTACATTGGCTGTAGAAATTGCGCTTGAAGAGTTATTAAACGATACTAGTAATCAACCTAAGTGGGTGGCATACTGATGTCGATTGTCGAATTATACCCAGTTACGGAATCAGTAGTAGGAATGTAACATGACCCTCAATTTATATTACCAGAAATGTGAAACTTGTTATCATTGCCAACATGTTGAAACTTCAAATACTATTTAAATCTGTGTCCACTATACAGTTTATAACCACCTAGGTTCAAAGTTCGAAAAAGTGTAAGTGGCAGGTTGGTATCCCATCCCATGCATCATGCATCACATTTACGACTCCACTAGCAAATATTATAGCCACAATGAGTTATCACCGCAATAAAAGTCGCTGGGCTGTTGCGCAATGCGACTTGCGACTGACCGGGCATACGTGCGACATTATTGTACCATAAACACAATTGAATATTGCAGTTACTGCTGATATTTATAGAGGAGAATCATTGAAGAATTTAGGTTCATTAAAATTGCAATTATGCGCATATGTTCTTTTGTGATTTATGAATGAAGCTTGCGAGAGAATGAAGGTAACGGATGGTTTTGTTCGGGAAAGCGGTAACATAATTTACTGTCTGTCAGGTATGAGCGCTCTACTGCTTATCGACCACTGGTCGACATGGTGAGAGAAATCGAAGTAAGTTCTGTCCATACTTCACGTACTTGGTATTGAGAATCAACATTCCTCTTGCATCTCTTATTGATTAAGATCCGTTCAATATTGACAAGAAGTTCAACCAATAGCTTTAGACGTTGAAAACAGAGTTCAGAAGAGCTTGCTATTGTTTTTTATAATATCCTGGAGCGGCTAAAGATCTTATTCTAGTTGAAAAGGGATTTGAAGGAGACTACATTGAAATGATTGGAATGTACACGACACGGTATGTGACTCCAAGTAATTTCAAGAAAAACCCTACATAATAAGGAATCTCTTTGTACTCTAGAGATAGACAAAAAATCAAATAAAGAGACGAGCGTAACACTTATCATGAATCAGGTGGAATTTTAAATTTATAGGCATGCAAGTGTTTTGTTGTATACCATAAAAATCCCATCAAAGTGATTAGTAATAAATATCAGCCATCTACTCAAATGCCTCTATTGAGAACGTGACCTCGTAATATATTGCTGGCAATTTTGTAACAGGCAACATTCGTTTTAATCGCGAACATTGCCGTTTTATGGTGGCAGAGTAGATGTAGAATATGATTTTGTGTTTGCCAAACGAATATAAGAATATAGAGTATAAAAAAACACATCACATTCGAATATAGAATAGACTGACAGCCCCGAAATATGGAAATACAAAATCTAAAAAAAAAATGTCACCTGCAAAACATAAAACCAGAGTTCAAAATAAAAAAAAATCAAAATAAAATAAAAGGAGCCTAATTTGATATAATAGGTATTTACAGCACCTGTCGGTGTTGCCAGCGCAATAAATAAAGATAGCTAAACGACATTAAATCTTCATTTAGTGGCCAGTGCTGTTGTCTTGTTAGACAAGAGTTTCCGCTTTTCTTCCAGATTTATGGATTTGTGCCAGTAGTGGGGATAATTAATATGGTAGATAGCTTGAATGTTTTTATCTATTTGAACATAATACAATAACAGCGTCTTTACAGTCATCATTTGAAAAAAGTACAGATTTTTTTGCCGTGCATCAATAATTGTGACAAGGAATCTGTTTTTATTTTTAATTTTAATTTCGTTGAGTAAGTGCTCCTGTATTAGATCTATGTATATTTAATTATTCGTGGATGCGATCGATCGTAGAACAAATATTCAAGATAACAAATCAAAATTAATTCCATTTTCAAAAACATTTTTCAATAGAAATAGACAGAAAAGCTAAAATAGAGATGGCACTATAACTCACATCTAATCTTTTTGATCTATCATCTAGGCCATTTCTTCAATCAAATACTTTCCTATTCTTACTCCTAATTTACCTCACACTTAATGATTCCACAACAAAAGCAACATTAAAATCGTAACGATCCATAAAATTGAATTAGAAGGTAAATCAATTATTATCTGAGATGGTCATTAATGAAGTCCATCAATCACGGAGTTAGGACTCAGATCGTTAGGGCCTTCGATTAGTCCTAAGGCCAAGTTCTCGATTCTAAGGCAGACTTGGCCTTGACACCGTAGGTACTGCAGGTGCGTAATAATATGGTAGATATTATTTGTGTAAATGAATGTCATTTTAGGTACAATAGAACTTGTGGTTTAGGATATTAATTTGAATGCTTAAGAAGGGGATCTTTGGGAGTAGATGGAATTGGTAGAGTATACGCTGATAACGGTCATCCCAACTAAAATTATAAATACGAAACTGAGTTTGACTGAGAACTATATTTGATGAATTTCTGTACTACAGGCTACTTTTTTTTTTGCGAAAATCTATTTAAGTTGAGGCCGCAAACAAAAGTTTTGTAATTATATATAGTTTACAAATACTTAAAAGATTTCACGTGTTTAAAAATAACTAACAAAACGAAATTAAATAGTAAAAGTAAATGCAAAAAATCCAACAGATATTCGAAATAGTGATGCGCACACACTATAACTATCAACATATGTATCGATATTCAACTTCCCTTAATCATTTCATTAAGGCACGAATGCACAAAAGAAGGAGTCTAATGAAAAATTACTCGCTTTAATGACCCATCGGATCGCCTTAATGATCTAGGTCCTGTTCTTGAGAATGTATCGGCACACACACGAGCATATATGCCTTGGGTTGGCGAACAATTGTTATTAATTTTAATATATGTAGATGGACACTTGACCATTTTGAGAATGGGTTAAAAAAATTGGAACAAAGAGTACCTATTGTAACTTCAAGTGAACGATGTTTTGTGTCTTAATTTATTTTCGGTAATGTGATGGTTATACCCAAGTCTTGAAGTTGGATGTGAAATAACTTTGATTTGAATAAAAATTTAAATTGTAAATTAATTCCCTTTGTAAACTGGCGTTATTGGTTTTTAGAATGGATCGGAAACAGATTACGATACAGTTTTGTTGACTTGATTCTTTTTTTCAATGCATGCGTTTCCTTCACAAAAGCACCTAGGTTTTAATTTATGTTACCCTGAGGCGCTTAATGAAGCAAATAATGAATATTAATACACTTTAACAATAAACCATTTAAAATGCAACGTAAAGGGCTGACGATTTACATATAAATGTATCGACTTACGGACATCGACATCCATTTTATCGTAAAACTCGGATACATAATTTTCTTAATCAATCAACATTATGCGACCAAATTTTCTTTTTAAATCAACAATAAAATTAATTCACAATAAATTCCCAATGAAACTGCTTTAGTTCATCGAGAAAAAAAATATAAATTTTCGATTTACGACGTGACAAACACGCGTACTCTTTAACAATATGGCGGCTTTTAAATTTCGAAAATGGTCGTTAACGTCACACGGTTGAATGTTTACCTTATTAAGGCGTAGCTAGTACTTGTTTAATTCACATAAATAATATATTAAAGAGAGTCAAATTTTCATTAAAAGGCGACATGATTCAAGACGTTCGAGCGTTTTATTGACAGTTTTAGTGGAAAGAAGAGAACCACACACGCGCCGAACTTGGATTCAATTTAAAAAGTGGAATGAGATAAAAATAAATAAGTTCGGAAAGACACTTATGTTTAGAGTCGCTCGTAAAGATAGGGTTAACTGCCACGGTATCGCGGGACAAAACATACCATAAACTGACCGGTTGTAGTGGTCGATAGTGATGCCACCGCTTGTCGATAGCACGACACTATTATTCATTGCTGAGGTATTTATTTTGTATAATGAAATTTAAATAATAATTTATTGCGTGTTTTGTGCCAGTACAAAGAGATGTTTTCGAAATAATATCTACGAGGCGTGTTATCAAAGTAAAGATAATAAAGTACTTAAATGTTTTATGATTGAAATCTTTGGAATAGTGGAATTTTAGTTTTTGTTTATAATTGTATAAAGTTAATATCTGAAAATACATTACATGGACTTAGACTAGTTATTTTATAAATGTGTAGAAATTTTAATTAACTTTAGAGGTTAATCATGTTCTACTGAAATTGTTTATCCTGACAATTTTATGTTTTCAAGCTTTAATAGAAGTTTCAAAACTCCGCACTATCGATAAAAAAAAACATCGACAGCACACATCTCTTCACCCAGGTGTCAACTGCGATCACTATTGTCGCTCACGGACGCGAGCATTTAAGTCAAAAGAAGCGCTTCGGCCAGGGACTTTGTCGTTATAACGCCTATAAACACTTTTAGTACAAGCTGACCTGAGAGACTGCACGGTCTCACTTCGACAGGGTTCTAATTCCGTCAGCGGGGGGTCCAAGCGCTAATAAAGTGGATTTGTCGACATCAAAATAACACTTTATGAGCACAACACTAATGCGCTTTATCGATACACTCTTAGGGAGTTATCGTGTGATAGTGCAGCTAAAATATTGTACAACTTATGTAGATTTGTGGTATATTAACGTACGCATTTAGTTGGATTTTTACATATTTAGTGGATAAACAAATCTTATTATTTGAATGGTAGCTATCGAACGCTAATGGTGACTGCATTATGCTTATTTCTTCTCTGTCATTGGTGATTTTTAAATGTGAAGTAATACCAAATAACCAGAATAGAATGAGATTAATAAAATCCAGTTTTTTTTTGTAGTTCTTCTTAATAAGAAGATTGATAAACTTTTTCGGAAACACATCAAAATCTTAAGAATAAATGTGTACCTACTTATGTTAATTGAAAGGACACAAATCAGCATTGATACTACTACATGCTTCGATTTTTTGCAGAATAGAACTCTATTCTGCAAAAAATCGAACTTCTACTCTTTATTATGTACACCATATAAGTTACAGAAAATATAGATAAAGAAAACATTACATAGGATGACATAATGGGCGGCCTTATCGCTAAAAGTGATCGTTTCAAGACAACCTTTGGATGATATTTAAAGTGAAAAGGATGTACAGTACTGTAGGTAGCCTTAGGTGTACTAATTATATAAACAATAAATATATAACAGATAAATATATACAATAATAGTTATGAAACAAAATGCATAGAATCTAAATAAAAACGATTAAAGAGAGAGCTAGTGATTTTTGACCATTGTTTTAAAAATGGAAAAAGATCAAAAAATGGGCAGACATCAGTATCAAGTTTTCATTGAAACGGCTCTCCATTTAGAGTTATTTCGTCTATAATTTTATAGACGAAATAACTTTGCTACTGAAGTAACAAAACGGACCAAATTAAATTCCCCGAAACGCAGCCCAAATTCTATCCACAATACACGTGACAACCTCAGAATTACATAATCATATCCCGATGATAGACAAAGAGTAATGAATTTTCTAGTTTAAATTATATTTATCGCTTCCGAGGCGTTTGATATAAAAGGTCGGGACCTCTTTGGCGCCAGGTCTGCCTCGATAACATGACGAAAATAGTTTGCGACCAATTAGTTTCGTAAAAATACCGGATACTCGGCTTTATTTTGGAATAATTTAAGCTTGAACTCTGCTGTGGAATGATAAAAGCGTTGTAGTGAATGGCGATGTAAAACTAGTCGTGTTGATTACATTCAGAATAGGCCGTTGACATGAATGAATGAGATAAAGAACAAAAGTTTGATATACATATTTATTGGAATTGTAATGTTATTTGTTGTAGAAGGAAGACTCCCAGCAAGTGAGGCAATGAAAGCTTGTGACAATAGAATTTTATTGTGACACCAAATGTGCTTATTTTTAAACCAAATTAACAAAATCTAACCATGAAATTTGACGCTATATCAACGCCCGAGAGAGAGAAACCATACTAATATTTAAACAAAAATCATTTACACAACCGCGTCCTCGTCTATTCTATCCATTCTTTCAACAACATCATTGACAGTATTGTATAATATCATCACAATACTAACTTACAAATTCCCTTATACAATTCATAACCTTATTTGAAAGTTGACTGACAACCTGTAAGAGAATGCTATCATGGTTGCGCAACCAACAAAAGCTGAAATACCAACGCCAATGGGCACTATTGTGTGAATTAACAATTTTAATTCTGACACGTTACAAAGACAATGCAATGGTTGTATGAAGTATATACATATGTGCATTGAGTATATGTATGTGGGAAGTTTCTAGCTTGTTATTTTTATGACAGTTGTAAAAGTCCTAATTAATTTTAAGGCAAGTTACAATCAATACAGAAGCGAGCCAGAAGATTGTCCCAAATTGCAGGTGAAATTAAAAAACTCTGGACGGAATCAGAAAGTAATACGGGGTGATCAAGTCGGCTTGATATACATAAATGAGGAGTTGTGCGAAAATTGATAAAATGAAATAATCAATCAAGAAAAACTTAAAGGCACTACACGGAAGACGATTTAAAAGCTTTTCGATACTGATAGATTTTTAAAACCCAGTGATGCATAGCTTACCGTACTAAGACACCAACAGAAAAAAAAAATTACAACTACCAAGTCCGGTTGGTATGTTTTACAACAAGAAGTTGACATAAACTTCTTTTTTTTTTCTAAACGTCTTTTTAATTTGACACTGACACTAAAAACCAGCATGACATCTTAAAACTAGTTGCACTTTGTATTGTGAATGCTAAATCAAATTCCTAAAAATATAAAATACAGGTTATCAATATTTAAAAAAAGAACAACAAAGAGAGCGTCCCTTTTGAAAGCGTTTTGTTTACAAGCGCATATAACGAAAGTATGGTTCATGCAGGTTGGCTCACCCGAGGACGAGGGTCAAGGCTGAGACCAATATAATGACTACACTTGATGCCAACTATTATGTCATCAACGGGTTGGGTTACTATCGCGGTTCTGGGGCGCCTTTTTTTACTTTTTTAGTGGGTTCAAAATATTTTGTGTTTTTTTACTGGGTCACTCATTTGGTTTTGTCTTTTTTCTGTGGTATCTAAATAATTAATTAATTGTTCCGGCTGTGTGTTGTGTGTTCTTTTTGCAATAGATTTGGTTTTCATACTTTCATATTGTAGTTACTGAATAACACTCCATAACTGTTTTTCTTTTATACCAAACTTTCTTCATCATCTATGATACTGCTCATTTACTTATAATAATTCCAAAAGCAGGAGAGCCTTATTTGGCTGGCTTCCTTACTAATATTATAAACTCCAAAGTTTGTATGTATGGACGAGTCTTACTCTTTCGCGCAAAAACTGCTGAATGGATCTTGATGAAATTTGACACAGTGCTAGATTATAGTCTGAAATAACACATAGAATACTTTTTATTCCGGAAGTATGTTCCCTTGGGATAATTTTCGATCATATCGTCAGGGGCAGCAGCTAGTTTAGCAATTATATCAATCAATTACAATTATAAAACGAAGCGCGAGCTGTCAAGTAAATCAAAAAGAATAATCTTTCATCTTAAAGCATTTTTTATATTATTATTCACTTCGAATTCATCATATGTAAATTCTAATAGACTTGACTGAAGGATACTACCAAATTCCTATTATAACTAGAACATCATCGAGGTAAACTGTCCTTTTCCTAAAAATGCTTTATACTTTGGACCTTGAAATGTATGGTTAGTTTAAGCACTAATTAACAGATTACTAATTCAAATTTTCGAAATAAAGGGGATTTGTAACAGTCATTTTGGTACCTATGTGACACAAACACATAGAAAATGTTATTATTAAAACTAATACGATTAACGGTGTTGGACTAACAAAGTAATCAGATCATTGTATAGAAAGCAGTTGTTTCTGAAACAATAAGGTGTAAAAGACGAAGTTCCCAAGCACATCGCTTGCGGTCATCAGCTACGCCACTTGAACATAATTATTTGGTGACATGCACCCGTCATTTTATTGTGGTTTACCAAGACACGTTTCACTTGCTGTGAGATGACATATTTCTTTAGTTCTAGTCAGTTCTGTTTAGTTGTTTTTAGTTTAGTTGTTTTTAAGTGGATTTTATTTTAAGTGTCTTTGTTTTGATCTGGTTTGATATTTATGATTTTTTATAAGTGACCATATATATTTATATCACAGTTAAAATATTTTTTTTTTCAAACCCAAACGTAGATGAAAATAATTAATTTTAAAATTCACTCAATTCAAAATGCAATTAAACAAAATCTGCATAAAAAGTACTCTTACCCCAATTTCGCAACGAAACCAGAACAGCACAAGTCAGAAAACAACAATTTCACGTAATTTGCATAAAAGTAAGGAACCCCTTATCTCTAGAGACAGACACTTTGTGAAAACTTTGTCTTATTGCATTCTGATTAGAAATGTCGCGAGTCGAGTGCCGGTAATTGAGATTTTAAAGGTCAAAGGGGACGAGAAGTTACCGTTCTTGATTTATTTAATAGCTTTTATTTAATTTAATTTAGCGGGGCATTTTTGAAGTATCAAAAATACCATTTAAAGGAAAATGAGAAATAGCAAAAACAATTTAGTCGATTTTTGTAGGTAGATATTAACCTACTCGTGTTACAAATATTTCAACATAAATAGGTACGCTTATATATGTTGAAATTCAATTACAAATTTATGATAGTCTCTAGAACCACGACTTGGGAACATAGTGTACCAAACAATTTGAAGTCGCGGTGAAAACAACCAAAATCGTAGTAATCATTTCGTTTGATACGATAATTGGCGTTTCGTTCGATCATCAATCATGTTAACTAATAGTCTCGTATCGTAACTTGTTAAGTTTTTAATTTCAAGTCATCATTGACGATCTTTTTCAAATTTGGAGTTTTTGACATAATTGAAAAACCACGACACGACAAGTTATTTAAAAAGCTTCGCCTTACTACGCATCACTTGACTGCGATTCAGTAACTTTTTGCTAACTCTACATTTGGGCAAGTTTTTAGATTTTTCCTACAAATTTACCTAATTTCCCTAAGCCCTAACTTTACTAACGAACTTTGCGAAAACTTTTGATCACGCACCAAGAGCCAAGAACCAAAGTCCTCGATCACTCGAATCAAAGGGACCGCACAGACACACGGCTAATTTCCGTCGCTAAGACACTAGTTCACTTTCACTTCACACAAGATTACGTACCCTCACAAGTGAACTGGCCGTAGTGCTTCCCCGACGACTTGTCGCCGCAGACCACACACTCCACGTTCTGGCCCTTATCCGTCGCGGAAGATCCGCTCTGCGTCGACGCGGCCTGGCTTGCGGGCGTCGACGGCAGAAGCTCGTCTTCCCGCCAGCTACCGCGAAAGCCAAGTTCGAGAGGCGGGAGGTCAGGGGCTCTCGGAGGGCAAAGCCCCGGGCCTCCGACCCCGCCGTAAACTAGCGCTCCGTGCGTGATGATGCCGGTTGCCGTCACAGGGCAAGAGACCGCGCGACGCGCTTGTGTGTCAAGGGTCGCGGTTCAGGCGCGACTGAGCCGGGTCGGGCCAGGGCGCGCCGCGCCGCCATTGGCCCGGTGGCCTGCAGGGGCAGGGAGCGAAGGCCCCGCCACCTCGACCGCGGCCCCCCTCCCCCCGGCTCGGGGTGGAAATCTTTCAGCCGAGTACCGTCGGTAAGAAAATTCGTTGGGCGGTTAATTCCGACTTTATTTGTGCAACGTTTTTAGAAGAGTCGAGTTAGAGAGCGCTTTATTGTGCAATGTTATGCTGTCTCTTTCTAGCTCTGTTTATGAATAGAGCTAACTTGTTTTTAACAGGTTGACGTTAGGATAACGATTTTATCGTTTGTTTGGTTGTATTTTTTATCGGCATGTATCTATTCATTATTTTTTTCACATTACGGTTTTACCGTATCTTCTTATACAAATACAATCCAGTATATTTGTCAAGTTTATTCTACTAGAGTTGTCAACTCTCACAACATCTTATTGCTTCATTTTACACCTGATATTCCTTTGTCTCGCCACATTCTCAAGCGTAAACTTAATAAAAATAATCTCGGCCACATTTCAGTGCTTGTTGCGCAGACGGTACCTGAAAATCCTACTTTGTATCAACTTTCCCACTGCCTCCATATTTCTGCGGGCTGATAGGCACTCCGTATACTTAACTATCCACATACAGGTGATCAAGTGGCTCTCCTTTTAACTATTATATATGTATTATTATGGCGCTTATTTTAGGATTTTGTGTTGCTTTATAGAATTAGGTTTGGTTTTTGGTCGTGCTATTAACGATTCTGGTTATATTTTACGTGGAAAAGTGTACTAGTAGATTAGCTGAAATAATGTATCAGAGTAACGTTGACCAAGTCAATAACCTGATAAAAATAAACCAATACAAATAAATTGAAAACCAATAACAGTTGAACTAATAAATATTCGTTCGTTGAATGAATATTTGTATTTCCACACTTACACAAGTAATGCACAATGGCTCACATTGAGTCGCATTTTACGTTATTTAGATCTAGATCAATCTAGATGTCGGGTAGGCGGCGCGTGCGCCGGGGGCGTGGCCTGTCGCGGGGCGAGGCGGGGGAGGGGGGTACACTCCCGCGCACTCGTCAGCGTGACGTCGACGCAGTTTGACGCATCGCCGACGCGACACTATGATTCGACATTTTTTTTGGATTTACGAGTTATGCCATTGCACCGTTGAGGTTGGATGTTGAGCCGTAACTTTTTGTAGTCGTCTGTTTCGAGTTAAAATTATATGGAAGTTATATGTGTTGACATTAATTTCTTAGGTTTAAACTGAATTTAATGTTTTCAGTTTTAATGTTTCAGCAATCAGTCATCTGATTGTATGTATGTTTTCAGCGTAGGTTCTGTTATAAATCATCGACTATAAAAATAACAAACACTGATTTACAGCAACGTTTCAGCGATTGAAACACTAGTAATTTTACATAAAACACGTCATTTAATTATGAATTCAACGAATGAATTCTCACTGCCTAATTCTAATTCGTATTCCAATTCTAATACGAATAACTTATTCTAATAAAGCCTGTATTATATTAGGCGAAATAAAAATACCGGCAAAATACCGGAAGTGAAGGTTTCTGGTTTACTTCTCCAATTTCCTTGGGTCCAAGTAAGCGTATTCCATCGCTATTTAACATGAATTTAACATGATTTAAAAGAGTGTCCGTGGAGTTTCTCGCACGTTCTTCTCCATAGAGATCTACGCTTTGGAACGTGCAGATAGCTTCACCTCTTTCGACTTGACAATTCAAAAGTGCCTATAAAGGGTTTAAATGAAATAAATGCTTTGAGTTTGAGTTTGAGTTTCTATCAGCATCACCACCAAGCAAGACTTGTGATATTTTTTTTATTTTTTATTGTGAAATGGATTTGCTTTTGACTCTAGTCTAATGATCATATGCGAGCCTGTCAATTTTGAATATCGAATTGCACAATTTTATTCAACACAGTGTCGTCATTGCACGATATGCGTGTGTAAATCCTCGTGTTTTCCCTAATTTCAGCTGAAAAGAGGTTAGGTTTAACAATGGGGTTCCTAAATCATCATATTAATATATAAACGTGAAAGTTTGTGTGTGTGGATGTTTGTTACTCTTTAACGCAAAAACTACTGAATGGATCTTGATTAAATTTGGCACAGAGGTAGATTATAGTCTGTAATAACACATAGGATACTTTTTATCTAAGAGTCCCTTGATAATTTTCAACATTCACGCGGGCGACGCCGCGTGTGGCAGCCAGTACTTAATCAAATTAAATAAAAATACTTTAAATCCAAAAAATACGTCAGTTTTCTTAATGATTCTGATACAAACATACCTAGAAGTAATTTAATTGAATTGTCCTTTCTACGAGTAACAGACATGACATCACCATCGACAAATTGATCAGGATAGAATTACAATAGACAAAAAGTGATGAAAGATGACAGATGTATCTACTCTATATTTTAGGGAGTAGAGAGAAACATTGGATATTAACATCAATGAGTCAATGGGTTTTTTTTTTTTTGCAAAATGTTTAAGCGTTTTACCTACCTTCGAATGAATTCTGAGGACGTAAAAGCAACTGATATGTGTAATTCTGTTTTTGAAACTTTCAACACCTGGGTACATCGTCATAGACTAGAGAAACTACTCTTATTTATTTAAACTATATCTACAATAGTTTTACATGGTGGCCTAATGCGACTAGGCATTATTTACCAGTCAACCTTTGGGTTAAAAATACTACACCATAGTAGGTACAACAAGAAATAAATTTTAAAATGGAATTTTGCTTCGGAAAGAAAATACAAATAATATGTATAATACTAATAAAATACATATATACTAAAATAACTAACAAATATGATATATAAAACAAATATCGTGGTGGTGGAGGTAATGGTGCTTTTTTTTTCAACCAAATATGTTTATTTTATATCAGTTCATTTTTATTTATACTGTTCATAAAAAATAAGTAGCATGATTCCTTGCAAGACATAAAAATATTTAAAAAATATATATATATTAGAAAAGATGGTTAGACTGTACCACTTCCTAAACCAACTACTAACACCTACCAATTGATTCCACAATGATCTAAAATTATGTATATTTTATACGTACCTACAGAGGAACTGAAACCTACCACCTAAGTTCCAGTGGAATGCAAATAAATGTATTGAGTTTGAATTCCTACTGATATTAATTTCATTTTAAACTCAACTGAGGAACTAAATAAAACTCCATAACTATCTCTTTCTCAACCTGACACCCCAGCACAAAACCTATTTAACTAAGTAACTACGTATACGAGTATATGTATGTCCCTATTCAGAATATTACCTGTATGTAGTTCGTTGCCACAGTTAGTAAGTTGCCCTTTAGTTCAGACGTCTGTTGAGTTCAGGCTATGCCCGGGCTACGTGACAGATGTTGGCTCAGGGCTGCCCCATTGCAGTTCTTTTTGATTAGGGTATAGCTACTTAGCAGTTTTATGTATTAAAATGTATACCTATCTCATATGAATCAAGCCTGATACACCGTATTTGTTCCCGTTCCCATGGGAATAAGGTGATAAAATATATGCCTATGTTACTCGCTGATTATGTATTAAATTGGTGAAACAACGGTTTAAATTGATACAGTAGTTTCGGAAATTACTCGGTTCAGACAAACAAGCAAATCCTCTTAATAATATTGATATAGATAATACTAGAACTGGCGATATACTATAAAAGCACAAATGTCATGAGACTCTAGACAAGTGACATTCTGTCAGTGGCATGGAACTAGTGTACGTGATTCTGTCAGTTCCACGCCACTAACAGAATGTACAGTCTACTGTACAGACTGTACAGTCTTTTATATTTTGGCATTTCGAGAGTCGCATTCACTGATAAAATGGTACTTTGACACCCATCAAGATAGCATCCTGCATACACCATCTCCAGTAGTTGTTCCTACCCATCCTTACTTCAACAACCTCATACCTCCATACAAACTACATAACCAAACCATTTACCGCCTCAAAGCTTTCAGTAAATTTCCTTTAAAAATAAATAACGCGAAAAGCTCGGGACTTCACCCTTGAGGTGAGAGAGCGGGGTTGAAACGGGCGAGGTGAGGGGGTGGAAGGGCGGGTCAGAGGTCGACCCCGCCCCGCACACCTACACTTGTCTATGCTACATATTGTTATAGTCTGTGGATAATTGGCCTGGGTTTGGGGAAAGAGTTTCTTGGAGTGACATCTAGTAGTATTGTTAATGCCACAAGTCCAGTAGCTTCGCTCAGGTGGTACCTACATATGTATATCTCTAAAGGACTGTGTATATATCTGGGATAAAAAGGTATATGATACTCAGTAATACTGTAGCTTTCTATAATTGAAAGAGTTTTCGTAATCGGTTCTGTACTTCCAGCGGTTAGGTACTTTATAAATATATAGAAGACTAGCAGCGCCCTGCGGTTTCACCCGCGTAGTTTCCGTTCCCATAGGAATACGAGGATCAAATTTATAGTTACTCGCTGATAATGTAGCTTTCCATTGCTGAAAAAATGTTTAAAATCGGTCAAGTAGTTTCGAAGCTTAGTCGATACAAGCAAACAAACAAAAAATCTTTCCTCTTTAAAATATTAGTACCTACAGAAAACAAACTGAAACTAAGAAACGTTGTTGCCACTTTATAGTACCTATGTATTAATATCACTTTTCAGATGTTGACTAAAATTGTGATAACTGTTTCGATTTCAGTGCGTTGAAATTTTGTGTGACGTCACGACATGTCTACGTTCCCTAGAAATGAAGCACCATAAGTACCTACCTTATACATGTCCAATATATGTCCAACATTTTTTATATCTACTTAAGACGGATTAAATAGGATATCGTATTTATATTTTTATCCAGGAATTAATATCTGTGTGTGTGTGTGTGTGGGGGTGTGTGTGTGTGTGATATTTTGTGAACTAAAAATGTTAGGTAGGTAATATGCCAGATTGACGTATTGGTTGGATGGTTTTACTTCCTATACCTAGGTAATAGTAACCATAGCTCAATGTCTAAAACGTTGGCTGGCGATCAAGAAGTCGGGTGTTCAATTCCGTTCCAGATGAGTTGTTGTAAGGAACCCCTTTTTAGTGCCAATTTGGCTTGCTGGGTATGTTAATAGGAATATTTCGAGGTAATAACACTACTGAATATTTTTATAAAAGAAATAAAAAATTATTATTCTGCTGAAACACGAAGTTCACTCCTCTTTTATCCCGCAACATACACTTTATAAATATTTTTGTAACTGTCTGTAAATAAAAATGTTTCTTTTATCAACAAAAAAAGTTGAATTCAGTTTCCAGATGATTGTAAAGTATTTTTTCTAATAAGAAACAAATAAATTTGAATGGAGTTTATTGCATTGACAATGATCTATTCAAAATCTATCGAGAAATTTGATCTAATAAAGATTTATGGTAAGTAAGTAAGTATTTACGGTGATATATCCAACGATTAATACAATACACACATCTCGATATAGTTAAGAATTATTATAATCAAAGTCTTTCATATCTGCCTCTATGCTTAACATCAAAATACGTTTCACTTTTGTCCTCGCTGACAACTGAAACATTTTCGAATTTTGATATTCCTACTTACCTCAAAAGCAAATATGCACTGTATATGAAAGAAACACAACTAATATTATTGTGATAACACATAATATTATATGACAGCGAATTTTACTTTAGTATATATTACATAAATAAATATAATAGTGAAATACACCTTCCAATAATTCATGCAGACAAAAATATCATTAAAAAAAACTTATTATTATTCAAATCTTTAAAACGGTCGATTCTTTTGGTATTATCTAACTAAATATGACATTTACAAGGATTACTAAAAAATATCGCTGTATAAACATTCAAACGAATTGAGAATCACCTCCTTATTTGAAGTCGGTCAAAAAGAGTTTCCCATCCACACTAGTACTAGTAGCACTCGCCACTAGCTATTCAAACCGAGCCGTCCATCCATTTCTACATATATCTCTAAATAACAGATCCTTCAAAAACGAACCATTCCTTAAATAAACCATATTCTCCATTCCTTGGAGGCGGCAGCCGACTTGCCGCAGTAAACTTATCTCCGGAGTTATCATCGATCGTGACAGCGGTGTCTGTATGTCATCCCCCATCCCCCAACCCCCCATTTGGGTGACTGAGTAATTGGGTGCAGGTACCCCAGTGCCCGAGACGTCCCCCGACCGCGCTGTTCTTTCTTACTTTACTTTTTTTCAGGATATTTTGTGTTTTGCGTGGTTTTTTTTGTTGGTTGGTTTGGGAGCTAGACGTTTAATTGGGGGAAGATGGTTTTGGGGACTTTTGTGTCTCAAGAAAAGTGTTTTATTAGATATGATTAAATAAAGTTTTTAATATTAAAGTTCCACCATTCTCATTCAATTATTTTGGTTATTTAGTTGGGATTTACTGAAACGCAAAAATAGATTGCTTAATTGCTTTAAACGGGTCCTGTCTAGTCGACTTTAACTACACTAAATTTCAAACTTCAAATTAAAATCTAAGCTCCAAGAAGTAACAACGTAAATCTTTAAATCACCACACCGAACTATTCCAAGCAATCACCTGACCGTACCACACAACAATTTAAATCTTTACATTCGAAAAAAGAAATCAACGCTTGCCGCTTAAAGCCCAAAGCGGTCCCCACCGAAACGACATGGGCACTAAAAATTTCACTTACCGTAAAAAATAAAAACTGTAGGACAGTCACATTACTTCAAAAGTACTTTACGTTTTGTGGGACACATAAATTGTCAAATAAAACGCACAGAAAACCTTGTCGTATAATGTCACATGTATCAATCGTCAGACTTTGAGATGGCTTCGCCATTCAGCGGCTACTCAGACGGAATGTACTGGTAGCAGAGAAATTCAAGTGTTTGGAGAGAATTTCTGAGCACCTGTTTCAAAAGAACGGTTTACTTACGTATGTATGTATGTACACTGTCTATACTTTAGGTAATTCCAGCTCCTCCCTCCCAAATGACCCCAGTCAACTTAAAGTAAGGCTCAAAGCTCAAAAAAATGAGTTTGAACACAAACTCAGAAAATATAATAACAGTGTTAAATATTTATCAATAGGGTATCATTATTGTTAAAGCAAATTATAATTAAATAATAACAGTCGGTTAAAAATGAAAACTATTCGACCTGTAGTGTATTCTGTCAAAATATCACCTTGAAAACTTAGGCGAAGTAAACATGATGTGAGCTTTCAATACATCCAATCATGATGGAAGGTCATTTCGCTTGAAGCTCACTCACACTTAAGTTTTCGTAGTGAAAGGTTTACAGAATACCAATACTTTTTAAGTAACCAATACAGGAATGTGGAATTTTTTTAAAGAGTCACCGCGGCGTTATAACGTAAAGGGAATATGGAACACGGATGGGTTTTAGTCAGTAAGAGTCTGACATTCACTTCCAATCCGCCCAGAAGTCATTTGATGATTTCCTATCCTTAAAAAAGCCAATTATGAAGATCTAACAATAAACAGCAGAAAGTATTGACAATAATACTTTTCGCATGACAGACCAGCTAAACCTGACGTCACCACTTCGAAACGAGTACTAACAAACAACCCTAAATATACCTTCAACAACAATTTAAAATATTCTGCACAAAGCTCTGATAAATCAATCAGTCCCCATTACAATTTACACTAAGATCGATACGATAAAACAAGCAACAAGCATCGAGTATGTCAGCGTTAAATCACGCGTTTGTTCTCTTGTTTCTTTGTTTGTTCACTTGTTTCTTTGTTTGTCAACTTGTTTCTTTGCTTCTGGATAAATTAAGACTGTCTGCCAATGTGTCTTGTCCGGTCTTGTTTGTAAAAATGATGTATTTATCACCTTTTAATGTGTATTTTTGGCGCAGCATCCGTTAATGTTTCTGTCAAGTGCATTTTGGGTTGTGTGTTTTAATTTAGGGTTCAGTCTGCTTCAATTGGTTTATCTTATTCATGCTAGGTACTGAAAACACTGTGTTGCTCATCGATATTTCTGCTTATTATATTTCTGTTTATTTCTCATACTAGCTATTATGTGATTTTTATTGCATCAATTGATACAATCATCTTACAGTTCATCGATGACATACATTTTTCTAACAACTTTTTTTATTGTTGAGAGTTATGTTTGGCTACTATCGAGTTGTTGGTTGACAATGGCCCACGAATACCTAGAAGCCTATTTAGTCTTGACTTAAACAACCCAGATAAATATACCTACATATCAAGTAATAGACCGGAAAGAACGTTACACTTCTTCTGTACGTACAATGCAAATATTAACAAACATCCTGCCAATTTCGTTAACACCAAATTTTCCCTCTATTGCTTTTATCCTTATTTATTTGGGGTTAGCCGTAGATATTCGTAATTCTTTAATAGTCATCATCTCAGTGGTCAAAAGCCACCTTCATTCTATACGTAAATCATCATCTGCTTAACCTTTTCCAAACTTTATTGGAGTCAGCTTCCAGTCTAACCAGATTCAGCTGAATACCAATATTTTTCATGGAGCGGCTGCCTACCAGACCTCCACTACTCATAACCTGGATAGCAAGGTTCTTATAAGGTTCTTGGCAAGACTGGAGTCAGATGTACTGGCTCCTGAAAATCCGTGTCACTGCCTAAGATCTACAAATGACAGCCGGGACCAACGGCTTAACGTGCTTTCCGAGGCACGGAGGGGCTTCAATATGTTAAGTCGCCAATCCAAAGACCGACCTCGGCTAGCGTTGCTTAACCTTGATCGACCATCGTTATTTTTTTTTTAAAGTTTAAATGTGTTCTGTTTTGTCTGTGGTGTGACCAGAGGCTTGTGGTAGTCGTGCTCGGTCCTGACATTGTTTTTAGATTTAAATGAAACGTTTATTTTCTGTTTGTTTTATGTTTGTTTATTTCATTATTCTTTTTTTTGTGCGTCATCTATGGCGGAATAAACGAGTTTTCTTTTCTTTTTCTTTCTTTTTTTTCTTTTTAGCCGCGAGCACCTCCTTTCTACGAGAAAATTAATAAAAAATTATTGAATATGTATAAATCATCATTCATAACGATACTACGACAATTCGTCGGTGGAACTCGGTCGGTTATTTTTCTTCAGTGATAAGACAACGGTCCAAGGTTCATCTGCTAACCTCACGTGGTTGTTCCATGCACGCTTTATCTTAAATGTGTTTCCCTGTTTTGTATATAAAGTTATTTTTTATAGTTTTATGAATAAGGAAGATGAAGAAATGGGTCTAATTTTTAAAATGACTCATTTATTTTGCAATATGCAAAAATAAAGTTGAAGACGTTATGTTTATATAGAGCACACAGATACGGACAGTGTAGGAAAAATATATATAAAAAATATTTTTAAATCTAACTTTGTGTGTCCATGATGGTGAACGTTTATTCTGTCTAGCTGTTTTCGTTTCCTAGACAATCAGATGTTTACTAAGAACTCGATTTTTCGTCATTTTGTCCTCATACAAATAAATTTTATCAGTTATTCCAGAAAAACAACTTTGCGTTATTTTTTGCCTAAAATCCATAACCATGCTTTTACGCGACGCGTTAAAACTCTAAAAGTTTCCCGGAAAAAAGTAATTCTAAAATCCATGGTTCGGTCAGAGGCTCTCAACTATTGGTCGCGCTCGAGTAACTCGTTCATGATCCGATTTTACGCACGGACGCCCGGGGCCCGACGACTCGCCGCGTCTGCAATGCGAAAAAATTGCGATAAAAATAGATCCGGTTTGCTTTTTTGTTTCAGTTCGACTGAAAGATGGGCGGGTTAAATAAAATGGAGTTTACTGTAAGTAATCTGAGCTTTTTGTCTGTTTTCCTGGAAATTGGGAGTTTATTGACTCTTTTCTAAGATTTAATGCGGTAAACATTTAGTTTCAAACCTATTATAAACTAAAACTGTATCGTATAAACACAACAATCACTTAATGTGCTCTCGCGTATTAGCATCTATTCAACTCGCGCATTATTAGCTTCGTAATACCCTCAATATTAATACCTCAAATATGCTTCAGTTATAATCCTCAAAAAAGCGTCATCCCTTACAATCCGTCTAATAAAACCGTAGCGAGTTGTATACAATATCGTAGCGCGGCGCCACTGTCGCTTTGTACAGAGGCGACCAATTGTGCAGAACCCCTGGGCTGATCACTTAATTGACTAGCGAGCGAGAGCTTTTGGGGGAAACGATATCCATCATCTACAATTTCTCAACATCTATCATACATTACTGCGTCTGTTCGAAGGGAATCAAACCCTTTAGTCTTGCCTCAGCAATGGTTGTGGTATTAAAAATTATGCAGATTTCGTGGTAGAGGTTGTGGTATAGGATTAAAGTGCAGTAGAAATGAGATTTGTTGGCAAGTGATGGGATTGTGTGGGAGCGTTAATGCCACTTAAGCTGAACGATTAACCGCGACTGTTGGTTCGCGGCGAACACAAAGAGAGGCAGTCGGGTGCATCGAGAGGTGCTAGTTACCAGCGTTATTGGATTTGGAGTAAGAACCTCCTTTATTAAAAGATTGTATGGCGGTGGAAAGTATAGGTATTCATTAATGGCTTCTTAAGAAAAAGAAAATATATTCATTGACGCAGAAATAACATGCAAAGCTTCACACTACGGCGGTATCTTATTAAAGTTATTTTTTCTTATCTTCAATTAATTTAAAATATTGGTTTCAAGTAAGTACACGATATAACTGCTTTAAAACCAGTTTATGAGTTGTCAAACGAATCACAAGAGGTATTTAAAGATCTGTCATCTTTAAAAAAATAATTACATTTTTTTTAAACAGATCCCATGCAAGACACATTGTCTTCTAATAATATTTTGTTTGTTTTTTTTAATTGTTAAAAAAATGCTTCTTTTTTTTGTTTAAAAAAAACATGGCCCCACACTAGGAATTTGGTGGGTGCGTTCACAAACATACAATCTCACATAAACAAACAGCCAGATCCGGAACAACTATGTGTAGGTCATACAAATATTTGTTCCGTGCGGGAATCGAACTCACGACACGGAGCGCAGCAGCCAATCGCTCAACCACTGCACCAACCGTGTCTTCAAGTGTATTAAATCGGACATCCTATAGATACAGTACCTACCTTGGTATATCTCTCTATATTATTATCAAGAGGACCAAAATAATCCCAATCGTACGGATCACCCTTGACAACCTCTTATATTTCCCTTGAGACAGGATTAATCAATGCACAAGTTATTGTACTTGACCACTCTGTAATATTGTGATTAGATCTTTTTCCGGGTTTCGGTATCAAAAAGGTTGATCTACTTAAAGATCTATTCAGTTTTATTCCTATTAATGTTGAAGGAATCCCATGTTTTCATACAACACACGAGATACTTGGATCCCAGAATACCTACCTACCATAACTAGTAGTGTAGTTATTTGTAAGATATTTTCAGTGTCAAACCCTGAATATTTTTTCCCATATAGGTACATATGTCACCGGATAATTGCAAACCCCGTCAGTTTACCTATAAAATATCATGGGAAACTAAACATTTAGAATATTTTTTACGCATCAAAATTGTACCTATTCTATAATCTCTCGAAGTCATTCCTCAAATCTGTGAACCGACATTAACTGACAACATTTAGCGACCAATCAGCGTGCGGTTATACAATTTATCGGATTTTCTTGCCTAGCCAAGTAGCGCAACATAAGGCACAGGCAGATTAGAGCTTCCTGACACGGATAGGTTTGGTTTCTTTAAACCCTTCAGACCGAAATAGGAGCGCCATGTAGTGGGGATCCGTCATCGAGGTTAGAATGTTGAAATTGTAAATACTTAACGTGTCGTTACTTACTCTTCCACAATTTCTCGGAATGACTTGAAGCCTACATAAAATTGGACGCTAAAAAGGTATTCCAAATTTTTACTTGACAGTTTTATCGAGAGTTTACAATCTGTCAAGATATTTTATAATCTTACGGATATTGCCGTTTTCCAGTGACATATACATGCTTACCGGTCTTGAATTAAACTTAGCTCACGGGTAGACCATATATTATTATGGAATATGATATGAGGTTATTTTGATCCCGGGTTATGTTCTCTTGGGATAATTTTCGAATACGACACAGTCGAAGAGGCTGACAGAAGCTAGGTCTCCATACATTTTAATTTATAACACCTCAAATATAATAACCTTAATGAAACAAGGAAATTTTGAACCATATAAATATATACATATATATAACCATACTTGGTAATAGGGGTGTTTCCTGAGTAAAAAATATATGATTATATTTAGTCCGTCAGTTAGATTATAGAAAAATATTGGACACGTATTTTTTCCTTTATCAAATCAATAAAAACTGACGAAGATACAAAGCATCAAAGATCAGGAGTGGGGGCTTGTGACGTTACGGCTCGTTAAAAATTGTAGCGAGTAGTGACGTCACACGAGTTTTCAACGCTCTGTATTGGCTTCATTTTTTGTTTACGTGAAAAAAGAAAAAATACGTGTCCAATATTTTTTGGAAATCTATCTGACGGACTAATTAGATTTTTTTAGTCAACTACCCTATTGGCAGTGGCGTGCAGTGGTTCGAGTTGGGTAGGCCAGAAAATAATGTAAAAAAAATACACCACATTATTCAGGGTTGAAATGAGTTTTTTTTTTTAATAGTCTATTTAAAAAAACTCATTTCATTAAAAATCAACCCTGAATAATGTGGTTATTTTTTTCAATTTATTTGGACATTTTCACGCGCCTGTAATTGGTCATAGCTTCATACACACCAACAAGACCGGAGAAAACAAGAATTCCACCATCCCCTTAAAAATCATCATAAAGATAATTTCAAGTAACAATTACGTGGTAAGTCACCCTTTCTGTCATCTTCACATTTTTAACTTAACCCTCACTCGGCACGTGGTTAAGGTTATGGTTGTCATTACCATTATTAACCCTTAAACGGTTACGGATGCTGTGAGTTTTTTACTGTTGAGAACTCGTTTTTTGGAGTTATAAGATTAGGGCGGGGTTAAAAGACATGATAAAAAATAGGGTAGATCACAAGAATATAAGTACCTTATCATTGTGTTACATAAAAGCTTCAAGAGGTTTTTATAAAATATATGAGAGTGTACAGTTATACTTACAACCAACTGCCATACAGCCCAATAGTCGTTTGTAGTAGAAGTAACTGAAAATTAAAAATACATATGGTATTTTATTATAATCATTACTAACTAACAATAAGATTACTATATACACTTATAAAAAAAAATTGTAAAAATAAAAATAGTCAAATGATAGCGTCGAAAAATTCCTCCGCAACGCTGGCCACTGGTAATGTACCCAAAAGGCTGGAAGCATTGCCACGCTGTATGGCAATGCTTATCCTTTGTCCAAGGTAAAAGCCAACTTAAAAATTAAAACAAATTCAACAAAACCAAAATTCCTTTACCGTTAAAAAATAAATTCTGTATAATGTAGCCGATGTGTATCGACAAACAAAGTTAATTTATATCAAGCCCCCAACACCTACATTACATTTCACAGAAAAATAGTATCATCTGCCCTACAAACCTACTAAAAAAAGCTGTCAAAAAACAATCTCATCAAAATTCATAGAGCCACTGAAAACTTGAGACACCAACAAAAAACATCCAACAATGAAGCCAATCAGCCTCTAAGAAACTTTCAAAAACGGTATTAATTTTCAATGAGATTATTTACAAATCCTCGAACTCAACGTCAAAGCTTCAACGGGGCCTGATCTGTCAATATTGTCACAAAACATTACGAAAAAGGTAAAAAAGCAAAATAAAAAATAAAAAACTTTAAGAAAAAATCTATGAATGTGGCCTAATTTTCGCTCTCAGTACCCACTTTTTGCTTAAGCATTGAGGCGTTACATAAATTAATTCTTACATACTCGGAACTTTTTTACTAAAAAAAAAGAAACACGGAAGACCGTTACCTTTTACGTTTTTTTTTTCTTTATTATTTATGGTGTAAAAATTGGGTTACTTAACGGGAGCGTAAAGTCTATTGTGCGCCGTGGGGGATTTTTTGCAAAAAAGTTTCTAACAAAAATGTTTTTAGTTTTTTTTAAGTTTGCAACACGTGATACAAAGAGGCGGTTGGCACGAGTATTCTATACATATTGCGATTAGTAATATTATTGATAGATCTTAGATAATTCGTAGTTATTAATGATGAAGTCATCTCGAATCTAAGTGTGATGTGATCATGGTTAGCATTTTCATATTTCTTTTTAGAATTGTGTAGGCCAATTACAAATCTGTTTGTAAAAATTAGAATGATTAGGTACAAAAAGTTATAAAAGCAGCATCGTTGCATTAAAAAAAGAACACATTTTTGAATTACGCAATATCTGATTATTTTTTAAACGTTGCATTCTTTTTATTCAATAAAAAAAAAACATGTGTCAGCCAGGATGTTATATGACTTACGTCTCCGATACATAGGTACACTATCGCTACATAGAATCCAACGTCTGTTAGTCACATGATAGCAGTACGCCAACTGCCCCGACCACATACAATCAGTCTCGGACGTGTATTCACTTCATTGTGAACACCAAACAAAACAGCCAGACATGTTTTTTTCATACAAACTAGATTTCAAGCATTCAAAGGGTCCTCGGGTCATGGGTCACCATCGTATTTTTCGTCCAAAGAAAAAAGACGTTACGAACACCTCTATAGAAAAAAAGATAAGTAAAAAAGGGGCTTCTTCTAATATTGTGAATATTGATGAAGAAAGAAATCTGGTTTTGGATATTGAAGATTGTAGAATGTAGAAGTTTCATTCAAACTCATGTGTGGTCCCACGGGTGGGGTTCACGTGGTCTCAATGTGCTGAGAAACGCGGATCGCGCTCAAACTTGATTTGAACTGAAAGTTCTTTAGAAAACTGGAATTTCATTGGGAACTTAGACGTTGAACGTGACTCTTGCTATCACTGGGGAAATTTTATTATTATTATTATTATTTTATTTCATCTTTGGTTGGACAGTTGATAAATTAAAAACAATATGACGAATTAGTTGTTAATATAAAAGTTTATTAAAAAACAAACAGTGCCTAATAAAAGATAAAAACGAACAGTCGCATAAAAGGACAAAACATCACCAAAAAAGTAAGGGTTACATCTCGTTTCCATCTTAACAATACGCACGCGATAACTACAGAATCCTTGCGCACGATTCATGTACCCTTTAGCCCTGTAAAAGGGATAAAAGGGATTGGGCCCAAGATAAACGGGTACAATAGGGGTTGAGGTATCTCGGAGGTGGGTCGTATTGATCCCGGCACGCGTTCGCGGGTTAACAGAGGCAGCGGTAGGGTTGGGATGCTGCGCAAAGGCACGAGTCGACGGGTTTAGTACAACGTGTGTTAAAAAGTGGTTTTGGTGTAACACGGGGTGTTTTTTACCCCTTTTGTTGGTTTTTGTTAAAGACTCATGTTTGTGATCATAAAGTTATTTGAATTTGAATTACAGTGGAGACTCGATTAACCGAAATAATTGATGTCATAAATCATTAAAAAGTCGAAAACATTTCTCAAAAAAGATATTTGATTCCGAAGTCCAAAGAATCAAGTTTCCGCTGTATTAATTTTAATAATTACAAAGAGACGTTTTACCTACTTAATAATTTTTAATACTTTTACAGTTCAATTCAATTTTTACAACTAATAAATTGTCTTCTAAAATATTTTACGAAAAAATACCGTAACGGAACCGAACAGAAGTCTAGTCACATTTAATTTACTTCGACTAGTTTATGACTTTCATGTGACCTTAACGTCTTCCATGTGAGGTCACTAATTAACTTACGGAATATTCTAACATGACTGTGGGTTCATAAACGGGATCCCTTCTTTTCGCATAATGTTTTTTGTCCTAATATACTTCGGCATAACGATTTTGGCACAATTTGTTTTGGCATAATAATACTTTGGCATAATTTTTTTAGGCATACATTTTATGTTGGCATAATCATGTTAAAGACTAATTTGTTTTGGCATAAATTTGATTCGCATAACGTTAGTAGGCCTAAATACTTTTAGCATAACGTTAGTAGGCCTAATGGCTATTAGCATAATATTCTGAGCAAACCAATTAGCTATAGTACCTGTAACAATCAAATAATATTGTTGGTTAAAAAATTAATATGCTGTGCAAAAAAGTTAGTCACAGAACCGAATTGCTGCAAAACCGACTTCACGTAGTCTTGTTTGTCCTACCCCTAGAGTGTTATTTAAAATCGCGTAGGCGCGTGGGGCCGCCGGAGGGCCGCAGCGCCGGAGCCGTCACAGAAACCCTGCCTGCTGCATGCTTGCTTGCTTGCATGCTTGCTTGCATGCTGCATGCTTGCTTGCATGCTGCATGCTTGCTTGCATGCTGCATGCTTGCTTGCATGCTGCATGCTTGCTTGCATGCTGTATGCTTGCTTCCTACAGCGAAAAAATACTCACAAAATTGTTCAATACGTTATAATATATTAATATTTTATTTAGGATATTATGCTTAAAAAAGTTATGCTTTAGAACTTTATGCTTAAAAAAGTTATGCTTTAGAACTTTATGCTTAATAAGGTTATGCTTTAAAATATTATGCCTAATCATTATTATGGTTACAGACATAATGCTTAAAAAAATTATGCATGAGCTGTTATGCGTAATTATATTATGCGAAAAAATAATTATGCCAAACAACATTATGCTAAGTTATATTAGGTCTTAAAATTTTATGCTAATGGATAGGGAACCTTCATAAACAACTGAATGTGTCAAAAACAGGCTTCTGTTACAAAAGCTGAGTGAACTTAGCACCCAGTTAGAACGAGATTATGATTGGTAAGAATTGGAAGGCCAATGTGTTTTAAGAGATGAGATCTACTTATCAGGAAATAAGTTCAAATAAATAAAACAAAAAATAAATAGAAAGCAACACTATTATTTGATTTATTAGGGTTCCCTCTATCTGGCAGAATCTTGTTGCTCCGAATTTTACTTGGCATAACACACTTGGCATAATCTTTTTTAAACGAATATTTGTAAGGCATAAAAAATATTTAGTATAACTATTGTTTGGCAGAATGTTTATATGTCCGAATTTACAATGGCATACTATTAAGATGGCAGAATTTTATTTGGCATAATTACCTTTAGCATAGTTAACATGTTGCATAATTTCGTTTAGCACAATGTTTACTTGGAACAACAATCATTTTGTATAATTTTACTTGGCATACTATGAAGATGGCAGAATTTCATCTGGGATGAATCTATTTAACCATTTCCATAAAAAAGCATTTATCTAATCTTAGGTATATTAAAATTTAAACATTGTTTTAACAGTAAACGCTTTTTACTACAAATTTACTGACAGAAACGAATCGCTGCAAAACCGACTCCACGTAGTCTTGTCTGCCCTACCCCTAGAGTGTAATTTAAAACCGCGAAGGCGCGGAGGGGCGAGGCGGCCCGCGAGTTGAGGAGCAGGTGGATGTAGCACTCGCCGCCGCGGCTGAGGCTGGCCGGCGAAGCCGGGCAGCAAGCCGAAGCTGCGGTGGTGAGCGTTAAACCCATCTGCGACGATAAACTCGCGTGGGACCGCCGGAGCCCCGCAGCGCCGTAGCCGTGACAGAAACCATGCATGCTGCATGTTGCTTGCATGCTTGCTTACTTGCATGCTGCATGCTTGCTTGCATGCTGCATGCTTGCTTGCTTGCATGCTGCATGCTCGCTTGTTTGCTTGCATGCTGCATGCTTGCTTGCTGCATGCTTGCTTGCTTGCTGCATGCTTGCTTGCTTGCTTGCATGCTGCATGCTTGCTTGCACAAATTTTATTATTCTGGTAAGAAATGCAAAATTATTGTAACTACGAATTTTTTGTAATATAACAGATGTGTCTTTCAATTTATGGATGTCAAATGTATGCCAAAAGATGATTCTAACTGTTAACTTTCTGAAATATGACAGTTCTGCCTTTTAATGACTACCGATATGAAATGTATGCCAAAAGACGATTCTGACTGTGAACTTTCTGCGATAAGATGGTTCTACTTTTTAATTATTATGGATATGAAATTTATGCATAAAGATGATTCTGAATTACAAAATTATGACTTTTTAATGTATGATTAATGAGGGTATACCAAACAATTTTCTGCGAAGTGAAGATTATGCTATCCGTTGTTATGCAAAATAATATTATGACATTAAAAGTTCTGCTATAAAGGGTAGACCCGATTTATTAGTTACCAGCAGCGCCCAGAGGTTTCACTCGTCATAAGTTTCGATCCCGTGGGAATATCGGAGTAAAAATATCCTATATGTTAATCCCGATTGTAAACCATCTGTGTGCCAAATTTTATCCAAATCCGTTCAGTAGTTTTTGCGTGAAAGAGTAACAAACATCCATCCATCCATACTTATAAACTTTCGCGTTTATAAAATTAGTAGGATTAAGACCTACAAACACACTGAGTGATACACACACGCACAAACTGAGTGTAGATCTTTTAAATCCCAAAAATAATGCGCGATGCCTGTGTATAGGCTTATAGTAATCGGATGGAGAATATGTTACATATCTACGTTTACCAATATTCTGCTCCGAAGACCAAAAAAAAAGCACCTTCTCTAAAAATAGTCCAAACCATCGATTTTGTTTACACTCAAAGCAAATTCGGATATTTATCACAAAAACCTGTCAAGTCCGAACCGAAGTTCGGATAAGATTGACTTAACACCTTAAGACAGGTTGATAATCCAGTAAAACAAAAAACCGCCGCAGAACCGTTTGCCACTTACAGGAACCATAAAGTTTTGGGAAAAAAAGGGGAAAAATTAGCAAAAAATGTCGTAAATTTGTCAATGTGACCCCGCCTGGGCATCAAGAGGGTTTGTTTTTACAGTTAGTTTTAAATATAAGTGGCATTTCAGAGATTTATGCCAGAACGGAGGTAGAATGTTCCGGTTGAAATAGCTTCGTTTTGATATTGTGAATGATATGACTCAAGAGGACTAAAGTAACGCTTAGTTTTATATTCATGTGAAATCAACGTCATCATTTCGCCCAGTGCTGGACATAGGTATGTCTCCCCCAAGACAGCACATGGACCAGTTAATGGGTCTACCTGGGGGGAGGCCTTCCAACGCTGCGTCTTCTGGTACGCAGTCGCCACTCCAGATTCTTCTGGTCGTGTTGACTGTCAGTTCTGCGAAATATTGAAAATTTTCTAAGGTTTACAAACTCATCTGCTGTTCTCGACATTACATTCCCACTTGTGGAATACAGGACTCCTTTCGGGGAGGGATTGAACAATTTGTCCACGGGTGTGACACGGGAAAAATATTGTTTCTTTTTTTTCTGGTAAGTCCATCAGGCATTACGTTCCATAATCCCCGTTGTGCGGTGCCAAAACATTCTATCTAATGCATCGTATAACCCAGCTACGTTTTCAGTTATTTAAGTTTACTACAAGTAATTTACAGATTATATTTACAACCATACTATTTGCGACACATAATCAGATGCCGACCTCGTTCTATCAAAACATTTAAAGACCTTTGCTCACTATTAGACATTATACAGGGTGTTTATATCTCTGAACTGACTCTAATCTGATGACCCCACTAACATTGAACATCTACATACAAGCAGTACATGATTATTATTAACCCTGAGATTAATTGTGCCAATTATAATTGAAATTAGCATGAATAAACTAACTTTTTGCCTGCTGCTTTTACCGCAGGAACTGTGCTTGTTTTTGAGTTAAAAAGTACCGTATGACTTTCAGCGACTTTGCTGAGCTTTTTTGTTGTTGTTTTCTTTCGTTTTTTTGTTTTCTGTTCAGTCCAATGCAGAGATAACTTTTTATAAACATTGTTACACAAACAAATTGTTTTACTTCTTGATTATGTATAATAGTTTAAAGGTTTATATCACTAGCAATCCCGAAGGACGCTGTCCTGTTCGAACGTCGGCTTTGCGTGAGAAAAAAATCTAGAACCCGATTCCAGCGCCACCTATCAGGTCCAATTGAGAATCGTAACCAGCAAACATACGAATAATTTCGTCCACATGAGTCCAGCTATTTAGAAGGAGTTCAGTGATTCAGTTCGGTTACTTAAAAGATGTATAATTCTTCAGTATGTGTGTCTGTACACGTACAAAAGAATTTTATACCTATGTGGATAAAGATCAGCCTCTGCAAGTTCAATATGTAATCTGAATTTCTAATCCTAGTGATGACTAGAACATTAGTATTGTCTTGTAATTGGCTTGCACTATTCAGATACCTGATCTCTCTGTATAAATTCCTGAACATCTGGTGAAGTGAAAACTACCTTTTTTACCGGACTGGTCCCAAAAGAGGGTATTGTTTTTCGAAAGTATGTACGTTTTAAATCTACTTCTTTTGCACGCCCTGTAGCTTTGACATGAAACGCTTTTATTAGATTCGTCTTATATAACGATGTGATTTTAATTTAAAGTTTAATTTTGAAAAACTAATAGCTTTATTAAAAACTAGCAGCGCGCCGCAGTTTCCCGTTCCCGTGGGAATATGTGGATAAAATATAGCGTATGTTACTCAGGGTGAATGTAGCTTTCTAATGGTGAAATAATTTTTGAAATCGGTTCAGTTGTTTTTGAATTCGGGTTATGAATATGAATGTGGATGGATGAAAAGGGAGAGGTAGGCCAGAGAAACGATGGATGGATTGTGTGAGGAGTGATATGAAAGAAAAAGGAGTTAGTGATAGCATGACGGCTGACAGGACAGAATGGAAGAAAAAACCATGTTGTGCTGACCCCAAGTAACATGGGATAAGGGCAGAAAGATGATGGTCCAGTAGTTTTTGAGTTTATTCGTTACATACAAAAATACCAATCTTTCCTCTTTATAATATTAGTATAGATTAGTATAGATATGACGGTATTTTTTCGAAACTTCGTGACGTAGTTTATAACAGAATATTATATCTCTAATGATGTTGCTTACTTGATAGTTGAAAAACTTATTTGAAAAGTTTGGCTTTATCATACGGTTTCAAAAACTTTTCAAGTTTGTCAAATCATTGACTTGTGAGATTACTTTTTCTCAATAACATAGTTAATGTTGTATGTGTGAATCTAAGTATGTATTTATTTTTGTTTGTCTTTCCTTTAAGTTGTATCTGCCTCTTTCCGTCACTCACCACCATTAAGTCGTGGTAGATAATGCCTATGGAATTAAGTCCATTATAAAGTGTGTTTTACTTATGCATCAATTTTTAATAAATAAATTGTTTACCTAGATCGGTTGATGTTGCGATTTTGACATTTTTTTTTTTAATTTATCAAGTGGACCCAAAATTTAGGAATAAGTTCTTATTCAAAGTCTTACAATTCGGTTTTTTAATATGGGAACTTAATCAAGTCCTTTCGATTGAAGTACAGTAGATCTCTCTTGATTACCATAGTAATTACAATAGAATATTTGGCATGCAGCTATTCAAACACTCGTTTTTTTCTCAAATAAAATCCTCACAGATCTCCCTATAATCAATCAGAGGGTTGCCATATAAACTAATCTCGCCCCAATCAAGGGTAACATATTCGCGGTTCAAACGCTGGGAAAACAATATAGCTTTTGTGTTGCCACATAAAAGAGGTTCGTATCAATTTCTTGGTTATTAAAAACTATGTTTATATTTCCAGTCATCAAACCCGAAAATAACCTTTATTGAAATGGCATAGAGTTCATTCAGTGTGGTTGTAGTGGCAAATATAAGTTGAGGGCCAGGGGCATAATTTCGATATGGAAAAGGATACTTGAGCCAAATTAATAGCTTATCTATGATCTGTAGTTTGGTTATTATGTCACTCATTGCGTGGGCTTTCAATGTAGTCACCTTTTGAGGGAATAGGGTTGCCATATCATAAAAGTTTTTTTTTTTAATTTGAATACTTTAATGGGTGTTTTTTTTGTGTCTCTCTTTTTGTTTTTTGTATCTCTTCCTTTTTGAAAGTTTTTTTTTGTAAAAAAGTATGTCGTCAATATTGTAACAGGAAAAAATAGTTTCGCTTTGTAGGATTATCCAAAAGCCGGACTGATAAAGTAGCCCCATTATCATATTATTCCTTGAATCAGAGAGGAAAACAACATTCGCTAACATTACTATATTAACTTACCATTTAGGTATGTAAAAGTAAATGTTTGATTGAATGCAATACATTTTATATCACTCTAGGTGTTGTTTTTTTTAACATTATTACAATTTTCGGTCCATTTTCGGCTCGAATCAATAACAAGAACTTGGAATGTAAGAATGTTTATTTACAGACTGAACCTAGCCGATAATTTAAATAATAACATCTCTTTTTGGGCAGTCGTGTAAAAATATCTGCGGAAAGTGCTCTTCAGAACGCATTTTTATTTTTAAATATTTATCTACACTAATATTTTAAAGAGGAAAGGTTTGTATTTTGTGTGTGTATGTGTGTGTGTCTGTATGTTGTAATGAATAAACTCAAAAACTACTGAGCCAATTTCAAAAATTCTTTCACTATTAGAAAGCTACACTCACCCTAAACAGCATAGGCTGTATTTTATCCCCGTATTGCCACTGGAACGGGAACGCGGGTGAAACCACGGATCACAACTAGTTTTAGATATGAACATGCAAAACGCAACACCTAAATTAACCGTTCAACCCTACAACACCCTGGGGTTGTAATGTACCCCAGTGCAGGGTTATCTGGTACATCTAGACTTTTGTTGTCGACGTAATCAGAGCCATATCGATGAGGATTATTAACTGATGGGGTCGTTTTTACCCACACGCGGTTTTTGAATGCGTTAAAATTTGCTTGTGGAGAGCGAAGTATTTCCTTCCGCTTTATAGTTTTGTGTATTTTAATATAATTTGAATCTCATCTAAAAAGACTGGCAAACCGGAATTCATATTAAATATACTAGCCTTTGCCCGCGACTACGTCCGCGTGGAATAGTTATTAAACATTCTTCATTGTTGCTTCGCTCTTATTGGTCTTAGCATGATGATATATATCCTCGATAAATCGGCTATCTAACACTGAAAGATTTTTTCAAATCAGGCCAGTAGTACCTGAGTTTAGCGCGTTCAAACAAACAAACTATTCAGGCTTATATATTAGTCTAGATATATATTAAATTTCTACTAGCAATTGGTGTTAGCCAGCAGTCGTTTAAGTGGTCAGAAGTCAGAAAATAACAGTCTTGCTTTGGTCTGATGTAAGCAAATAACTGGTTTGCAGATATCAGATAGACTAGGGTTGCGGAATTTATTCGAAAGAGTCACCGCGGCCCTGGAACGTAAAGGGCATAAGGAGGATCACGGGTTGGTTTTAGTTAGTAAGAGTCTGACACCGTCTGTCTGTCCCTTTTGCTCCGTCAAAATCGGTAGAAGTCATTTTATGATTTCCATCTATAAAAGTTATCAGATAGATAGTCCCTACATAAAATTCTGGTACTCAAATGCATCAGGTTGGACTGGAAACTGACCCCAACATAGCTGGGAAAAGGTTAGGTAGATTCAACAATATCGTTGAATTAATCATCTTATTTTTAAAAGTTCCCAGCATCTTTAGCATCCATATCAAATTGGCCCTAGTAATTTGTCATAAAATCTTCTTTAAATTCCTGCATCTGTCTGAATCAACAAAGGAACATCACTCGGACACAAGACTTAAATGGGTCAACATACGCAAATTCCCGAATTCACACTTCTTTTAATTCAAAACTATATTTTTCTAAATAATATTCATCGATGCATACACGGAACTAATCCGTATCGCTTCCGAACGGACAACAATAAAAGTATGTCGTACAGAAATCCGTAAATCGTAAAAAAAATACGAATATAAAATTTAGTCGTCATGGGAAACGTCACCAACTTCACGGTATCGCTAATAAGGATCGTCCAGAGACAACAATGGACACATCGATACAGAAAATGACATATGTTTTGAATACGAAATGTCATCTAAACTTTTTTTCTTTTTAAATCCCGTAATGCGTGAATGGCCGAGGGGGCCAAGGCAATTATATTTTGTGCCAAGTTTACGCAAGAAGTTCGGACAATGCGTGCCTGCACTTTTGTGCGGTCGTCTGCACCGTCTTTATTATGCCGACGTGTTTTGATTTCGAAAATGGAACATTAGATCGTTATCTTTTAGAAACTTTGGCGGCAATTCATATGAATTTTTATTTGAATTTTGGATTAAAGAAGCTACTCGTAGCCATGCTCGTAGCTAGAAGATTATCTCCAAAGCTACAAGCATTGCTTTTACTAAAATTCATCAATTTGTATGCAGAAGAAACTCATCATGTATTTTTACTCCATAGTGAAGAAAATAACTTTAAAGAAAAACTACCTCCTTTTTGTTATTAAACGTAAGGAACGGTGAATAAAGTTGGTCTCATTATGTTTTGATGTAGAGTTGTAGACATCTAGTCATAGAGGTCTAACCTACGAGTACACAAGATTGGTGCCGCAAACAGCTGGCACAGTTGTTTTGTCAGTCCTCTGGTCAAGGAATCAAAAAGGACCAAAAAAATTATAAAATCCCTAATTTTATAATTTTTTTGGTCCTTTTTGATTCCTTTTTTTAACTTTTTCAAAATTCTCGGGGCGTGAGATGCTCTCTTTTAAATAGAGCTTGTTAGTGGTTACTCCATTTTTTTTTTTGTAAAAAATATTACAAAAGATACGCAAATTGGTAAGCTATTCACTGAGAGTGGCTGTGAAAACATTTTTTGTGTTGTTTTCTTAGATGTTCGTCCATGGATTAAATATTTATGGCGATTTTTATAAAAAATGTTTACCGGCCATGTTGTCTGGTATGTTTTACTTGGGGTAGATGTGTTTCAACTTTTTTGGATACATTAAAAAAAAATGTGTGCGTGTATTAGTATACACACTTAATAAGTGAGACTTCGAATTTTTCACAATTGAATCATCCAGTCCAACCATCCAATTTTCAAATTCTTAGAGCTTATGTTACCTGCATGACACATGAGCTCTAAGACTTTGAAAATTGGAAGTAAAAAGTAAAAAACCTCTTCTGTTATTCATAAACTCAAAAAAGATGGCGCGTAACGGAAAAATCCGAAAAATGTGACGGTAAATTTTTGCAACGCCGATAAAGAAGTTTCACTTTAAAAAAACTAGTTTACTTACTTAAATTTTTTTTTTTTTCTTGAAAATTGTAATTCTAATTTGTGATTATGTTCAGTATTTTGTAACACTCTCTTAGTAAGAGAAAAGTTAACCTAGCGATAGTATATTTATACTTGGTTTTCCCCGTGACTTCGTACGAAAGCTACATGCCAATTTTTAGCTTTTTACGTCCAGTAGTTTCTGTTGTGCGTTACCTGTCAGTCACTCAATAACGAAATACTTTAAAACGGTTAGGTACAGTACAAAAGAAACGTGAGATGTTTTTATTTTTATATTTTCAAATATAGAGCTCGTTCCGGATAAGCAATATTTTTATTTTAAAAAGATATGCCATTGATCAGCCGACTTTTACAAAAAATGCGTGCAATCCACGCACAACATCGCTGACTCACCATTTTTGTCAAAAACTCGTAAAATACCACGATGAATATATTAACCCCAAAATGAGGCATTTTAGTGCAAATATTATTATATATTACATCAATATCGTACCCCTATCCATCAAAGAGGGTTGGAGGGAAACTATTGACATAAAATTTACGAGATTAATATTTACAGAGAGGACCCTCTTAGCATCTATATGTTTTAGAGGTATACATGGTTAGGTCTTGCGCTTTCTTTACGAACTTCCTTTTGAAAGAATCAAAGAGACCACTAAGTAATAATCCAGTAAGCATCCGTCACCAGTATTTTTTATTGATAAAAAATGCTGACGCTTTTGATCAAAAACTGATTTAAAAAAGTGTCCATTGAGTTTCTTGCACGTTCTTGTCCATAGAGATACACACTTCGAAACGTGCAACTACATTCATTTTTAACTGAACGACGTTGTCAACTCAAAAATGCCTTATATATACCTAGTTTATTTGGAATAAATGCTTGGAGTTACGTTGTTTAAGTATAGCACATGATTCGTATTTGCATTTTTATCTATTGGAAAGATCCAAATGTTCTTATACATTTGTTAACTATGATAACCACCTTTTTTTTGAGTATGGTAAGTCATCATATGACTTCTTCCGCTCTGGGCGGAGCGGAAGGGAGTGTGAAAATTTTACTGACTATATTAGTATGTCATTTTTATTCCTTCAAATGCCCTTTGTGTTCCAGGTCCGAGGGTGACAGAAATTCCACAGACCTGGTAGAATAAACACTAGCTAACCATGCCTACCTACTTAAGGTACACATCAAATTCATATCAAGTTTCATTTACTTAACCCTACAGGAATATAGGCGTGATGTTACACAACATGCGTTAGTAAAATCGAACGTTATCAATAAGCTAAAAATGCTAAAGCCTATATAAGTACAAATTTTCGACGCAGATTAAAATCACGAACTCCGTCCTCGAAACTGCAACAAAACCAAAAAAATAATCGTTTCGCCCTATCATAGCGAATCTCCCTATCTTTTTCAAAGTACCGGGTTCATTATTCAAATGTCCTAAAATCTATAAGAATAAGCCTTGGTCCGGCTTCCCCGATGTCCCCGAACACGATTCTCACGGACATAGCGGCCGCCGTATAATTTCGCTATAAATAAAATTGCACTGTAAAATTTCTTGGACATACGTAGTTGAGGGTTAAGATGGCAGTGGATTCTTTTGTGATTATTTTTTGTTTGGATGTTTAAATAATGACATTATCTAGTAATAATATAAATAACAAAACTGACTCAATGAAACAACCATGTTATTTAGTAAAACCCAATTAAATCATAGATATATTTTTGTAAACTAAAAATCTTTATTGCTTAAATAATTCAGATTCTCCGCAACCGTATTTACTTATTTATATACACACAATATACTGCGACAGAAGAGTGGGATAAGAAATTTAGACACAATAATAATACACACAATAGTAATTCTTCTTCGATATAAAATTTATTTTGAGAATACTTTAATGAAAGCGTTAGTCCCCAAAATACATTATAATTGTTAAATAAAACTTTTTTTAAAGTCTATTCCATAGTTTCTATTGGCTATGTCCGTTGGATAGTAATCGCAGTAGCCCCCGGACCCCGGACCCCGGACACGGTATGGACATCAAAATACAAATCGTGAGGACCTTCCCTTCACCCGTCGAACACCGCTAGCATTTCCTCTTATATGTAAGTGTATTTTATAGGTACTATTTCATTTCATTTCCACTTGAATAAAATATTGTAAGGATTATGTTTACTTATTTTTTTTTTAATCACGTAATATCTGTATATTTAGAGCGTTACTGCTCACGACGACTTGAAACTCTGTAAGAAACACAGGTGTTTAGCAAACTTTTAAGTCCTTTATTAATTTATTTTAATTGTATAAAAAGAAACGTTCTGTGGCGACCATTACATATAGAAAGTTGTCTGAGCTTTTCTTAAAATCAATACTGTTGACAAGTATTGATTTACTTTGCTATCTAATCCATGCCATAAAAATTGACGAGCATCTGGCAACTGGCAAAAATCCACCAAACTGCGTAACTGGCATTAATGTGACATAAATATGGCATGATTCTGTTTTCTTCACGCCATCGCGATAGGAGGCCGGCTCAATGGATCAACGGACAACCCTTTGACGTGCAAAGAAGGGGGTTCGAGTCCATTGTCTCGGGTGGTACGACTGTTTATACTATACGTCCGTCATTAGGTGGGAATGGACACAAAAACAAAATGGAGAGCGTGGTCATTTATTGCTGTTCATTTATACAAACATTAGGTTATTACTGTAATCTTTGGCTTGAATTTTGCCACTAAAACCATAAATCTGCAAATCCTACAAACTCTGTGAATATAACTTGTTGCAGCAAAAGGACCACTTAAACCATTCAGCATAATATTTCAAGAGTCAACAGATTCAGTCAATATTTCAAGAGTGTCCAGTATCTTTAAGAAAAAAATGCTCTTAGATCGTCAACAACGTTGACCTATTTCTGATTGAAAAGATCTTCTTCAGAGGTTCAAATAAAACTATCCTAATTCTTTAATACACCGATTCATACCAGGACAGTTTTTGTAACCAAAATTCCCATATTGAACAGCAAACCTCAGTGCGATAGAGAGATTATATTCTTTATCTACTCTTTAAATACATTTTCTTAATCCAAATCTCCTTACCCTAACACGTACGCTAAAACGCCATACTTCACACCAAAAATACCGTCCATCCAATTTCTATAATGGACACAATCCTGCGCTTGACTGATTTCTTCCCTCAAAGAACTCGTAAAATTTTATCACTGACGCTTAAACCTGAGCTAAACACTCCCCTTCAATATGGTAAAGTTTACGCTTATAAAGAATAGGAAATAGGTATCCTTGCCAGAGAGGAGTTTTGAAGTGTTCCGAGCTATTTTACAGTTATCCATACGAACTTAATATTATAAATGCGAACATAACTCTATTTATTTTTTAGATTTAGTACCTTTTCACGTCTTAGCGGGTTTGGATGAACTGGCATACAGGTATATCCTGGAATATATTGCCTTGATATGGATATTTTTCGACTTTCACGTTTGCAAAGCCGCTGGTTGCATGTGACAGTAATCATCAAAAGTTTGTTTTATAACAAACCTTTACAAGACAAAATGATTGTTGAAGGAAAAATTCTTATGAAAGTTAAGTTTTGGGCCTAATCGTCAGGAAAAAATAAACTGACACAAAACTATAATAATCAAGTAAATCCCTTGTAAAAGTAATTAAAATGGTGTAATTTGTTCTCGAAACTAAACAAGTCGACAAGATGGCCTCATACCAGATTGTGATTTTAGAGACTCTAAAAACTAAAACTTAGTTTCTCTTAACAATCACACATATCCCCAAAAAATGAAAAAAGAAACAACAATATTTAGTCTATAACATCTTGATATCCGTACATCCACTTATCCGCTCCAACCTCAGGGGCATAATGATTAAAATAGCGATCGTCCGGTAATCCGCATTGATTGATGACCAGCCCTATCGAGAATATTTTCCCATTTTTCCCAAATCTTTGTTAAACAGGGGCGGCCGGCATGGCCATAATAAGTACGGACCTCAAGTAGATTTTTGATGAATTATGTTTGCGATATGAATATTTTTGGTGGTGTTTAATAAATTGAGGAGTGAAAAGTATTGAATGTTGGTTTTGTTTTTTTAAATGTATACTTAATTTATTGTATTAATAAACGACAATTTTATAGATATGATCATTAAATTATTTTAAGAATTTAATAATTAGATTTTCTTATTTAATCAGGCTAGCCAGTTTTATTTTTCAGTTTCAGAACCACACCTAAACTTTCAAAATTAATTTGAGACCTGAAAACCAATCTGTAGTTGCGACAGATCAAGATAGATATAGAATGTATTCGATTTTCGATCGAATTCCATGAGCAAAATTGTAATAAAACCAAAATTCAAATTCACGCAACCCAATAATTGCGTATTGTAAATAAAAATTTACTGCGAATAAAAAAAATGACCATAGGTCAGTTCTGTTTGCATCACCTGCTTGAAATTTGAATAATAATACGATGACACTGCACCGAGCGACAATGGCTGACCGATGGCTGACAAAGAAATGTTTTCTTTCACCGAAGGGCATATTCAAATAGGGGTCTTTTGAGCCGGCCGCATTCTCACGCATCAGACGTGACCTCTAGTCATTCGCGAAGGATTTATAATTAATGTTCTTGCAAGTCCGAATTCGCGGATAATAGCCGCGGACAATTTATGCGTGCATAGAAAAAGTAGAATTTCTTGAATATTGATAAGGGGCCCTTGAGAACTGTCCACTTGTTGACCATTGTGGACTCGACCTTCCGGTTTGTTTCGTTTTTATATAGTGAGCAGTGGAAATGATTAATTGCCTATAAGTCCGTTAGTTTTGAATAAGATTTTCTTATTGTTATCTTGACCCCGGTAGATAAAAAAAACCGCTCGCGGAATATGTAAGTACTTACAGACGATGACACTTTCTCATGCAAGTTTAAAAGTAGAACAGTTGTGACTGGCCGTAATAAACAAACTTCAATATTTTTATAAACTGCGTGCAGTTCCCGTATTTTTTAAAATACAACTCATTTCCCTAAATCACTTTGTGACTTGAATGTGAACTTTATCAGTACTTGAATGGCCTTCCGTAAATACTGGCCGTTTCAAACTTCAATTTAATTTTTTCTTCTACATGATATAGAGGCTAAAGGGATGTGACATCACTAGCTAGTCGTAGGTTCCTATTTTAAACCCATTGGTTCTCGTTCGCCTTAGTCGCCATCCGTTCAATTTTCTCCACATTGCTCGGCTGTCAGACTCTCAATGGGCTGCACAGTCCAGCCAGGCCTTTGTAACGTGTCCAGCGCTACCTTGAGTCAGACATGTAACACCTTCGGAGCTATTGTCTTGTTGCTATTTCGATCGAAATATGCACGCATCGGTATGTGGTTTATATTTTGATCGGTTACTTTGATAATTTTTTAATTTATGTTATTTTAAGTCCAGCAGATACGCAAGCAAAAGGTAAGTAGGTAGATAGATACTGAAATAACTCTTTTGAAATGTCTTTAATAATATATTATGAAAATGCGAAAGTGACTGGAGTGAGTTACGTTATTTATTTTTATATTGTATTAAAATAATACCTAACTGGAATTTACGGTATTAATAAAAACCATAAAAACACAAGAAATTTCAAAACAGTACAATCACACACAAAACCTATTCAAAACATTTAATTACCTAGCTAAAAGAATGAACTACAATCGTGAACAAAACGTCGTTAGCAAGGCAAAGCGCGTATTTGTCGGAAATGTCGCGCGTACGATTTATGTCGACAGAAACGGTGGCGAGGATTTGAAACCCAAATAAATACAATGAGCGGCAATGTTGACGAGCCCCAACGTTTTCGATAGCGATAATTTTTGGAATCGTCGTAAAAATATAGATTTGGTACTCAGAAGTTATGTATTGATAATTAACCTAAAGATAAGATATTCTTAAAACTTGGCATCATTTTAAAATGGCGATTAGATAAGTAAGTAATAATTTATAAAATTATACAAATAGCTTATTAATTTTGTTCAATTATATACGTCACCATAAGTACGAATGTTATATCAAGTGTAAATATAATTTATTATAAGGAGCTGTGTATAATTACTGTTCCAGTTATCTTTTATTTATATTCATGATCATTTGATGAGTGTTCTTAGTCTTACCCTTATGTGTTCTAAGTTTTGTATTCTTTATTACGATAAATAAAGATTTAGATATTTGTAAAACTTTATTTATCGTAATAAAGAATACAAAACGTTAATATTGCCAGTACCTAAACAGTAACTTTTATAAGACTATATATACCTTACCAAATTACTTATATTTCCCGAAAACGCAAAAAAAGCATTTGAAGCGAAAGCTCATTTCGAACTTTCGTTTATCGTCGAAACGATTTCGAAAACACCCCGGTCGATGCTCAAAAAAGAATCCAGGAAGATGTATCTCAAAAACTTTAGTCGACCGTAGAGTATTTATGGAAATCTAAATAACGGAGAGCTTTTTTTAATTGTATGGAATGAGTTTTTTAAATTTTTTCTATGCGTATTTTATTTATTTTCGTATCTTTCAGTGATTTGTTCGACAGTTAATATTGCGGGGACTTGGCTGCCAGTTGACTGTGATGTGTAAATGAAGTGTCTCTTATACGCGTTTGAACTACCTACTAAATATGGCTCGCTAGGGACAGATTTTTTGGTGAAATATTCGAAATGAGTGTGCACGGATTTAGAATTTTGAAATAGGAATTACATAGTTGGATTTTGTTGTTTTTTTCATGGTTGACGATTGACGTTTATAGGGCGTGACGTAAAATGACTTTTAAATAGCGATGTAGTCGTTTGCATGAGATAGTCCCTTAAAATTGTAGTATTAAGCTAAATTACTGTTGAAGATCCATGTCCTGCTATCAATGTTTACTAATATATGTATGTATATTATTTTATAATATTATAAAACTGAAGAGTCCGTTTGTTTGTTTGGTTGAACGCGCTTATTTCAGGAACTACAATAGGTTCTAAGTGTAACCATTTATCGAGGAAAACATCACATGATGACCAATAGGAGCATAGCATCAATGAAAAATCTTGCAAAAACAGTTTTTTTCTTCTCTCTCTCTTTTCTGACGCAGACGAAGTTGCGTGGGTCAGCTAGTATTAAAATATAAGAGCTCCCTATCTTCCTTCTATGTATGTGTTGTACCTGCTAAGTAGGTAAAACATATAGTCTGACAATACCTACCAATTCCGACTCAGACGTTCACCGTTCACATGCAGTCGACTAGAATAAACCCAAGTAGTACTGTCGCATGCAAAAGTGCAACCGTGTTTGTTGAACATTATTTACTTTTGCGATTGATGAACTACAGGTACTTATTTTCGGGAGGGTAAAATATACTCAGTGAAGAAACTGGTAGTACCTAAGATGGATGTATTTTATCTTCACTAACTGAAATATATATGGTTTTTACTCTAACAAGGGCAGATTGGCTGTACGCCGCATTAAAATTACTCATTCTCTTGGATTTACTCGGATATTTTAAATTTCCAAGTAAGTGCTTCGGTTACGTACCTACTCGTAACCCGTATTTACGCCTTTTTTTTCAATTATTCCTTTCCCAAAATCCCAATCAATTTCCCCGCGCCAGTACTCCACCAGACACTCCAAGAATAGAAAATCTCTCATCCCACTCTATCTGACTTCTTTATCTGATGACGTCACGAGCCACCATTGGTCCGTCACCTCTGACCCCTCCCATGCACAAAAAAAACATTCTCCCATTAAACTGAAAGAGATCTTTCAGCTTCAGATAGGTGGCCGAAGTGCTATTAATGGGACGTCTTATCTTACGGAGAAAATAAACTCCGGGTTTCAGGAAACGGACTTATGGGGCGGATAATGTTCACTCCGTGACTTTATACATATGGGGCTATGTATTTCTGGAGATATGGTTTTCGGGGGATTTTTGGAAAGAAAATAGTGGTTGGTAGTGGTAGGTACTACTGAAGTTAAGATCATAAAGACATTATATCAGCTACTAACGTCTACTGGAAAAAAATGCATGAGGCATTGAGCCTCTTTTTGTACAGTGTTATTTACCGGTATATAAAGTTTTTTTTTTTTGTAATAAAGTGGTAAAGTGGGAGAACTACATAGATTTAGGATTGACAAGCGGTATCGATATGTCACTTGGTTAAAGCATTCCAGATGTTTCAGATAACATTTCGAGAATTGCTAACGCCAATAGAATCTCAGTTTGTCTATAGCCCATGGTCATGGGATCGTTTCCTGAGTTGGGTAAAGCGTGCTGCGTATGGTTCTTTCAATTTCGAATTTCTTGCCTTCTTGGATTCATCCAGATTATAAATATTTTCCTCGGTCGATGGCAGTAGACTCACTCCGGGTACATGAGACTTAAACATCTGCGAAATTGTACTAAATAATCTGAGTTTCTAAGTTTTAATAGATACACCTCTGTATAACAATCTAATAATATTGTTTTAAATTTACAATCACTGAATCTAATAATAGTAACGAAAATATTAGGAATGCACTATAATATTAATCATGTAATTTTATATAGTTAATAGTTTTATTGTGATCTCAATTGAATTTAAGTCAGGACGTATTTTTTTAATTTTTCTGTGTTTTGAATACTAATTACAATAATTAAATTAATAGAATAATAAATTAAAAACATAAATAATAACAACATTAAAATAAATAAAAAGTACAAAATAACTTCTTTTCGTTTTACTTTTATTTGGATGTCGCAATTCAGAACGCAATAATGATGACATTGTCACGTCATACTAGGGAGTCTGATTTGGTTACGAAAATTCTTTCGCTGGTATAAAGCTACACTGTTGTACATACATAAACAGGTTACTGACTTCTTATCTCTGAAAATGTTTCCTGTGTGATGGGTCAGAGCGAAGCCGCGAGAAACGGCTTGTGTTAATAAAAAGAAGCTAACAGACTGTTGTTGTGAAAGCAAATCAGTACGTCGCTATCTATTTCTGATTGGGCTCGTCGTAAACTGCCAAAACAAAAGAACACGGGAAGTAAAGTCACAGACTGTTTGTCACCTCTCCATCTTGTGACTTGTCAGATGGTTTGAAGATTGTCACATGAGCTGTCAAATGAACTCTTATTTGTAACTATTGGAATTTAGTTGTAAATATTGTGTTGTAAATCAAAAGATGGATACTGGATGTCTAAACTCTACTGAAAAGCATAATTTAAAGTAGATAGTTACTATTTTAAAGAAATAAAATTCTTTAAGTATGAAAAAGGAAGAAAAAGAGGCCTCTGCTATGCAATGGATGACAACATGCTTACAAGGGATATGCTAATAGAGCTATCCTTTGTAAGCATGTATCGCAATAAAAGGCAAAATTTCCAAACAAAAAAAAATGCAACAATCAATGACGGGTGACAAAAATTATTCTAGTTGGCAAAAAAACATAATTTGTCAGTTTTTCAAACTGATTCAGACATTGCATTCAGCCTACCCATTGATAATAATAACTAATAAGTCTCTGGCAAAAAATCACTCATTCATTCTAATTTTAAAATTAAACCGCGCTGCCAGATCTTTCGTCCGTGACTTCTGACCGGAGTTAATGGATACCGAATAGGTACCGATACCAGCTGTCAGAAATCTGAACTTTAGTGCTATTTTCTTAGTGAATGTTTTAAGATATGAGTAATCTTATCGTTAGCTTTCGGCTACTGCAGTTTGTGGTGTGTTCCAGACATCTTCGAAGAATTATTATACTTGTGTCTTGCTGTCTGTATTTCGGTTATCTAAGAAACAGCTGTTTTGATTTTTTGATACAGTTCTGCTTAAGATTTTTGTTATATTTATAGGAAAGTTCATGGCTCGAATAGAAAATCTACCAACCTAACCTAACTTGGTAGTTGGACGAATATATTGTTAATGATAGGTGCTTGATAGAGAAGAATGGAAGAATACAAATGTTAATGTTGATCTTAATAAATTGGGACAAGGTGAAGACAATTTATTACGGGTGTTTGTGTTAATTTAATAATATTTATCAAATTAACACAAACCACAGTTCTTAGGAAAAGATTTTTTAGAAAAATATTTACCCGCATTAGTAGACCGTAAGCCGAGGCAAAATTAAAAAAAAAAAAACAAAAAACATAGTTTAACTATGTCCTCTGGACATGGTGGACAAAGCCAAAACGACATTTATTTTTTCAATAAATCTGCTAAAATCCAGCCAATTCGTCACGGTAGGGGGAGACAAAAATATTTGAATTCAGAAGCCGTGCAAATAAAAAGCAATAAATCGTAATAAGTTTAAAAATGGAACGCAGCCCCATTACAAGTATGGATTTGATGCGTTCCGGTACATTGAGCGCGGAACACGATATATTGCGCATGTAACTCGATTTAATGCAGACGCTTTGCTAGGCTTTGGCGCATTTTTGGTTAGCTAATGTTAATTTCAAGTAAAATCGGTCGAGCAAAACGGCAAGTATTCGTGTCGCGATATGCATGCCTATACAATCGATGGAGAACCTATGTGTATTTAGCTTGCATGGTTTTGGTAAAGAGATAGAAGAAATCATTCATTTATTAACGGTAGAAGCTCTTTTCAGAGCACTTTGAATTGAAGGCCAATTTTCATAAGTTATTAAAAAATGTTTAAATTCAAGTTGCAATATCGAAATAATTGTTGTAATTCGACAAAAATGTCAAAATGTAGGGAAATACATGATTATGATCTAATGCGACTGCGTTACGAGTACGAATTGCGAACGCTCATTAAAAATACTATTTGAAATTATCCTTCAAATAAAATAAAGTAACGGTTCCGTTAGAAATGTCATGAATATGTAATGTTAACTTAAGATAATTAAGAAACCCCTTGTAAGGACTCTGTTAGGACAATTTTCATGAATTTACACTCACATAGTTTTTAGGAACCATGAATAAAACAAAATAAAGTCTATTATTCCAAGTTCCCTTATAATATGGTTATAAAACTGACACATTTCGTCTACGCCCCCGTCTTCACGATTTGATATCGCAACACTATCACAAACTTAACTTTTCACTCACATAACGTGAGCTCCACCTTATCACAACTAGATACGCATCATTTTGCATCAATTTTGTGTTTTGGAAAAGTATTTGTAATTCTGTCGTTGTGTCTGTACAGTAAGTATGGAAATAATATGGCGGGAAGACTACGAATTGTCTTGTTATAAAAAGGTGTGTTGCCAATCATGAAGAATTTTGCTAGAATTCTGGGTATTTCAGTTATTCTAGTTTTCAATTATCATCAATATGGTGTTGTTTCATAAGTGTTACGGTTATTACACCAGCGTCAGTTAGGTAGGTACTAGTTAGAATGATTTTTACTCTAATTAGAATGTAAATATTTTCATAAGAGAATAAAACGCTTTCATTTCAAAATACTTACTTTTTTATAAATTTTGGAAAACATTCAATAAAGGTTAACTAAATCTCAAGCTCTAAAAATCGTAGTTTCAGCATTAATTGTACGTATTAAACGTTGCTACTTTATATTTTGAAACTAAACTTTCAGTTTTATAAATCAGACCATGACGTCTCGATGAAGTTGTCTACTACAAGGAATTTCATATTTCACAAGTGGCAACTCAGTAAAAAGGGAAATATGCTCAGCGGCAATGAATTTTAATGGCGGCTTTAAAGACAACATTTATTACGAAAGCGTTATGCTATTTCTTTGTAGGACTCTTTTTTGTTTTCCTACGATTTTATGTGATTTTTATAGCTACTTATGTGGTTTGTAAAATCATACATAGTTTTATCATTAGCTAGTTCTATTTTTTGTGTACCTAAATTTGTAATTTCTAATGGATTAATTAATGTCAACAAAATTACAAAATTCAAGATTGTGTGATAATAAATTGATAAGAAAACCAGATTAATTTATTTAAAGGTATGTGATCATTAATCTCGGCTATTAACTTTATTTTAATTGATTTTAGATAAGAAAATACTGAAAAAGTTATACAAATATGCAAATAGAGGCAACCGCTTCTCAGAAATATCAATTTGATAAAAGTTACTTTGATGACTATGACGTACCAATCTCATCATGATTCCGCTGTGCGGAAGAGACGGTGTTATACAGGACGAACAGCACTATCCCTTTTTCACGATGGTATCATGATAGCAGTGGCGCTTCATTGGCAGATTAGTAATAATCGTTCTTGCACATGATATTGTATTGCAAAATGTTTTCACAGTGAGGAATTTTTTTTTTTAAAGGACTACTCGCAGTTCAGTACACTAAGGCTGGTTACTGCTTAACCGAAGAATACAGTGAGGAAATGACATTGGTGCAGATTTAAATAAAAGGTTACTTCAGTGGCACCAGAATTTATAACTTTTTCTTTCCTTTTGTATTTTTTTTATTTATTATACAAGCGGACTTAATGCCTGAAGCATTTTTTCAAGTTAACCTTTGGGTGGTGCAGATAATAATAGTGGTAGGACGTGCACTACGAAAAAAAAAAACGCGATTAATATTAAATTATAAATGCAAAGATAAATATAAATACTATAACATAAAATACAATACCATAATCTTTGATTATATAATGTCTAGATGGAGCGTCGCCCTACTGTCAAAGCAAAGAAAACGAGGCAACAATTTCAAACATGTGTGCGTGCGGACGGTGTTTTACACTATGCATCATTGTCTCTGTGTGCGTGAATAATGATACCAGCTACTAGAATTCTCCCATAGATCACATATTTAAAAAAATAAGATAAGTTTAGTTGTATGTATGTAGTATTATTCAGTTTTAGTAGTGTCTGTTTTTCCTCTTTTTTAAATAAATAAAATATACAATTTAATTAGAGTTGTGTGTGTGAATGTTGTATTAAATCAGCTAAGTTAATCAAATTAGAATAATAAACTTTTTAGGCAGTTTATATAGATTGAATCTATGATTTAATACTATTAATCAGTACCAGATATTAATCATTACCAAAATGAGGACAAAAAGACGGTACAGCATTAAAACTTTATGGCGGCTCGGAACATGAGGCGAGTCGCTGCGCAGTCACAAATTCGAGTGTCAGCGGGGGTGAGGGATGCGGTACTGCGCAGGGAGCAGCGCACTTCAGAGCCGTCATAAAGATTGAATTAGAGTGTAGCAAGTAAATTATTTACCGAGCTAATAACAATTTTTACTTGGCATCGGCTTCAAAAGCATAAATATAAAGAAAGACTTAATAAATTAATCTTATTAAAATTACTCTTAGCATTTTTTAAATCGGTTTATTGAACCCAATGCAAAAATAATCATTAAAATTGGCTCATAAACAAAAAAGTTATTCGCCTAAATTATATTATTATAAAAAAGTAAAAGTATAGACGAATTAAAAAAACTCCACCTTTTTATAAATCGAATAATAAACTACGTCAACTAAATTATATAAACGTTACCATAAACCAACGAATATACCCACAAAAAAAAAATGTTAAGTTGGGAGAATAAAAAAAGAAACTGGCAACACTGACAAAAAATGGCGTAATTTGGTAATCATAAAAACAATAAATAAATACGTAGTTTTCTAGTTACTTAGCGATGATAGGTGATGTATTTGGTACTTTTTACCCTTAATTTATAATTCCGTCGCAGTTTAATAACACATACCGTCATTTTATCGCTGTTTTTTGTTTATTACTCAGCGTGCGTAATACGTAGTGACACCAAAGCGGCTCGATCGGCACTAATCGGCGGGTAAGTACTTATAGGCCAACAGTTGGCTGATATTTTTTGACACGTTTCCGCGCATTTGATGCTCTATCTAGACATTATATAATCAAAGACCATAATATAATTTTCCGCAAGACGACAGTTTCGAATTTCGAATTATTAACTTTAGAATTTTATTTTTATTTTTTCCGAACAACCAAAGAGTCGTTTCAACACTTTTAAACCATTTCTGTCGGACAATTAAACAAGGAGATACCATATCGGACTTACAGTGAAGTACCCTCGAGCAGTGAGAGTGTGGAAGTGGTCTCAGTTCTCGAGTGTCCTGGTCGGAAGTGCACGTGTCTCCAACCGTGTCGGGTTACCACAGGTGACTGGACTTCCGGGGAATGTCTTACTGTTGGGTTACTTGCGTTTCCTTTACGTTGGTCACCTGGCTGATGTTTGTATTAACCAAATTGTCTCTTCATATTGGTTGGACGAGCGACGATGTCTGTTAGATTAAAATTGTAATCGTTATGTCTATGATTGATATTTAGTTTGAAAATAAGTTAAAAATAACACGTCAGTTATTGTTTTTGTCAAATTAAAATATACAAGGATAGTGTTTCATAGCTGATTAGAGTGACTATGGCCATATTTCATTATATTAATCTATATTGGGAAATTTTCTAAACACTACAGCATGAAATCAAGCATGTTTCTCCGTTTGGAAACCTACTTCTGAATATTACCGGAACATTTGCATTTGAACATTTCGCCTACAACTTTATCTTACTATTCCCATAACTTACACACCATACCAATCAGCATATGGTATTCTCCACACGTAATGTGACGTCACCTTTACCCCAAGGTATATCCTTCAGGAACCATTAGACGTGTACAAACACCCTGATGGCGGAACTCACCCCTAACCTCACTTCCACCCTTAAATTCTTCTAGTTTATTAATAAGTTCAGTTCATTTTCTTCATAAATCACTTGAACAATAAATTCGTTTGAATATGAACCTAGACGGTTTGTTTTAGAGTTGAAAACCCATTGGAGGATGGCTAAGACAATCGATACAAAAAATTGAACTTTTAAGTTCATAGCAATAAGACTCAAAATTCTTCATCGATGGTATTTGTAGATGCAGTTTTGTTAAATGATTTTGATTTGTAGAAACATTAAAATAAGGTTCAAAATAGTGAGATGTTAGGAAAGAAATGCGTAAACACACGCATCTGTTTTGAAGACGCTTATGATGATAAGATTATCAAAACGTATTAAGTAATTAAATATTATTATGTTGGCAATGCATCATTTTCAGGAACGAGATAAGATAAAGCTTTAAGAGCAACTGAAACATCATTCATTTCTTTGGATCTGTAGATATCTTTCTTTATACTATTTTTAGAAATAAACGTGTAAGTAAATTAATTTCTATCATTTTGGTATTTTCAGATTTTTGTCCACATTTGACCATTTTCTGAACTACACAATCAAAAGTCATTTATTCAAAGTAGGCTGAGAGCCAGTACTTATTGAACGTCAAATTTTATAAAAGGACAGTTCCCTAAAACGGCCATCTGTCCCGAAGTCGTTTTATTGATGATGTGATCGACGCTGGAGCATGCTGGCCTAGACTCTCTATGTTATTGCGTCTTGCGACAAGGATACACAATAACACAATATTTAAGAACCATTCCTCATTGGTTGGCAAACAGGGTAAAGAGGTGAAGAGGCAAAACCTAACGGAAATAGATGAACCCTAACACAATAAGTCATATTAGAAGTATAGAATATCATATCTTCTTTGGAGCCTATAAGAGAAAATGAGTGAGTTTGGTTATTTTTAGTTATTAGTAGTGGGCCATTACTTTAAGCTTAGGTAAACATTTGTCATGTGGAAATAATTCATAGCAAGCGACGATACTCTTAATAAGGCCCATCGAAATTGTAGTGAAAAATATAATGGCAACATTAAAAAAAAAACTTGCTTATGTTAACCTTGATTATTACAGTTGTGTTGGTAGTTTTGCTGAGCCTAAGATGACCCGCCATACAATTTATGACCAAATAAACTATGGAGATTCTTAGTCAATCAGTTTGTTACCATAGTATCAGGCTAAGTTGTACGTTTGTACATGTTTTTATTTTTTATTTTGATAGCGTTTATAAATTGCGTAATTAATGTCAGATCATGATAAGTATGTACTATAAGTAGTAAGTAGATAAAGTACCTACATATGTATATTCATAAAAAATCCCTACTTAAGAGGTTTTAAAAAATAATTGTTTTCTTACAGAAATGTTATACGTTGATTTTTTTCACAAATAAACGATTCATATTGTGTTAGTTTATTTTCATAAATTATTTCATGTTTTTTATTTATTTCGATAGTAAAAAACGGGCCTTATAAGGCGCACGCTCTTCTTAAGAAATTCCAGTGATAGAAGAACTTTCAATTGTATTTTTGAGTCCACCAAAATCTGTTCGATCATTTGGCATGAACACTAACCACTCCTAAAAACAACTATAATTATTCGGGCCAGCACTCCTCAAGTTTTGCGTGAAGCCCTACGAACGGCGGTTAAAGACGGGCAAACGTAAGTAGAGGGTGGGGTAAGAGGATTGCGTTTGACATGTAATACTACTGCGGTGACTACTACACAGATTGTGAGGTGACCATGCTAGGAAAGAAGACGGGTCTAGTCTCTGATAGAATGTGGGATCCTGATTTATCTGTATTTATTTATATCTGCTTTTTTTCTAGATTTGTGTCGACTGTAGTCTAACCACAGGGCCTTGGAAACAACTTTGCCATTGCAAGCGTGGCGTAATATATGATTGACAGGAAGGTTGGGCCATTATGAAGCCGAGAGAATGCAATGACATAAGCGCAAATGAATATGAACGGAGTTTTTCACCACGCTTAATCGACAATGTATGTAAAAAATAGCAATTGTGTGAAATGCTGAATCCGGCTTGACTGGAAGCCGACCCCCATACAGTTGGCAAAAGGCTCCGGCAAATATGAATTCGTTTTTCGATGTCAACATTTACCTCAAATTGAAAGTTCCTAGATTCAGGGATTTACCTGGTCACCCCACTAAGAAGCCTCGAAGCAAAAGGAAGTTAAGTCACGAAAGACGGAAACGAAATTGTAACTTTTTCTATTGTAGAGATAATTGTAGCTACCTATGTATCTACTAAGTACCGTGCCCTAGTGATAGTTACTAGGGCTTCGGTATAATTAGATTCGGGCTTTGGATTGTAATGCCTTCATATTTTAATTTTTACCTAGCAGGTATGGAAAATATGAAATGTCGTGTTTTGCAGATATTAAAAAACTCCTTTGAAGTGCCGTAATTCTACCAGGAATTGTATGAGCCTACTGTTCGCCCAGACTTCTTGGCGGCTAGAGACGGCGTCGTCAAAACTTTTTGTAAGTGTGGCAAGAACAAAACAATACCTATGCGTGTTTCATAAGACAATATGTTTTTTTATGCTAGTTATATAAAACAACACTCACGCATGAACTCCAACCTAATAATATCATAGCAAGATACTATAACGGAACCAGGAGAAGAAACCAGCCTGGTAGGCACGTGGGATAGTACAAAAAATCATTAAAGATAACCGTCATTCGAAATTAAACGCCTATCAAGCTTTGCTCAATATTCCTCAACACTATAATAATGACATTTCAATACAATTCACAATAGGGAAACATTAATGACCATGTAATATGCCCATAAAAAGTTGGTCGCATGCCAATAATTGTGGGTGGACACCGTAAATCTGTCAAAAAAACAAAATGGCTGACCACAGCTGTCAATGCGTATTGAGACGTCAAAATTCAAACAGCGTTTTGATTGCGGCCAGTGATTCGAAGCAATGGCTTTTATGATGTAAGCTATAGGATACATTTTTCAGTGTTCTTTTATTTTTGTTCTGTAAGGTTAAGTTTGTAATTTGAGATAAAAGAGACATTGGTCATTACGGGTAGTGTCACGGTAATTTCGGGCGGTGTCTCGTGTGAAAGTAGTTACATATTAGTAACAATTAATTTTATGGATATTTCGTTACAATTGTCGTGGAAAATGTAGACCATGTGGGCGCGTTGTGTTCCGGTACTTTGATGTCTTGGCGTGGATGTAACTTGTGTAGGTATAATGAATTAATGATGTGCACACGGTTATGTGTCGGGTGTACCTAATGTTTATTTCAGACTAATTGCATGCATAGCTTTCTAAGAAAATATTTTGTAAAAAGATCAAGTTATGGTCTTTTGTAGGGTAGAGTGTCAGAATCGCAAAATATGACTACGTACTACTTGTGATCCAGACCAAGTATAACAATGGGCAAAAAGTACACCATTTATGAGAAAGACATGCGCTACAGACTGACTGACATAGTGATCTATCAACGCACAGCCCAAACCACTGAACGGATCGGGCTGAAATTTGGCATGCAGGTAGATGTTATGACGTAGGTAGGTATCCGCTAAGAGAGGATTTTGATTAATTCTACCCCCAAGGGGATAAAATAGGGGATGAAAGTTTATATGAAACTTTGTCAATTTTAAATCGATCGGGCTGAGAGTTTCAAAATCGGGGTAAAGTAACTATTCCACGCGGACGAAGTCGCGGGCAGAAGCTAGTACTTTTATAAATCGTTCTAACGAAGAACTATGGAAAACAGGGTTAATTCCCTCGTACCAAACCCTAGTTACCTTCCCCAGAAAATTAATAAGACCAAATTGAACGCGCTATGCAATTCATGAAACTAGGTTTGCAAGCCATCAGCTCGGTAACGATAAAATGATTTATGCGCCAGTATGACAGTATCACACTTGAATTTTAAGAAGAATATCCTTTTTATTTTTATCATTGATAGGGTCATGTTTGACCACTATCTCACCTGATGGGAAGTGGTTCACATCATGGTCGACGATGAAACAGCAGCTTACCACACAATTAGAGGCACCAGATTTTTTTTTCTTTAACAAAACGTTGCCCCACACTAGGATTTACTCCTGCATAGTGAGTGCGTTCACAAAAATTAATACATAAGACACTCAGACCCGGAACAATAATCTGTAGACCATACATACATTTGTTCCGTGTGGGGATCGAATCCGCGACACGTAGCGCAGCAGCCGAACGCGCAACCACTGCGCCAACTGTGTCGTCAAATCGATTCTAGCTATTAGGAAACTCCGGCAAGTAGGTAATTTCAGTACTTACGTAGTTACAATAACTACAGTATCCCCAAGATGATTTTATTTTATCTTAGTTTTGTGCCTTGCTAATTAACTGCCTTCTAAACATCCTAGATATTAATAGGTACTTAATTCAAATGTTCATAGAAATAGCGCTATAAATAAAGTTTTAGCACCCTTTATCAGTAACTAACCATGTTGTGTAAGTTTATGACCTATTTTATTGAAATATTGGAAAAACACTTAAAACACATTTTGTGGGCTATTAAAATTTTATGGGCAAAAACTTTTCGGCGAGAATTTAGAGCAACTCTACGTTAAGCCGAAATGGAATATTGTATTTTATTAATGTACCTAATTTCTTCGAAGTAATTAAATCTTAATATTTGAAATATTTAATTGATAGAGTAACATATACTTATTTATTATATATGTTTTTCTTTTGGTCACTATCTTACCTTATGGTAGTCAAAGTCAATTCATTTATTTCAACTAGACCATTAAACGGCACTTTTGAACGTCAAAACATTTGAAAATAAAAATATTATAGTGACTCTAGTTGTCCATTCGCAAAAAGTAGATTCTTATGGAGAAGAACGGACAAGAAACTCCATAGTTGCTCTTTTCAAATATGTATAAGTTTTACAATATTTTGTATACATTAACCAATTGATTATATGTGAGGACGATGCACCCGAATAAAACTAAGTACTAGTAACAGGTACAACAAAGTAACGACAGCAGAGGTAAAATTAATAAATTTGCTAGTCAGGGACATAGTACTCACATATTTACAAATTTTTTAAGCCTTGATTTATATTATTACCAAACAATGGATCAGTGTGTGTTAAATTAACTATAAAAGATCAGTAACTAGACCTGTATATATAGCAGATAGATCACTCAAGCAATAAATTTTTATATTAAATATTAATAATATTAAAGTAAGCAATGATCATAATGTGATTAGCAATGGTAGTAGAAAAATTATTCGTTCTTGATTTAAAGACCCCAGGTTGTAGCTTCTACATATCAGGACACACAGACTCCTTGGGGCAATTCCACTTAGTCAGCTGTAGGTGAAACCTAAAACATTGTGTTTTGTGTTTCACGCAAAGCATTTCCAATAGGTTTCATCCAAAATAAAATATTACATGTCTTCACTGATGTTGCAAAAAACTCACCATCGATCGAAATTTGAAATTCGATGTTCAAATCGATCTTAACATTATGGCTCATATTCCAAAACGTAAACTCCAAGTCAACTCGAATTCCAACATGAACACGAAAACGTCAATTAAAGCTTGTCTTCTATCTATCTATTAGGGTTTTGGTTTCCGCACTTAGTCCTAATATTGGACCATTGTGCGTGAGCCATGGCGGCCGTCACTCCAACCAGCCGACCTCCCTCCAGAAGCAGATCAGTCCACTCAGTCTGTTCAGCATCTCTGCAAGTGAACTCGGTGTCCCCATTGTATGCCTTCGTATCTCGGCCACACCTGTGCACTCAAGGAGCACATGCGACACCGTTTCCTCCTCCTCCATGCATGCTCTGCATAGAGGACTGTCTGTGATACCTATCGTGTGTAGGTGTTTGTTCAGTGAGCAGTGTCCGGTGATGGTCCCCGCCACCATTCGCAGGCTGCTTCTATCCATGCGCAGAAGGCGCCTGGTCAGTTTCCAGTCCAGGGTTGGCATAAACTCCTTGGACTGCCTGCAGCCAGATACCGAAGACCACCATCGTTCTGCTTGTGAGTGTGTGTGTTCACGTAGCCATGTGCGTAGCTGGGTGAAAGGGAGTGGAACTATGGGTTCGGGTCCAACTGCCACCGTTCCGGATCCCCTTCTAGCCAGCTCATCGGCCGCATCGTTTCCTAGTGATCCGCTGTGCCCCTTTATCCACTGCAGCGTCACGGTGTTGCGGTTACTCACCGTGACACGTTCTAAGGCGTTGTGGCATTCTTGTATGAGTTTCGAGGTAGTGTAGTTCTTGTCTTTATATTGACGTTATAAATTTTGCATCCTAAAATCACAACAATCACATTCGTGGTATTCAAAAATCGAATTCTATGCAGATTTTGTCATTATACCACATTTGACCCATTTCGTGGGAACCAGCGAACAGGTGTCGTTCGAAAACCAAATGTTTTCGCTGACAGCGTACAAATCACGCATCAGGAAATGGAAAAAAAAAGTTTGGACAACATTCCCATAGACAAATGGCGGCTAATAAGTGGGGTGGCGATTGTATGGGACTACTTATTATTGGTTATGGTAAATTATGTAGTAGTGTATTTAAAATAATTTTTATCGTATCTTATTAGTGGCAATTGGTTTCCTACGTAGTTCAAAATATTTTGATGTCCATTGCTGCATTGTTAAGTAGTTAGGTAAGCATTGTATTACAGCGAATGCTAATTGGAATATCTGGTGAAGTTACTAATAATTAACGAATCAAATCGTGATATTATTTGAATTCTCAGGAATAAAGTTATCTGCCGTTTGAGAAAATGGCCCTAAATAAAAATATGTAATTCACACAACATCAAATTGGCACAAGAAAAGCTACCGCGAGTTCCAGTCTTCACAAGATTTGGTAGTCATAGCTCCTCACACGAATTACCTATTGTCTACCTATATGGCAACACTAACATTTATTTCCTGGTTAACGTATATTATTACATTATCACTGAGTACCACAGCCTAATTTTTTAAATTTAATAGCCATCACTCTCCTCGAGGGGCCGCCAGGTAAAATATAGTATCACATAAATGATAATTCCTTACGCAAGCAGTTTTTTTTTTTTAACTTCAAATCAGCGGTTACAAGGCTACCGCAAGTTCCAATCCTCACAAGATTAGGTAGGTATCTACACTCACATGATTTACAGTATACCAACGCGGCAACAAAAACAGTTATTTCCTGGTTAAGGTATATTGGTAGAAATGATGCGTCTCGCGCTCCCACGGGATCGAGTTGCAACGTACAGGGTGTGAAATGCTGAGATAATTAAAAATAATTAGAAAGAGTTTTTTGATTTTGGAGGTTGTAATTAATCATATATATTATATCTTAACTATGCAAAGCTTGTAAATGTATCAAAAGTAGATATAAACGATTTTGATTAATTAATATACTTTGGGTGTGGAAAGCTTTCAAAGGCATTGTTATACTTATTCGAAATTTGTTTTCCAATGCAACAAGAAATCGCGCGTTATCCGTTAAGAATTATTTTCTACTAAGAACCAGCCATCATTTTCCACTATTATCATGAACGATATTTATTCCATGTCCCGCCAAATTTTTAACCGCCACCCTAATTTCGGAAAAAGAGAAAAATATGATTTGCTCATCAGTCATTCCAATAAGAATAAATGTCTCAAAATTCAAAATATGTACCTAATTCGAAATTCAAACTTCCACACCAGCCTGTACTATAGAGCCGTGAAAGTATGCGGATTATGCACAGGTGGTTCCGCCCCTCGGAATTCCGTACTTTTTGTATGAATTCCGCTTACCGTTCACTCTGGCCAAGGATTTCCGAATTGGAAATAACTTTCTTTAATTTGACGTTTGGTTTTAGTAGGTTGCTAATTGCAGTTTGTGAAGTTGTGCATGCTGATTTGAGCTCTATGGGTAATGTTTTAGGGAATTATTTTCTTCGTCAGGTAAGTAACATTGCAAAAAATAAAATTGTTCTACCTACTGATCCGGCTGCGAAAATTCACAGTATTGGGTACTATCATAGGTTTACACTTCTATACTAAAAAATGCATTGTTCCGTTGGGATAGGCCACGAAAGCGATGCCGCGGATAAACTAGTGGGTAGGTATTATGGTATAGTATAGCTACGTTTTGTCTGCTCTTAGTGACAATATTTCTTTTATATTGAGGAGTTGACATATGTCGGCTATTAGAGTACAGTATCTACTTATGTATAAAAATATATCAACGACCGTGTTTTTTTTCCTATCTATGCCTACCAAATAGTTTAATAGAAACCAGAAAATTTCAATAGTTTTTTTTTTTTCTCTAAGTGCATTTCGTTCACTCCTGAGCCAACCAAATCAATTTAAAAAAGTAGCTTTCAAAAAAGAACCTCTGCTTCTTTATTTAAACACAACTTTATCATTCGTTCTAAGCTGTCATCACGAAGGGTTAAGATAAGAAGGGCTTAACCACTCCCCCGATACGTTTGTTCAACAGCCGCTAATCTACAGATTACAAGACTTATACTATCACGACTGTTAACGTCGTGGGGTAAGCACAGATCTGTGGGAATGACTTTTATTTTGCATAAATAAAGAAGAATGCGCTGCGCTTAATAACGTGACGTAGATCTAAGAGCTGCAAGACTGAAGTGGGACTGGGCTGAAGTTTTGATGGTATTCGGTATATCCTATATCGAATACCAGCAAAGCTATAGGCCTGTATATCATAAGACCGGACACCTGCCACAACTGGCTTTTTACTGGGGAGTTTGTTGCGCCACTTCTTTTTCCCAGCTAAAACACTAGGAAGTGGTGACGGGTGCGCGTTTTGGGGTACTGTCTTTATGTAAAATTTGAGGTTCAAAGAGTGCAGGCTCTCAGCATAGTCTGAATAAATGACTTTTGATTTTGACTGGACGAGGTCGTAGAAAACCGTGGAGAGACAAGGACTCCCTGAATGCCTTGAATTTAACCCAGAAAGAAGAAGAAGGAATGGGGGCGAGGCCTTTGCCTAGGAGTAGAATAGTTCAACCTGATTAAAAAATAAATGTATTGGAAATTAGATTATATTGGATTGTCATGCGCTACTGAAATATATCATTTGGTCAAATACAAACATTTGACGAGTCAATTTGTCTCAAGCCCAAAGAAGTGATAAAAAGTTAAAAATCCACCAATTCTTGTTAAAAAACGGACTTGAAAAAGTAAAAATTTTAATCCAACAGCACAAGTCAAGTCACATTCCACGCACCCAAATCTTCCTCAACAAAATCACTAGATACATAATCACATTCATCACGCACTCATACAAGATTAACACACCCAAACAAATAAACCCACACAAACACAACAGACAATCTGATCGCATTATGAATAATCCTTCTCACTATCGAAATGTAAAAGAGATCCGAAAAAATCGCCCGAAAAAATCGCTCTCATCCCTATTCCATCACTGATGCGATTTTCTACCACTCGAAGACTTGACAATCCGAGTCGTAATCGAGGACCATTTTAAACAGATCCCCCTGCTCCCCCCTACTATTCAATTTCAAGGAATTGAAGAGGTAATTCGACGGATTGGTACAGGTCATACAATAATGGTCGTGCGATAATACGGGTTTTGCACCACTTATCGACACCCCGTTCCGATTTGTTATCCGATCTCTTTATTTGAGCTTAAATGTTTGGATTTCATTCGAGTTACGTGTGATTACTTTTTGGGGTTTTAAATAAGTGTTTTTTGGGCGAAAGCATTCTCTAATTCTAACACGTAAAAATAGATATGGAGAAACTCTATTATTGATGATCATTGATCGTATGGTAGGTTAATAGGTTTACCTATGGTTTTGACTACAAAACCATGCAGTAACAATGGTCTTGCTCTCACTTTTCTTCAAAACTGTTTTTTTACTTATACGGACTAGCTCACACTGGGACTGACCTTACGGTCGCCATCTTTAACTTGGTGTGCTGAGATATCGTCTGGCGTTATAAGCGATCCATTGGGTCATAGAGTAAATATTGTGGTTGTTTTCATGTTTCTTCTTCGTTCTGTGATTACATAGTGTTATAGTAGACTCGTAACGTTTATGCAGTGTTATGGACGATCAGATTAATCAGTCACAAATGTACATCACAATAAAGAGCTAATATATTTCGTTCAATTAGTTAGCAATGTGTAGGTACTGAACGATTGACTGGGAAAACTTTGGAACATTTTAGAAATGTACTCGTGTACATACATAGTAGGTAATAATGTATGTCCTTCCCGTCATTTCATACAGAGCCGAAACATGGACACTGACGGCTCGTATGGTCCACATACTCAAAGTCGCTCAGCGGGCTATGGACAGGGCTATGCTCGGTGTGTCTCTGAGGGTTCGCATCAGAAATGAGGTGATCCGTCAGAGAAGTAAGGTCATCGATATAGCTCACCGAATTAGTAAGCTGAAGTGGCAGTGGGCTGGCCATATTAGTCGTAGAACCGACAACCGTTGGGGTAAACGAGTTCTAGAGTGGAGACCGCGTCTCAGCAAACGTAGTGTAGGACGTCCTCAGGCACGGTGGAGTGACGATTTGCGCAGGACGGCTGGCATAAACTGGATTCGAGAAGCCGAAAATAGATCTAAGTGGAAGAATAGGTCTCTCCACTTAGATCTATTTTCGGCTTCTCGTCGCGTCCAGCAGTGGACTGCAACAGGCTGTTGATGATTGATGAATAATGTAATAATGAACGGAGAGATTTCGGCCGCAATAAACTCCCTGTAAGAATGCTGGATTGGAATCCCCTGCAAGAGTCTGTGCTTCCTAATAACTACAACCTAGAAGTTTTTTTTTACTTTATAAGTCAAGATTGAATTGGTAGGTACTAATCTATACTAATATTATAAAGCTGAAGAGTTTGTTTGTTTGAACGCGCTAATCTCAGGAACTACTGGTTCGAATTGAAAAATTCTTTTTGGGTTGAATAGACCATTTATCGAGGAAGGCTTTAGGCTATATAACATCACGCTTAAGCCAATAGGAGCGGAGCAGCGATAAATAATGTTTTAAAATCGGGGATTCCACGGGGACGAAGTCGCGGTCAGCAGCTAGTAAAGAATACTAAGAAAAAAACAATCTCGAATACAAGTGTTTTCATGAAGCGACTGCCTATCACAACTCAGATTCCTTGCCCCCTTGTAAGATTTTCTGTCTTCTAGTTAAAAAATTAGAATTCTAGTTATTGGATTGTGGCGGTCAGATACGCAATCCATGTAAAATACTGGTATCTACTCTGCTGCATCAGGTTAGATTGTGAGCTCTTTTTTTAAGGATGGGGTATCATTAAATGACTTCTTCTGCTCTGGGTGGAGTGTAAGGGAGTGTCAGACTCTTACTGACTAAAACCCATTCGTGTTCCTCCTAATGCTCTTTGCGTTTCAAAGCCGCGGAGACTCTTTCGAACAAATTCCGAAATCGGGCATTCTGATATCTCTATGAGGTCCTAATGTTAGTAGTTGGAAAAAAGTTAGGCAAATTTCTGTAAAAGTCCCCAGTTTCAGTAGTTCGACGTTTGTATTTGCAGTCTGTCGACAGGTTGTGTTAGTAAATTAGCGCGGGTATCGCGGTTCAATCCCACTAATTAAGTGCGCGCCTATTTAGCCAGCCTGGCTAATATTTGAGCGGAGCACAGACCTCGATAGGGAATGATAGAGGACAGTTTTATAAATATGACAAAAGATTTTTAATAATGATTTGCGTTTAATCGTACCTAAATTGAGTGCACCAAAACTGGCTAGTATTCCAACGCAAGCCATGTTTTTCGAAAACGCAGTGTGTGAAATCTACTTATATAATTTACGAATGAAATGCTCTTTTATTTTCCTCGTGAAGTCATCAAGATAAGGGCTGCAGGGAGACTTTCAAAGAAGCACAGCAGTAACAGAGAAGGAGACATCATAGCGGCTGCAAGTTAGACCACAAGTAGCAATGTGACATGATTTACACGTCAGGACGACATATTCAAAGCTTTCATGAAGAAATTCAGGAGAATATATTGTGTAGAACAATGTGGAGAAGGAATAAAATATCGTATTAAGTCGTATTTCCGGAACCAAAAATAAAGCAAATGCATAAAGCAGTCGGCTAAATTTGATTAAGAGGAAGTAAGCGTAAGTCTATAAAACGAAAACAAGTATAGATCTGTTCATCATAAATACCTGTTAGTTTTAGTGTAACATAACAACAGACAAACCACTATTATTCCATACCACATCTAAATTCTAACTGCACCATTATTTAGACTAGACAAAACACAGAGCCCAGTGTTTGTGGCGCGTCAACCTGTCTCGCTAATTACCAGGCCCGTGGTTCACTTCCCGTAATTAACTGCTGCCACAGATTGCGTATTATTTTGTACAATGGATGGTATCAGCTACGTATATTAGGTATATTAGGCTTGCTATGGGTGACTCGCAGTCCAATAACAAACAGGCCCGGTTCGACGGCGTGTCGTGTTCCACACGCGCCTCAGAGAGCTGTCAGCAACGAAAACGGGGCCCCTTAGGGTCAGTGCTTGCTAGGGTTGCAGAGTTTGTCCGGAAGAGTCACCGTGGCCCTGGAACGCAAATGGCATTAGTAGGAACTCGGGTGGGTTTTAGTCTGACACTCCCTTTCGGTTTACCCAGTGCGGAAGAAGCCATTTGACGAAATGCCATCCAGAAAAACAAAAAACTGCTTGTGTATATGTAAGGTACTACAAATACTAGAGCGCAAAGGGCATTAGGAGGATTTTGTTTTCTTCGTCGAATCGTACAATTTATTTCGAAATTTAACGTGAGCGTATTCCCATGATGACTAATTAAATTCGACATCATGGGATAAAGAGTTTAACAAATTAAGGAAGTCTTGACTCGCGTAGCACGTACTACGGCGTAGCACCCTGTGCTACGTTCGTAATACATTTTGCTATTCAATAAAAATGGAATGAAAACATACATTTATGTTAAAGTTATATATTATATAATTCAGTATAATTATTGTTATTCAGTAAAAATATTAAAAGGAAGCTTGATTAGAAATAATATTTTTAACTGTTTCTTAAAAAATTAAAATACCGGCCAAGTGCGAGTCGGACTGGCGGACAAAGGATTCCATACCATCTCATCATCATCCATCAAACGTGATTTTTTTCCGTTTTGAATGCCTTAAATATTTACTGTATTATGTTTTTTTAGTATTTTTAGTTATAGCGGCAATAGAAATACATCATCAGTGAAAATGTCTACTGTAAAACGCGTCTGTCACCAGGCTATGTCGCGGTTCACGAGATAAAGCCTGGTGAAAGACGGACAGACAGACAGACGCACGGCGGAGTCGTAGTAATAAGGTCCTGTTTTATCCGTTGGGCATTTAATTAGTCTAATACTTGACTTGCAGAAAACCTCAGCATTCTTTCCTTTCCCACTATACATTCCCACCATACAGTCCACCTACATACCAACACTTTACCACCTACATACAATCTGAGAGGATTATCTGTGGTTTTTGTGTCCTCCAATATTTTCCAATAAGCCGACTAGCTTACAATTTGCGTCAACCGTGCAGCGGCGGCCGGATCAAAGGACGGCCTATGAACGGGTACGGGATGAATGGGACGGAAGGGGGCGAACGGGATGAAAGCGGATCATCCCCTTACAACCTTAGCTCGCCTGTTACCGGAGCTGATTGATGTGATTAAAGTATAGGCATTTAGCTTTTGAGGTAAAAAGTAAAGTACGTAGATTTAATTATTGGATTTGGAGGTTCTTTTACGAGGATAAAATTAATAGGTTGGGTTATGACTTCACTTGATATGAGGTGATGGCGTGTACTGTTCCACGCACGCCACTCTTAGACGTCGCGGGAGAGCTAGCGTCGCTTTTTATATAAATATGTATGACAGTCTGTAAGGTATATATGTTATGGGTCTTTGTTACCCGAAATAAAAGATATATTATTATTATGCCTCCCTCACTCTCCCAGCTTGACCAGACGGGTCCCGCAGAAGCGGTGCATTAGACAGAGGCTTCGTTGAAGTGTTCCCGTAGCCCCCGGTGCAAGTATGCGAGGGACCACGACGTGTTTTTAGTCAATAGGAGTCTGACAGACCGGAGGGGTCTGTCCACCCTAGGACTGAGGACATCCATGAAAATTTCTAAAAGGATACCAAAAAATGGCTCCGCTTAACCATACCTATAATAACTAGGTACCGAACTTTTTTTTTTCGAAATGTCTTCTTCCGCTCCGGGCGGAGTGGAAGGGAGTGTCAGACTCTTACTGACTAAAAACCACCCGTGATTCTTCTACTGCCCTTTGCAAATTCCGCAATCCTAGCAGGCACTGACCCTATGGGGGTATCGAACTTTTCATATGTAAATTTTGTAGCCTCCCTGTAACGTCTTTTCGCTGTATGTCAGTATTGAGAATCGACTTGTCTAGCCATATCCCAAATATGTTGGGAACGACTTCCAGTTTAACCCGATGTGGTCACAAGTTCCTTTCCTTATAGCCAAAAAATACTTCAGTTATAAATATTATACCCACTGAAAAATAACTAGTTTACCTTTGATGTGGATTTTATAGCGGCCATTAATAATATAGGTAATGTAATTAGTGGGATGCTGATATATGTATATACAGGGAACTGAAAACAGGTCCAAAATTGTTACTTTCATTGTTTTTTTTTTTTAACCAGTGACAGCACTGTAAGAAAGTAACTAAGCAAACCGTGCTTCCTCGTGATATATTATATCTTCTATATCTATATCTATACTTATAATAAAACTGTAGAGAGGTCAATTCTGTACATTGAATATATATTCAATATTATATTATTAATATTGGTGGATGAATGATGATCGATACTGATGCCAAAAATGCAATCAGTAAATTTTTTGTCTGTTTGTCTGTTTGTTCCGGCTAATCTCTGAAAGGGCTGAACCGATTTTGACGGGACTTTTATTGGCAGGTAGCTGATGTAATAAGGAGTAAGTAACTTTGGCTACCTACTTTTATTTTCGAAAAATAAAGTAATGTTGCAATTTCCAAGTACTGTCCAGTACCGCGCGCATGCCACCACCAACGAATCAATATCACAAAGAATCAGGGATTAGTAAATATTCCACGCGGATGAAGTCTCAGGCAGAAGCTAGTAATTATAATATAAAACGAACCGTGCAGTCGCCTAGGTACTCAAAACACTGACTCTTTGTCTACATAAAGTCAACTAAACTCTTTTATCATAAAAAATAACCTTAGACTTACAAAGTAAATACAAACAGTACATATCCGTGTATGTACGTCGTGCATATACATACGAGTATGTCAACCGTGGTACCTATCAAATGTCGTAATCAACACCAATGTGCTTTCGGATTTTTAACGCTCGGTTTGAGGCCGTCAGTTGAAAATCCCTTGCAATAATGCATGTCCCTTACGAAATTTTTATGGGTATATAGGTATACTATGCCTACATTTACCAGGTCGAGATCAAAGAGGTCTAATGAGGGTGCTATGCTGTTTGATGTCAGAGGAGACTCATTTGCGAATGAGCTCGTATTATTTGTGCGATTTTGTGTTTTGTAAACGTTTGTTCGTATTTGCAGACCCGATGTTTTTGTTGCTAACTATTTGTCTAAGGATTTTCTCCTTGCTGCTACTTGCCCTGTCTGAAAATATGCATATCGACTAGTTTTCTTTTTAAATATTGAACTGTCAAACTCTAATTTAGCCTGAAAATATGTTAGTATTTTGTTTTTATTATTATTATTTTTTTTTTGGCTTCGCACGGTTTATGTTAGTATTTGGTATTCAATTTGTTTTCGACACGTTCTTATTTCAACTTAGGTTCTAAATTCGAAAATAAATGCCTACCTATACCTATCTTTCCATGACACTTCTGACATTGACAACGTTCGGAACATTGGAATTCGGCATTGCTATAAAGAAAATAAATTAATACTTACTTATATTACAATGTTATTTTTATAATGTTAACACTACAAGCTCTTGCTACTCGTGGCCAACAAAAAATTATAAAATCAAGCATGTTTAATATTTATTTCTGTATAAGTGCTTTGTAATCTTTACAAATATGTGAATACAAAACGGTATATTCTTACTCGGCAAAATCTCCTAGAACGAAAAATAATTCAAAAATTTTCAAACGTCCTCGTTTATCTAGTTGTGATTGGTTGAATGAGTTATAAACAGGCAATCGAATCATTTGACTTGTGTTTATTATGTGTTGGGTCGTATTTTTCCAGAATTTATCTTTTAACTCACAGTTAGTGGGTTTCTGTATAAATATTTACCTTGAAAAAAAGTCAAATAAATCATTATTAGTTAAAAACTATTCGTTAAAAATTAAGAATTGGGTATTTTACTACATATTAAAATCATAATTCTATTTAGTCCGTTCGTTGGGTTTTCAAAAAATATTGGCAACGTATTTTTGCCATTTCATATCGCAAAACAATTATAAAGATAAAGCGCATCAAAGTTCAAGAGTGGGGGCTGGTGACATCACGTCGCTGGTAAAAATTGTAGCACATAGTGACGTCACGTGGGTTTTCAACGCACTGTATCGTCTTCATTTTTTTTTTACGTTAAAAAAGAAAAAATACGTGTCCAAATTTTTTGAAAATCTATGTGACGCACTAATTATATTTTTTTCAGTAAAATACCCTATTGATCGAAACCGTCATGTTAGCCAATTTTTGTCATTGCTTGAGTTAGCTACATATGAAAAAGCTCGACTTAAGAAACCTAATTGTAGAACAATTCAAAACCACGGCCTCAACCTTCCAAACGTCCCACATTATCGCGAAATTTCAGCGGTTTTCAGGACAAGTACCAAGACAGCGGCGTCTTCGGCTGAAAATCAATAGAGCGCGGGTGGTGACCCCGCCCCGCGCGGTCAGCTCCCACCTTGACACCGTGGCTCGGGCTAAACGGACCGGTTCTCCGCGTTGGTAACCATTAGAGACTTGTGCTGTAATAGGATGCCGATATGGAACTTGGTTTGGAAGAAAAATAAATGGGATAGAATGCCTACCCTTACCAAGCATACGTTTAAAAATGCACAGAAAACGTTGACAGGGCAAATAAAACAAAATTATATGATGAAGCAAAGAATTCTTCAGGCGATAAAGAGACACATTATGTAATGCGCCGCGGTACTTGGCTGGTTATGCGCCAGCACCAACAGCATCCTGGCTGTTATTGCGGATAAGCTGGACACGCGCTACGTACAGCTCTGGGTAATGTTCCCACTGCTGGGACGCAGGCCTCCTCTCTAGGAGAGGGAATGGGCCATAATCCACCACGCGGACCCAATGCGGGTTGGTGAATGTCTCATGTCTTCGAATTTTTGGTTCTAGGACATGCCGGTTTCCTCACGATGTTTTCCTTCTCCGTTTTGAGAGCAGTGGTGGTGAACTACCTACTAACCTTCCATAGATTCTGTGGAATCTGAAATTAAACTTTTTCCTTAACTGTCGCTTATGGGCACCGGCAACTTCTGTCAGGCACGGTTCCTATGGGACAGGCTACGTGAGCGCAGCAGGAAAAAAAAACTAGTAGTCTATGAATGCCAGTCTCACTACATCACTTCACAATCATCAACATTTATATACTATATATACTAGCGGCCCGTCCCAGCTTCGCATGGTGGACATTTATTTATTTTAATATAGCCTATGTTACCCAGGAATAATCTACTATTCTAAATGTGAAAGAATTTGAGTTTTTGAGTTTATTCGTTACAAATTCAAAAAATACAAATCATTCCTCTTTACAACATTAGTGTAGATTTAAATTGTAGGGCTTATCTCAGGAGTTACTGTACAAAAGTATAACCGATAAATCTGCCGTTCTCAAATATGTTGCAGATCGGCTTCTAGTCTAACCGGATGCTGTTGAATACCAGTATTTTACCGGCCTATCTGAGCGACACAACCCAGTAACTGGGTAACAAGATAATAATATCTCTTAGCAAAACTTGTGTATATTTTCTTGGCTTCTGACTTGAATTGATTGTAAAAGATCTACAAAGCCTCTGGTAGCCTGGAGCCAACATCCTAACGTGCATTTCAAGGCATGGAAAAGTCTCGGTATGTTAAGATGGATGGGCGTCGGGAGTCGCAGGGCGATTCCCGGCCACGGTAGGCGCGGATCTGCGGACCGCGATGGGTGGCTTGCCGTCTGATAACAACTAGGCCCGGATCGATGGAGCGTTGTGTTCCGCGCGCACCTCAAAGAGATGTCAGCATAGAACACGGGGCCCGCTAGGGTCAATGCCTGCCAGGGTTGCGGAATTGATTTGCTTGGATCATCACAGCCCTGGAACGCAAAGGGTATTAGGAGGATCACGGGTGGGCTTTAGTCAGTAAGAGTCTGACACTCCCTTCCGCTCCGCCCAGAGCTGGAGAAGTCATTTCATGATTTCCAATTTCAGAAAAAGATCGATAAGTATGCTAATACAGAATGTTTCAAAGGTGAATGACAGCTAAAACAATAAGAATTCTACATTAATTTACTTCACTAAGTAGGCATTTCTTTCTACTGCTTATTATATGCATAGCAGGTCAAAGACCGAGTAAAACCGTGTTAAGTAGCTGTGCCAAAATAACCCTTATTGCTGTGGAATACGGTCGATTGCAGTTAATTGCATTGACACTGCTTATTTCCATACGATTGCATTTTCCTGGTGCGTAGCGTTAACAGACATAAGTAGGTACATACATAGGTCCCTAGCAGATACGTAGTAAGTAGATTTGCGCAAGTGTATTAAAAAAAATAGGTGTTATGTGTGTTAATATCCAGGTTGTCTTTAAGCTATAAAATATATACTTATTTAATTTTTTACTGTTTTTGTAGTGATCAAGACGTGTGTCAATTTATAAAAACCTTTGCTTATGTGTAATATTGCGTAATACAGTTTGCACTATCACGTAAATAATTTCATTCAGAAGGTTTACATGTACTTATTATACATGTACTTATATTATATACATTTATACAATGCAGAGATCCGGCGAAATTTCAACATTGTACCTTATAACATAACTAAAATGCCCAAGCGCGAAGTTTGAGCAGTTCACTACTGCCGTCGAATTCCTTCCAAATTACCTCCACCTTATCCTCTAATGTACCCAACTTAAGACACAATGACGTCACTCTTTCAGTAAGTAATCACGCTAGAAGAGACCCCGCGTCATTGGCGGGGTCACGACCCTACCGAGTCTCCATTGGCTGAAACGGTCGCCTGAAACGACACGCGCACATTGACAGCGATTTGATAGGCTTTCAGGAGATTTTCAGTATGTGGACGAGAATTTACGATCGAATGCGGATTATTACTATGTAAGTATATGGGTTGAATAACAAAGGTGGTAGATAGGTAGATAAGTGTAACGAGCATTTAAGTGTAAAAATAAAAATGATTAGCGAACAATGCATTTTGTGATTTGGGGGCTGGCCTTAAGAGTTGATTTTTTGATTTACTAGTTTCTTTTTTTTTTGTCGTTATTTTTGATAATTAAATACTCCTGGGAAATAAACTAAGTATCCTATGTCCTAATCCAGGATATTGTCTACCTGTGTGCTAAGTTTTATGCTAATACGTTAAGCAGTTAAAACATGACATTAACCGACAGACGAACGGAGTTATTTTTCCATTTATAATATCAGTATCGTATGGACTCACACTTTATGCAAATTATAAAATAAATGAAATATTATATGTAGTTGATTTTTTCACGATAAAAAATGTACAGATTTCTTTGTATGTTTCATGATAGGTAAAGCCACGGAATCAACAACATAATACTATAACTTTGGATTGCTTTTCCCTCTATAAAAAATCTTCAAAAAACATAGACGAAGCCCCAAAATATATGGCGTCAACAATCACCATAGATAAGAATAATACGGTGTTAAAACAGCCCCCAAAAATCATATTCCGAGGGAAACAGTCCCTAGAGGACAGTGACTGCTATCTCTTACCATTCGAAGTATCGGGATATATGGCCGTTATGATAATAAACGGTTTTTTGTTGATATCGGGTAAAAAACAGAGATGATTGTATGGAAGTTTGTGCAAACTATTTCGTAAAAACCTTGTGAATAAAAATTTCTTGCGTCTTTCGATTCAAATATTGATATTAAAAAACTACATCGTAATGCATGACCTTATGCTGTGAGACTTTTTGATCACTATTATTCAAATTATATCATCATCATTATCAACAGCCTGTTGCAGTCCACTGCTGGACATAGGCCTCTTCAATTGCACGCCACTTAGATCCATTTTCGGCTTCTTGCATCCAGTTTCTGCCAGCCGTCCTGCGTAAATCGTCACTCCACCGTGCCTGAGGACGTCTTACACTACGTTTGCCGAGACGCGGTCTCCACTCTAGAACTCGTTTACCCAAACGGTTGTCGGTTCTACGACTAATATGACCAGCCCACTGCCACTTCAGCTTACTAATCCGGTGGGCTATATAAAATTTCAAATTATATAAATATTCGTAATTAATTCTTATTCAAATGATAATTCATTTTAATTTTAATGTAATAATGACACATAATTTCACAAACCATATTTGTACGCCGGACACGGTAGAATATTTTGATCATAGGTAATACAACATAATGAACATAACAAGTTTGTACACAATACTGACAACTATATTATGCATTCTTTCTGTTTCTTCTATTCTAGACTTTGCTAGTTTGGAAAATACGTAAATAGGAGAAGAATGTATTTACATTTCCTTGTCCATATATCTTCTATTAAGTTGTACCTGCCGTGTTCTATATTTGCAACACTTTTTTTTTCTGTCTGGGATGTCATCAAATGATTTCTCCCGCTCTGGGCGGAGCGGAAGGGAGCGTCAGATTCTTACTGACTAAAACCCGCCCGTGTTCCTCCAAGTGCCCTTTGCACTCCAGGGCCGCAGTGACTCTATCTTTGCAACACCCTAAGGTCTAGTGGTAGAGAATTGGTACCATAAGGCACTAAGCTGCCTTTATGCAGCGTTTTTCTCTACTAGGTGGATGTTTTAAGTTGGAAACTGCGACGAATACTTACAAACCGAAAACCCTAGAGCCAATCATACAACAATATTGCTTATATTATATGAAACGTTTGAGGAATGATCTCAGCGTTCTTTATCAGCCACGATAGCAGGACGTAAACAAGTGCTCGTTTATAACATTTATAACGTTCATAAAGCTTATCTAGAGACTGACATGTCTTGTGTTTATCGGTGCGCTGGCTAGGATACGTCCCCTGGCGATGTCTGAGGAATGAAGTATTGTATTGAGATATTTTTGTGCTTGGAGACTTTCAGGTCGTCGAAAATACACCTGAAAATGTGATTCCTCTTCTTTTCGAGTTGTTGGTTAACTTTTTCATCATTTAGGCCTAACTTTTTCATCATTTAGGCCAAGAAAGTGGCCAGTTTGATCGCCATCGCAGATAATACTTCGATGAGGCTGGTATGGACTATATGAACTTGGGTATTGCACAAGAAAAAAGAGGTCTATGTTCAGTGGGCGACGTCGGGGTGTGGATGATGTTGATGGTGACTTGGCCGTGGATGCGAGGTAATCCTCAGGTTGATAGTGACCTAGGCACATGAAGGTATTTCCAGAACATGCTATTCAGGCCTCAATAAAATTATCATTCATCATTACGCGTTCAACTTTCTGATTCTGAAAACATATTTTTCACGGTTTCGTTTATTCATAACGTTGTTTTGTAAGAATAAAGCTGTCTGAAATTTACCTGAATCCAATGCGGTAATTTGTATGTAAACACATTATTATTAAAATTCGCACAGTATGGGTTCCGTATTAGTCTTTTGAGAGGCTCCATCTATTAACTGATCGTCATCATGGCGGAGGAGTTAAAGTACAACTCTCACACGTACTCTTTTTTTTCCTCAAAAGGCCGGGTGCCTTTTGAAGTTTTCCCCCGAAAATAAAAAGTAAAATAAATAAAAAATAAAATAATAATAAATAAGTAATAGTAAATTAGGAATCATGAGGTAGTTAAATAAGACAGAATACTTTTTTAATAAGATGTTTATTTATTAAAGCAAGAATAAAATGTCCCAATTTAAACAGGCGTGATAGTCACAAGAACGATGTTGAAATAAGCGTGCTTGATAAACTTTGACAAGAGGCTGATAGCAGAGTAGGTACGGTATATAATGTAAATAATTACGTAAGTAAATATGTATCGCACGTAGGCATTTAGAACTGCCGCTCAATAACTAATATAGGTAGGGGAAAGTTGCGATCGTTGGACTAGCTCTTTCATTGGACCACCAAGGTATTTCCAAAACTGTCCAAGCTTGCAACACCCAAACTAGTCGAAACGAGTCCGTGACGGCTCAGTTGCACCCCCCTCTTACCTCAGTGACGCTGCGGCACGTGGCGAGGAGTGACGCGTGTGGTTGTGTTTGCGGCGGTCAAAATCTTATTAATTGACTCGGAACAATTTGATGTAAGTATCATTCTATTCATATTTGTTTGTGTGCACTGGTATGAAATATTAGATAATTTAATTGTGATTCCATGAGTATTATTCAATTTCGTCTAAGCATGTCCATGTATATTTTAGATTTTTTTTTCTTAACGAGTACCTTGTTGCCATCAATGGACCTCAAGAGAGTTCCACCGTTGGACCGGTTCAATCATAGCAACTTTTTTTGTTTTTTTTTGTCATACTTAATTATGGGAGTAGGCTACGAGTATTTCACTAATTATGGAAAAAAACTCTTGAAAAATCATTATAAATTTATAATTTCAGAATGTTGCCGAAGAAAAGAAAATACTTTACTTGGAATGAAACTAGCATGAAATTACGATTGTCATTTTTTATAAGATTTATTTTTTAATGTGTGTTATCTTTGCAGTTACTACAAGTGACCTTAGGTTCTATTATGTTTATTTTTATATACTGTGTTTCTGTCTGATTATATCTTCATTTTTATGACCTGTTGATCTCATTTAATGTGTCAAATGTAAAATTTAATTAGTAACTAAGTAGCATATAACTATAGTTTGTTTGCTTGTCGTAAGTATATGAGTATTGTTTGTCTCTCCTCGTATGCCATAATTTAATCATAACTGATAATTATAATAAGTTTCCTTGATTGGACCTCTAGAACAAATTTCTCGAAGTCCATTAATGGCAACCTGGTGGTTCAATGAAGGTGCCCATGGTCCAAAGAAGGTAACAGCCCAAGATTTAGTTTTCTTCGATTATACCAAAAAGTGTAAGCCCGAATTGTTTGTGCGTTTGATTATTATAAATAAAGGTCCTACGAAATAAAAATAATAAACTGCTTTCATTTTATCACTTATATTTTTTAAGATATTTTGTCGTAAAGTTAAGTGGTCCATTTATAGCAACCTTCCCCTACATATAAGTAATTATGTTACAAAGTGTTTTCATGCAACAAGTTTGAGAAGTTAACAATATTGTTAATTTATTTGTTACAGTAAAAGCCCAAAAAACGACCTCTAGAAAAAGAATACTTAAGTACATTGTTTTGCTATCAAATATTTTTTTAATTGTAGAAATATGTACTTACGTAGGTAAGTAAATAGTAACTAATGATTATTTATTACAATTTTTAACAGACTTCCAAAAAAGGAGGAGGTTCTCAATACGACAGGTTTTTTTAATATTTTCGTTTGTGTCAGTGTACGTACCAGTAAAAATCCGAAATTAGTAATTAGCGATTGTCGCAGATCAGTTCCGACTTTTACCAGTAAATCTATACTAATATTATAAAGCTGAAGAGTTTGTTTGTTTGTTTGAATGCGCTAATCTCAGGAACTACTGGTTCGAATTGAAAAATTCTTTTTGGGTTGAATAGACCATTTATCGAGGAAGGCTTTAGACTATATAACATCACGCTTAAGCCAATAGGAGCGGAGCAGCGATAAAGAATGTTTTAAAATCGGGGATTCCACGGGGACGAAGTCGCGGGCAGCAGCTAGTACATGATAATTCTTAGGTTTTAGCCCAAACTAGTTACTTACCTACAGGTAAGTAACTAGTTTGGGCTTTTACAATAGGGAACATTATGATCTATAATCCATTGCTTATCCTACTTGTTCATTAAAATAATAAATGACATCGGTAGTTGAAAAATAATTAGTTTAGTTATGAAGCATTAATACGTAACTAGTACCTACCTAATCAATAAATATAGGTACATAAGTAGGTATATAAAATTATTCCGTTCGGAAAAAACAAGATATGTGCGTACAAAGTCGCATGCAAAAGGTAGTTATTATTAATAAAACAAAACGGGGATAACAGAGTAAATGTCAGAGTACCTACTTTCTCTTCATGGCAAAATTATTTAATTAAGAACTTTTTCAAAAACGAGTGTAGCTCAGAGGAAGATATTTTTCACTGTCTATAGGGAACATGCAGAAACTATAGGTGGCAGCACAGACGCGTCAATGTCAAGTATATTTTACTTATAAGTTTCAAATTTGCAACGCTAGATGGCAGTCTACTTCGTGCACGTTCCCCTAAACGGAGTGTACAGGAAGTATAGGTGGCAGCACAGGTCAAATATTTACAACTTAAACGTTTTAATTTTGCAATACTAGATGGCATAGTCTACGCTGTGCACGTTCACTATAGAAAACTTAAGATTGCTGTCAATGTCTCGGTAAAAGCACAAGTTTCATTAAAATCGGTTCGTTGAATTCTAATAAAAGAGAGAAATAAGGACAGGCGAGGTAAACGCTCTTTTTTTGGATGATTTTCCACGCTGGACGAAGCGGAAGGGAGTTTCAGATTCATACTAACTAAAACCCACCCGTGTGTGTAGGGGAAGTCCGGGAGAGTTGAACCGCTTTTTGTTTAAAGTATCGTATTTTCTTATTAATGAGACTTAGTGATTCAATTATTATAATAAACAGTAGCTTATTTATTTAGGTGTACTTATGCATAATTACTTTTTCGATATTATAGTACTGAAATATGTTATATACATTTTAATAAAAAATGGGATATGAGTTAAGTCTCCCCACCCTTAGGGACACTTGAGTCGGGGTCTGGGGAGAGTTGAACATTGCTTTTTAAAGGGCAAATTAAAAACATTTTGCAGCTTAAATCACAAATATATTAAACATAACATTGTAAAATGAAATTATATTATAAATAAACACAGTTATTGCTCTTCTTATGAAGAGAAACTTCAACATTTTCTTTAACATTCACGCACCGTGTTTAAATTAGTTAAGAAGTCTTCAATATTTTTTTTTATTAAAACAAGTACCGCGAGACAAGCTAGTGGCTTCAGCTGTTCTTGAACTCACTTCTGGATTTCTGTTCCATTTTTTGTTGCCAAGCACCAGGATACTTTATTGAATTCACCTCCGCGAATTGAAAAGCCAATTGCAATGCTTGCTTTCTAGTCATACCGTAGTGCATTTTGCTGCATGATAGTAAAAATTCAACTAGGAGTTTTTCTTCAGAAACATTAAATATGTGTGACTCTTTATACTGACTGTCTTTTTCTTAATTATTTTGTAATTTTTATTCGTTCAACTTACAGCATCTTAGTGTATTTCTATCAATTTTAAACTTAATAGATGTATTTCTTAAAGATGTACCCTCTGTTACCTCACGCATAGCGTTTCCTAATTAAGTGTGTGATGGTAAGTGTTTTTCCTTTGCATGTTGTATCGACAAGGCATTTTTCATGCAATAAACCTATGAGAGAAAATAAGACTAAACATTAAAAAAAAGAAAAAGGAAACAATATACAAACAGGACTCGTGTATTAAGGGTTCTAAATTTTTTTTTTAATTTAGTCGGAATGAGTTAAATTTCTACATCTATAAAACTCCAAATATCCACACACAAATACTATAGAGGGTGACATTAACCACTGAGCATGTCTCCCGCACCCGCCACGGCGCAAGTCTCCCGCATATACTACTTTGACATTAAAGTTTATTCACAGAAAAAACAATCAATCTTAGCGAAAAAACACTTAGCACACATCAAACTACAATAATCAGGCAGTACAATAGTAATTACACACAATGCGTACCTCTATAAACACGGCTACAATCTCAATACTACATAAATTAATAAAATTTACTTCGTCGTAACAAAAACACCTTTCCGAACCTGAGAGCCAAACAAATCAGCAATTGTAAAAAATGGTGGCATGCTGGTTATTGGCCACCCGCGCTCTATCAGTGAGCCTATTGGCGTTTCATTAGTGCAAAATTTAAGTTGAATTTAAAAGGTGGTTCAACTCTCCCACCTGAGCAAGTCTCCCGGACTTCCCCTACCCTTTGCGTTCTAGAGCTGCGGTTACTCTTTCGAACAAATTTTGCAAATCCTTATTGCTAAATCCAAGCTTATTGGTAAATCCACCGCTGATTAAGTCCTCAAGAGGTTAGTTAAATTACGTCACGAGATTGATGCAATATTACCTAGGTAAGAAAATAATACAGCAGAAAGAGACAGCGGCTCTTAACTCTTAAATACCAAACAACTTTGTATGTACAAATCTGTACAAATATTCTACTTTTTCAAAGTGCCTTAGTAAAAATAAAGCTCAATCTGGGAATAAACATTTTATAGAAATTTAAAAAAGAGCCTAGAAAGAGTCTCGAAAAGGCTTTTGGAATGGTACAGGATCTACCTAATGCCATTGATTGATAACAAGAGTGATGCTAAGTTTTTTTTTATAGAAACTGAGGTCGTTGTTTTTAAATTGCTGAAAACTGAAGCTTATGAGTTAGTGAGTGTTTACTTTGTCGAGGATGCGGAATTTGTTCGAAAGAGTCACCGCGGCCCTGGAACGGAATGGACATTTGGAGGAACGCAGATGGGTTTTAGTCACTTAGAGTCTGGCACTCCCTTCCGCTCCACCCAGAGCAGAAGAAGCGATATTCTTAAAAAAGAGGATTTGATAAGTGGGGACTGAATCTCGTATTTTTACCATCTGTGACACGGTTTTTGATGTCTAACAGAAGAACTGTCTACAAGACATTGTTACATTGTCTTTTCCCTTTTAGTTTTCATTATGCATTCAACGGTACCGTTAACTTTTATTTTCTATGGCAAACACCTAGTGCGCAGCCCTCAAGCAAGTAGTAGAAATATACCAACACAAAAACATTTTTTTTGCGCAATTTCAACCAAACTTTTGGATTGTACCTAGACGGATTAAGCAGGTCCTAGATCATATAAACACTTACAAATCCAAATTATGTAGTTTGTAATAAGCGCATCAACATTTTTCAGCTTTTACTTGGAATTTTTTAAAATCCGTAACTGGTCACTAAACAAAGACAGCAACTTAGTGTAAACAAAGGAAAATGGTACCTACATATTCCCTAGCATAAGCCTTATTGCCTTTCAAAGCTTTGACGCACTGCAATCCATTCGGATATAAATATTTCACTTCAGAAAACTTTCAAGTCACTTCACTTTTTAACCCTTTACCCACTTTAAGGGTTGGCAACCGCCACTCTAATAACACCAAATTATCACTCAATGCCATAACAACGCCGCTTGGCATCTTCAATAAATTGTAGCTAGTGTTGTACTGAATCCGAAAAATTATTGGCTATGATTCAACGAAAATGATAAAAGAAACAGGTTTCAAATAACACAATTACACGTCAATCTTTCAAGTTGAGGCCGATGTTTCCTATCAGACAACCCCGAGAAGAAGCACCACAGCAAACTCAGACTTCAGTCTGTTTTATAAAAGTAATTTTTGTTTCAACAAAATAACTTTAAAACCACCAAATTACACCAACATCCCCTAAACGACCACCAATATCGTGTGTTTGAAGTTAACTGGATTGACAAAACGGTATAAAGATGCTTTATATAGGTAACCTTAAGCATGGCCCTATGCTGGCCTAGGGTTAATAACGATACACTTTTGCTTCGGGTTCACCCACGGTATCAAGCATTCAACCCCAGGTCAGGCATACTGGATGTATTGTTTCGTGATAAATGGCTGTTGCTTTTTATTCATTATCGTTAAAGAGGTCGGTGTTGTTGTTAAGCGTGTTTATTTGTCTTGTTTACAATCAATTTTTTGGTGGTAGGATGGAATTTTCTATGAATTCTATAAAGAATTCTGATTATTTCCGTTGAAAAAATCTTCGTCAGACTTTCTGATTTTATAGTCTAAAAATAGTTCTAGTAAGGTATATTAATTTATTTACCAATAGTAAGTAGGTATGTATACCTAAGTAGTATATTCTGAATGATATAGATATTGTTTATTAGATCGTCGCTCCGTATCTCAAGTCATTGACATGCATAAGTACCCTTACCCTATTTGTATAATAGTAAGTAGGTGCCTATGTACTGCGACAAATATTAGGTCGGTACATATACTGAATTATTTCACAAGTGTGTGCGCGAACAGCTGCATTCTCACTTCCCACAGTCTCATTGTACAAAAAGACACGATTGTGGAGACCAAGAGCAGGACCAAATGCTTTTTTTTTGGATGTGAAATCATCAAATGACCCCTCCCGCCCTGGGTGGAGCGGTAGGGAGTGTCAGACTCTTACTGACTAAAACCCACCCGTGTTCCTCTTGTGCCCTTTGCGTTCCAGGGCCGCGGTAACTCTTTCGAACAAATTCCGCAACCAGGACCAACGGCTTCAGCTGCTTTATTAAGCACGGGCATAACTAGCCGGAGATAAGCGGGGTCGGGCCAACTGTTAGATAGCTAACGGGTTTTTCCATTAGGAAATGGTACCGGTCTGCCCCTCGTTACCTACTAACTTACCTACTGAAGGTGGATCAGAAATTGGAGCTACAATCTGTTGACATGAGCCAACCGAGAAAAAAGCCGAAAACAAATTTTTAGGAATGTATTGTGACGTAGATTATGTACTTATTATTGTGATACTGAAGAGATTGTGGTTGTGGCCAAAATCAAGTCATAGTTATTTTTCATAGACAAAATTACAGAACAGTTACACCATCTATTGGCAAATATGAAAGTTGTCGATACGTTGGACATCTAGCGGATAAACAGAATAACCTCACAACGCAGTACTACTTTCAGTTATAATCCACTAGATGTCACTAAGAAAAAAGTTTCAATTCCATAACACAAGATGGTGTTGTTATAATTGCGTAAAAGTAGCTTCGTGCGTATAAAAATATTATATTATTTTATGGATATGGCGGTTCGGCACACCAGACGAGACCGTGACTTCCACCGGACCACCAAGACTTCCAAAGTTGGTAAATACTTCTTATAGTCAAGCAGGGTATTTTCGCTTAGTGGCACAACATAGATATTGAGAATACCCACAAACCATATTAAATAGTAAGATAGCGTAAGCTATTAATATGAATACCTAATAATATAAGTTAGATTTACTGTGAGTCCGAGTGTCGAAGGACAATGATTAGTTTTTTTACTTCTAAATTTGTTCTCATGTAAGTGAAATGTAAATTTCTTTATGAGAATTAAATGTCTTTAACCAGAAATAATTAGAACAGGAATAAAAACTAGTACTTACCTTTGTCGACGGTAGTTATTACACCCCGTCATTAGGACCACCTTGAACGCCGAAAAAGGTGGTCTTCTGTTCGTTACGAATACTTCATATGATTTTAGGGCAAATTCTTAAATGCAGTTGCAGGAAATAGATCTTACCTACTTACAAAACATAATAAACCCGAAAATATAGGAAACTCATTGCCAACACAGAACATATGTTCGTATGGCCGGTATAACGACAAATAATGAAAATAATAAAAAGATTGAAGGTCAACTGAAAAATAAAACTGTGTTAATCGGCGTTCATGTCGTTATTTTATAATCACTGTATCGTACAAACGGTTATTCAAAAAAGCAGCATTTCTCTAATTCTAATTTGAAAAAAATCAGTAACTGGTCATGACCAGTGTCTGAAATGAGAAGTTAGAGTTCAGAATGTGCAAAATAAAATACTCAACATGCTTAAATATATATCTAGATTAAAATAAACAAAACCAAAATTACTTCTATCATTTTATTCATAGTTTACACATTACATGTCTATCTGACTTCTTAACAACGAAGATACAATGATAGAATAACAAAAAAAAAAAAACAAACATCAAAAAGAAAATGCAACACAATATGACGCCAAAATGTACGTAGTCAAAAAACAAAACCAGTTACTGAATAAAAAAATGCACTTAACACACTATAGGTCACTTTAAGAAATTTTACATCGATTTTAGGTTGGCACACACTAGCCCTCAATTAATTACAAAGACTTCTTTAGATTAGAGCACAAAATCGATTGGCCAGCCTCACATATATATATATATATATATATATATATATATATATATATATATATATATATAACATAACATAGGAATATGCTCTATGCTGTATGTTACTTAGACTAATTAGTTCCAAAACATTCAAATTCTAATATCATACACATTCAGATTAGAATATAGATAATGTTTTACTGTACAATATTCATTCATTATAACACCAGACTGTACATTTATATTTCGGGATTTAAAATGTACATGAATTTGGCAGATCGGACCTCAAAGCCCGTTAATTATTTCACTACGGATATTAAACACTTATATTTGGATAATTTATTACTAACAAGTATTTGAAACCGCAGTACTTGCGGACGTATTTGGTAATACACTGATTAATTTAACTTATTTTGTCATCTAATCACACTCGCCGCATCCACGCAAACATATCCTTATCTATACAGACAATAACACCAATAAACATACTAAACAGCTGTCAAAAATCACGAAGAACTAGTGTGTGCTATAATTAGAAAAAAAACATCACAATTTCTATGTACCAAATCAGATCAAATTATGTTAAATTGCAACATTTATCTAGTTGTACATAATTCCAGTATTTTCCTTAAGTATTAAATGACCAAACACGCTTGCTCCCTTCACAGAGATCAACTGAGTAATTGAATACATCAATAATACATACACCATGTACTGATTCATTGATTTGTTTAATTCTCTAGTACATCAGGTATTTCCTATCCCTCAACTTCAACCATTTTTTTATATAATTTATTCAAACCTTACTATTATAATGTACAAGAGAAATATTAGGATTCGTAACAATTTGATTAGTGCAAGTTTAATACATCCATCTGTTTTATAATTGCTAAGTTTCTCATGTCTAGCAGTAAATCAATTGTGGCCGATATTGGCTATCACTAGATAAATATAATGAAAAATCAAACATCTTAGTTCAAGAAAGTTGGCCTCAATGGACTTCATGCTTAGACAATGGTCCAACTTTTACTGGTATTCATTTATCATCTAAAAAATACCACTTGCACTCAGTCAAAACCTAAAAAGAACCTTTTTTGAACAAAATAAAAAAGAAATCATAAAGATAAGAATGTCAATAAGAAATAAACAATTATCAACATCGAGCCACCTTAATTCTAATTTTGTGACACCCTAGAGTTACAAAATGTCAAATAATGATACAAATACAAAAAATACTGTCGAAAAACCATGATTCAATCATAATATTTTAAAGGAACGAATGTAATTTTTTTACAAAAATTAAGAAAGAATTAGCATTAAACTTATTTCATTATTCCAGCTCGATATATAGCACATGAAAAGATTAATTGAATAACTCATCATACTAAGTCCCTACTCGCTACAAAGTGAAATAAATTCGATAAAAAATAAATAACAAAAAGACACGATCCTTAATATATTGTTGAAGATAGTAACTTAAACGTTATCATTAGCTCACTTTGGCTAAACATCGATTTTGAATCGACATAATTTTAATTGATGATCTTAATCAACTATTCACACGAAATGAAAATGTTATATAAATTCTTACGCTAAATGAGACCATATACAATTGAATACCAATTTATTTATATTATATTCTACTTAGCTACCTATATTATAATTCTTTTACAGTCAGCAAGTCTTTGAACTTTTTAGTGTTGCTTACTATAAATACAGGATTCCTGCAATTTATTTTTGGCTTAATCCCATTTCCACAACTTCATTTTGGCTTACAAATTCAATATTTGCAGTTTACGCCAAGAAAAAAATAGTCAAAATGAGATTAAGCTATATTATTGTAGAAAACCAGATACATAGTAAGACTTTGAGTAGGAATTAAGTATATGTTTGTAATAGAGATAAGTTTAGAAATTAGTTGCAGTATGAACATGGTAAATATGACTTTATAAAATGAAACTTTAGATAACCTGTTGACCAACACTGTCAAATACAAAACCTTTACCAAAATTCGCAACTGACCATGAAAGGGTTACCAACACGAAAATACGGTTGGCGAAAACTGGCATAATACCAAATACACTGGAGTGCTCGAAAATTAGCCTATTTAGCTGCCAGTGCAACTTCAACCAGACTATTGGAATAATATGTGTCAAGTCCATGCAAGGACTTACTAATTCCGTAAAGGCCGAATTAACTTGACGATATTGAATAACATTAATAAATCCATTTTATGATTACCTTTACACATTCCTTAAACTCTATTAACACCAAGACCATCATTTTTAGAAAAAAAAAAACAAGTCTTTGCATCTGCACTTGCTTGCAGTAACAGTTTAACACTTTAACATTTGTTATTTCCCTTTTTTTACAATTTACCAGTGGTTTACGGCATCGCAATAGGTTGTGAATAAAATATTTAATTTTGATTAACTTTGCTTACAAAAATAGCAACATATCGCTTTAACGTTGAAGCTAAGCGTTTAAACGTCTTTTTGTATACTTTAAAAACCTCTAAACACTGTAAGCTGTCACCATACATGTCTAACACTCTGTTTTAATATGCCTAGCGTAACAAATATACTTTGTACTTTAACAACCATATGCAGTTAGCATATGAAAACTTGGCCATACTTAAAACATGCCATATTATGGCAAAGGTCTGCTACATCAAGAAATTTGAATCCAAAAGTGGTAAACATTTTCGTTCGCCACATTTAGAAGCTGGCCACATTATGTACAAAGACAGTCTTCTACAAAATATGACCTTGTGTAAAAGTGACCAACATTTTCGTACGCCATTTTTGGTGCCTAAACCACTGGTAAATGAAGTGATTCGTCTATTCCACTTTCACTATACACTAAGCGTCACTGTCGCGTCACCTCAAGTGTCAATTTTCACGTATTATGAGGATCTTTTTGAAGTCCCAGGATCATTCTGGCTCCGCGAACATAAATGAGAACTTTTCGTGGGAGGTGGGGGCGATGACGCGAGCCTCTATCAGGCACTGCACGACCCAGGTAGTGGACACCAGGGGGATTTGGTCCTGGTTGGCTTTGTTCTGTACTTCATGTGGGCAGTCCCACTCGGTCACCAGCGCTAGCGCTCCGGACATGTTGAGGTCTTCCTCGTTGACCACTCGCGTGGTGGCGCCGGCTAGGGTGCACACTCTCTCCCAGAATTTGACAAAGGTGTCCTGGTCACCGCATAACAGGATGATCTTGTCTTTGAAGAATGTTGCGTTGCGACGGCCTGAGGGCGGCACCTGGTGAAATTGTATAAGTTAATCATAACCCTTATAGCGCTGACTTGGAACTATTTAAATTTATGAACAGTCGTCCTAGTACTCGTACATTCACACAGAACCTGCCAACACACGTAAATAGGTCACATTATAATTTTACCAGAACTAAAATATTTTCCATTCAGCTATGAACATAAAAGGTCCAATTCCAAGTTTAACCATTGCTACTCACCCAGTTAATGAACCTCTGCTTGAGTATAGACCAGCCAGCCGGCAGAGCGAAAGAGTCTATGTCGTGCAGGATGCTGTCGATGCAGCTCATGATGACCCAGCCGTGCGACACGGAGCGGATGTCGGCGGAGAGGCACTGGATGTACTTGGCGGTGAGGCAGGGCCGCGGGGCAATTAACTTGCACACGGTGTATTTGTTTCTGGGTACGTCGTCAAAGTGGCTGGAAATAATTAAGAAGGTTGGTTTTTGTTAAAGAGCATGAGGTCTTAAAGGCTCATCCATGTGTGAAAGCTCGGTGACAAAGACGGGAGCGGGGGCAGGCTCAAGTCAAGATGGCGATTGTTGAAATGCATAAGGAATTGAGCACGTGACACTTCGGCAGCGTTTGTCAACGCCATTTATTTTTGACGTTTTGAAATTGACAGGTCACACGTCTAGAGCCTGAGGTAGCGAGTGCGGTGTGGTGGCCACCGCGCTGGCGTCTCACTCCGTTTCAGACCAGAAGACCCGATTGAAGAGTGCGGTGTGGTGGCCACTGCGCTAGCGTCTCACTCTGTTTCAGACCAGAAGACCCGATTGAAGGTCCACCTGAGAGCATTTGGTGGCTTCCTGTTGAGCACCTGCAACACCAGTGGCAACGCAGATGTTTTGCCCTTTCAGAGATCAGACTGAGAGTTCAAGTTGTAGAAAGCATTCGATACCTAGGTCCGGCTACGGGAAATTGCGATTGTGAAACAGGGCATATATTCGTGGGCGTCTACTACATGATCAACCCTCTGGGGACTACAGAAATGAAGTTATGTTAGTTTTCACCTATACAGGGACCGGTCACAGAACTCAAGGGCCGCGAAGTCTGCTATTACAATAGTGTCAGAATGGTCTATCATTGATTTCCTAATGGTTTATGTTTACAAGATTGGTAATCTACTAATATATTGTAATAGCGAATTCCAATGTTCAACCACTAACACTCCATTGAAAGAAATGGCATAGAATGGTAATCTCGTACATAATGACAAATGAATGACAGACGTAATTGCTTGATCAGTGACCTACCCCTAGAACGTCATTCCTTTAAATAGCTCGGTTATCAAAAAGTATTACGAGACCAATGACCAACCAATGATCGACCATTATGGATTTAGCAGATTACGAACTTTTAGCAAAATAACAATGGGATTGTGTTGGAATGACGAAGTTATAAAAATAGCAGACTTGGGGCCCAGGCCCTCAGTAACAGTAGCGGGTAACGCGGAGATCGTCTCTTTCCTCCTTTTAAAGGTACCGTAGTCAACGGGTGCCCACGTCACTCTTTTACCAAATCGTCGTCTATAGCTGAACTGTATTTCTATGGCCTCTGTAGCAAATTATCGTCCTGACTAATGTTGCAACTACCTCTGGCCAGAGTCCTATTAATGTAGCTTTGTGCGCTGGTTGTTCAAGTTTTCATTATTTTTTAAACATCGTCATATTTCAGGCAATTTACACAAATCCTGAATTCATTATACACCAAAACCTTCCTCATGTATCACTCAGTCTATAGGCGAAAACCGCATAGAAATCCGTTTCGTAGTTTTTGAGTTAATCGCGTAAAGACAATCAGAGAGACGCAACAGGCGGAGTTATTTTATAATGTGTACTGGTTTACCTGTACACAATCCCTCCACCTGCTTCCAGCTGTTCCTTGAGGCGTTCCTTGTTGAAGGGGCGGTCGCAGAACTCCAGGTCCTCGGTGTCAGTGCCGGCCACTGACGAGGTGGTCTCGCCGTCTTCCTCTGACGAGTAGTGACGGGTCTCCGCGCTCTGGGTGGCCTGAAGAAATTAAGAAGACAACATTAGAGACGAACATGAAAGGAAATGATTTTAGATAGTCAAAGGGACCTGAAGCAGATAGACTACATGGAAAAAAATGTGAGCAATATTGAAAAGGTTTGGTGGTCATTTTCAAGTCGACATACAAGCTAAGCAGTCATAACTTGCAATTTGCTGCCGAACAGGCATTTGGATACTTCTTTTGAAGATAATGTGTGGAAATGCGAACAAAGCTTATACAATTGTCACATTGAGAACAATACCTGTGTATTTATTTTGCCAAGTGTGTAAACTAATTACGTGAGTAAAACGAACATTCCTTGATAGTTTAAACAAAATATTTTCATTTGTAAAGCAGCAGCCCAGAATATAGATTTTAATCGTAATAGGCGAAATGAGGGTGGCACACATCTTAACGTCGCAAAGGCATAATTAAAGATACCTTATCAGTAGTGGCAGCGGTCCGCGTTCGCTTTGGCGGCTCAGTGCAGGTCAGCAAGAAATGCAGTCCCGCAAACAGCTTGGACTCTGGTCCCGGTATCGGTCCCATTTTGGACACCGTGTCCTCGTCGTTCTCAAACTTAGTCAGCTTCGAATTCTTCTTCCCAATGTTCTGCTTAGACGCGCCTTTTAGCTGCAGTGGACCCGCTGGAGAAAGATTATGATAGGTAATTTTGTGACTTAGGTTTCAATAGATAAGTGTGATTATTGATTGGAATTAAATACCGATTAACTTCATTGCTTCTTATGTATCTTCTTGCTGTGTCAGTGTGACACTGCTGACAAATAGGTTAGTTATACTGGTGTTTGGAGATAAATATTCACTTAGCATCTTGTTGAGATGGATTCTTATTGTAGTCCCCCAACTGTGCATGTGAGGGGACAGTTGCAAGCTGCTGCGCAAATGCTTAAGCTTTTGTCCAAGTGTAAAGTAGCGAAAGTTGCTTAACAATAGCTATGAATCTAATACGATTCACGGAACTGAATAAAATATACATATCGGCGCGAAGGCAACGTAACAACACATGTCAGTTAAAAATATAAACAATTATTATTAATAATGGTGGTTATGTAATGGTGTTGGGTATTGCTTTGCCTTCCTGCATGTGCATAAAATCCTTGCATTTGCCTTGTAATCTTGCATGTGCATAATATAGCGGGCGGGAGGGAGGTGCATACCTGCAACCCACTAGTATTCGCGGAAATTAAAACTAGATATATTGTTTTCAATTTCAAATTATTATTTAATTTAACGAAGATCTAAACTTTGTTTTGTAAGTTTTCGAGGCTTCATATTGAAAGTGTAAAAACGAGCGTTTTGGAGCGTTCGGCTCAGTTCTTCCAAGCCCTTGCCGCCGTTGTGGAATTTTTCGAAAGAGTTACCGCGGCCCTTGAATGCAAAGGCATTTGGAGGAACACAGATAGTTGTTTAAGTCAATAACAGTAAAAAAGACTTCTTCAAACGACTCCCTTCCAATCAAGGCCTCGATTCTTCAATGACATTTTCAATCCATTAACCAAAAATCTTCCTAACACAGGATTTCTTTCTGAAACCTCACCGTGGCGAACCTTGAATTGCCAACACCCATATCATATTTTTCCCAATTATAGAACTTGTTGTTACCGCGGTAGCAACTTCATAATATACAGTAAGAAGGCACTGTACTACCTAATCCCACTCGCACCCTCTCGGGAAAAATGTCGGGAAATAGTAACAGAAATGAATGAATGAGTCCCCGATAAGATCCAGTTGGTTCTCTTTTCGAAAACACAGAAAAAGCCTCCCAGTCCCCGTCCAATCACCGTGTATGGCAAGTCTATCCTTGGGGTGAAGCGAGGTAACTACCAAGCTGTCATCTTGGATAATTATACCACCTATGCTGATAAAAAAAGACAGGCCCGTCCGCGCGCCGCCATCGTTCAAGGTAGGCTCAATTTTATGCTGTCACTCTGGTGCAAATTGCGACTTTTTACAGCGGTCATCCCTTTCACCATGTACTACGCTTGCGATGCTTTCACAAACGGCCCTTTCTCCTCCTAACTCTTTCGCAAACTCTCCAAAACCGCCCTTTCTCTTCCTTAGTATGCAAACTCTCCAAAACCTCCGTAAAATAACGACAGCCCCCTACTTTTTTGTACTTTAGTAGTTATTTTTTTTTATAGCTGTTAGTTCCATGGGTTGGTGATCGCTCATAAAGCAAAAAATTTTGAATGTTTTGTTATTATATGCCACACTGCGTGGCTTGACTCGCACTTGGTCGGGTGTTTTGAATATATGATTAAACTAGCTTATGCCCGCGACTTCGTTCGCGTGGAGTTCCATACAAAATGTTAACCCCTTTTTCACCCCCTTTTAGGGGACGAATTTTCAAAAACCCTTCTTAGCGTATGCCTACGTCATAATATCTACCTTCATGCCAAATTTCAGCCCGATCCGTTCAGTGGTTTGGGCTGTGCGTTGATAGATCACTATGTCAGTCAGTCAGTCCCTTTTGAGTTATATATATTTAGATAGATATCTTTGATATAACAAAGTGTGCTCACATAGCGGCTCACCTTTAACGCCGTCAATCTTGCGCGGCGTGCGCTGCACCTCGGGCTCCACGCCCGCCACCTCCTCGAGGCGCGTGGGCGGCGCCGAGTTGCTGCTCTCGCTCATCTCGCTGCTCTCGCTGGCCAGCCGCTTGCGACCCATCGGGGTGCTCTTGGCTTTTCCACCTGAGATGAGGAGATTGGAGTTTATAATATTTGAATATGCACCATAAATCAGTCTTATTTCACGGGAACTACCGTGCGTAGCGTGGTAGTGTAGATCCTGAATGCAGCGAAGTATTCTAGCTCTATCTAGACTCTAGTTTTCACACCTTTTTTTTTTGGATGTCAAATCTGTAAATGTCTTCGTCCGCTCTGGGCGGAGCGGAAGGGAGTGTCAGTCATTACTGACTAAACCCACCCATGTTCCTCCTAAATTCCTAATGTCCTTTGCGTTCCAGGGCCGCATTATTGACTCTTTCGATCAAATTCCGTAACTACTTTTCGAACCTACCGCGAGCATCAGCTGGCTGGCACCCGAGAGCGGCGCTGTTCGGCCCCCGCTACTAGGTCTCGCGATCACAGCAATCATTCGAATGTTGAGATTCCAAATTCAAATCACATCACTGCCGAGCAATATGGAACTGATAAAAACCATTGTAATGTTTACCTAATTAATAATTGTATATCAGCCACTTCAAAACTACTTATGTTAAGTACTTACTACTGGAAGTCAGTTGTCATGCCAATGTTATCAACGTTTATCATCGTTTCCTTGACCTAGATCAATGCTCATCTATCCATTTGTATACTTTTATATTTTAGAAAGAAACAATCTTGAAAATATTATTTACTAGCTGTCGCCCGCGGTGCCGCCCGCATGTATAGCGGAAATTAAATCAAGGGAACATAGGTAGGTACTCCTGAGATTAAACATATCCTATGTTTTACTGTTGAATATAATCTACTTCTGTGCTAAATTTTATTTTTCAGCCGTTCCGAGACACACATAAAAAACATACTAAATAATAAATACAGATAGAAGAGACAGCAGACTCGCGACAGGAGATTTGGATGAGAGATGTAGACACAGCATGTATACACACATACATTTGATTGAGAAACTTATACAGTCGACTCTCGTTAATTCGAAACTCGAGGGACTCTTAAAATATTACGAAATATCGAGTGTTTGAAATATCAAATGGTTCTAAATTGAGAGGAAATAAATAAAACTACTAATTATTAAGTGTTACTATAATAAATAATATGCCCCTCATTTTCAATACATTTGCGCCAACCACAAAAGAAATCTACGCTCATCCCATAACCGTCTTATTCACTGTCCCTCTCACCGTACTGAGTTCATTCACTGTTCTTTCTTCATACAATCTATTTCTCTGTGGTATTTGCTTACCCCAGGAAATTAGGATGGCAACCAACCGATTAACCTTCAAAGTTAAGTTTCTTGAGTACATTCGTAAGAAGTTGACAGTAGTTTCGTCACAGAGCTAATTTTTTACACATTATTTGATTGCATTAACTGTTGTTGTGGTATGTTCGTGTATTAGTTTATTAATTTGAGTACCTACATATTATAGTATTGTATTGTATGTCAATACTAATATTATAAAGAGGTAACGTTTGTGAGTTTGTGACGTTGTAAGGGGGGTAATCTCTGGATCTACTGAACCGATTTTCAAAATTATTTCACCAGTAGAAAGCTACGTTATTGTGGAGTGGCATAGGCATATATTTTATCCATGTATTGCCACGGGAACGGGAACGGGAACAGCGCGGGTGAAACCGCAGGGCGCTGCTAGTATACTATAATTATATTTATCTTTATACTAATTTAATATTAATGGTGTTTCTGTTTTTTTGTTCCTTTTCATATTGCCTCTACCACTATAATTCTCTGCATCATCCAAAGGTTGACTGGTATTAAATTACAAAGGCATTAAGTCCGCCTTTGTATATCTATGTACGTAAAGTATTAAATAAATAATATGGATACCTGCTTAATATAGTATTTATAAATTAATTAACCTTTCTTTCTTGTTTTACTATGAAACCCTAAAAAAATCCCATTATATCATCTGCCTAGCCTTTTCCCAACTATATTGGGTTCGGCTTCCAGTTAAACCGGATTCTTTAATTTAAATTTCGGTAATAAGTTAATTTCAACTTCGAACAATTAGGAAATTGGGAATTCGTATTTGAAGAGTTTACTTTTGCTATAAATTACTTTGATTAAAATATGTACTTTAAAATATTCAGAAAAAATACAACACAATTATGAAACAAAATAAAAAATACAATAAAAAAAATAGCCGCCCGAACAGGGACTTGAACCCTGGACCCTTGGATTAAAAGTCCAATGCTCTACCGACTGAGCTATCCGGGCCGTACCAGTTATGCCGAAATAGCCGCGTTTATTCAACAACAAAAAAACATACTAACTCCAAGGTTACTGAACCAACTGGTTACACATGTGGTGTGTGGTGTACGTCGTTAGTTTAGTGGTAATAAAGCGCTACTGAGCGCGGGATTTTGGGTTCTAGTCCGGTCGGATAGTTTTTTTTAATGGAATTTCTTAAGTATTTTGGTATTGTTTGGATTTGTGCTCGTTTGGAGGCCCAGTACATGGGACATCGGGAGGGTACCTGAATAGGGTAGTTGACTAAAAAAATCTAATTAGTCCGTCAGATAGATTTCCAAAAAATATTGGACACGTATTTTTTCTTTTTTTCACGTAAACAAAAAATGAAGACCATACAGTGCGTTGAAAACTCGTGTGACGTCACTACTCGCTACAATTTTTACCGAGCCGTGACGTCACAAGCCCCCACTCCTGATCTTTGATACTTTGTATCTTCGTCAGTTTTTATAGATTTGATAAAGGAAAAAATACGTGTCCAATATTTTTCTATAATCTAACTGACGGACTAAACATAATCATATATTTTTTACTTAGGAAACATCCCTATTGAGCAGATTGAGTTAATACTCTGTAGAACCCTTTTGTCATGCCAATTTTGATAGCTTTTCAGGCTAAAGTGGAGTTTGAGAAATATGTACTTAATTTCAATTGGGGGCTTAGTATGTATAATGTGAGTGGATGCGTGTGTGAGTACTTCTTCAAGTCACTTGTGTATGTGGTCATTTTAAGGTACTAGTGACTCTTGACCTTGCAAGCTACTGATAATGCAACATTCTATCACAACAACACTGAATTGACTCTACATGACTAAAATAGAATCTACATGTACTACATTTACATACAAACCTCCCAGAAGAAAATATCAGTGAAAACCACATCAAAATCAAGAATGGAAAAAGTAAACGGAATCATCAGCCTAGCCTTTTCCCAACTATATTGGGGTCGGCTTCCAGTCATACCGGATTCAGCTGAATACCAGTATTTAATTTGAGAAGAAGTAAACGGAATAATAAATAATAATAATTTGCAGGTAAAACATAAGACTTTATTTTTAACTACATATTCAGTAATGAACAATCTCATGTTACGAGTTTACCTGAAATACCGGACGTGGATGCTTTGGGGCTCTTTGGTGAGGCGACACGCTTGCGCGCGCTCGAGCTGCTGCCCTTGTCCCGGCTGCGAGCGCTGCGGGGACCCTGGAAATTAATCAAACTGTCAATAAAAATAATACAAACATTGCAGTTTTAGGTTTAGGCAATCAAGCCTCTGCCTGCGTCTGTTTCCGAACGCATTTAACCCTAATCTCTTCAAAGTTAGAGTGAACAGGCTTCTTCTGGGTAAGCTCATTCCATCGTCGACTTTGTCTCTGTCACCTGTGACCTAGACTAGAGTTAAGAGCAAATCCATTTCACAATAAAAAAGAAAAAAAAAGCAATTGTCTTTTCTAGTATTTGTGTTGAATAACGTTTTTTCATACACGTGGGCTTTGTCATTGCAGTCTTTCCGCTCCGTCACGATCTCAGCTGTAATGACAACTCGTTGTTTATAGAATGCTTCATTTATAATTCGAAATAAAAGCTCGAGCAAAATCGATCTCTCCAAACAATTATTTTAATTTTTATATATATTCTTGTGGCTGTCCCAAAAAACATAATTTCACTCGCTACTCAATCAAAAAGCGATTATTTAAATGTTTCAAACAAGATCTGTTTGTATGCCATGCTGAGTGTATACTTTATTAATTTTATATACTGTACACCTTAGCAGCAGATATGGTCTGCCGGTGCTGTGGCGAACCAGATTAAATACATCCGGCGGCCACACGGCGCTGTGCACCACACCGCGCTGCGCAGCGGGGGAAAACTGATCTGTTAAAGCATAGTCATGCCGCGTCGCGTCTCGTTGTGAGCTGACCTAAGCTCGACTTCTAGTCTAACTGATCATCTCAAAACTTGGTTCTCCGTCAAGGCCCCAAGTCTGCTATTTTTATAAATTCGTCATTCCAACACGATCCCATTGCCATTTTGCTAAAAGTTCGTAATCTGCTAAATTCATAATGGTCGATCATTGGTCGGTCAATGGTCTCGTAATACTTTTTGATAACCGAGCTATTAAAAGAAATGACTGCACAACGACGTTCTAATGGTAGGTAACTGATCAAAGGAACTGTCAAATTTTAGCAGATTACCGCATACGTTGTCAATTCATTTGTCATTATGTACGAGATTACCATTCTATGCTATTTCTTTCAATGGAGTGTCAGTGGTTGACCATTGGAAAGTCATAGTGACGCTTTTATATTAGTATATTACCAAACTTGTCAAAATCAACGATTATGAAATCAATGATAGACCATTCTGACACTATTGTAATAGCAGACTTGAGGCCCAGGTACAGTGGAGGGCGCGGAGGGCGAGCGAGCGCGCGCGAACTCCTTGAGCGAGCGCGCTTGGTCCTAGTGCCAGTCGCTAGCTGTCACATAGCGTGTCACCGTATGTTCTGTTTACCTGTATAATATTATCAAGGTCCAGCTCCCTGTGGTGCCGGCGGCGCGGCGTGGAGGGCGCGGAGGGCGAGCGAGCGCGCGCGGACTCCTTGAGCGAGCGCGCCTGGTCCTCCGTGAGGTACAACTCGCTAGCTGTCACCATAACTACCGTGTCGCTGTAAAGAAATAACACCTTAATTAGTTTCTCTGTCAAATGTGAGAGTCACCAGCCTTCGGGATACGAAGCACGGCACCAGCCGATGTGGCGACACTTGGAGGTCATTGTCCAGCAGTGGTCGGGTGAAATATTGTTGAAAAAGAACTATACTCCATTCACAATAAGATTAGACATTGGAACAAAATTGGCATTAAAAGCAAAAACGTGATAATAATACCAACTGCTTACTGCAGCTAACATGTGTCATGCCACCAACGCAATAGAAGTCAAAATCGGTTGAACTGACTGTAAAAAAGATGTATGTCAATGTCTAATCTTATCGTGAATGGGGTATAGTTATGTCTAATGAGGAGTTGTAAGCAATCCCATGGATACAAAGCCACTGCCATGGCGTTGACATCTCAAGGGCAAAATCAAAAGGATATGGACTCCTAAATATTAACAAACTGACAATCATTTATGGAAATAGTATCACGACTTCGAAAGTAAATAAGCTGAAATGTACGACATACGGCTTATTTTTCGATGATACTAAAACATTCGTGTTTTTAGTCTGCATAAGTGCTGACAAAATTATAGGTAGGTATGCGAATTTTACAGACTTTTACACTATGGCCGACACCGACTTATGTACATACATATATCAAATCTAATTATGTTTAATGGTTACGTGGAGTACATCGAAATAAATAACTCACCCATCAGTAGTACATTTGTATGTGACAGTCCCACTATCATTCTCCTCAACGCCAAGCACCAATCCAGGTTCATAGTTCTGCTCCTCATCAACCATCGCATACACCGACTGGCCCTCCAAAGGCAACGTCTTCATGTCACCAAAGATTATGAAGTCATCCAATAACACCTTGCTTTGGCCATCGTCGAATTTGATCAAATATTTGTTTGGCTCTGTTATCTCCAATACTTTGCCTGAGTAATAACGTTTGTCGACCCATTTGGCCAACACCACAGTATCTGGAGCAAATCCAGGGTATTCAGGCTTTACAGCTACCTTTTCAACTGGAGTGGCCGGCCGCGGGGACGTTGGTCGCCGCTTCGTCTTCAGTTTACTAACGGATTTTGGCGTAGCAACCAGTGACGATAATGGTTTCTCGTCTTTGGGAGATTTCAATGGGGAATCCTTATCGCCGTTTTCGCCGTTAGTTGGTACCATTTCTGGCGAGTTCATCCCGTGCATGTACTCCGGTTCTTCGGGCTGAGTTGGCAGCAATGCCCGCTTAGTCTTCCCGGCCATATGCCGTCGACCTCGCACACGAGTTTTCTTCAACGAACTCTTTGGCGTCGCCTTATCGCATTTGTTTACTTCCTCTGGACTAGCATTACCATTACTCATCGTACTATCACTGGAAACTGATGTTTGAATACCGACGGATACTTTATCTTCGGTCAGACCCTCATCTACTGAAGATTCTCGGATATGCGAGAATATGTCTTGTAGCTTCTTCATTAAGGCATCGTATCCCTTGACTGATGTTGTTGGGTTCGCGATGGATTTGCGCGGCGGTTGCGGCACAACGAACGCGCCGTCACTGGTTCGGTTGCTAGAAGTTGATGTCGAACTGACTGTGGAAGCGAAAGAGGTTCTATTCGGCAAGTTGATCATACCACCACTCGTTACGCTCGATGGAGAATTGCTAACGGACACATCAGCCATGTACGGATCTATCGTGAATCTTTTGGAAATCCGCTGGTATTCCCGACACATGTCCATACCGAGGTCATTGTCTGTTCGGACGACATACAGAGACAGGAATTCGTTCTCCTCATTGTGACTGATATGGACGTCGAACACTGGTATCTGCGGCGTGTTGATTGGTAAGGAATGACCGTTCGCAAGGGGCGAAATTGTTGACGGAGTAGCATTATTACTGGACCTGAATGACTCATTCTTTCCTCTCTTGCTTTTAACCGAGTTCAGTTTTGCCATATCGGGGGTACTATCACTGTCCTCAGTAGTGATCTTGCCTTCCGCAATCTCAGATGGGGTAGACGAGTCTCCATTGGATAGCTTCGAGATCAATTTGGAAGCGACAGTTGGCATAATGTGTTCCGGGCTCTCCAAGTTTATTGAACCAACACTGTCGGTGCTTTCCTGGTCTGTGGTCTTCTCTATATGAAAATCTTTCGACTTCGGTTGCGAGAAGTTGCCTTCATCAGAATATTTGTAACCTTCACTTCTAGTTTCACTTATTTTGTCTGGAATTATTTCTTCCTTCCGATTCCTGACAAGCACTGGGTCGCTGTTGCTTGCAGTTTTAGTTTTCTCGCCATTTTGTGAGCTGTCAAGGGGCGGCGAAAGTTCTAGATGGAAGCCTTGGGAATCGTCCAACTCCGAACCTTCCTCTGCAATCGTTTCTGGTATTTTCGGCGGCGGTATTTCTGCGACGAACTCTATGCTGGGTCGCGAGCTAGAACTGTCGGAGACAACTACTACCTCTTTCGGCTCCTCTTTGGACAGTTCTATTTGTACTTTGCGCGGTGTTTTACGTGCCTTGGTGATGTCAACGCTGGCTGGTCGGGATTTCGGGGTCTTTGGCGTTTTGGGTTTGGATAATTCAGCGCTGTTAGATCTTTTGAGTCTCCTGGGGCTTGACCGGATGGGGGTGCGGACACGGGAGGTGGACGGAAGTTCAAGCTCATCGATCTTCCGTTTGGATGCGCTTGTGATCTCGGACACTTCATTGTCCAGGGACTGGGTGGAGACTGCGAACTCATCATCGATCAGTTCTAGCTTCTGGATCTTTGCACTGCTATCTGATGGGTCATCTGACAGCTTTCTTTTAGGCTGGGTGGTTGGTTCTTCTGTAATTTAAAGTATTGTTTAGTACTTGCATTTTTTTTTTATTATTATTATTTAATATTTGCAATGAGACTTACCTTTTGTATCTGACGAAATAACATTAACCTCGTCAGTTCCGCTGCTAATAGTCTGAAAGTAAACATGTTCAAAGACATTATTTTTTTTATGACATTATTATAGGTATCAAATTTATCTCCAAAGGCAAAGGCAAAGGAAAATTTATTATAATAAATAGCACTTTTTCTAAAAGAAAAAGTGCTATTTATTATAATAAATTTTCGACATTTTAAATAAAATGAATGAATATTCACTTTCACACAGAATGCCAAGTCATATATAATAGTGAAAACCTTGCTATGCATATTTTCTAATAAGAACAAGATAAAAAATAACAACAAACAAACCACAATTTCATCATCTGGTTCATAAACAGGACTGTCTGGGAATAGATTTTGAGAATCATCTTTATTTTCTACGGCCCCCAAACTGTCTCCTGCCGCATCCACAAGAGGAACTTGAGGGACTGGTTCTGAAAAATACAAATCAAATGATTTACCTAAATATCAAATTGACAAGTTATGTATGAATATACATGTTTGTCAATCGGGCTGGTTTCTGCAACTCCACGACTAATCACGTATTTTTCGTGCATGTGGGGCGAATGAGACATTAGATCCACCATAGCTCCCCAAGGAAGGCCAGCAATACCTTAGTGTTACTAACTATATCACAGAGGGATGTTCGTTAGTTTAGTAGCACCATAACATAAGTAGTACCTTGTGGCATTAAGTCTACTTCTAATTTATGGCAATTAGGTTGCAACAAATTAGAAGTAGGCACAGGGCAAACATCAAAATTAACTGAACTAAGTAATTTTCTCGTAAGGAAAAAGAGTGTGTCCGATCCAATAAAAACATTTGATTCAACCGTTTCAACATTTGGTTGACAAACAACATTTCACTTGTGGAACTCGTGGTAGGAAGCTCATACTAAAAAAGATGTTTACCTGATTCCAAATACATATTATATATTTACCTAAATTACTAAAAAGAGCAAAGCACTTCCTTTTCCTTTGGACAGAAAAAAATGCATTTCAATTATTTTAATTCTTTACCTTTTCTACTTCATATAATTATTGTAATTTGGTAAGAAGGGATAATCAAGATTAAATAAGTACTGACTCATTCAACAATTTTTTTAATTGGTCTATTAACAACAGAACAAAACAACCAAAACTGATAACAATTACCATGTGAATCTATACTAACATTGATAACTCAACATTCAATAAAAAAAAAACTTTACTATTTTAATTTTATTGATACAAGAGGCATACAAATTAATCTCTTAAAAATAGAATTTGTACTTAAAAAGTGCAAATGGTTATGACGGACTTGCTTGTTGCCATCAAGGATGTAGCAAGTGAGAGGCCCCTAATTTAACAAGTTGTTCAACTTAACTGTTGTCTAGACCAAACTAGTTCTATGTGGACATGTTGCAACTTGTCTGAAACGGACCCAATAGAGCTGAGTTATGTAAGACGCTCTAGGTTCAAGGTCTTGTTTAATTAGTTTTTTGAGTTGCATGGTGGGCCTATGAACAAGAAGTTCTAAAAAAGCTCTTTATACAAAGAATATGGAAATATGGTGATAAATCAGAAATTCTATTACAAGATTTAATGAGAGGCAATCATATCAGTCAAAGTAAAAAAAGTAATATAAATTGATGATAAAGAAATAATTTATCTTAGAAAAAGTCTAGGATAAATTATTTATTTACCATCAATTTATTTAACTTTTTTTTCTTTGTAATAAAAACACATTATTCTGTTTTAAGAAATATTATAATGCAAATGTGCTGTATTTTTTGTATAAAACTCTTCTTCCCCCATGATTAGTTCTACAGTAAACATAGCTGGCCCAAATATTACAAACACTTATAATAATATTGTATACAAACATATAAAGGGGAGGCGAAGAGTAAATAAATAATTAGGTAATTTATTCAATATACTAGATCAATTAATAACAAGTAAATAAGGATTTATGTCTTTGCATTAATTTATAACTTTAGATATTTGGTTAGCAAAAGGTTTAACTGATGCTTGCATTCATATAGATAGTTATGGCATCTTGTGACTCGAACCAATTTTTGTGGATTACCGCATATATGCAAGCACATAATTATGCTTTTCTGATAAACAAAACAATTCTAAGTAAAATATAGGTTATCATTGATGTTATATAGTTGAATAGACACTATGTCAAGAGAAAATACCCAAATATGATTAATAGTGCTACCAGAATGAGTCCAACTTTCATTCTAACCTTAAAATTATGCTCTCCAAATAATTTCAATGCAGAAATACGCATACTAGCTTTAATCCTTCATGCGTTTCTTAAATTAAATGTTATTTCTCAGAAGAAATAACAAAAGCTACGACTAACGGAAATGTATTTGTAACTCAAAAATAGATACAAAACCTTATTGATGTTTGGATTATAACCCGACCAAAAAAATAGGTTGATACTTGGCCAAGCAATAATTTCGTTAATCTTCACAGTTTTTTAAGTTTTATTGAAATCCTCGAATGCAAGATGGGACATTTGATCATAAATATAATATCAGTGTATAAATATTGTTTACTGTCAATAGTAATCTGCAAAAATATAACATAATTCTTATTAGATTGAAAGTTACATGACGACATCTTAATTTCGGTCGGGTTATAAGGAACGTCAAACATGAGTGTGAAAATAATAGAAAATTACTAAATGAATACTACCATTACCTGACTCTGGTAGGTTACACTCCATTTCAACAATGGTATCCTTGGTTTCTTCCATATTTTAATCAATCTAAAATAAGTAATTGATCCAAAAGTGGCGCGAGTTAACACCGTAACATCTGTCACTTAGATTAGGTTGAATCTATAAACATTTCTAAGTAGATAAATAAATATAGAAATAACACAATAGAATAACTGGAACTAATAAACGTTGAGATTATAACAAAACGCGGGAAACTACGTGATAAATTATATTTTTGTAATTTTGCGAACAAACCGACATAAGCAGACCGCTCGCTTGTTGATCCGGCCTGAGTTGCCAGAGTCAGATCGTACATATTCTACTACCAGAACAATTAAATATAATTCGCTTTATTTCATTGGCAAATCCGAAATTAGAAGTTTAAAATATTGGTGATACAATAATTAGGTATGGTTACTTACAACGTTTTCCTTTTGTTAAAACTCTTAGTATACTCCTGTGGTAAACTCAAATGTGTTTCATAGAATAGTAGCAACACCATTATCTTCGATTTGGAAAATATAAAAGAGCGCGAAAACGCAAAATTGGTTTACAACGTTTTCATACTCTGATATGTATCACTTATTTTTTGAAGTGAATACAAAAATGACAGGAAGTGGTAGAGCTGCTCGTCTGCTAAAAGCAATGGAACATCTTAAATCTATGACTACTTTTGATCATGGCACTGTTCTTAGCAAGGTATTTCGTTTCATTATATTATTTATTTGCATAAAATGTAGGTACCTAATAATAATTTGATGAAGTAGTAATAAAATTACAATTAAATGACAATAAATAATATAAATAAAATATAATAATAAAAAAGTCAATAAAATATAGCATCATCTTTGGGACCTAACACTTGAATAAAATTATTGAATGATTTAATATCCCTAACTTACCAACAGTAAGGGCAGCGGGACATAGTTTTTATAGTATTACAGCCAGACTTATCAGTATTTGTTTGTTTTCAAAGTTTTGTATTCATGTATATAGTTTTAACTTCTTTATATTGGTTACTTATTTGTTTGTGTGATATTAACCAAGCGTAATTCTATGACTGATCGAATTTGGTTAAAATTTTACATTGGGGTAACCCATGACAGTATATTGTACGGACGCAGTCCCTGACTTCGTTACTCGATAGTGTTGTGTGAAATAAATTATTCGTTTTATTTTTCTTATCAAGTTCGCCGTAGTTATCTTGATAAGAAAAAGAAAAGTGTTTGCATGGGTCAAAATGCAAAAAAAAAACCAGAGCATGGTAATATCATAACTCATAACAGCATGGAAATATTAAATTCCTGCACGTAGGTATAAAATATAAATAGGTAATAAAACTAGACGAAAGCTTGAGAACAGATTAATACAGGTAGGTATCAATAAATTCTATGAACACTTCAGCAAATCAAATCATAATTTTATTTGAAAACAAAATCGGGAAATTAAAAAAAAACGCAAGTTTCTAACCGGACTGCCTATTGAAATATTGATAAAGTGTAAGTCTTGTTAGGGGTACCTAACAAGACTTACACTTAACTAGGTACCTAATTATTTATATTTATATTTACTTTTTATGATTAGTAGCCTCGCGCATGGACATTGGCATAATACACGGTGCAATGTCATAAAAAAAACGAATTAAACAATTTAAATAAAATACCTATAAAGCAGGATCACTTGCAGCATTTTGTCTTACAAACCATACTACATTATGTATATCTAATGTTTCATGTATGTGTCTTTGTGCTGTATGTATGAAAAACAGTCGCTGCCGATGTGACCTCAAAACTTGCCCCCCATAGGCCAGTAGCTGGGTACGCCATACGCGTATGGTGTTGTCCACAACACAAGACGCGAGGGTCAGATAGTAGCTATATGTAAAATAGGATCTGGAACTCAACTGTAGACTGGAAACCAATCCCGAACATAGGTAGTCGGAAAAATGTTAGGTAGATTAATTGAGGCTAGCGTCCATAATATTTAATGTAGAAGTAGGTAACAATCAGTCTTTGGGCTACGTACAAGAAGCCCCATCTAGAGAGGACTGGCTATCTTTGGACGAGGCCTTCGCCTACAAAGGGGTGCTTGTAGACTAAATTATAGAATAATAATACATATAAGATTAATTAAAAATGTATGTAAAATCAAAACTAACAACTACATTTAGGAACCAAACTTAACTACTTACTAACAAAAATAATTTAAACATATGTAGAATTCAACTTTTTCTTTTTGTAATCTGTAACAAATAAAGCTTGTATTTATTTATAAACTGTCTTTATCGGCTTTTGTCTCTGACCGTACCTACTATCTACATAGATACAATAAAAAAAGCCGAGAATCGTACCGTTTTGATCAGATGGCATTGTATCTGTTTACTTAACTGAATTGAGATTTAATAGCACTGATACTGTCCGATACAGATCTTAACATAATGCAAGTTTAAAAAGTTGGTTCCTACTGAGATAACTCTTTTCGGCATGCGTTAGCTCACGAAGCGTAAATGATATTTTTCGAGTTCCATATGGGGGATGATACAAATTGGTCCAAGTAGCTAACCAACAGAGCAGTAGCGGTTTATACTTTCTTTCTGAAAGGTTGAAATCTAACCCAAAGTAGAAAAATATTGCTTAGTAAATTAATTATTTGGCTTGTGCTGAGAAAACTATTGATGACAAATAAAAGAATGTAGAAAGAAATGAATGGAGAAAAGGATCAAGGATGTAGGTAGGTACATGACTAAAGTCGGTGCTAATTTTTTACCTATAAAAAGTCGGCGAGGGTATATTATATGTCTATCTTTATAATAAAAGACATCCTCATTATTACCCTTTTTCGCCATTTAGTTGACGGCATTAACTTAGGTTGATTTCCCACAATTAGCAAAAAAAATACATACAAAGATAATATATTATATTGTTTCTTAATTTTTACAAAATACAGGTAAATTTGTTAGCACATTGGAATTATGAAGCTGGTCTGGCTTCATAATTCCGCGAACTTCAGAAGACTGGAAGACTAGATTTATATTACTAAACTAAACTAAACTGGACTAGACTAAATATATTCATTGACAAAAATTTAATACTTTTAAATGTACTTGATCCTTAGACACTTGACGTAAATATGAAGGGAAAATTGGAATTACTCTTCAAACATCTTCAGATCACAACCTAATCTTAAAAAAGTCTAGTTCGCAACTGATAAAATCAGCGATCAGTTCATCGTAACCTACGTTAATAGGTTCCTACTACGTAAACCTACCTACGCCGTCGAATCGATCGAGAGCGAGCATAGTTTCACAAACATCGACCATACAGCTGAATAAAAAGTATTCCCGTACATAATGAGCATTGATCGGAGCAGTGGACGGTGGCCGAGTGGCAACGGCCCCGACTTACGAATTGTAGGTCGCTGGTTCAAGCCCAACCAGGCGCATTACTTTGCAAATAACCATGCAGGACCAGTGGGTCCTGGCTGTTATTTGTATTCTGTCTTCAGTCTTGCCAAGAACTATCGTGTTACCCAGTTAATATGTTGTGGAGGCCTGGTAAGCAACTGCTCCACGTAAAATAATGATACTTCATCTGAATCCGGTTTGACTGGGAGCCGGCCCCAATATAGTTAGGAAAAGGCTAGGCAGATGATGATGAGTGACTTCGATGCATCTATAACTGCTGTGTTTTCAACGCTTGAGTTAGTCCGGCCTCGACGACGACCCTCCCCGTCTTTTGCCTAACGAGCCATATATACGAGCCGTATTAATTATTTTATTAATTGCAACAGGTGAAACTGGAACCTGTTTCAAATGGAGCATATAAAGGCATGTTTACGGTGGACAAAACTATGTGCAACATGGGTGGGTCCCTGCATGGGGGCTACATTGCGTCTGTGACCGACGTGCTATCGTTTTATACACTACTCAGCACCACTGTCGGCAGATTGTCCTGGACCACCAGCATGAATGTCAAGTAGGTGGTTCTATTTCTCATAGTTTTGTTTAAATAACGTGCTTGTGCCCCGGGAGCCCGCCTTCTGGCTTTCAATGAAAAAAATAAATAAGGTTCATATCTTATTATAAGGTAGGTAGGTACCTACTTATGAGAGACGCATAGCAGAATCAGTCTCAAAAAAACTTACCGTCACTATCTCGACGTTACTGGAAAAGAAAAAATGGCAGTATGTACCTAATGAAATTTGCTGTTAAATCGCAAAACGGGCTCGTCTTCTTCCATACCATTAGAACAGAAAACGACGTTTTCTCAGTACTACCCCCCTTTCTAATTATTCCTAATTTTCCGTTATCTACTATCATAACTGTTAATTAGAAAAATAGGGCACAGTATTTTACTTAGATTTTTTTGTTCACAGTTATGTTGGAATAGCTGCTGACGGCGAAACAATTAATGTGGTTACAAAAACACTTAAAAATGGCAATTCTTCGGTTGTTGAAATATACTTCCACAATGAACAAGGGAAACTTGTGGCTAAGGGCACCACGTCGTTCCTGACCGCTCACGATAAATACCAAGGAATAATTAAAGACATTTTAGGTTTTGATGTATATGAAAACTAAAACAATATGGAAATCTAAATATAGTAGCGAAAAGTTTTGCTTTGTAAGAAATAAAAGTGAAAAAGGGATAGTGGTAAAATAGGATTTCCAATAACTACCATTTGCTAATATTTTTTTTGGTGATAGTAACACTGATACTAAGCTAGGCTGTATTACTTGTTATGATAGTTCCTATCCTACATACAAAAATAAACAGCATGAAAATTCAATATAATATTCTGTGTAAGCTTTTATTTTAGCCTTATGACATTGTAGTAATCATGTTTAATTATCACCTATTAGACAGTTTAGTACCTACTGGAAAACACTGAAGCATAACCGTACAATACAATTAAATAAAAATAAATTATCTACGAAGTTTGTTGTCGAATTTTATTTGGGCAAAATTCTGTCCGAATCAAGAAAGGCTACCACTACGAAATATACTGAGCGCACTATATTGCGGCAAACTTGAACCACTGTGTAGACGTGTACCTAGTGCCACCTTTTATTTTGATACCTAGGTATAAAATACCCACATTATATTATGTTAATTTATAAAATTACCCACATTATTCTTGTAATTTATTCACGACTTGCTCAGAATGTACAGCAGTGGTATTTTCGTTTTTGGCGCTAAAACATTTTACAACGAAACAAGGCGAGATGCCATATCTGCTTTGCCGCTGGAGATGTCTTGGAAAATATTTTCGTGAGTTACTGGCGACGAAGGTCGTATTTTAAATTAACTGTGTTTTATATTGCGTTGTTTTTTATTTTATTTTGAATTTCGTTACTATATAATAAATAGGTGGGTATAGACTAGTACCTATCTATTTAATTTATTCATTTAATAGTATACCTAATTAATTTACCTATTGATACTGCCTATTAAAATAAATTACTGGCCAGTTGGTTTAGTAGTCCCAAACAACTGCGCTAGCCAATGCTGCACGGATGTTCGTGGGTATGATTCCCGGGTAGTGCAAAATGCCACATGCCACACTCCAGCAACCAACCACCGAACAACACCATAGCAACATCCCAGAACCTACATAAAACGAGTTTTATTATCAACAATTTACCATTATTTGAAGGGCAAAAATAAACTACAGTAATACATTTTTTTTTGTCTAGTTATTTAGATGACACATCACTACGAATTGCAACACGTACGCACAAAACATGGGCGCGTATTATTTTATCGAACAAAAAACTTAGGAATCGACTCAACAAATTCGAACTGGCAATTAAACTGGGTTCAGAAAGCTTAGCAAAGTTTTACAGGAAAAATAAAAGAAAACTGCGTAAAGAAAAGGGAAAAAATTATTTGCCGCTCGGCAAAACTATGGGTAGGTACCCTAATACAATTTTTGTGCTGCTATAACACGATTTGTCCATTACTGAGGTACCTTTTAACGTTTTTTTATTTAATGGTCGACAAAAAGAAAAGCATGGTCTTGTAAAGACTTACGAAGCCGCTATTTTTAATTTTTCAGAGGACAAAACGGAGGAGTTTGTCAAGTCGACTTGTATACTTTTTTTTTTGTGATTTTTGTATCGATTCATATTTTCTTTTTTTTCAGTTTGTGCTTCAGAAAAAACGATTTTAAAATCCAAAAGAGGAGGAGAAGAATTTGCCGTATTCACAAAAAGGTTCAAACTTTATTAAACCACACTCAACTACATTGCCCACAGATAAATTGACTGCAAAATAATGTTCACATTGACATTCAGAAATTATCTTTAAATTGAAGGCGATAAAATCTTACTAACTATCAAAACGTACTTACGAATATACATTATCTAAAATATGAATCTCAGTTTTTGAATTAAGTATGACCTTTTAGCTAAGAGCCGAGATATTAACGAAACTGCAGTGGTAAATAGTAGGTACAGTTGAGGATTTGTTCGAAAGAGTTACCGCGGCCCTAGAACGCATAGGGCATTTGAAACACGTGTGGGTTTTAGTCAGCAAGAGTCTGACACTCCCTTCCGCTCCGCCTAGAGCGGGAGGAGTTATTTGGTGATTTCCGACGCAAAATAAAAAAAAGATAGTAGGTAGGTATAATCTAGGGCATAATGTCGATGCATGCACTTATTGAAATTCAAAAATGATATTCTCTAAAGTATTGATTGCTGAGTGCATATCGTCTTCGATGAGATACTTTTACGCGAGAAACTTGCTTCAGAATATTTCTAAGTATCAACATATTTTCTCCTCTGACTGTACATGAACGACGATACGATCCATACATTATCGCGTGAAGTAAATTGTAAAACATTTCATGTGTGAACCGAGCCGACGTGATATACGAGTATAGGCGACGCTTGCGTTTCCATGCACATTACATGGTGTGGAAATATAGCGAAATTTACATCAAAATACTTAATTTATAGGTATTTGGAAGTTTTTCGAAAACTGTTTTATTGTTAGGCTATTGAAAAACTGTGTTCCTGTTAAGTTGGGAGATAAATTTAAAGTTGTAAAAGCAGGTATAATGTTCCAACTTATGTTAAATTGGAGGTAAACATAGGATTATCTAGTGCCTAGCCTTTTTTTAGCCTTTAAGAATTTCTACGTAACAGTCCGGAGTTTGGAAGTTCTGTGCCTGATCAGTGACAGTGAGTGACCCCTGTCGTATCGGATTGTCATCTCATGGGATTAGAGAGTAAAGGTCACAGATAATATAATACTACAGTGTAAAGGTAAAGAGAGTGATGAGAGACCTGGGTTTGCGCACATACTGCTTCACTATAATATCTCCTGCGTATCTGGCTAAACTCCGTTATGATTGGCCACCCTAGTCGAAATTAGGTCTGGGGATTATTATGGTATTCGAAAAAGCCGATGGATTGAAATGATCTCGAATTATTGAACAAAGTACAGCAGTGCTATTCTGTAAGAACTCACGTGCGAATTCGATACATATGTATCTCATTTTCGATTACACTTCGTAACTCACCTGAAGTGAAAAGTATTTGATATTCTGACTGTCAAGTTAAGTTCGCTTCACCTATATTCTCACTTAGTGGCGCTAGTGTAGTTTTCATCAAGTTACAGAATACCAAATACAGTTTTCACCGCAGAATCAGAAGTGAGAACTGGAGTGAGTTCTTACAGAATAGCATTGCAGGTATCGCCTAATATAAGTGAAAAGAGGCATTACGAATTACCTAAACACCGTAAATTAAAATACGTTTACCCTCACATGAACTTCCCTCTTTATTCAAATGCTGAGTCTCCCAAGGTGCTGTAAGGAAGTCACGTAAAAAATTAAATAAAACTTCGCTCCGCTGAATATTAGTACGTGCAGAAAAAAGATTACTCCAAACTTCGCTCGGGTATCTTTATTTGCCAAACTTTTTTATTGCTTTTGACTGTTTTAGGTGAATTTTGATCTTATGCTCTTATTGTGCCTGCGAATATGGTTTTCCTGTTTTATTATTGATGGATCGGTCAAAGACTAAAGCCATGACTGATGCCGCCGTATAGGGGGTCAAAGTCGATGTCTTTCCACAACAGAATCGACAAAGAGAACGACGAGTCGAGAATGCCCGAAGGAGCTACTAATCCATGAAGGCGCTGATGAAGGGATGTGTAGGTATTCCGCCTATTCTAACCTATGGCGCTCCAACTTGATCTTTGACTGAGGCTTAGAAGTCTAAACTCAAGGTTTACCAAAGAGCGATGGAGTGAGCATTTTAAAAATCAAAGCGACTGATAGAATCTGCAACATAATAATGCAATCTAGGCCAGACATCGCCGACGTTGGTGATAAGTCTGCGAAGTTAAACTGGGTCACATTTACAGGATGCATCAAGCCCGATTCCAGAATCGTTACGCGGTGGGTGACTGAGGACGGGAGTCGTTGATGGGAAGACCTTTTCCCAGCAGGACAATAAACGTAGGTTAGAGAAAAAAAGGAGCGTTTGACCGTACTCTCATCGGATAGGAAGCGACGATGTGGTTGATAATGGTGCGCGTTTGCTTCCAAGTAACCATACAGTTTTGACATACATATAGTAAATAGTCCTAGGTGGTAGCTATGGTTTTATGTCAATCAGGTCTAAAGTAGGTTAATTGACTGTCTAGTCTATGATCCCCTATTATTTGGGTTACTACCCCAATAAACGGGTTTACACCTGATTGATTGCCCATATCTAATCATGAATAGCAGTGCTTGAAAATCAAAATAATAACCACAGATGTGTAGTTGCAAAGGAAAAAAAACTGCTTATGCGATAGCACTGCTAATGTCCAACGATACATTAGAAGTGAAATTCAAAGCAGACACATAGTGTAAAGATGCGTCTAGGTAATTACATAGTTTGCTTGTCATACCCTGTCAGAATATTTGGAGGACAGATGTCCAGGAACCAACAAATTCAGTGCGGTCGCCTCCTCCTGATAAATGGTCGCACACTTCATTAGTGAATGAGGTTTAATAGCGATAAATCGTGCATAGACTATTAAGTAAATCGATTATTCAATTATCGAATTATTGATAGTGTTGTTCCCTTGTACAATGGGTGATCGTAGTTTCTATTATCTATTATATTATGTTTGTTTGACAGGTTGCCAATAACTATGTTTGTAATAAATTATCTATCGGTGTGATAAAGATAATGGAGTGATGGATGCAAAATAATGGAGTATTTAGGTTTCGGGTTATCGGGGTCGATTAAAACTGAGTGGAAAAAAAGTGGTTTGTAAAAGTAAAATTGTGTGATTGTTATATTTGATTATTAAAATTATTTTTGATACTGATAGCTGCAATATCACTGATTGACATAGGCTACTTACTTTTACCCTAGACAAAGTTACGGAAAAAACTAATTCCGATTTCTAAAGATTTATCACACCAATGAGCAAGAAGAGGACAGCAGGTACCCGCTCACCGCCTCCTGCCGGAGGCTGTACGCGGGGATCGTGCGGTCCATGGCCCTTTACGGGGCCCCAGTGTGGGCGCTGTCGCTAAGGCGACTGCCAGCGCGCCACCTGGTCTCGGCCCAGAGGGTCATGGCCATTCGGCTAGTCCGTGGATACCGCACGGTCTCTGGCGAGGCGGCGAATCTCCTTGCCGGATTGCTGCCGTGGGATCTGGAGGCGAGAGCCCTCGCGCACGTCTACGCGTTGCGCGTGGAGGCGCTAAGCCGGGGTGAAACTCTGCTGCCGCGGCAAATTGCTGCGCAGCGGACGGAGCTCCGGCGGGATCTCACGGAGGTTTGGAGACAGCGACTATCGCAACCCAGTGCTGGGCACGCCACTATTGCGGCGATAAGTCCCCTCTTTGAGGCGTGGCTGGAGAGACGTCACGGCGTCCTCACCTTCCGCCTGACGCAGGTGCTTACCGGACACGGCTGTTTCGGGAGGTACCTGTGTCGGATCCAGCGGGAGGACGCGTCCGGGTGTCATCATTGTGTGGATCGCCCGGAGGACACGGTGGAGCATACGGTGGAGGTCTGCCCTGCTTGGGCGGAGCACCGCCGTGTCCTCGTCGAGGCGATCGGCGGCGGCAACCTCTCGCGTCCGGCCCTGGTTCAAGCCATGGTCCGGAGCGAGGAGGCATGGGAAGCGGTCGCCTCCTTCTGCGAAGCAGTAATGCTAGCAAAGGAGGAGGCGGAACGCGTGCGTGAGAGGGAAACCTCACGCCCCAGCCGCCGCAACAGAAGAAGACGCCCCGGGCGTCGGGAAACGCAGGGCGATTCCCGGCCACCGTAGGCGCGGGCCTGCGGATGGCGAGCTATGGGTGGCTCGCTGTCCGATAGTAACCAGGCCCGAGTCGACGGCGCGTCGTGTTCCACGCGCGCCTCAAAGAGCCGTCAGCAACGTAGACGGGGCCGCATAGGGTCAGTGCCTGCTAGGGTTGCGGATTTTGTTCGAAAGAGTCACCGCAGCCCTGGAACGCAAAGGGCACAAGAAGGATCACGGGTGGGTTTTAGTCAGTAAGAGTCTGACACTCCCTTCCGCTCCGCCCAGAGCGGGAGAAGTCATTTGATGATTTCCCATCCAGGAAAAAAAAAAAAAAAAGGTACCCGCTCACATTCACTTTTTTATAAATTCCTCACATGGAACACATGACACATGATGATTATGATTTTCCTCAGATTTATATCAATTTCCATAAAAGTATGTAGGTTTCAAACTGACACATCCGACGGGCGCTTTACGCGGGCCCTCGCTGGAAGCACACTTACAAACCTCCTGATATCCACTCTAGTGAGGATCTTCCTGTAAAGTGTCGCCCTCTGACGACTTGTGTGACGAAAGATCGACATTTTTGTAAATGAGATCTATTTTATTGTGTCCTTTGCCTCAACGAAGCCGTATATTTGGCATTTTCCTAATTTCTTACAGTTTGGTAAGTCGATGTACTGGGAATTCATAGATTCGAAATATACCTAGGGACACTTGACAACGATACCTACCTGCGTTGTCTATGTTTTTCCTTTTTGCAAAATGGCGGAGCGTGTGATTGCTAAAATAAAATGTTCAGGCGTTAAGAAGCAAATATTTGAAAGAAAATAATTGCTCCATTTTACTATTTCCTTGCTACAATAAAAACGTTTGGTATCTTTAGGAAATAATAATGAAAACTGTAGATGTTTATGTTCTAAATATAACACATTTAACCTGAATTAGCTATAGGTAGGTGTGTATGTATGTAAGTATATGTAAGTAAGGTTGTTGGTTTAGGTTAGGTGGGTAAGGTACTGGACAAATATTTGCAGTTAGGTTAACTCACCGGTGGAATGGTCGTTTAGGTATTAATTGGTTTTAATTAATAAATTAGGTACCTACCTCTTACTACCTCCATATTGTTCTAGGTTTTTTGCCCTATTCTATAGGCTAGTTATTAACATTTTTACTTTAGTTGGTGAATCGTTAAATCGTTTTTCCAGTATTTGTCGAGCTTTCATTGATGCGGCGCGGCGTTTTTCTGATGTTCGCAGCTGTTGTTTCTGGTCCTCAAGAGATCCAAAAACCTATCTACCTGATTCTACCTGCGTAGGTAATACACATGTACCTTGTTTCAGTATCAAAATTCAGACGATGGGGAAAAACCTTAGGGGAGGTGTTAATGTTTTTGTTTAATTTGTGACTGATGATTATCACCGATTTGTTCCAAATCGCAATTATCTCGGATCTAAATCCAAATATGATTAAGTCACGCTTTCTCTCTACAAATTCTCTTTTAAAATACGCTTTTCGAAACTAACTTTTTAAAATTTTACATATTTTTTTTTATAAGTATCTCCTGTGTTTGTCATGATTACCTATATTATATGTGTAGTGTGCGTTTTGTTTGTCGGGAATTAATTATTTTGCTTTCCTTGTTTCTTTTTCTTTCAATATATAAACGTTACACTCTTATACAAAACAGTAGTAAAGCACATTCGCGTCATATTTCACAGAAATGAAATATTACTGCGTGAGTTCTGACTTCTGACCCGGGAGGAATTCATATTAGCTTCCATTGGTTGGGCAATTGGAAAATATCTCCGCTGCGTGGAATGTTCTCGTATCGGTTACAAAGTTTTGTTCTTCCGTGATTTCTACATTCTAATATGACCCTTGTGTTCTCTGGAGAGGTAGGTAGAGGTAGGTGGGTGTTTATCCATATTTTGGGTGATATATCATAAGTTGCTTAAGCCTGTATACTGACCATCGCAAATACGGAGTGAGTTTGAAACAAAATTCTGATGAAAAAGTTCGTGTTTTGTCCTTCACCCATACATACATATCGACGGTTAAAAGGAAGTAGGGCATAAGCGACATTTTGGTCAAAAATGAGTTATATATGCCATCCTACGTAAAATTTTCCGCTCTTTCGAATGTGCTTACTCTCATGGCTCTACGATGAGTTTTTTGGCGTTTATGCCCTAGCAAAAAAAATCGTTTTCATAGTATTAGTTTTCGTAACCGACGAAAATTCAAGTAATTTTTGCTACAAAGGTGCTTGTGCCCCTACAAAAATGATTTATTTTGTGTTTGTTGTCGGTAATGCTTTTTTACTTCATAAGGGTGTCGAGCTTTCGGTTGTTTATGCCTTTTAAGCTTTTCCCTCACAAAGTACAAACGTTGTTTATAGCCTACTTCCATTTCGTAATTTAACATAGCTATGGCGCTTGTACCCTATATACGAAATTCATTTTCATATTACTCTGTCAGTTATACCCTATTACCATTCAATACTTTATGGAAGCTATGCAGGTTATGCTCTATTACCTAAATTTATTTTAATATCACACTGTTGGTTATACCTTACTTCCGCGTACAATATAAATACAGTTTTGTCGATAATATCTTATTACTTAAATTAAATTAGATATCATGGTGTCGATTATAACCACATTATAACCTACTTCCACGTTCTACAATCATACTTATACGTCACTTATACTACAATACCCAATAAGCTTTTTATTATTTACTATTATGTTTGTTACCTTTTTAAATGTTTAATATTACGGATACATACCAAGTGTTCGTAATTAATTCTTAAGTTCCCTACCTGCTAGCTGCAGTATTAGCTAACTACCCATCATCATCATCATCATCAACAGCCTGTTGCAGTCCACTGCTGGACATAGGCCTCTCCAATTGCACGCCAGTTAGATCTATTTTCGGCTTCTCGCATCCAGTTTCTGCCAGCCGTCCTGCGAAAATCGTAACTCCACCGTGCGTCTCGGCAAACGTAGTGTAGAACGTCCTACATTACGTTTGCCGAGACGCGGTCTCCACTCTAGAACTCGTTTACCCCAACGGTTGTCGGTTAATATGGCCAGCCCACTGCCACTTCAGCTTACTAATCCGGTAGGCTATATCGATGACCTTGCTTCTCTGACGGATCACCTCATTTCTGATGCGATCCCTCAGAGACACACCGAGCATAGCCCTTTCCATAGCCCACTGAGCGACTTTAAGCTTGTAGACCATACGAGCCGTCAGTCTCTACGTTTCTGCTCCGTATGCCATGACGGGTAGGACGCACTGATTGAAGACTTTCGTCTTTAGGCACTGTGGAATCGACGATGTAAAGACTCGACGTAGCTTCGCAAACGCTACCCAGCCTAACTGAATTCTTCTATTCACCTCGCCCTCAAAGTTGTTTCTACCTAACTGTAATGTCTGCCCGAGGTACACATATTTTTGAACAACTTCAAGAATTGCACCGTGAATCGCAATCGGTTCCGGTAGAACATTTTCGTTGACCATGACCTTGGTTTTAATAAAGTCAAAGTCAAAATGTTTACTGCGAAACAATGTTTAAGTTACAGAAAAGTCAGCAAGATCATTCAGCATCTGTTGTAGGTCCTGCAGCGTTTCTGCCATGATGACGATATCATCTACAAATCGCAAGTAAGAGATGTATTCGCCATTGATGTTAATGCTACGTTCGTTCCAGTTCAGCGTCTTGAACATATCCTCCATTGCATTAGTGAATAATTTCGGGGAAATAACATCCCCTTGTCTCACTCCTCGATGCAACGGTATGGGACTTGTTTGCTGATTCTGTACTTGAACGGACATGGTGGCGGCCTCGTAGAGACATCTCATCACTTGGATGTATCACCAGTCTACTTGGCAGCGCTGCAGGGACTTCAGAACAGACCAGATTTCAACCGAGTCAAAGGCCTTTTCATGATTCACAAATGCTAGACACAGGGGCTGATTATACTCTTCGGTCTTCTGTATAATCTGCCGCACTGTGTGGATGTGTATCCGCTCCGAAACCCAGCCTGTTCTGGTAGTTTGAATTCGTCGAGCTTTCGCGCAAGACGGTTCATAATCACTCTTGAAAACAGCTTATAGATTTGGCTTTGAAGGGATATGGGTCGATAGTTCTTCAATAGGGTCTTGTCTGCCTTTTTGAAGAACGGAGTAGAAGTGTGGTTATCTTAACCACACTTCTACTCCACGCCTCTGAAATTCTCCCTTCAAACAGGACAGCGTTAAACAGCTTCTGGAAATCCCTCAGTACGGGTTTACCTCCAGCTTTCAGCAGCTCTGTGGTAACGCCGTCTTCTCCAGGGGCTTTTCCATTTTTAAGCTACCCAAGAGCGATCTCGATTTCGCCAATACTGACTTATTTATTTATTAAAACTTTACGCACTAGTAAAAAAAAAACTGTACAAAGCGGACTTAATGCCATAGGACTTCTGGCAGGTCTTCGGTTAAATGGCGTGTCAATGTGGCTCTAGAACCCTCATTTTTGGGATCAAGACGAGATGCATGCGATGCTTATAACCGGCTATAGAAGTCCTCCACTTCCTAAAAGACTACTGGCTTCAAAGAAACAACTTCTCCACTTGCTGTAGTCAACTTCATCAGGTGGCTTCTTCCAAAAGACTGTACGAACACCTTTGACCCCCGATTCTGCTCGATTGCTCTTTCAACCGAAGGAACATTGAAGCCCCAGAGGTCCTGTCGTACGTGCTTGTTGATCTCTCAGTTTAGAAATCGCTTTGCCGACGAAGTGACGGGTGGGCTTTCACGTCATTCCTTCATTAGCCCTAAAGTCCTCTCTGAAAGCTTGAGCTTCTTGCCCTTACGCTGCATATCACAGAATCTCGTACCCTTTTCCCTGAGGATCCAAATCACATTTTAGAGGTTCTGGTTTACGTCTGTTGTGGTTTCCACGGCAGCGAATCGGTTTTACAAGTTTGCCTGGAACGTTTCAGATCATGCCATGGTTTGGAGCAGAGTTGGTCGGAGTCTGGACTTCATCAGACGGACACGTTCGGCCTTGAAGTTAATATTCAGAGAGCCTCGGACAAGTCGGTGATCGCTACAGGTATTGAACCTGTTGATCACGGAGACGTCTCTGAATATATGCCTCTTGTCATTCATGATGAAGTCGATCTCATGTTTGGTCATAGTGTCGGGGCTTTGTCACGTCCACTTCCTTTGGGGCTGTTTCTTGAAAAAGGAGTTCATCAAGAACAACCCCTCCTGTTCGAGGAAGTTGACGAGGATTTGCCCCCTATGATTTCTGCTTCCAAATCCATGGTATCCTATTACCTATTCGCAGCAATACTGTACTCCCACTTTGGCATTAAAGTCAACATGACAACGATGTACTATGTCTTTGTAGTGAAGTGGAGGGCTCTCGATATTATGTCATCGAACATATTTTCCACTTCGTCGTCCGAGTGTGTCGAGGTTGGTGCGTACACTACCTTGAGGCTATACCTCTCGGTGAGCTTCACAATAAGGTACGCTACCCTGTTCGACACACTTAACATTTCCACAAAGTTGTTAGATAGGACTTGTTTACCAGAAACCCAACGCCGCCTTGCGATTGTTGGTCTCCCTCGCGGAAGTACTGGATGTGCTTGGGGGAGGACACCATAAGGTGTCCATGTCATGTCAATGTCTTTTTTTATTTAAAAAAATCCTACTATCCGCTTGTTAGTAAATAGGTAAGTAGGTGACATGAAAATGACTATAATGACGAACTATCATCTTTGAAATCTACTATTTAGTGTAAATTAGAATCACTTGAACGGGTAGGGTATACTGAAACAGGCCCCTAAGACTAAGGATTCTTAGTCTTTTTGTATGAAAATCGACTCCCTAATACTTTTAAAATACTTCACCCTATTTTACGAGTTAGGGACAAAATTACAGTGTAGTGTAATACCCGTTTTAGCTCTTATCCTGATGAAGGATCGTGTTGGTTGCGCTACTTCATTATTTTTGGGGTGTCTTTTCATCCATATTTCCATAGACTCACGCAATGCCAAATGTTGATTATCCTTCTTTTCCTTTGCTTTCAAGCGACATTGTGCGTCACTAATGTCTTATATCCTGGTATTGTTTTGAAAGCCGACTGTTTCTTGTGCTCTATTAGCTTCCATACAACCACTGTGAAAAGTACCTTATCCTTCTTTTCCTATAACACTTATTGAACTGTCTAGTCTCTTATACCCTTTTACCTTGCTGTGTGAGAAATCAGTATGTCGCTTAGGCTTCTTATCCTTTAATATTTTACTTTGTCATTTATATCTTATGCCATATTTCCTCATTAGAAAATTAAAAGCTATTGTCATAAGCGACAAAAACCACTTTAAATAGCATAAAATCATTAAAACTAAAAATACCGGTAAATGCTCCATTTTTTTCTGATTTTATAACTGTTTTAGTTTTCACGATATCTTAATAAATAACAAAATTACGTCAGTTTTTCTAAAATTTAAAACTTTGAACGGCTCTCCTGAACATTTCACTTTTTGTCGCTTATACCCTATTTCCTTTTAACCGTCGATATATTATGTTGTAGGTACATGGATACCTATCTACTTGCTGAAATGTTTGTTTTGTTTGTTTGGTAACTTCATAAAATAATAATTCAATTTGATATTACTTACTTAAATATTTTCTTTGGATAGAAAATCATCAAATGAATTCTTCCGTTCTGGGAGGAGCGGAATGGAGTGTCAGACTCTTACTGATTAAAACCTATCCGTGTTCTTCCTAGTGCCCTTTGCGTTCCAGGGCCGCGGTGACTCTTTCGAACAAATTCCGTAACACGTAAACACCCCTGCTCCACCCTCTGGGGAACGAAGGCGTGATGCGGTGATGTTGTTTTTCAAGTACCTAGTCGATGTCTATCAGGCTTGTTGCTGCTACCATTTACTTAGTGGTTAATTTAATGATGTTAACATAAATCTTGTTTATTTTTTAACTCCGAGTTAGTTTTAACTACAGGTTAATATATAGGTACTTATGTGGATTATTTGTATCCTCATGTTAGCAACTATCTATCTATATTCGAAAAGAACATCAGTTTGCGCAAGCAGGTCTTATATTGTTAATATTTTCATATTTTTAATTTAGATATTGGTGCTAAAATTTTGTTTAGCTCCCTCTGAACTAGTGTTCTCTAGCACCCCTGCTCCCACCCCCCCGATGTAAATTCCTTGCTACAGCCTTAGGTACCAATATATAGGACACTAGCAGCAGTATGACACTTCACAATAACGTAGCTTTCTATTGGTGAAATAATTTTGAAAATCGGTTTAGTAGATCCAGAGATTACCCCTTACAACGTAACAACCTAACAAACGTTACCTCTTTATAATATTAGTATAGACACAGATAATATAATACTACAGGTATAGATGAGGAGTCGGCAGTTTGGATTGCCTCTTGATGTTAGTCCACAGTCAAGTTCATGATAACCCTTTAAATACTAACCTTCTCCTGATTTCTACTTAATTGGGTTTAACTTTTTGATCTTTTGTTTAAGATAAGTTTGTTCTCGTCCATACATAAGTTCAATTAAGTTATCTGTTCCAACTATTTATAGATACCGTTTTTTAAACAATTGTGTTTAATAAGAATACGATGAAATATCTAGAAAAGGTCAAAATAAAGTGCTGATTCAAGATATAATTTTTCGTGTCTGCATTATTTAGATAGGTACCTAAACTAAAGGTGGTGCTATAAATACGAGACTATTCTATTAGGCATAATCACACCGAATTGAACACACAGTAGACAACACAACATAGAATTAATAAAAAAATGTGTTGGGGAAGTGTCCTTGGGATGATCATAGATAAGATGACACACCTTTTTTATAGATGTGAGATCATCAAATGACTTCTTCCGCTCTGGGTGGAGCAGAAGGGAGTGTCAGACTCTTACTGACTTAAACCCATCCGTGTTCCTCATAATGCGCTTTGCGTTCCAGGGCCGCGGACGGTGACTCTTTCGAACAAATTCGCAACCCTGGCAGGCACTGGACCTAGCGGGCCCCGTATTCTATACTGTGGCCGTATTACGAAGTGCCAATGCTATCATGATTCGTGTGAGGGAAAGAGATAGTGCTATTCGTCTTGTGTAACTCCGTCTCTTCCTGACACAGAAATCATGATGGATTTAAGACGTCATAATAGGTCGCCTGGATTCTCTTTGAGGCGCGCGTGGAACACAACGCGTCTGGAAATTACAAGGGAATATCGTCGCGGAAGATTTGGTTGAAAACATGAATTTTAAAACTGAAAAGAAAATAGGATGGGTTAGCATTTAACATTCCATACACAGTGCGCTGTGTATGGAATGCAATATCTAAAACGAAACAATTTAACTGCATATTGAATAACAAATATTCAAAAAGTATGTCACCTTAAGCACATTTCCCCGATGCTGATAAAATGCGCTGTCTAAGGGCTGAGGTGTTGCGGAATTTGTTCGAAAGAGTCACCGCAGCCCTGGAACGCAAAGGGCACAAGAAGGATCACGGGTGGGTTTTATTCAGTAAGAGTCTGACACTCCTTTCCGCTCCACCCAGAGCGGGAGAAGTCATTTGATGATTTCCCATCCAGAAAAAAAGGGCTGAGGTAAAGACTCATAACAAACTCTTACAAGATTTCCTGTAGGTGTTGCATACCTAATAATCGATCATAGGTACTTACTTTATTGATCGTGATCGCATTACCACGCCATACTCGGGGACTGAAACGCAAACATGTTGAAAACGAAACCACACTAGCAAAAATAAATAATATGGCATCTGAAAATCTTTATTTCAAGCGTTATTTAATTTGTGTTTTAAAGAATTTTAAAGAATTTAAGCATAGATAAAGACGTCGAAGTGTATCTTCTCTCCACGGTCGCTCTTCATCCGAAGATTCACGAAGTTGAAGCCGAGTCCCCCCTGAGTCACGTTCGCCGATGCGCCGGTGTGAGTCATGTCGACCGCCAGAATACCCTGCAAATAGTACAATGTTAGTTCAGGTGGGTGATACGGAAATACTTTTTTAAATAGTGTCGTTTTTGAATGAAGACTACCGCCGGTAAATATGGCGTTTACTCAAGCATTATCTACTGATTGTGTATAGTTTCTTTTTATTTTATTTTTACTTTATTGAGTACTTTTTATCTGATATAAGCATGCTCTGTCTAAAATGTTGGGATTTTAAGTAATATTGCTAAGTTTGTTAACGAGAATATCAACTACAGATATCCAGTGGCTGAAATATTTTTACAATAATGGACTTTCATGATTATTGCAGTGGACCCTTCACATGGTAACCTTTAAGAGATCCCAATCTTTCAGAGGGTAAAACATTCATGAAAATCAACAACTTTAAGTATGCGACAACAAGTGCACCAGCCCCCTGATGATGTTGAAATGTTCATATTATCAGTGTGAGAGGGAGACGGAGTTATACCTATAAAGTGCATCTTCCTCCTTTTTCACAACGGAATCAAGATGGCATTGGCACGTCATAGTAGAGGTGTTTTTTTTTAATATGGCTGAGACAAACGAACATGAGAGATCCTATATGAGTTCCGTATTCCCATACTGACGTTTGGATCCCTAAAAAGAGTGAGTAAGACGTATGCAGTTATGGCCACTACGGTCAGTACCCTACTTTTTAATTTATTCGGCACTTTAGAGAAGCAATAAGTCAGTGAGAGCTGTAATCTGGTGTCACACAGATAACCTTTTGCCTTGACTAAAAATGTTATATAATAGCAATAAAAACAAAAGTGACACATTCATCAGTGACCGTAGTGATGATAATAATTATAACACAATAATAAAACGTCTTTGTTGCTTTATGAGAAACTTGACTGCCAGGGTTTTGGAACTGTTCGAAGAATTAGCACGATCCTGGAACGTAATGGGCTTTTGGAGGAACACGGAAGAGTTTTAAGAGTGTGATGCTGCCTTCCGCTCCTCCCAGAACGGAAGGAGACATTTAATGATTTCATATAAAAAAGGTAAGTAATGAGAAACTAGCTTTTGCAAGTCGTAAATGATCCGAAGAGAGCATACCTATTCCCGTAAAGTATCAAAATCAAAATTATTTAACTGCCTTAATTCCGGTACAAAAGATACACTACCACCTATATAATAAACTTGCAGCGCAGTTTCGATCCCGTGGTATTTCGGGGTAAAAATTATCCTTTATGTTAATACTGATTCTAAACCATCTGTGTACCAAATTTCATCCAAATCCGTTCAGTTGTTTTTGCGTGAACGAGTAACAAACGGTTCACCTTTGTTTGATAGAACAACGTTTGATATAATATTACTAAATCGAATTTTAGTTGCAATAAAGTCATTTCGAAGAATTATTCATTTGACCGAATAATTCATTGGTAAATTTTTATTTAGCGTAAGTAATTATTTATTTGAACTAATTTCATTTGAACTAATTTCATTTCGCCGAATTTTCAAATGCACTAATTTTATTTAAACTAATGTTTCACTACACTAATAATGATTTAGTCGAAAGATCGTATCGAATATTTAGTTCATTAATAATTCGTTTCTTTCATCGTCTATAAACTAACATTGTTCTTCATGCATGCAAGCAAGCATGCAGCATGCAAGCAAGCATACAGCATGCAAGCAAGCACGCAGCATGCAAGCAAGCATGCAGCATGCAAGCAAGCACGCAGCATGCAAGCAAGCATGCAGCATGCAAGCAAGCACGCAGCATGCAAGCAAGCACGCAACATGCAACAGGCATGGTTTCTGTCACGGCTCCGGCGCTGCGGTGCTCCGGCGGTCCCACGCGAGTTTATCATCGCAGATGGGTTTAACGCTCTCCACCGCAGCTTCGGCTTACTGGCCGGCTTCGCCGCGGCGAGTGTTACAACCACCTGCTCCTCAACTCGCGGGCCACCTCGCCCCTCCGCGCCTACGCGATTTTAAATTACACTCTAGGGGTAGGGCAGACAAGACTGCGTGCAGTTGGTTTTACTGCAATTGAATATTCGATAAAATACATGGTTATACCATCTGAACATTACATCAAATGAACATTATACCATTTGATCATTAGCGCAAATGTTGTTATAGCAAATAAATATTCGATGAACTGAAAATTCTGTCAAACGATATTATACAAAGTGATGATTTTCTTAAACGTTGTTCGATTTAGTAATATTATATCAAACGTTGTTCTATCAAACAAGGGTGAACCGTAACAAACATCCATCCATTCATATTAACAAACTTTCGCGTTTATAATATTAGTAGGACTAGCAGCGCCCCGCGGTTTCACCCGCGTAGTTCACGTTTCCTATGTCACCCGGGGATAGTGTAGCTTCCCAACAGTGAAAAAAAATTGGTTTATTAGTTTCGGAGCCTATTCAATGCAAACAAACAATAAAATCTTTCCTCTTTATAATATTAGTATACTTAGAGTGGTATAGATAAATATACATTTCGCCAAAGATTGGCCTGTAGATATTAATTTAATAATTGTGGTGCTTTAAATAGCAAATCTCTCGAGACAATTGAACAGATCTTATTTCATGTTCTAACATAATACGTTTATTAAAACCGTCACAGAGTAATAAATAACTATAGGTAGGTAGGTAGGTACTTAATAATTAGACCATAGAATATTGTTATCAACAAAATAAATTTGACACATTTACCCAACACTTAATTAAAATAAAAAGTTAAATATCTACATATTTATTTTGATAAATACTTAATTAACAAAATAAATTTGTTAATGACACATTTAGCTAACACTTCATTAAAATAAAAAGTTAAATACCTACATCATTATGTATTTTGATCAATAAAAAAATGGTACCTGCCTCAATATTATTTTTTGATAAAACTTATCAAATTATTTTTTTTTTGTTGATAAATTTATCTTAATGAGGTTGATACTTAATTAAACTATTTGTTAATTTAACGATTTAAAATACTTAGTTCAAGGACGCAGTCTGAGCGATTTCCATTTTTCATGCAAAACCGTTGAAGATGTGAAGAAGTAAGAATCGAACAGAGTTACTTTGGATTTATAATATTAGTATGGATAACATGGATTGTTTCATATAGCCCAAAGTAACCGCTATACCTACTTTAAAAATTCGAACTGGCTGGTTGAGACTTCCCGAGCCCTTTTTTTTTTTTGCATGTGAAATCATCAAATGACTTCTCCCGCTCTGGGCGGAGCGGAAGAGAGTGTCAGACTCTTACTGACTAAAACCCACCCGTGTTCCTTCTTGTGCCTTTTGCGTTCCAGGGCCGCGGTGACTCTTTCGAACAAATTCCGCAACCCTAGCAGGGACTTCCCGAGCCCTAAAGGCCGGGCTTTTACTTCCAATGCTACCGATCTCTTGGGCACATGACCTCACAGCGTTAGGGACGAATTTTAATGTTAAAGTTTATTAGCATGTTGTTAGTTTATTTAAGGAGCTTCTGGCTAAATATTAACAGGCGCACAGGTCGATCTCCAAGGTTAAGCAACGCTTGTCAAGGTCAGTCTGTAGATGGGTGACTATCTTAACATACCGAGACTCCTTTGTGTCTCGGAAAGCACGGTAAGCCATTGTCTCGGCTGTCATTTGTAGATCTTTGGCAGTCCTTACCGATTGTCAGAAGCCAGAAATCTAACTCTAGTTTTGCCAAGAAGTACCTAGCGTGTTACCCAGTTTATGGGTTGTGAAAGTTTGGTAGGCAGCCGCTCCACGTTAAATACTGGTATTTAGCCGAATCCGGTTTGACTGGAAGCCGACCCTAATATAGTTGGAAAAAGGCTAGGCATATAATATGATGATATTAGTTAAGTTTATCTTATTGGTTAATTTATCTATTTATGTAAAGAGGAAATTGACTGACTGCCATATTGACGTACAGTCGAAACTACTAGCGCTAAGAACATGACATTTTGCACAAGTCTTCCTACCCAAAATTTGCATCCAAAATGTGATAATCATCTCGATTTTAACGTCGCGGCAGACCACGCAGGAAATGATGGGATGAGCTAGGTTCCGCACTAGACCTGGAGCAAAACATCTGGAAATCATGGAGAGGAGAGAGGACTTTGCCCATCAGCCGAGTGATGCAAGCTAATAAATAGTCAGTGGCGGCCTTAGGAGTGGTGAATAGGGCAACCGCCAGGGCAAACCCGACTTCAAAAACTTTATGTTTGAATTGTATTACATTTTTAGCAATTAAATGATGTTATTTGATACTAAATTATAATTATTATATTTTGAGACAAAAAGATGTCTTACGTTGTTCTGAACGGTTTCGGTTTTCTAAATTTGGTTTTTTTTTAAAACCAAATTTAGAAAACCAAAATCACTATAATCAAAAACAAAAAGTTTTTCACAGAACAACATTAATTAAGGAAGTGTTCATTTGGAAACACAAACAAAAAAAAAAGGATTGACCTTCACGGAATGATTGGTTATAATTACTTATAGTCAACTCATACCTTATTAAAACAAATTACTCAGTATCCTTATAGGAAAACCATTATAAATGTATAATTATACTATATGAGATGTTTTTGGAAAATTTATTTTTTCTCGGGTATCCCCTGTGCGATAGAAGATGACGTATATGGATTACACATATTTTTCATTTTCCTTGTGTATATGACTACATAAATACTAGGTATATAATGAGTCGTGTATAATTGCGATTTTCTCTTTACCGGTAACGGGGTCGGGGGCGACCAACCCGCACTGGGCCCGCGTGGTGGATTACGGCCCATTCCCTCTACTAGAGAGGAGGCCTGTGTCCCAGCAGTGGGAACATTAAAAGGCTGATTATGCTTATGCTGTAACGGGGTGGGTTGCAGGTTTTATATGGCTAGAAAAGCATACATAAGCTTCCAGTCGGAATTATTTCCATCTTCTTCAAAGATCATCGTCATATTTCAGCCAATTGACACAAAACCTTACCCTGCCTACCCATGAATTATGTACATACCTTTTTTTTTTGGATGGGAAATCATCAAATGACTTCTCCCGCTCTGGGCGGAGTGTCAGACTCTTACTGACTAAAACCCACCCGTGATCCTTCTAGTGCCCTTTGCGTTCCAGGGCCGCGGTGACTCATTCGAACAAATTCCGCAACCATTATGTACATACCTTAACCCATAATGAAAGCGTTTGAATATCAGTTCCGTACCTTTTGAATTATTTATTGACATCAATTTAGCGGTTTTTTGGTTGTCAAGACGACTGAGTCGAGTGGAGTGAAGAAAGTTGTTCTCAATGACTCACTCAGATTAACTTGCTCAAAAAAAGTTATCTATTAACTCTGAGTGGCTTTGAATTTTATTTGGGAAGTTACTAGTTAGGGAATGACAACCTCATTAAATTATCCACCAATTTTACTAACAACTACAACATAACTAACTATATACACAATTAAATAAAAATCTTTTAAAATGGTCAAAAGATGGTGTCGAAAAATTCCTCCGCATTGCTGGCCACTCGTAATGTACCCAAAAGGCAGGCATCATTGCCATTCCGTAAAAGGCACTTGGGTCACGCGAAGTGTCAACTAAACGTCTTGACCAATCTTTAAACAAGTTACGTGCACTTGGACCCCACGGACCGAGAGTTTCAACCCCAAACGGCTCGGAAATTTAACTACCATCTACTATTATAATTTCCCCCACTTGAGTTTCTCCGCAGTTGCAGTGGCAGCGCCAGCACAACCCGATGAGCTAGGAAGATGGGATGGCGCAAGAGTATCGACACAAGTAGTGTCCCGCACTAATGGCCTACCCATCTTCCATGGAAATATCGACATGCCGTCGAGTCTCTTGCCTCCGTCGCGTGCCAGGCCATTAGGTTCTAATACACCCGGAACGCCGACGGTGACAAGAGCTCGTTGGATGATGTCGTTAATATTCGCGTGCTACGCTAGTACTACTCATACATGGCATGTCAGGTCGTGGTGTCCAAGATAGTTGAGAACTTCACCATAGTAGCAGCGATGAGGAAAACAACAAGGAGCGCCAAGACGCAGGGAGGCAACGAGGCGGAAAGTACCTAGTATCGTCGAACAAGATGCCTATGTTCGATGACGGTAGTGCATGAAGCCAGAGTCCCGACTCTAACGACCATGAGGTTATATGGTCGTTGCCCGACTCCCACTGACCCTCAGCCAGCAGGAGCGCACGCTCAGCAGCAGTGGCAGATGTAGCCATAAGGTTATTCTGAACCGCTGGGATGAAGGGTAGTGGGATGAATTAAAATTCGGGCAGTCAGCCCCCAAGGAGGTTGGAGGCAGCCAGTCTCCGAGCATCCATACCCTCAGTGAAGCACGGCGCATCAAAATCAGTCCGTGAGGAAGCTAGGATATTCCTGACTAATTTCTCAGTGCCATGAACCGAGGATATGAATGCTAAAACTAATACTATTATTTTGGCGGAGCTAGTTACTAACACAAAGTTAATTTCATACATCCCGGGTTAGCAAATGACTTGGGAGTTAAAGATAACTCTGGTTTATGCAAGGAGATTAATACCTAAAGCGTGCTTTAAGTACCTATTAATTTCCTTTAAAAAAAAAAAAAAAGGTATTAATTTCCTTTAGGAAAACAGGACTTACTGGTTCAGTAAAACAATAGAATATACAAATAATAATTACGTATAAAGTATCAATTTTGATTGCCTTACCAAATTATGGGCAATTTTGTATATTTATAATTTTATGTTAGTTTTGTATTGGTTAATAATTATACCTGTCAATTACACTGTTATCTATGGGCAGGACGAAATCAGTACCTTACTACTATTATAAACGCGCGTTACTCAATCACTTCGAAACAGCTGAACGGATCCGGATGAATTTTTGCACTGAGATAGGTTGGTCTGGAGTAACAAATAGGCTTCATTCCGGGAGTATGCGCCCTTGTATAGTTTATGGATATAGAATATAGAAATAATGCTAGGTATTGCAAAAATCGCCTGGAGTTTTTTTTTTTAATAATATTTTTTTCTGTTTCATTATCTAACAGATCCAGTCATTTGGTAGGTAGTATAAAATAATAAAACAAATATCTTTTTTAAAGGTTGACTGGAGAGATAGAGATAACTTGTGAAATCATACTACGAGTAACATTATAACTGCGAAAGTAACGTTATGACTGTGTGTCTGTTTGTTACCTCTAAACGTCTTAATGGCTGCACAGGTTTGGAGGAAACTTAGCACACGGATAGATCATGCCGGGGATACGTTCCCTTGAGGTAATTTTAGAATTTAACGCATTTGAAGCCACTGGCAGAAGTTAGTGAAGTATAAATGAATTGTAAAATAACACAGAATATGTAAAAAAAATATTTGAATAAAATCTCACCTGAATAGAACGTCCAACATTAGAAGGAACTTGCGGCAATGCGAAGTACATATTCTCTACCCTCTTCCTGAAAACCTTAGAGCTGTACTGGACATCATGATGGTACACCAGGGGCCTATTTACATTGGTTCCCATAAAGGTGTGGTCACACTCCACAAAGACTACTGCTGCCAACAAAAAGGCTAGAGCACACAGCTTCATTTTAAAATGGAATATGTAAATACAGTTATTGAAGAAGATAGTTCGGACGTCCGATCGTGTCGGCGGTTCGACCGTGAATGTTTAATAAAGCTGGTATGTATATAATTATGTGTGACTTTTACCTTTATCTCTGTTTGATAAACTGGGAGTCATACTCGGTACATAATTTTATAGTTAATTATGATTTCTTAAAACATTGTTATCTTTATGATTTTGGTCTAGTTAATCACTAGTTGTATGTGGGTTTTGTTGTTTTCTTGAAATGCTGTTAGGTTAAGTTCCCAGAAAGGTACAGTTAAGTTAACTTGTATCGATGATTAATAAGTACCAGTCTGACACTGAGGAACAGATGTACGGAAGACGAGATTAGGCACAAAAGGACGATCTTAAGCCTTTTCTAGGTCTGCATCAGCAATCCGTTTTAATTTTTTCATAATTTGTTACGTGGATGAAGCAATATTTCCGTTCAAGCCATTTATTGTAATGGGAACTATAACAATCTAAGGTTAGGTAGATTTGGCTTTCCTCACCAGACACGGTTGTTTCTGAAGGTTGTGTATCGTCTGGAGGACACGGTGGAGGTTTGCCCTGCTTGGGCGGACCAACGCCGTTTCCTCGTCAAGGCGATCGGCGGCAGTAACCTCTCGCTTCCGGCCTTGGTTCAGTCCATGGTCCGGAGCGGTCACCTCTGTAATAGCACATCGCGTAAGGGAGAGGGAATCCTCACGCCCCAGCCGCCGCAACAGAAGACGCCCAGGGCATCGGAAGCGAATGGCAGGGCGATTCTCGGCCACCGTAGGCGCGGGCCTGCGGAAGGCAAGCGATAGGTGGCTCACTGTCTGATAACAACCAGAGCCTGGTCGACGGCGCGTCGTGTTCCACGCGCGCATCAAAGATATATCAGCTAAGGTCAGTGTCTGCTATGGTTGCGGAATTTGTTCGAAAGAGTCACCGCGACCTAGGAACGTAAAGAGCATTAGGAGAAACACGCATGGGTTTTAGTCAGTAAAAGTCTGACACTTCCTTCCGCTCAATCCAGAGCGGAAGAAGTCATTTGATGATTTCCCACCCATAAAAAAAGGCTGCCACTGAAAAATTCCAGATGAAAGACCCGACACCGATCCATGAATCGAACCCAGGAATTCACGGTCCCGTAGCATTTGCAACAACAAAATCAACGATACAGTCATATTCCACTACTGTTAAAAATATTATGCTAAAAAAATTACTGCCAGTCTAAATCTACTTCACTAAAAAAAATGGAAGCAATGGCAGAAAAAAAGCTAAATATAAAATGGAATCCAATGTCCTGTCAGTTTAGTTTTACCGCTAGGGCTTCCGTTCGGAATCTCTGCGGCTCGGATTGGCTTCGAAATACAAAATGAAAAAAAAAAAAAACCGACCTCTCTGATAGCGTGTGACAGACGGACAGACGCAACGGTGGGAGGCCGCGTTTACATAGAGCCGAAGTATTAACCTGCATTTATTTGTTCGAGTTTTTACTCATGGGTTTTTCAGGGCACTGTTACAAAAGGAAAAAAAAAAACTTGGTATCAGCAGTACCATTCTGTGACAGCTTCTATAAACAGATTTTCTGTGACAGCTTCATGCTCACTCCACCAAAGTTTACACGGTGAGATGTTGACAGACTTTACCAGCAGAATAGTAAGATGAAAAGGTATTATACAAGGTATAACCCAACCTGTAATCGCAAAAAAATAATTAAATGCTCCATTTTTATCACATCTCGACAATATGTACTGAGCAGCTGATTTTCACTCACTTCTTTTAAGTGTGTGTTTGCGTGGGATTTTAAAGAATAGACCGACTCTATTTCCCCAAAAAAAGTCCCCGGAGGTCTTTTTTCGGGACTTTTTCTCAAAATTTGTCATTGGCACTTTCCATAATTCAGCTTTGTTTGGGCTATTTTAATTATTTTGTAATGAATTGTTTCTTTTTAGAGGTCATTACCGGTGGTGCACCAAGCATATCTAAGGCAAAATATGCTGCCAACCAATAATACATCATATAGCAATTAACTTCATATTGTGTTTCAACTGGATTCCCAGCCTCATCTATTGCAGCATTTACAGCTAAATATCGTAAAGAGACAAGATTTTAAGGCAAAGTAAAACAAAAGTTGATATATTCTTAAAAAAAAGTTATTTAATTATTTTAATGAATAATCATTTTAACAATAGAAAATCAGAATCAAGCATAAATATAGACGTCGTAGTGCAACTCCTTGGCACGATCGCTCTTCATCCGAAGATTCACGAAGTTGAAGCCGAGACCGCCCGCCGTCACGTTAGCCGATGCGCCGGAGTGTGTCATGTCGTACGCGAGGATACCCTGGAAGAAAGGGATAGATAAATGAAAATATTGGATCAGGTTGGCTTGAATCAGAAGTGGTCATTGGATTAGTGGCTATGAAGTTTTCATATCATCAAGGTACAATTTCGCAAGCCCATCATGTTAACCCCGGTTTCCAGTATTACCGGGTGCAGCTGAGTACCAGTATTTATATGGAGGCTCTGGCTATCTGATCTACACAACCCATTTGAGTAATTGTCAAAGATCTACAAATTACAGCTGGTCCCAGCTAAACGTACTTTTCGAGACACAAATGAAATCAGTCCGTTCGTTTGCAATCACGAGGGTTTCTTAACATTGAAGATCGACCCGAACAGCTATTGTTATTCAGCCATGAACTCCATATTATCATCAGGATGTTATAATAGAAGTTCGTCGCGGACGTGGTATGAAAGCGACTCTCCTGGCATGATCTGTCATTAGGAGGCAACCACAACGCAATCATCAATGCGATAGTCCACTGGAGTGACACTCAGCAGCCAGTATCAGTTTAAGAAATATTTACATGAGTGACAATCTGAATTTTAAACAAAAAATTAAAACAATTTTGCCCTCCCTACTGAATCCATCAAATTCAAACCATTTGTTTCAAATTAATTCTGTAACCAAAAACAACTGGCGCTTTTGAATTGTAAAACGAAGCTAGCCGTACACAAAGAAGAAGAAGGTCAATGAAGAAATACCTGAATACTTCTTGAATAACCAGCAACAGCGGGCAGGGTGAAGTTCAAAAATTCAATCCTCTTCTGGAAAGTCCTAGATGGATACCGGGCCTCTTTATGGTACACTAAAGGCCGGAAAACGCTGGTCCCCATAAAAGTGTGGCCACATTCTACGAAGACCAGAGCAGCAAGGAATAATACTACAGTACACGCCTTCATTTTGTAAAAACGTTTTTGTGTGTTTGAACAGTTGGTGTAATTTTTGGGTCGACACTGTAACGTTGGTTGCTCGAATGATGGTAGCAGAGTGCGCGGTTATATTTTACCTGTTATCGTCCAATTTTGCATCATTAGAAACTGTAATTAGGGTTCCTTAATCATTTCTGTAACGTTTGTATTAATTGACTAATAATGATTTTTGCCTATAAATCTTTTATTGGGGTCCCGTGAGTCCGAATGCAAAATGGTAATCTTATAGGATTTTGGGTCTATCTGTCCGTCGATCACAGTCAATTAAATCTGGATCTGCAAGATCGGTTCAGTTGAAAGGGGTTCGAATATTTTTGTGTGGAGGCTGGCCTCGTACAGCGATTTTTTTTCCTGACTAATCGCTCGATAATCAAGATGTATATAGATGTTTACATAGATGTTTAAAATATGTTCTGTGACATATTGTTTTAAAAGTTTGTGTGTTTTAAAAGATAAAGATATCCGTTAGGCTGTTTGACTATAAAAGTATTGAATTTTTAGGGTCTATATTCAGCGGAAAACTCTTTTAGTTGAAATGAACAAAAACTTTCCTGACAGGACAGCACATACTTGTAGAACTTCTTTTCACAGAAGCTGGAGAAGTTAGCTCCACGATGCTTGATGTTGACCTTTTTTACTTTCTACAAATAGGTAATTATCTACGGAACCGTCATTGCCTATTTAACTCGACCTATAATACTGTTATGAATCTTAACGTGACCAACAATAACAAATCCATTAGTTTTCCTAATGGCCGTGTTATCAGCCTATGAATGAGTACCATATTGATATAGGTAACCAGAGAGCAGTAAACTAGGCTGTGGCAGCGACTAGAATCACCATTGATAAAATATTTGTGTGTACAAGTAACGGTTGTCACAGGCCAATTTCACGTTACGATACAGATACATATATATATATGTATATCCCTTTTTCAGATGGGAAATCGGAGTGGAAGGCAGTGTCAGATTCTTACTGACTAAAACCTATCTGTTCTGTGCTAAAACCCATCCGTGTTCCTCCTAGTGCCCTTTGCATATATCATCCCGCTAAGACCAATAGGAGCGGAGCAGTCATGAAAAATATGACACAAGCGAAGTTTCGCGAGTCAGCTAGTTTAAACTATTTATTACTCTTAATAAACAAAACAGTGAATATTGTGTGTTACATAAGCATCTGCTGCTGATCTAGGTGCCTCAAGCCCTGGAGCTGGGCCTATGATTACGAGCTCACGAACTACGAACCAATGGAAACAATGTTTATTTGTTCAAGGATTTTAAACAAGATCAATGGAAAGAAAACAAGTGTGAAGAGTAACTGTCCTCTGGCTTGTGTTCGAAAGAGTCAGCGCGGCCTTGGAACGCAAAGGGAACACGGCTGGGTTTTAGTTAGTAAGAGCCTGACACTCCCTTCCACTCTGCCCATAGCGGAAGACGTCATTAAGTGAATTCCATCTATAAAAAGTTAGGTACCGGTTAGTTTTGTTTGTGTAAGTGGGGATGTATGTATGTATGTCAATGGTTAACGGTGCTAGTAGACTAAACGGTGGGATTTCTCAGTTACTGGAACGAAAATTATCGCAAATAAATGTTATAAAATTAGCGTCAGCTGCTGTGATTGGTTAAGAGCGTGTACGCCATATGGCATTTTATACAAATTTTCGAGTCACTATTTTGCGAAATGACTGAGCCAATTTTAATGAAACTTCACACATATAAGCAGGATACGTAGGTCCAAAAAGTTAGTCAAAAACATTTTCATACATACATAGGTCTAAAAAGTTAGTTAAAAATTATACTCTCTTAATGAATTTTGCAGCTGTCAATTAGGTACATCATTTAACTTGCGTTTTATTCGTATTGTATTTACATTTACATATTGTTATGGATTAAAGATAATTACAATAAAAGTTGTGTTTAAGATGTTTAAATAACCTTTCTTAACTCGAAAAATATACAAATGTTATCAATATTTATATTGCCGTGATAAAGCAAAAAGTAAACGTCTGGAAAAATATCTGGAACATTTCTGGACTAGAATCTAAATGTTTAGACGTGGACAGCCTTCCCCTGAAACTTGGTACAAAGTTGCTGTTTTAAGAATCTATGATTCACCAGCATTTTCGAATATAGATATGTTATTTTCAATATGTCTAGACACTGTCCTGACATAATTAAAATAGTGCCCAACTGAAACAGCAGCAGCTGGTGACATTAGTAGACGGGGCCCCATAGGGTCAGTGCCTGCTAGGGTTGCGGAATTTGTTCGAAAGAATCACCGCGGCCCTGGAACGCAAAGGGCACAAGCAGGAACACGGGTGGGTTTTAGTCAATAAGAGCCTGACACTCCCTTCCGCTCAGCCTAGAGCGGGAGAAGTTATTTGATGATTTCCCATCCAGAAAAAAAAAGAGAAAAAAAAGCTTTTGACTTTAGCATTGATAGTAATAACCCAACAAAAAAACGAATACTTGTGTCTCTTGGCCACCGACGGTTTTTATACCTGCAATCACAGAGTCTACCAGACAAACAAGACAAAGTACTCGTCGTCTTGACCATATTTTCATAAAATCGAGAAAAGAATCAGTAGTATCATGGGTAGATCCTCCCATTACAGACTACGATAAAGTAATGGCTGCCATATGACTAACAAAAATCTCCAACAAATCCTCCAGCCTATTTACACGGTACACCGAGGTCGGTGTAAATACGTTATTGACGGAAGAAGCCGTACCACAGATTACTAAATAGTTACTACGTAAGCCGTACCTTAAGAACTGATTGGTCTGAAGTACTAAGTACCAATTGTAATAGCTCCTCCGGAAACAAACTAATTAAGATAATCTCCAATTGAATCGTAATTACTCTCGTTAAGTAAATATCAGCCGTAGAAATTACGATTTCGAACACTGATAATTTCAGGGCTTAACTATCTATGTATGTATATACTAATATTATAAATAGGAAAGCTTTGATTGTTTGTTTGTATTGAACAGGCTCTAAAACTACTGGACCAATTTTAAACATGTTTTCACCAATGTAAAGCTACATTATCAGCGAGTAACATAGGCTATATTTTATCCCCATTGGAACAGGAATTACGCGAGTGAAACCGCTGGTCGTTGCTAGTTAGCTTATAAATACAGGAGGCCTTGGAACCCCTCTTGGTTCCTTTTTCTTTCAACCTACCGTAGAATTAGAGATCGAAAAACTGATTGACCAGATTTAAATCGATAGCGCCCGCGGACTCGATATAATCAGTGCTAGACTAACAAAACTACAATTGGTACTTAGAAGTCTTTACTCAACCATTCGCACGCATATTTAGCCTGACTTTAGAAAATGGGATCTTTCCAGATTGCTGCATGCTGTAAGGTTGTTTGCGTTTGAGTCATTCACAAAAGTGGCCTATCTAAACTACTGGAGATTCAGTAACCGCCTAGCCGACTGCTTTGGAGAAAAAAAAAGATATCTAAACGACATGACAGTTTGGTTTTCGACGAGGTAAGTCTTCAGTTTAGTAGGCTATTGTTTATGTTATAACATAATTCGTATGTTATGAAAATTTCACATACAAACATATTTAATTCTCAAAATGACTTGCCTAATCCGTAACACGTGCACAAAAAAAAATACTATTGATACAGTTCGGTGTGACAGTCATCCAGTCGTTTTGTAGGAAAAAAAAACCTCACGGACTCGTTGGCCGGGAGGTATCAAAATATTTTGCCAAAAATAGATTTGTGGGCTCTGCACAATGCGATACCTACAGTTTCACAGGTGACGTAATATTTATGAAGATTTTCTGACATTCGGATAAACGATAAAACATGTTTTAGCTCCATTTAGATTTTTAATCAAGTACTTTCATTATTTTTGACGAGAGTAAATTTACTTCCTTTGTTGTTGGAAATCTGCGAATAAGAATATTATTTGGCTACCCAATTATTATATATATGTATCTATGTACATAGAGGCCGTTCAAGTATTACGTACCTAAGCAGAATTTTTGACATTTTTGACCTCCCCCTCCCCCTCGTCAGCAAAAGTAAACAAGGCTCTTCCCCTTCCCATGCTTACGTAAACATATTTATAAGTATTATTGAATCTGTTCTGGTTTCCTTATTGGTTCATGAAGCACCAGTTATTAATAGCAATATATAGTCTGAAATTAAGTTCGCTATTAGGGCGTTGATAGCCCAGCGGGTAAGACATCGCCGGATTGGAAAATCTGAAAAATTAAATAAATCAATATTGCTGACGTAATCACATCCCGGATCCCCCATCCCCCATTTCATAAAAAATAAGCAAATCAAGAAGCCCCCCGCCCCCCTTTAGAGCTTACGTAATATTTGAATGGCCCCATACATATGTATGTGTCTATGTATCTATGTGGTAAATGAGAACATGAAATAACATTTTGACGCAGTGTGATATTTGTATGACCTTCGTAATAGGGATGTTTCCTGAGTAAAAATATATATGATTATGTTTAGTCCGTCAGTTAGATTATAGAAAAATATTGGACACGTATTTTTTCCTTTATCAAATCCATAAAAACTGACGAAGATACAAAGCATCAAAGATCAGGAGTGGGGGCTTGTGACGTTACGGCTCGGTAAAAATTGTAGCGAGTAGTGACGTCACACGAGTTTTCAACGCTCTGTATCGTCTTCATTTTTTGTTTACGTGAAAAAAGAAAAAATACGTGTCCAATATTTTTTGGAAATCTATCTGACGGACTAATTAGATTTTTTTAGTCAACTACCCTATTAAATAAAATTTTAGCAAAATACGCTCCTAAATAATTAAAAAAATCGTCTGTTCATTACAGTTGCTCGCTTAACTTGGAAAAATGTACGGAACAGTTGATTTTTTTCATAATGAACTACTGAAGTAGGTAAGTACTGACCACTAGACAGTTACACAGATCTTATTCAATCTGCCTAGCCTTTTCCCCACTATATTAGGGTCGGCTCCCAGTCATACCGGATTCAGCTGAATACCTGTATTTTACGTGGAGCGGCTGCCCACCAGACGTCCACAACTCATTAACTGGGGAACACGGTGGGGGGAACACGGCAACCTGCTTGCTAGACTGGTATCAGATTTTCTGGCTTCTGACTATCCGTAACGACTGCCATCGATCTCCAAATGACAGCCGGGACCAACGGATTAACGTGCTTTCCGAGGCACGGAGAAGTCTCGCTACGTTAAGGTGGTCACTCATCCACAGACCAACCTCGGCATGCGTTGCTTAACCTCGAAGATCGACCCTTTTTATTACAACCGAAACAGACGTGGATATGTATCTACCAGGAATCGTATATTTAAGATTTATATAATGTTGTTTCCTGTATGTAAGAATAACCAGAAAATGTCAGTGAGTGTTTCTCAGAATCCCAACTACATATGTTATTTTGTTGTTTACAATGATGCAAAATATGTATGATAGCCGCGCCCCACGGTTTCACCTGCATAGTTCCCGTGAGAATATGGGGATAAAATATAGCCTATATCACCCGGGGATAGTGTAGCTTGCCAACAGTAAAAGAATTTTTCAAATCGTTTCAATAGTTTAGGAGCCTATTCAATACAAACAAACAAATCTTTCCTCTTTATTATAGATAACGTCTTAACTCCAGTGTTTAACAATATATCTAATTATATGTAATACGTAAAATATTTTTCCCTTTAATATAAACCTAACTGACTGACTGTGATGCGTGTCGCAGGTTCGATTGTCGCACGAAACAAATACATATTTGTATAGTCTACAGATAGTTGTTCCAGGTCAGGCTGTTTGTGTATATGAGTTTGTAAATAAAAAATGTTTGTAAACGCACCCTTTTTTACGGATGGGAAATCATCAAATGTGCTGTTTTCTATGATAGCTATACAGCTACCATATAGCATATGGGCCTTATAACTTCATCGCTGAAGGGAAGGAAGGTATTTAAAAACATATTTAATTTGTTTACTACAGCTAATTTTTTTTTTTAACTGGATGCATTTTCCTTATTGAACCTAATGGAAATAACCCACAATACTTTTACCAGTACACTACCGAAGCAGTAAACCAATCGATACAACTTCTAACAAGAAGTTGTATCGATTGGTTTACTGCTTCGGTTCTTAAGCTGAAAGCGATACAGAATTTTCCCAGAATATTCCCATCCTATCAAAGCCCCTCATTGTTATCAACGTTATCAGCTCACTTACCATACAAATGGCTTCACAATACGCGATAAAAACTTCCAGCAACATTGTTCAGGCGTTTGGGTGCTCAATTTGTACGCTTTGGCTAAGACGGGCAATGTTGCCACCGAAAGGAAAAACGGCGCAACTGACAAAAACACAAATTGGTTGATAAACAACAATAATCGTCAATACCTGCCTAGTTTTTCCCAACTTCCAGTCTTCCAGTAAAACCGAATTCAGTTGAATACCAATATTTTACGTGGAGCCGCAGCGTACCAGACACCCAAAACTGGTACTTTTTGGCAAGAATGGTGTCAGATTTTCTGGCTTCTGACTGCCAAAGATCTCCAAATGACGGCCGGGCCCATCGGCGTGCTTTCCGAAGCACGGAGTAGTCTCAGTATGTTAAGATGGTCAGCCATCCATAGACCAACCTCAGCAATTGTTGCGTAACCTTGAAGATGTCCCGTGCGGCTGTTATAATTTAGACGAGCTCATCATAATCAGCCTTTTAACGTTCCCACTGCGGGGACACAGGCCTCCTCTCTAGGAGAGGGAATGGGCCGTAAACCACCACGCGGGCCCAGTGCGGGTAGGTGAATGTCACATGTCTTCGATTTTTTGGTTCTAGGACATGCCGGTTTCCTTACGATGTTTTCCTTCACCGTTTTGAGGGCAGTGGTGATGAAAAAATTTCACAAAGTAACGAGGAGCCTGGCTGGGTTTGAACCCGCGACCTATAATTCGTAAGTCGGGGCCGTTACCACTCGGCCACCACTGCCACTGAAGAGCTCCTCATCTGTGTGTATTATTTTCTTAAATTAACTAAAGAATAGATGCTCCCCTGTTTCCTCAAGACAGGCAATGTTCAACAATGGCCACAAGTCTCGAGCAGGTATGGCTAAACTTGTATAAATTAAGTTGGCAACTTAAATTGACTCCGCTATCACTATACCGGGCTAAAGGTTGTGGCACACGAGATAATGTATAGATTAACTGTTAAAAGAGTTAGTGTTTTGACTATGTTATTTTTGTTTGTTTCGATAAATTGTTTTTTTTACGAAGATGGATTTTTAATCTTTAGGTAAACAGTTTGCTTGGTATCTTTACTTAGGTACACGAGTTTGAGATTATCATGGGCACTATAGGTCATCATTTGCTTGGATTCGGAGGGTCAATTCAATTAACTGTAGTGTAGTAGTTCTTTAGTGAACACTAGCGACCCGCCGGACTTCGCACGGGTTCGAATGATAAACGCAGAAACCCTTGTGTTATTTTCTTTCTATTAGTGAGAATTTTATCAGAATCCGACGTGTGGGCTATAAGCGGAAAACGAGACACAAACAAACAGTGAAATCGTTTTATTATATTCAGAGAAGTATTGTAAACGGAAAAATAAGAAATATATAATAGTTTTCTTTATTTCCGATTTGTTCTTATTTTTTTTTTATTTTTTTTTTGTATTGTATTCTACAGATCATCAAATGAAAACTCTTTCCGGTCTTTATCCAACTCGTCGGTCTTCACATGAGTACCAAAAATGTTTTGCAAATATCTGCGCCCTCAGTGTGCACCCAACCTACGCCACCTTAGTCAAACTTCGATATTGTGCGGAACAAACATTGTTCTATAGTTGACTTGTATAATTGTTAGTTAGCTTGTATCCTTCGCGAAACATTGTTGTTGAACACGAACCGATGGGATTGATGCTAGAGCGAATGCACGGTTGATGGTAGATTTTGTAATGGGAATTTACCTAAGTACCCAGAGGAATTCAATCGGTTAAAAAATATCATGTATTTTTTTCCAAATTTATTTTTGGCGTACTTGCGTTCTTCTTTTTATAACTAACCGACTTCCAAAAGGGAGGAGGTTCCTAATTCGACTGTATTTTTTTTTGTGTGTGTTACCTCATAACTTTGTACTGGGTGTACCGATTTTGATGATTCTTTTTATATTCAAAATCTGGTGCTTTTCGTGTGTTCCCATTTAAATTTGAATGAGATTTGACTACCAGTATTTGAGTTATCCCTAATAATGCATGGCTTATTTATTTAAAAAAAAAAATAATACGAAAAAGCAACCAAGAACACCGAGTTCCGAAATTAAAGTTATTTTGTAATTTTGGTTTTTTGTGCAGAAGTCGGTTGTATTTTTTTTTGTAAAAAGATATTATTTTAAACTTATCTGCGTGTTCGTCTTATTTTTATTGAATGACAGCCTCACAAAGCTCACAAAATATTTTTGCGTTGACCAGTGTATACCTACTACAACAGTTTTTATCGACAAAACCCGCGCCCCCAGTGTGCACCCAACCTAATCCACCTTAGTCAAACTTCGATATTGTGCGGAACAAACATTGTTATAATAGTTGACTTGTATAATTGTTAGTTGCCTGTATACTTCGCGATATATATTGTTGGTGAAGACGAATCTATTTGATTGATGCTGTAGTGATGAGCGATTGATCGTAAATTATGTAGTGGGTGTTTTAGGGACCGGGAAGAATTAGAGATTTATTCTAATTAAAAAAATAAAAAATAAAACTTGCTACTCATCGAATTATGCACGAAAGGTTTTGGGAATACTTTAGTATAGCTAAGAAGTGGAGTTACAATATGGGGGTATTAGTTTAAGAGTTTATAGGTGGCTTCTAAGCAAACGTGCACCACTGTTGAAAACATTTCATTAGGTGTAATTGTGGCGAAATGCAACGGTCATTTATTAAAATTAGATCAGAGTGCCAGTACATTTGAACGTCAAAGTTTACATAAAGACTGTTCCCCAAACGCCCGCTCATTACCATTTTGTAGTGTTTTGGCTGGGAAGAAGTATTATGTGAGAGCAGTGGTGGCCGAGTGGTAACGGCGCCGACTTACGAAATGTAAGACGCGGGTTCATACCCAGCCAGGCGCATTACTTTGTGTAATCAATTCTATCACCACTGCTCTCAAAACGGTGAAGGAAAACATCGTGAGGAAACCGGCATGTCCTAGAACCAAAGATCCGAAGATATGTGACATTCACCAACCCGCACTGGGCCCGCTTGGTGGATTTCGATTACGGCCCATTCCCTCTCCTAGAGAGGAGGCCTGTGTCCCAACAGTGGGAACATTAAAAGGCTGATTATGCTTATGCTTAAAGGTCATTTATTCAAATTAGGCAGAGTGCCAGTACAATTGAACGTCAATGTTTACATACTTAAAGACAGTTCCCCGAAACGCCTGCCCATCACCACTTTCTAGTGTTTTGGCTGGGAAAGAAGAAAGAAGGGTTATAAACTCCCCAGCAACGCAACTTTAATAATAAAATAGGTGCTCGCTCTTCAGTTCAAAGTTGCACACTGCTTAAAACAACTACATAAGAAGCTATTCATAGCATGAAATTCCTACTGAATTCAATAAATGTCTCTACGTATGTGTACCGGCATTTCGCTGCAGATTCCCAACGCACGTCATACCGAAATATTTTGCGAGTATGGAGCAAAAAGTGTCTGTGGCGAAGTGAATATACATCGCAGAATTTTCACGAATTTCTTTGTATTTTTGGAAAACCCAAGAGGAGTGAGTCTTCGTGTAGTATTGCTGATATTTGAATTTTGGTACTGTACCTACTTCTGATATGACCTAGTTTAAGCCATCGCTGGGTTTTCAGTTCAGCCATTGCATGTATCCATAATACCTTTTTGATAAACTAAAAAATTCTGAAGATTCATACGCATATTTATTTATTTATTTTATTATTTATGTACACACATAAACGAAACTCCGCGCCCATAAACTCGATTCAGTCGCTATGACAACTGAAAAAAATTCTCATATCGAGGACTTAAAAGTAAATAAATAATACGCTACGGATGGAGCTATCAATTTAATTAATTCAGGCTGAGTCAGGTCGAAAGCGGGTGTTGACAATAAATAACAATAACAAAAATAACTTTATAACGTCTGCTCAAATTTTCACCCATCTTTCAAATCTAAACGATCCCAATAATATTCAATAGTACCATGCTGCCCAGCCAAGATGTTTGCAGTGAGGAAATTAAGTTTAAAACTGAGCGAATTTGGCACTGTATGCAGGCGAAGATAAAATCGGTCGCCATCTTTGAAGACCTTCTACTTGCATTTCAACAGTTCTGAAAGTTGGTTTTGATTGGCTTTAGGTACTTTAATATTTTAGTGAGCGAATTTTCCTATTTCTATAATGTTGAGAACACCCTATTCGAGTGTACATGAAATGATTATGCGGTACATACTCATCATCATTTTGGTCCACTGCTCAGCTGGTCATTGGCATACATCAAGCGTCGCGACTCCACGTCGACCGATACGGTGATCGGTCCACCTTGTAGGAGGCCTTCCAACGCCTCGGTCTCGGTCTTTCAGTACGCGGTGGCCACTCCAGCCCCCCTAGCCAAGTTGACAATCTACAATCGTTAACGCTAGTCGAAAACGAATCAAATGTATGAGAATGAAATCGTCTCAACGTTAAGTCACGTGGTTAGAGCAAACGAATAGATAAATAATTCATAGCCAAGTCCATATCGTTCAAAATGATACAATGAATTGTTATCGTTTCTACAATCTTCAACGCTACATCCTTTGTTAAAATGTTTAAACTTAATGTTTAAAGCATTTAAACAGAGTGTAATTTTTGACCTGTTTGATGTTTGTAGGATCAATCGCCAGAGACTAAAGGTAATTAAAGGTAAGAAAAGAAATAGGTAGTTTTTCTAAAGACATTGTAGAACGAGCGGCCGACTCAGGCGCGTCAACATGGCTACCAACTTATCGTTTTCTACAGTTGCTGACACCGAGGCGTTACCGATTGGAGAACAGAATTCGACACGAACAGTTTGTAACTTGGCTAGGGGGCCAGGGGTCCTAGTATGGAGCGAGGAGGCATGGGAAGCGGTCGCCTCCTTCTGCGAAGCAGTAATGAGGAGGAGGAGGCGGAACGCGTGCGAGAGAGGGAAACCTCACACCCCAGCCGCCGCAACAGAAGAAGACGCCCCGGGCGTCGGGAAACGCAGAGCGATTCCCGTAGCGGCCACCGTAGGTGCGGGTCTACGGATGGCGAGCTATGGGTGGCTCGCCGTCCGATAGCAACCAGGCCCGAGTCGACGGCGCGTAGTGTTCCACGCGCGCCTCAAAGAGCCGTTAGCAACGAAGACGGAGCCCCATAGGGTCAGTGCCTGCTAGGGTTGCGGAATTTATTCGAAAGAGTCACCGCAGCCCTGGAACGCAAAGGGCACAAAAAGGGTCACGGGTGATTTTTAGTCAGTAAGAGTCTCACTCCCTTCCGCTGCGCCCAGAGCGGGAGAAGTCATTAGACGATTTCCAATACAAAAAAAAATGATGGCACATACACTTGGCACAGGCAATTATTGCAAACGTTTTTTCTTTATGCGATGATGAGCTTATAATAATAATTGTGATCGCCTTCGACGTTTGTTAAGAGGCTTAGCGTCCCTATCAGAAAACATTCCGATAGAGGAGTGACTTCAGAGTTAATTGCTATTAAAGGGAGGTCTGTGAGAAGGGAGTTTTTCGGTGTTTCTTTTCAAGGCGTTCAGCTAGGAAACACCGGCGTAATCTAGTTTCAAATTACGAAGAAAAAATGAGATGTGTAAATGTGTATTTTTTATAATATATTTGTAAAATCAATATCATTCAAGGTTTTATTAAATTTGTGCTAGTGTACTCCATCGTCAACCATCATAACAAGTGAAAGGCGACTAAATAAATTGTGGCCAAAGCGAATTTACGAATCATAAATATTTAAAATATATGTAATGCATTACTCTACATTTCCCACAAGATAGATAGCCATGATAATACTCTAAATCCAAGTCCCAAGTTCCAAACTTAAAGTAAGAAAACTTGCTGAAACTTCGAAAGAACGTAGCTTCGAGCTGTTAATATTAAAATCGATACGAAGGGACTCTCTGACCCTCTGAAAGTCGTGAAGAAGAGAACTGATTTTAAAGTTGTGTTAATTTTGTTTCAACCGATTATCGAGTCTGTAACTTTTGTAAGGTCTGTTAATTGCTGATAACTGCGCAAGAGTTTGTACTGTTGATTGTTTCAGGCTACATTGCCCATTGGTAATTCGTTTGAGTTTCGCTTGCGGAATCTCGAAGTATTATTGCCTGTGATTCAAGGAATAAAATGTATTAAGTAAGCTTTGATCGTTCTTTTCTTACGGTATTAGTTTATTTACGAGTTTTGGGTGAGTTGTAAATTGAAAACTGTTTCTCATTTAAAAGTGTCGATTAGGTACTTACTTAAAGGATTGTAAAGCTGACTAAGGGAATAAAAGAAATATTAAACCCCTAGGGAAAGTGACGTTCTACCGTGTTCTACGTACGTTATACCGTGTGTCAATCTCATACATTTTTGAGTCATTTTCGCTGATATAATGTAACCTGCTTAGAGTCCCTGCAACCCTAGCCAAGTTGATAAACTGCAATCGTTAACGCTAGTGGAAAACTAATCAAATGTATGGGAATGAAATCATCCCAACGTTAAGTCACGTGGTTAGAACAAACGAATAAAACATTCGTAGCCAAGTTCACATCGTTCAAAATGATAGAATGAATTGTTATCGTTTCTACAATGTTCAACGCTACATCCTTTGTTAAAACTTGTTGTAGCCAAGTTTACTTATCGTTTTCTACAATTGCTGAAACCGAGGCGTTCACGATTAGAGAACGGAATTCGACACGAAATAATAAACATTTAATTCAGACTACGTCCATATTTTATTGTTAACAATAGGTATACTTAAATAAAAAATGACACTACACTACCATATGAAGCCGCACCCATCTTTGCAGCATGGGAGAATCCCACCTATCTGCAAAAACACTTAGTATACTGTTGGTGCTACCACGAATGCGAGTGAGTAGGGAGGCGCATCTTTTTCTAATTACAGCGGTAAAGCCATCAAACCGCGCCTCAGCAAACATTCCTGACGCACCCTCGCCACGGTAGCCCCAACAGTACACTGAGTGCATTGTTGTATTGGACACGCAGGTCACTGGATGCCCGCTGCGAATAACCGACCCACAGGCTGCAGGTGTAGAAAGACTGACAAAATGCTTTAAAAAGCTTGACCTTCACTGAACGTATGCTGTTCCGTCTACTTAAAATAAAAATGTAACTCCGATCGAACCAGTACGCTTCATACGACGAAAATGCTTAAGAGTTTGCACTGAACTAACAAAATCAGACCAACTTATAAATATACAGATTCTATATAACCATTTTCTAAATAAACGATAGTAGGATATTATTGGGCATCTCACCCCACCTTCCGTTCCTTCGGCTCACTCCGTTCGCCTCCGTCACTCTCGGTGTGGTGAATTGCCCAATAATATCCCACGGAGTGGGCGCCGTTCCACATTTCAATAGTAGTCAATGGAGTGAGCGCCGTTACACATTTCAATAGTAGCCAACGGAGTGGGCGCCGTTCCACATATCAATAATAGACAATGGAGTGGGCGCCGTTCCACATTTCAATAATAGTCAACGGAGTGAGCGCCGTTACACATTTCAATAGTAGCCAACGGAATGGGCGCCGTTCCACATTTCCGTTCCTTCGGCTCACTCCGTTTGCCTCCGTCACTATTTTACCTTGTTATCTTAAGTTACATCAAGTCGAAGGGATCAGTCAGCCTAGACACTGCTTTATCGTGTCTAGCTGCTTCCAGGGTGCGCCACGAGGAGGCTCCTTTCATGCACCCCGCTAACCTAAAATTCAGGACAGATTGTCTCATGTCTCTCCACAATATTAGAGATAGCGCTTATACACACATCACTCTGTTTTTTGTGACCAGATTGGCTCGAGGACATCTGAACGTTAGGATATTGTATACATTAAAATTCAGGACAGATTGTCTCATGTCTCTCCACAATATTAGAGATAGCGCTTATACACACATCACTCTGTTTTTTGTGACCAGATTGGCTCGAGGACATCTGAACGTTAGGATATCGTATACAGTAAACTAAAATTCAGGACAGATTGTCTCATGTCTCTCCACAATATTAGAGATAGAGCTTATACACACATCACTCTGTTTTCTGTGACCAGATTGGCTCGAGGACATCTGAACGTTAGGATATTGTATACATTAAACTAAAATCTGGGACAGATTGTCTCACGTCTCTCCACGAAAGCAAGAAATAGCGCACAGGCACATATGCACATTCTATTTTTAGTGACCAGATTGGTTCGAGGACATCCAAATTTTAATTTAATTTATTCATACTAACGTGTAATGAAGTGTACATCACACGTTAACAAACAAGGCGCTCGCTGTTTGAACCGCTGCGCCAGCCTAAAATTCAGGACAGATTGTCTCATGTCTTTATCGAATTTCATTCGTACAAACCTTATGTAACAAGTTTCAACAGGAACGATGAAATGCGCATACCTATCAACCAACAGGATCTGTACATATTACCATCAGCGAGCACTCTCTATTTGGAAGGAACCGTTATCGTTAGCAAAAAAGATTCAAAAGAGAAAACTACTAGTGTCAATTTTACGAACAATGGACTACTCTTCTTGTTCCAAGATATTAGGTACGAACTAAACGGAGTGGATATTGATAAAATAAAAAAATGCAGGTATAGGTAACTACAACCATGAAATCATTAATAGTTCGAGTATAAATCAGTAATATAAAATAAAACATATTTTCAATAAATGGATGTATTTTTATTTACTTTAATAAATTATTCAAAATTACTAAAAAATATTATATCTACCTACATACTTAACTTATAAACTTGTGATGTATGAACACACTAACCCAACTAAATTAAACACATAAAGAGATTAATATTATCTACTTACATAAAAACTATTTAGATATACACTAATTCTTACTTTAACTTTATCATAATTTTTGACTAAGTATGCAAAATAAAATCTTTATTACAATAAAATTTACATTTATGATATTTTAATAATTTATACATCCAAAATATCCTAATAACTATAATATTACTCACATATTTTGTATTGATTATTACTATAAATCTTCGACAAAAACACAGCTTAATAATAACCACTGTCCCCGCAAAGTTTTTTTGAAATTTTATTAATTAATGATAGCGTCTCCTCCATAACATAGTCCACCGATTCAGTCACTACATACTGCGCACTTAACACCACGTTCTGATCGTCACATGCAGATTCTTGTTGTTCACTGATATCCAACACTTTTACCTGGATCAGTCGTAATCCTTTTTTCTTCTCATTGTTTATGACATATGATTCACATTTAGGCAGAGACTTCTGTTTTAGACACTCACGGCTTGTTCTAGGTTTCTTATTAGCAGTTCCGCAGTCTTGTCTTGTTCTAGGCTCCTTGTTGGCAGGTATTTGTTGTTCTTGGAAATCTGTGATATGCCAGCTTAAACTCGGAGTCGGAAAACCTTGACCGTATTGTGAGAAGTCAACAATATCTTGAAAATCACACATTATTGATGGTCTGAAACAAAAAAATTTGATCATGATTAATAATCATGTTCAACAAAATAAATAAAGAAATAATTGTATAAGTACTTATACGCTTGTGCAATACTTACAATTTGTTTCGTTTTATTTTATTTTTTTCAAGTGATGTAATGTGACCGGTCCGGCTGACTGCCTTGTGATGTATGTACTTATCATATTATTAGGGGTTAAAGTATGAAATGGCCGATTTGTACTGAAAATCTAAATTGTTTATTTTTTAATTTTTAACAGATGTATTTAATCAAAATAGTTACCATTATTATCTATACATTGCTGCCATCTAATAGGAAGATCATTTATGCCTTTGAGATAGAACTCTGAGGATCTAGACTGCACAAAATGTGTGAAAGCATTTTGTAGGTAGGTACCTTCTGCCTCTTGGGGAGAAAACTTCTTGTCACGTAGATAATTGTCCAAATTACGAAAAAATGGTAGTCCGTTGGAGCAAGGTCTAGCAAATACGGAGGATGACGAATAGTTTATAACTGCAGTTCCTGAAGGGTCAAAGCGGTTTCTCGTGGTTTAATATTCTGGGGAAACGCCACTAATACAGAGTATGTATTTAAAGCACAAAAGAAATGTGTGCGTGCTATTGCAAATATTCATGTACCCGACTCATGTAAGCCTTCCTTTCAGACGTTAAAAATTATGACTTTTACATCTTTATATATTTATGAGGTAGCGATTTTTGTCAAAACGAATAAACATCTGTTTGCAAAACCGCAATCCGTTAGGAATGCTTTGAAGATTTCTTCCGTACCTCACAGAACTGCCCTTTTTGACAAGAGTTTTTTTAGTATGTCAACAAGAATATTTAATAAACTACCTATAAAAATTTTGAGGACAATAGATTTACAAGATTTTAAGAAAAAATTGCAAGTATTTTTATTTGATAAGGCTTATTATACAATTACAGAATATTTAAACGATAATATTAGATAATTTAGTTGATAGAGTAGGATAGAGTTAAGTAATTATAATTTAAGATTAATGTTTTTATATAGAGGTTTTAAACCTAATATTTGTACGCTGTACTAGCAGGACATAGTGATACATTTGTTATTAAGCACCATCCTTGTTAACCTATGACCACAAATAAAAGACTTTGACTTTGCTGTATGAGGTCTCGCGTTGTTATGGAACAATAATGGTGAAGATCGATTCATGAGTCGGGGCTGTTATACTGCTAGTTTTGCCAACATTGTTCGGAGTTCGGTACAATAGACATCTGCCGTTATTGCTTGACCAGATCGGAGAAAACTATAGTGAATAACACCATGCTGAGACCACCAAACAGTTACCATTACCTTTTTATTGGTAAGTTTTACTTTAGGACACTGTTGTGGCGTTTTCGTCACAATTCGATCCAATATTCCTTCATTTCTGTACCGATTCAACAAGGCAACACAAGTTTCAACACGCGTTTCTTTCTGCAGATCAGTCAAATCATGAAGCACCAATTTTTCGTATTTTTTATTTTATTGATTTGACGCAAATGAGTCAATATTGTGGGTAAGGTAACTTTAAACCATGCCATTAATTCCTGGGTAGTTTGACTAGGATCGGCTTCCACCATCTCTCTTAATTCATCGTTATTCACCTGTGTGAGCGGTTTTCCTCGTGGCTCGTTCTTCAAGTCGAAGTTTCCATCACGAAAGCGTTTAAACCAAAATCGTACGGTGCGTTCATTAGCAGACCCCTCTCCAAACGCAACATTGATATTGCGGGCTGTTTCTACCGCGTTACTTCCGCGTCGAAACTAGTATTCAAAAATCACTCGAATTTTTGCAGTATCCATCTTTCTTGCATATGTTGAATAACAAAAACAATTGAAAGTCGATATTTAAATGTTTCACATTATTTAAAAGAAGAACATCATAGAAACCACGTGAAAAAAGTTTCTTTCGAAAACCTCAAACCACGAAGATTCTATGTCAATTCAAAAAACCTATTACAATAAATCAGCAATTTCATAATTTAACCCCTATTATTATGAAATGAAAACTCTATAAAACCTTGCGATATGAATCAATTTCATGTCTCAACAAGTTCAATCTAATGCGCACCTGGATCGGTGTCAAATTCCACACCGCGCGTGCGAACTTCGAACCATGACTAATTTGTCATCAAAACTGGACATTACATCTTTTATCACTTTGGAACCTGTATCAACAAGCTGCGAGACCTATGTGCTTTATCATAAGAAACAGAAATGAAACAGATTTATGAATATGAAATATTATTTATTCAGATAAAATACACCTACACTGTTTAAGTCTAACTTGTAAAAGGGACACCAAGAATACACACATTTAAAATTGCATACATAATAAAACCAGGTTCAAAAGAAACTTATTTCGATACTACTTAAATTACATTCCACGACAATGTTACTTATTTCACTTTAAAAGAGTAACAAACATCAATCCACCCACCCTTACAGACTTTTTACAATAGCAAGTAAAGCAATATAGGTAGGTTGAAAGATTATCTAACTTTCCATTTGGAACGTCATAAGTTTCACCATTTACAATCAATAAAATACATATAAACATTACACAAATATACTTGCGTTACCCCAAGTTATACACAGTAGAAACTTTATCAAATGATAGCAATCGTTTATCATCATTGCTTGAAAGTGCTATTTTATATAAGTCATGAGTATATATTTCATGTTTTATTGATCTAAACAATACATTTCTTTTGCGAATAACTTTGCAATTGTTTGAACAAAACATTTTTATAATCTATCATATTTAAATTTTTGGTAATAAATGGTTTTGGTACCTTTTGCCTTTTTAATTATTTCGTTTAACGTTTTAATACAATAAAGCTTTTGAGTGCAGTCCTACGAATTCTTTGATAATATTACCACCCATTTCATCCTTAAACAGTTCTGGAACCTTCTCATTAATAATTGGTAAATTATAGTGATTGTTACAGTCATAATTACTGGTATCAAAATATTTTAGAAAATGGAGCTTAAAGTCTATAAAAACATCATTACTCTGCACATCATATACTACACTATCTGAGTCAGTATAGCACAATTCTATTCGGTTACCATAAAAAGGTTTTATGATGGAGTAGAGAAAGTCGTACATGTGAGCTTTAGATAATTCTAATATTGCAAACCCTTTGTAAATTGGCTTGTCAAGTATAATTCGCACAGATTTCATTTGAATCGCTACTAGATCATCAGATAATACAGAGGCGCTATGAACATATGGGCTGGCTATCAATTTTTCAGCACAAGTAGACTTTTTTGTTTTATTGTTCGAGTCACACCACTTGTTTACTAACTTAACGTCTATTCGGTGTTCATTATTTTCAAGGTCTTTCCAAAAATACTATTGTGTAATAATTTGAAAAAGTCTGCTTTTTGGCGTAACTGGGTGTTATAGCTTTAAAAAACTACTTTGCTTGTATGGTGTAATGGTGCGATGGATCCTTCTTAATACTAAACCGTGCTGTAAACATTTTTTTTTAATGTACGTAATGACTATCATAGTAATATTTTATCATACAAATTTGGTATTAATTTTTTATTCTTACCACCCGGTGATAGACATTTTTCTGGACAGAAGGGAAAGTCATTATGTTCCATGTGCAGATTCTCCGGATATATTAGATCAACTTCAAGAAAGTTCAATTGTAAAAAATCTATTTTTTGTCTATTCATGAATCTAAAATCCGAATAGGGTAAGGATTAACACATGCTGTAACCGTATAAATTGATACAATCTAAATAAATAATAAATGAATTTGTCGGGTTGGATCGTAAGTACCTATCTAAATATTTATGATTGGCTTTGACATGTCTTTTGGAACATATACAAACAGTTCCTCGAATACCTTTTTGTATCATTCTAAAAATTTCAACTTCACTAATCAATTCTAATTTAACTCCTGTTTTTAAAAGCATTGCAACAAAAGATATACTTGACGCTGTAAGATAGAACGCGGGATCGAGATTGTAATGTAGTTTACAAGTTTTCCGAAATTTTTCAAATACATCTGTTAGAACAGAACATTTGTTTTGAGATATAAATCTGTATACATACCCATGTTTTGAATATTAAATACTGACCAAACAGACCGAGCGTGTTCATAGTCTTCATCGGTAGGTAATTGTCTCATTAGTTAAGGAGTTAAAAAAAAATTTTTTGGAGGGTAAACACGTATCTTCATAACGTTCCCATTGGACATATAATCGTATGGATACACTGCTTTACGGGTGAGTAGGTTAAATTGTTTTTAGCAGCATTTGTTTTTTTCATTGTACTAACCAACTTTCTAAACTAGTTTCTAAAAACTTGTAAGAATCATAAAACCGAACCTGGATGCTTTCCCCGGTAGAAATCGGAATAAACTTAGAGAATGAAATATAGTTTTCTTTTGTTTTAGGTATCACTTTTATAGATCCAGGAGCTTCACCTAATTCTTTTATGGATAGGTGGCAATCGTATCCAGACAAATTATGAAAAAATACTGGCAAAAATGTTGGTAGTTTGTATTGTATGTTACAATAACTATGAGCTGCGCCGCGCTATTTAGGTACCAGTCAAGTGACAATGATCACGGATCCTATCGCCGAACAATAAGACATATCATCGCGTTTTCAAAGTCGTGAGCATTATCATTTTTATAAATCATAGGAACATTATTTTTTAAAATATCGTAATTTTTTTTGTGCATCTTTATAGATAGACTTCACAAATTTGATACACAATCCGAACAGCGATAAGAAACGTAACGATTGTGGCTTTCGTCTAGCGTACACGTAATAGTTATGATAAGCGAAAGCTACAGGCACATGTCGCTGTCGTGTTGGTGTGGTCAGGGTCACAAGATTCATATCGTTCTAGTATTGTTTCAAAATCTGCGTACCTATATAACAAATGGTACAATTTGCTTTCTATTATAATTTTTAAACTGTATGAAAGAACCCCTTGAAGGTGGTTCGTCCTCCACAACTAGGTATATGAACTAAGATCATCGCATGAATCAAAAAACATTAAACAAGCGTCACAAAAGTACAGTTTACTGTGGTGTTTTGTTATTTGATTTTCAACAAGTCGCGGCAAGCATTTAATGAGACACCAATATGATAAGTTATCTCTTTCTAAATAAAGTAAATGAATTACATTTCCGTTCAAGGCTTTTGGTTTGCAAAGCGGTCCTATGACGGTATTATTTTTTAAACCATAAAATGTAAATGCAAATTTCGGGTTATTCACTTCGTACTGCGCAATGTCTGAGAAATTCACTGGAAATAACATGTCTTTTATATATAATACGTTACGAAAATCAGGGTATGAAGATACTCTTAGCTGGATATAAAACAATAACAACAGACCACAAAAAAATAATACTCGACATTATTGTGGTGGATATTAACACATGCTCTTTTCGATTTTATTGCAGAAGGCAATTCGATAAAGCCTGAATCGTGCAACGGTTGATATTTGTTAACATTAACTTCCAAATGAGAACTGCTCAAGAACGTCCATCCACTGTCTCGGGTTAATAATGAATCAAATTCATAATTCTGATGCAGAGTAAAGTTTTTTGTGGCAAATTATTCCATTTCCTGAGAATCATTTTTAAACATTAAAAACAAAGCAAAATATTCGAAATTAATTTTTAAACAAGTATGTTCTTTAAGAGATATGTTAATTAACGTTTTAATTTTGTCCAAAATATTAGTAAGAAATGGTTCTAGAGAACAATGAAAAAGAATCAACAATTCTATAAGAAGCTACACGATTACGAAATGCAAAATAGTTTTGTTTTTATGATTAGCACTACATAGGTGACCTGTCCAGTGACTGCGCTCAACAGATGTGTTACAAACAGTACAAAAAGCATTTTAGATTAAAATAGTTTAAAACTTACTGCTAGATATTACAATATATTATTTTTACGATTATGATGATGATCGCAGAAATACAATAACACCTGGTGCCCCAACAACTTAAATATTTATTTTATATTTATATTATCACTATAAAAGACGGGCTCAGAATGATCAAACAAGTCATGAGTCCGTCTCATAAAAACTTGTAGCCCGTTCCACTGCGGCGTGTTGCGGTTCAGCTGCACTTTTAGAGCCACCGAGGCTTTCTTCCATCGCTCCTGTTTAGGGGTGGAGGCAACTTCAGCTTTGATGTAGACTTTTACCTCTACATAGAAGTCCCCGGTCACGTCCGCCGTTCGCCGCACTTTACCATTGACGACACGGCTGATGAGGGTTGAACTGAAGTCCCCAACTGAGGTCTTCGATGGAACATAGTCCTCTAAGCCAAAGAGGTCCGAGCTGTGACTTTTACTGTAAACAAATGAACATATTATTTATTACACAGCACAATACATTACATTTATTTTTTAATCGATGGATTGATGGTGTATTACTTCTCTGCCAAACCCTACGGGGATAGAAAGCATAATGTTATGTTATAATAATTTCAATACCTCATGAACTAGTTGTAAACATTCCTGCGAGGAACATAATTGGAAATTGATTTTAGTGCTCTCTGCGTTACAGTTCTAAATCCAGTAACCAACGTTTATCTGTGTACCTATAACATTTTAATTGACATATTGATAACATTCACAAAAAGCACCTAAAGGTAAAAGCAGTAACACAAAATTACCTTGATTCCGGTTCTGATGGTGTGGTGCCCTCGGAAGCTTTGCGCTTCGACACTTTCTTCTTTGGTTGCGGCTTCGCAACCTCGGCTACAGCTGCGGACCGTGTCTGGAATTCTGAATCGGAATCGAACCTGAAATGAAATACATAAAGATTAATTTTGTAACCGATAACTATGACTTAATTAAGGCTACCGATACACCAGCCGGCAGGCAGAAACCAGGTCCGTAGCTGGGTAGCGATTAGACAAATACATTAGTAAATTCAGTAAAATGACTTACACCAGCCGGCAGGCAGAAACCAGGTCCGTAGCTGGGTAGCGATTAGACAAATAAATTAGTAAATTTAGTAAAATGAATTAGGACTACCGATACACCAGCCGGCAGGCAGAAACCAGGTCCGTAGCTGGGTATCGATTAGACAAATACATTAGTAAATTTAGTCAAATGAATTAGGACTACTGATACACCAGCCGGCAGGCAGAAACCAGGTCCGTAGCTGAGTAACAGTCATGATGGACAGATAGAATATGATAGTTACAACAGCCGGCAGGCAAAAACCAGGTCCGTAGCTGAGCATTATGACACCAAATTTAAAATTGAGAAGTACTTACATGTTAGAAAGTGTATTTAAAAGCACCGCTAGTACTAGTTGTCACTTTGAAGATTCTGTAGCGAATAAAATTTATTGATTGAAATGAATTCGTTTATATTCGCAATTAATATTATGTTAGCATAAAAATAGGTCATTTCAATTTTAAACTCAAAGTATACGTCTTACAGTTGTATAAAAAAATATGACGTTTACGTCATGTTGAACTGAATTGATTGCATATCAATTTTGCTAAATTGCAATTTGTTCATGAGAACTGAAAAAATAAAGCCGACAAAGTGAACCCGATCCCTGGTATGCTTTATGATTCATTACTAAACTAATATGTATAATTAATTTAATATTTGATGTTTGTTTGTTGAGAATGTTTAACTTCACAATAATTACGTTTATGTGAGAGGTGAAACTAACAAAAGTCAAGTCAGTAAGATGCAGATTAAAGAATATTTTTTTTTAATTGTCTCGTCGTTGAAAGTAAATTTCTGAGCATAGTAAGTTGTCTCACTAAAATCAATTAAGCAGAAGTAGTTGAAAATAAATCATAACTATTTTGAAAAACGTACAAACAAACCAATCCATGTTGCCGACAATGTTAAGTTGCAGTTAAACTCGGAACTTATTTTACCATCACATAAATACTATTGTGGAGGAAGTTAGTATTATTAAATAATCACCTTTAGGAACCCACAACGAAAGAATCCCAGAAAATATAACGTGTGGGAATCAAACGTACGTGTCTGAGTTGTTATTTTATAGTTGTCGACTTTATCCATAATAACTTCAGTTTACTATTACAATGTTCCCAGTATTTGTCAATTTGTTCTTTACTCCTATTATCCCAAATGACTTTATTCTACCATCATTCATCATTCTGTAATCTTACCTAAAATTAAGTTTAAATCACACTCGATAACAAGTGTCAGATATAAAAATATTATGTAAATGAAAGTATAAAAATATATAATCTTAGTACCCAGAAGAATGAAACACGTTAAAACTAGAAGTAATTACACAAATAGGTAGTTCCACAAAAGACTAATTTACTGTTTACAACATGATGGTTATGTTAAATTACAATATAAATGCATTGAATGCAATTTATGTGTACGTGGGAAGTGTGCATTCCACTTTGCCGATTCAAACTAAAAAAGCAGACTCATACATAAAGGTAATTTACATCTATGTAGCAACCACCGGGTACGGTTACCGTCAACGGAACCGTCCACAAAAGTGGATTCACACACAGTTTGTACGCTACATTGTATAATGTAAGATACGTTTCTGATCCGGCTGCCGTTGTCAAGTGTATCTACGCCTTAGGTTTCTGAATGCAAAGCAAGGATTGAAATTCCGTGTTACCACTTTACCACTTCACTGTTACGTGTTGATGTAAGAGGGTGTATCGTCTGTAATATGTTAAATTAAAATTTAGATGTCCTCGAGCCAATCTGGTCACAGAAAAAAAATGTGTGTGGACCGAAGGGTGTGCGCTATTTACTTTTGTGGAGAGACATGAGACAATCTGTCCTAAATTTTAGTTTAATGTATGTGTATCCTAAAGTTCAGATGTCCTCGAGCTAATCTGGTCACGAAAATGGGTATGCGTGTTATTCTAAGCGGGAATGCACCATCCCTAAGTATGTGGAGAGACATGAGACAATCTGTCCTGAATTTTAGGTTATTGGCTCGCTCAGATATAACCCTGATTATGTCATCGTGTAAAGTGAAAAGGATGTATCGTCTGTAATATATTAAATTAAAATTTAGATGTCCTCGAGCCAATCTGGTCACAAAAAACAGAGTGATGTGTGAATATGCGCTATCTCTAATATTGTGGAGAGTCATGAGACAATCTGTCCTGAATTTTAGTTTAATGTATACGATAACCTAACGTTCAGATGTCCTCGAGCCAATCTGGTCACGAAAACGGGTATGAGTGTTATCCTAAGCGGCAATGCACCGTCCCTAACTTTGTGGAGAGACATGAGACAATCTGTCCTGAATTTTAGGCTAGCGGTTCAAACAGCGAGCGCCTTGTTTGTTAACGTGTGATGTACACTTCATTACACGTTAATATGAATAAATTAAATTAAAATTTGGATGTCCTCGAACCAATCTGGTCACTAAAAATAGAATGTGCATATGTGCCTGTGCGCTATTTCTTGCTTTCGTGGAGAGACGTGAGACAATCTGTCCCAGATTTTAGTTTAATGTATACAATATCCTAACGTTCAGATGTCCTCGAGCCAATCTGGTCACAGAAAACAGAGTGATGTGTGTATAAGCTCTATCTCTAATATTGTGGAGAGACATGAGACAATCTGTCCTGAATTTTAGTTTACTGTATACGATATCCTAACGTTCAGATGTCCTCGAGCCAATCTGGTCACAAAAAACAGAGTGATGTGTGTATAAGCGCTATCTCTAATATTGTGGAGAGACATGAGACAATCTGTCCTGAATTTTAATGTATACAATATCCTAACGTTCAGATGTCCTCGAGCCAATCTGGTCACAAAAAACAGAGTGATGTGTGTATAAGCGCTATCTCTAATATTGTGGAGAGACATGAGACAATCTGTCCTGAATTTTAGGTTAGCGGGGTGCATGAAAGGAGCCTCCTCGTGGCGCACCCTGGAAGCAGCTAGACACGATAAAGCAGTGTCTAGGCTGACTGATCCCTTCGACTTGATGTAACTTAAGATAACAAGGTAAAATAGTGACGGAGGCAAACGGAGTGAGCCGAAGGAACGGAAATGTGGAACGGCGCCCATTCCGTTGGCTACTATTGAAATGTGTAACGGCGCTCACTCCGTTGACTATTATTGAAATGTGGAACGGCGCCCACTCCATTGTCTATTATTGATATGTGGAACGGCGCCCACTCCGTTGGCTACTATTGAAATGTGTAACGGCGCTCACTCCATTGACTACTATTGAAATGTGGAACGGCGCCCACTCCGTGGGATATTATTGGGCAATTCACCACACCGAGAGTGACGGAGGCGAACGGAGTGAGCCGAAGGAACGGAAGGTGGGGTGAGATGCCCAATAATATCCTACTAACGATCTTATCACACACTAGGGGAGAAGCGGGAAAAGGAAAGCTTCAAAAACTAATCCTGAAAAATAAGAAAAAAATTAAAAAGGAGTGTGTTTTTTAACTTCATTTTCAATATTACAGTAAAAAATATCAAATTGCGGGCGTCGTTACGTTCAGAAATAAACATTACCGTAAAATGAAACGGACTGGTGAAGATAGCAACCGGAAAAGTTGGTTCCAACATTATTTTTAACCTAATTAAAACTGTTATTGCTTCGGGGACCTTTCTCTTTCTATTATGGTTGACTCTGTTTTTCGCTTTTAGATTTTTAGCTCTAAATGTGACCTAATTAGTCCTCTGAGACAGTATCTCGTTAGATTAGTTAAATAGGTAGGTACGTACTATAGCGGTTTCTTTCATTTTTCATCGTAAAATCACCCTTTGTTTCCGGATGATATAATTTTAATGGTTTATTTTTCTTTTTCGGGCAACGGGGTTCTTGTGTTTTGATAATTTTGCCCCGCGGCGTGCGAACTTAATACTGGTTTATTTGGATTTTAATAAATGTTTCAGTTTATTAGGTGATCTATCTAGTGTCACACATAATCAGCCTTTTAATGTTCCCACTGCTGGGACACAGGCCTCCTCTCGGCCACCGTAGGCGCGGGCCTGCAGATGGCGAGCTATGGGTGGCTCGCCATCCGATAGCAACCAGGCCCGATTCGACGGCGCGTCGTGTTCCACGCGCGCCTCTAAGAGCCGTCAGCAAAGATACGGGGCCCCATAGGGTCAGTGCCTGCCAGGGTTGCGGAATCTGTTCGAAAGAGTGACCGCGGCCCTGGAACGCGAAGGGCAAAAGAAGGATTTAGTCAGTAAGAGTCTGACACTCTCTTCCGCCCAGAGCGGGAGAAGTCATATAATGATTTCCCATACAAAAAAAAAGGTAGTCACAGCCACGCTTAATTTGTGTTTAAAATAACTGTTAACGAAAACGTGGTCTTCAAACTAGCGTACAGAAAATTACTTTGAATGTGACATCGTATAATGCTATTAGAGATCCCTCTCACAGATTTATTTACTATAAAACCTATTTATGTGAGTGTTTGTGTATTTTCGCGGCGAGAATGGAGGATAAAGATTTTCATAATAGGATTTTTATAACGTGAGTGGGTTGTTTCAACACATAATATTTAAGTTATTTTGCTAGTGGCTTCCAAATGGTGAGAGCTTGGTCGTAAATTTGGATAGTAGGAAATGGAGGATACTTATTAGCTCTTTTATGTAATTTTGCAAATATCGCAGCACATGCTGAGATAAAAAGCTTGCAAAAACGTTATATTAATTTTGCTAGGTTTTATTAATGAATTATTATTGTTAGTTTTTAAGGTAAAATTAACTGTCTTGCGCGCGATCAAAATGAACACTTTTCACTCTTTATTTTTACAGTATCAGAGATTTGTAGAGTAAAAAAGGTGTAGCAGTACCTAAAGCGAGACCCGTGGTCCTATTCGCCTAAATCAGATCAGTTGTAGAGGCGATTTTATCTAACAAACATTTTTGGAAACAAACCAACGTCAAGACTTGATGTTTAAATGTTTATTGAGTGCGGGCGATGCCATAAACCTAATCAATTTATATAAAAACTATTCACACCACTAGACAAATTAATAATCACCAATCAAACAACTAAACTATTAAACAAATATGTACATACTAGCTTCTGCCCGCGACTTCGTCCGCGTGGAATAGTTACCCTCCGATTTTGAAACATTCTTCATTGGTGCTCCGCTCCTATTGGTCTTGGCGTGATGATATCGTATAGTCTATCGCCTTCCTCGATAAATGGGCTTGCTAACACTGAAAGAATAAATTTTCAAATCGGACCAGTAGTTCCTGTGAATGCGTTCAAGCAAACAAACAAACTCTTCAGCTTTAAATATTATCTATACTTACTAATATTATAAAGCTGAAGAGTTTGTTTGTTTGAACGCGCTAATCTCAGGAACTACTGGTTCGAATTGAAAAATTATTTTTGGGTTGAATAGACCATTTATCGAGGAAGGCTTTAGGCTATATATCATCACGCTTAAGCCAATAGGAGCGGAGCAGCGATAATGAATGTTTTAAACTCGGGGATTCCACGGGGACGACGCGGACAGAAGCTAGTTAGTATAGATAAAGGTTTTCTATACACGAGGTATAAATAAATGTTACATGTTTAATAATACGGTCATAAGGGACGGGTTGTTGGCACATTATCAAATATTCTGCCCCGACACATTGACGGTAACACGCCACGGTTATTGTGGAAATTAGTATGGACTTTCCACTACCAGGAAGTTTATTTATTGAACTAGCTTATGCCCGCGACTTCGTTCGTGTGGAGTTCCATACAAAATGTTAACCCCTTTTTCACCCCCTTAGGGGACGAATTTTCAAAAATCCTTTCTTAGCGTATGCCTACGTCATAATATCTACCTGCATGCCAAATTTCAGCCCGATCCGTCCAGTGGTTTGGGCTGTGCGTTGATAGATCACTATGTCAGTCAGTCAGTCCCTTTTGAGTTATATATATTTAGATAAACTACCTTCACTTAACTAACTAGCTTTGTAAAGCTTCATTGAATTGGTGTTTTTCTGATGGTCACTGGTTGGTTGATTCTGGTTCACAGGCATGGGTGTACCCGTTGCGGAATTTGTTCGAAAGAGTCACCGCGGCCCTGGAACGCAAAGGGCACAAGAAGGATCACGGGTTAGTTTAGTCAGTAAGAGTCTGACACTGTCTTCCGCTCCGCCCAGAGCGGGAGAAGTCATTTGATGATTCCCATCCAAAAAAAAAAAAATTGGCGTACCCATCAGCTGTAAATCTTCCCTGTAAATCTTGCAGAAAATGTATGAACTCGCCTAATCACTAATCGAAGTCTAAATGGGGCCTTAATGTGTGCTAACTTTTGAATAAATCGCGCAGTAAACATTGGCAAAATGCACGGTGCAATTATCATAAAAAAAAAACGAATTAAATATTTTAAATAAAATAAAAATGCATGTTTAAATTTACTTTTATTAATTTAACTACCTATAAAGCAGGATCATTATTAGCTAGCCGTTTGTACTACACACTACATCTAGAAACCTAACCTGCGTGTTTCATGTAGGTGTCTTTGTGTAGTGTGGAAACACGAAACATTAAAAAGTCTTGCCTCCCTAGGTTAGAAGCTGGGTAAGGCCATGCTCACAGGAGTTCCAGTGGTTGGAAATACTGTGGTAGCTTGTCCCGAAGTAGCAACTTTACAAATCATATTCTTTACGTTATTCTGATGTTATAACTGTAAACTTTCAGCAAAATTCGTTTTAGAATGGTGAGGTAATTCGTAAGGTTTAAACGCTCTTAACTACATTATAGTTTGATAACGCCTAAGGACTATGCTCTTAGTATATCTGCTTAAGAGCGTATACGCCAAACGGCATTATTTTGCGAAATGACGGAACCGATTTTAATGAAACTTAGGATACATAGGATACATAGGTCTAAAAAGTTAGTTGAAACATTTTCGAAATGTTTTATTTAAAAAAGATAACTGGAAATGTTATGTTTGTATGGAAAATTTAAAATGGATCCAATTTAACTGTAACACTATTAACGTACGTAGTAACGTCAAAAGTCAAGGAACTTAGTCTCCTAGAGAAACACAGAGGACACAAAAATGACCTTATTGACCTTCTAAAGGTCACGTCGTGAGTGATACATACAGAAAAACCCTTAATACCAAACAGCGATACAGTATTATTGCTCACAACAACAATAAAATTTGTTTTATCGCACCAATATCGTGCGTTTTATTTGTCGCTGATATTCGCCGAGTTAGTGCTGGGTTGCCATCTTTTGTAAATGCGATGCTGGGGAAAAAATGGGAAAAGTAGTGTTTTAATTGTTTAAAGGAGGAGTGGAATTTTCAATCGAGGTCTGTGTTTCCTGATAGTTACAACCTCTGTTCTGTCAACGGTGTTTAAGTAAAACGTGAATAAGTTATAGAAGTGGTGAGCCCATCACTATTTAAAAATCCTTTAAAACAGATACACAAGATAGGGTTTGATCTATTGCTTAACTGACATTTATATCTGGTTTTATAGGGCTGATCTTCTATAAATTATGACATCAGCCATACTTTTTGGCCTAATTGTAAACAGACGAAGGATAACTTTACTTATACTTACATATCTAGCCCCACATCTAGAGAACTTAACTCACGAACAACTGGGGATTTTAACTTAAAAAATAAATTTAATTGAAATGAAATGAAAAATATCAGTTAAGTTTATTCAAGGACATTTTGTACTTTAGTCTGGCAACACCAGCTTAGCCATCCCAAGCGCTCGCGCTTTCGACATTTATAGCAGTAATTATGACTGATTTAGTGACTGACCAGCCTGCCTTAGTGCTGCCCGTTTATCGGAAATGAACGAAAGCAATATTTATTATATCCCTGTATGTTATTGTCTTTTAGAATGTGTTCGCTCCAATATTACGCCACATAATTCTGAATTGTTGACATGTTGTTAAAAGTTATGTTTGGAATGAAAGAGCAACGCGTATTGGAACAAATATTTTATTTGGTTTTTTTTTTATTTGACATGAATTCCAAATTCAAATAGGAGAAAATGATAACTGTTAGAATGGAAGAAGAAAACTTGTTGCCGAGTTGGACTTGGTAACACCTTTTCACACCCAATCTACATACAAGTAAGATGAGACAAGGACAGGAAGATGATGATTTAATTCATAAACTTAATACCTCAACGGCTAGACCGGAGGTCACAGTTTTAAGTCGCTGATATACTGAGCAGCCGTTGTCATTAATGAAAATTTGTTTTGTTCTCTCAAAGAACAAAAAATAGGATGGTAAAACTACAAGGAAAGCCTTAACTTTATAATTATGAAGATAGATAGTCAGTCCCTAAAGTGGTGATTACACTATAATTACTGCCTAAGCAACATTAGAAGTTAACAACACTATATAAGTTAAATCAGAAGGAAAAAATTCTATATAAGCATGGTTACGACCGACGACGACAGGGAGGGATTCGGGAGGAGGCACGGCTTTCTGTCATTCAGGGCAACATAGGTGCTCTCCGTGCTGCCGCAGGGACATGGATGCTTCGGGAAGTTCCTGCATCATAAAGGCAGAGCGCCAGATGGTAGATGTTATCACTATGTCTATTGTCGGGAGAAAACGGTGTGGCATACGCTCGCAGAGAGCGCAGCTTAGGAGGAACCGCGTCGTTTCTGAAGTAGGAAAGCAACCTAGCTGCTGACTATTCGTTCCATGGTCAGCATTGCAACATCGTGAGATGCGGTGATCTCATCAGAAGGAGACAACGAAAAGAGAGAGGGAGATTTCGAGTGCTCTCCCGGCCCGCAGCAGCTAACCAGGCGTTAGCGGAGGGCAGATCATGCCGTCTTCCGACCCCCCAGAATGGGTCCTGGGACAGCGGACTAGGACACGTCCGACGCTCCCCATCATATAATATTCGTATTGTTTAAAGCACGCCCCTCTTAGAGGTCACGGGGGGAGTTAAATACTTCAGAGGTATGGGCTGCGTTGAAGATTACTTGAGTGCTGCTGTCGCCCCCGGTGCTAATGTGCGAGGGAATTATCACCATCATCAACAGCCTGTTGCAGTCCACTGCTGGACATAGGCCTCTCCAATTGCACGCCACTTAGATCTATTTTCGGCTTTTCGCATCCAGTTTCTGCCAGCCGTCCTGCGCAAATCGTCACTCCACCGTGCCTGAGGACGTCCTACACTACGTTTGCCGAGACGTTTGCGAGGAAATACGGGATGGTTTTAGTTAGTAGGACTGACAGACCGGCGCGAGACATGGCGATGGTGGACCAATTATATTTTTTTATTATAAAATAAAGTAGAGTTGTCATCACATAATTTTCCGATAAAACTTTAAGAACCCCGGGCATTCAGGTGACATTGAATTTTTGCCCGGACACAACGGAAGATATGTATAAGATATGGATTAATTCTTTAAAATTTTTATGATATTTCGATTGGAAATCGGAGCCGAATTTTTAAAGGTTCGATCTAAGTCGTCTTAAATACTAATGCTGTCTCAAACACTTCAAGGTGTACAGTAGCGACAAAAAGACTTTTAAGAACGTCTTAAAGTCGAGGGCTGTTTGTAAATTTGAAGGTAAGTAGGCTATGTTGAAATGCTCATTCTTTCATTGTATGCGCAAAGCCTTTTGATCTGTGTTGGAACAGACTTACTTCAGGTACTCGTATAAGCTTTCGTATCGATGATATTTTCTTTGAGCGCTTTAGGTTCGCGGTTTAATTATAACAGCTGCACACTCGATTCAAGGTTAAGCATCCCTTCCAGAGTTCTTCTACGTATTTAACGACGTAACACATCAATTACATATCGAGGTTTTTCCGTGTCTCTGGAAGCACGTTCAACAAGGTCTTGGCTGTCATTTAGTAGATCTTTGACAGTTGTTAAAGGTGGTCAGGAACACGAAAGTCTACCAACGAGTCTTGACCAGGCGTCGATCGTTTTATCTAGTAACTGAGTTTTCAGGTAGGTAGTTGCTCTATATGTATAGAGGCGTTAGTATAATAGGAGGTAGGTGCTATTCAGTTGAATCCTTATTGAATTTGGGAAAAGACTTGGAAGATTATGATGCCTCAGGTTGCGGAATTTGTTCGAAAGAGTCACCGCGTCCCTAGAACGCAAAGGGTATTTGGAGTAACACGGATGGGTTTTAGTCGGTAAGAGTCTGACCCTCCTATCCGCTCCGCCCAGAGCGGAAAAAAATATTTGATGATTTCTCATGCTTTAGAAAAGGTGTTCATAATGAAGAGTAGGCTCTTCATTATGAACGACTTTTTCTGTATAAATCAGCTGTGCCCCATAGTAAAAATGGTCGACATCCATTGACGACACGGTTGGCGCAGTGGTTGAGCAATTGACTGCTGCGCTGCGTGTCGCAGGTTGGATTCCCGCACGGAACAAATATTTGTATGGCCTACACATAGTAGTTCCGGGTCTGGCTGTTTGTGTATGTGAATTTATATGTTTGTAAACGCACCCACGATACAGGAGAAATTCCTAGTGTGGGGCAACGTTTTATTTACTGGACGTTTACGTGGACTAATCAAAGTGGATATTCTGATATATTTGCTGAATGATTTCAAGCTAGATTTAAGTTAGTACTTAGTACCTAAGCACTAGAAAGTTGTAGGTACCCCAGGGTTGCGTAACAGTTTTGGATGATGCAACTTGAAAACTTTGAGCACTAGTTATGTTGCCAACATAAACATAACTACAATATGATAAACTGTACGGCTTATCGATATATTTGATATTAGAATTGGGATCTTCCAGAAACAGTGCTGGCTTTTGACTTGGATAGAAGGTAAGCATTGGCCATACAATATGGCAATTCCGCCAGTCTTTTGGGCACAATCAGTCGACAGCGATGCTGATGGTTTTTTAAATTAATATTATAGGGTTTACTTCGAGAGATTATAGACTATCATATTTTGATGCGTAAAAAAGTGTTCCAAATGTTCAGTTGAAAATGTATCGAGAGTTTACAATCTGTCGAGATATTTTATAATCTTACAGAGTTTGCCATTTTCCGGTGACGTATAGTATATGCTTTATTGCATGCTTCATATAATAAGCACGGGACAAACATTTAATTTTATAAAAACAAGTGTACAGAAGGCGGCCTTATCCAACAATGAAATCTCTAACAGCGAACTTGTGGATGGACATTTTCCCCTTTGTATGATTACGAAATGGATGTTTGTTTAATATAGGTAGTGAAAACTATGCAAGTGAAAATTATTGAATTTTATATAAAGTATTGTTTACTCTGTGTAAAAGAATGTGTAGATTTCTACACAGAATTCTTCAATGAGAAAACCAATAATAGCAAACAAACTCTTCTGCAGAAAAATAAAATAAAAAATACAATTTTTAAACGTTTTTCCTACAACTACTTTAGTGAACCGTGTTTTTGTCATGGTTCGTCGAAATCCTTTTAGGCTGTCGACGCCACATCAAAATTCTTTGAAACAAGAATTTCCTAGAAGACTTCATTTATTTTATTTTAACCCTTTTTATTTGAAAAGTAAATAAATCACAAACAAGTTTATTTTAAAATATACTCGTAATTAAGTAGATTTTGTCGTCATTTAGAGGCAGGAGAGAAGCGAAGCTTTGAAAAATGTGATATTATTTAAACTACAGGCTTTTTTTCAGGTCTTTTTGTCAAGCTCTGGTTAAGGTTTGGAAAGCTACTAATTTTATCTCGTCATCATAGATAGGAGGATAGATAAAGGAGCGGTTACGTTCGAAGGAGTGTAATCTAAACGTATGTATGGGACAACTATTGTAGTACTTTTTTTTGTGTATTCTTTGGTATGGGATTAACAAAGGCTGTCAAATATCAAAATGTCATGTGATCAATCCCTTATATTTCGGCATTCACTGTCGCTGACACAGTTTTTCTAGAGCCAAATAAAACAAAATGCTGATACCAATAAATCTGTTTTTTTTAATGGGAAATCATCAAATTACTTCTCCCGCTCTGGGCGGAGCGGAAGGGAGTGTCAGACTCTGACTGACTAAAACCCATCCGTGATCCTTCTTGTGACCTTTGCGTTCCAGGGCCGCGGTGACTCTGAATATGAATGACAATAAATCAGAAATCAGTATTATACCAAGGTAGGTATCGATATCGAAAAGTAGTAAAAAAATTAACTCGAAACGATTACAGACTACCGACTGGAAACTTGGAAGGAAATCGATAATGTGAATTAAAATCTATTTCGAAATAGAGACTCAAGTCATAAGAAAAAGCGATTGAAGTTTTGATTAAATCGTGTTTGAAATGAATGCGCATTATTTACTTCCATACGGAACTCTACACACGCCGCGTCTGCTAATATTATAATTATATAAAAAGTAACTGCAGTCTGTTTGTTACCGTTTCTATTATAACGGCTTAGCGGATTTGGATGAAACTTTTGACAGGGGTAGATCTTACTTTGGGAGGCTTACATGGGGCATTTTTTATCCTGGGACTTAAGTTTTCTTGAGATAGTTGTTATGAGGACAAAACCGATGGCAGAAGTTAGTTGATAATCTAGTATCGGCTGTCATAATCATAATCAGAATTGACAGACCGTCTTTAGCAGCGTCGATGTTGAGTTGCTCTATGGCTTTCAGTCAATATTTATATAAAAACTCTTCCGTTACTGAGTGATTCAGTGACTGAGTAACAAACAAACAGCGCACAGTCAAATCTACTGGTCGTAAAAAGCTGAAATTAGACATGCACATTCCTTGGTGAATGTAGGAAAGAACTAAGAGGATTTCCCGAGATTTCTACGGGAACTGGAAATAACTGGATATGCGCTTATGAAGTCGCGGTTAAAACCTAGTAATATATACAATATATTATTAACAAAAATAAGTAATAGCGGCACTTTTTTACCGTCCAACACGATTCATAAAAGTAAAGCTCTTACTAAGTATGTACATATGTTTTATCGTTACTTAAGACCTGCTGAAGCAATACTAATAATAATTACCTACTTACATTTATTTGTATTGTTTAATTTTTACTTGCATTTAAAACTCAAGTCATTCTCTCTGCAAGCAGATATTAATAGCCTTTTTGACACAATCCAGAATTTCATAACTTTACTTAATATAAAAAAGTCATGATCCGCTCATATCTCATCCCTCAACCCTTTAACCAGTCAGAATATCAGCGCGGATTAAAAGTAAGCGTTCTGTAAATTTATTAAACGTTCCTCTGGTCCTCGATAGCGCCTGTCCAATGCTGTTTGATAATTTTACTGTTACCTAATTATAAATTTGTTGATAAATAATTTGTCTTTGCTCCGCAGCTCTGATGAGATTTATTTATGCTGTCGAGAAATGCTACAGAAAAATATTTAACTTAGTTTTTGAGTTGTTTGTTTACTTAGAACTGCCAGCGTTGCGGAATACTTTGGTCTGCCAGCGTTGCGGAATTCATTCGAAAGAGTCACCGCGACCCTAGAACGCAATGGGCACAAGAAGGATCACGGATGGGTTTTAGTCAGTAAGAGTCTGACACTCCCTTCCGCTCCGCCCAGAGCGGGAGAAGTCTTAATGATTTCCCATCCAGAAAAAAAAGGTGGAGTGAGCATGAGGTGAGCAGTCATTCCATTTCGCTTGTAAGTAATCACTCAGTTTGTTCATGTTGAGCTGTTCACAGAATCGTTCTGCAGTGGGAGCATGCGGCATGCGCGACTATTTATCCCTCAAAAGCTAAATCGCGCGGCTCCCGATCCGGGCGCAAACTCTCAGCTCCGTCATTACCAAAACCTACATAGCAACTTAAAACAACACATACAAAAAAGCACAACTAAGAATAAATATGGGAAAAAAGAATATAAAAGAATTTAAATCAAACTGATCTATCTATTTTTAATTTATATGATATATTAAATCGGTAGTTATAATCTATGATACCAAAACAGGGTTAAACATGTAATTCGGTTTTTCAAAATACAAGGAACAATTATTGCAATTTATAACAATAAAATCTTTTCACAATAAACTACTTCATAAGGTGTAGAAAGTATTATATTCATTTAATTCGAACAGGCTTATTCATGAAAACTTTTTAAGGGTTAAAAGTTCTAATGAATACGTTTGTAAGTATGTATATAATAAATCAACTGAAAACTCTAAGAACTTTGTAACCGATACGAGAACATACCACGTAGCGGAGATATTTTCCAAATACCCAATCAATGGGAGCTAATATGAATTCCTCTTGGATCAGAACTCAAACAGTCATATTTTATTTCAGTGAAACATAACGCGTACCTATGTGCTTTGCTACAAAACAGTAGCAAAGCACACACACACTTATATTTAATGAAAATAGAAGCACGAAAAGCAATATTGATTATTCCCGACAAACAAAACGCTCACTATAAAACGTAAGCATTACAGACAGAAGAATAGAGAAGATTAGATTACAGTAGAGAGAAGATGAATAGAGATGGTGGATGGATGGGATGGTGAAGTCGATGACAGAGAATTCTCCCCATCGACTTTGAATTTTGATACAGAAATGATTCTGTAAACAAGATCGCTACGTCTTGCTTATAATACAAGTACATAGGTAGTTTATTGGGGACAAGCCCGCCATACTATTTCTAACCTCGGCATCTCCTGAGAGCAAGAAGCAACAGCTGCGACCACCAGAAAAACGCCTGGCCGGATCAATAAAAATCGACGAGTTCTGGAAAAACAATTGAACGATCTACCCACGAAGGTTAAAAGGTTGTTAACTAGCCTTTACAATAGGGAAAAACACTAGTACGATATAAAGGTAGTAAGCGGTACATTATTTATTTAATTAAAACTAATTAATATCTAAACGAATATTCCATTGGTGAGTTAACCTAACCTTCAAATATTTGTCCAGTGCCTTACCTACCGTTTTTTTTATGGGGGGAAGTCCTCATGGATGACCTCTCCGGTGAGGGCACGGTGCGGCTCCTCCCAAGCGGCATACTCTGCCAGCGTAGCCGCGCCGTGGCATAGTGGACTCGACAGCGATACGGACCACCCCAACCACGATGTGTGATCCCGGCGGCGGTGCCCGCCGGGGGCCATGAAAAGCTATGGCCTCCGACTTGTTGAGGGCCACCTCCAGGCCAAGGCGAGGTATGCGGCTCACCACCTGTGAGACCGAAACCAACCCAACAACCTTACTTACAGACATACATTCATTATGTAATTTGAATTAACTATAGGTGGAGTATGATATATATAGGAGCCTACAGCTAATTCATGTTATTTAGAACATAAACATAAAGTGGAACATAAACATCTACAGTTTGAACTTAGTTACAATACAAGTTGGGGGAACTGGCCAAGTTTTCATTGTTATTTCCTGCATAGACCAAATGTTATTATTGTTGTAAGGAAATTGCAAATTGGAGCAGTGTTTTTTTTATTTTTTAAGAGTAGATACTTAACGCCTGAATGTTTCATTTGAGCAATCACACGGTCCGCAATTTTGCCTGCCGATTTACAGAAGGAAAACATAGAAACACACATGAGTCAAGTACAGCTACAGGAGTAAAGGGTTCCTATAACCAGAATATTGTCTTACCAATCTGTTTTTAAAATCCGAAAAAGAACAACCACATCAATTATGCACGCCAAAAAAAAATTAAAAAAAAAACGGCTGCGTTAAGGCAAAGGACACAACAAAATAGATCACATTTACAAAGATCGACACACAAGTCGTCAGAGGGCGACACTTTACAGGAAGATGGTCCTCACTAGAGTGGATATCAGGAGGCTGTAAGTGTGCTTCCGGCGAGGGCCCGCGTCAAAGCGCCCGCCGGATGTGTCAATTTGAAGCCGGCGCCATCTTAGAATCTCGTTGGCTTCGGGATGTGTGGGATTTTGAATCTATTTTTATGGGACTTGACCTAAATCTTAGGGAAACTGAAGTATGTTCGTACAATTTTTTTTAAAAGTGTTATCGAAAAACATCTCAATAAAATTGTCGCTATCCGATCCTATTGTAATAAAACAAACAAACTATTTGAATTCTAATTACATTTAATAGTTTAGTTTACTTAACTAATAAAAACCTAATTACCTACTTAAATATTTTGCATTAATTACTCTATTATAACAACGATAAATATTTACCGATCTACCCACAGTTACTACAACGTGTCGTTACAAAACAATAATACAGAATAGAGGCCACTATCACCCATTGTACAAGAGAACAACACTATCAATAATTCGATAATTGAATAATCGATTTGACCTAAAGGTCTTTGTTACCAGGTCATTAAATTAAAAAAAAAAAAAAAAAAAGAATAATCGATTTACTTAATAGTCTATGCACGAGTTATCGCTATTAAACCTCATTCACTAATGAAGTGTGCGACCATTTATCAGGGGGAGGCGACCGCACTGAATTTGTTGGTTCCGGGGCATTTGTCCTCCAAATATTATAACAGGGGTATGACAAGCAAACTAATTACTTATCCGTCGTAGCTTAACACTGTGTATCCGTTTTGAATTTTAACTCTCGAGTATCATTGGACATTGAGTGCTACTGCTTCAGTCATTCGTTCATTTTTCCTTTGCACATCATCGGTTAGTACTTCGATTTCCATGCACTGCTATTCATGATTAGAAATGGACAATCAGCCTGGTTTAAAACCGTTTATTTGTTAATCATCATCATCTGCCTAGCGTTTTCATAACTTTACTGGGGTCGGCTCCAAGACAAGCCGGATTCAGCTGAATACCAGTATTTTACGCGGAGCGGCTACCTATCTATGTATGTGTTGTGTTTTGTCTATGGTGTGACCGCGACATGTGACAGTGACTTCATGTATAGTGTCCGTCCCTGACATAGGCGGGTCCGTTCATGGAAGAATTCGGCCGGTGCTCGATTTGGATGTTAGTTGGCGGATTCAGACTTAGGATTTTTCAGTAAGGAGGCTGAATCGGAGTCTTGCTGATCGGTGTCTGGGTTGAGCATGTTTGGCTTTCATGAATGGGTCTGACATGTAATTTTTTAACTTATTTTTTTATTATTATTAATTTTTTATTTTTGTTTGTTTATTTGTACCTGTGTGTGTGTGTATGGGGGGAATAAACTATTTTTCTTTCTACCAGACTTTCACAACCCATTAACTACCACACGGTTGGTATGGTGAATCATATTACCCCAATAATCACACCTACCATACTGTACCTAGTCTTTTTAACCCAAAGTTTGACTGGTAGAGAATGCCTTGTTGCATATTGTACATGAAGTTTTAATAAATAAATTAATAATCAGGTTTATTATATTATAACAGTAAAAGTTTTAGTTAATAAATAATCAGGTTTATTATAACACCTGGGAGCAGTAGTGGCCGAGTGGTAACGGCCCCGACTTACGATTCGTAGGTCGCGAGTTCAAACCCAGCCAGGCGCATTACTTTGTGTAATCATTTCATCACCACTGCTCTCAAAACGGTGAAGGAAAACACCGTGAGGATGTTCTAGAATCAACAATTCGAAGACATGTGACATTCACCAACCCGCACTGGGCCCGCGTGGTGGATTACGGCCCATCCTTCTCCTAGAGAGGAGGCCTGTATCCCAGCAGTGGGAACATCAAATTGCTGATTATGGTATTATGTTACCTACGCGAATAATAAAGTTTGAGACTAGACGGGGCAATCAATCTACTTAAGACTTGATTATTTGTCTTAAAACCATAGCTACAACCTGGGACTATTTATGTCCAAAATAAATTGATTCAAATTTGGAACTCCGCAAAATATCCCTATCAGTGGCAATTGTGTTGTTTTGTAGTAGGTAAGCGAGTCGACAGAATGGCTGACGATGTGAATCGGTCAATTGATTGGCTGCCGCAATTCTAGGGTTGACTCCTCAAGTTAGCAAAACGTTGTTTTAGATAAGAGATTAAAAAAAAACGATGGCCGTAGAAGCTCGTGACTGATATAATATATACCAGCTCAGCGTGGGTAAATCTTTAAGCAACGCTGGTCGGGGTCTGCTCGTGGATGGGTGACCATTTCGTGAAAGTCGAGACGGAAAGCACGTTATTGGCTTTGGCCCCGACAGTTATTTGTAAATCTTTGAAAGTTAGAACGTGTATTCAGAAGCCAGGAAATATGACACCAAACCAAGTGTTATTCAGTTACTGAATTTTTGAGCTCGGATAGGAAGCCGCTCCATGTAAAATGTTGGTTAAGCACCAGCACGTTATTTCATCAAGTTGGAATTAATGCCGATCCAAAAATAGCTAATTTTGAAAAAATCAAAAATTTTGTAAGAAAAATAATAATTTAAAAACATAAGCGAAAACCCTAACAAATTATGATGAATTAAGCAAAAAAAAAAAAGCAAATAACGTCGTCCATATAATATTATATTACGGACATGATTCAGGCTGTATAAACGTTATATTAATATTTACTATACACAGAAACTGTCTGCGCATTCCCATGAACGTTTAAGTACAGTCGACAAAAAGACATGTTAGCAGGCAAAAAAAATGACGTAACTAATGTTTTTTTTTGTTTTGCGACCGTTGATGTTTAATAAGTAGAATAAAGAAAGAAAGAAAAACGTTTATTTAGAGCTCGCACAATACAAACACAAAAAAATAACAAAAGCTTATTACTAATTTTAAACTCTGCGAAGTCAAAAAAGGTCCGTACCTCATGCATATGCATATGGATATAATCACGGAACACATACCTACTAAAATGAAATATATAAATACAAATAAAATAATGGATGTAAACTGTACATTATTGTATGACACAAGTAAAAAGTAAAATACACACATGCAACAAACAAATAAATTAACATCGACGAACACTCAATGGCCCAGTGCTCATTTGTCGAAATCATAGACAAATAGTATACGACAGATGATTTTTATTGATGAAAGTAACCTAGCCAATTGTTTGATCGTGAGATCGTTACATCTAACCTGTCATCAGTCGGCTTTATTGATAAGCCCATTAAATTCTAATATCTCGACTGCAAGCAAGCATAAGTTGTCTTTTCCTATAAAAGTATAAACGATTGTTCATACTTACAGAGATAAGTTTACATATTTTATAGTCTTGAAACAGGTGTGTATAAAAATTACCTCCACTGTGTATAAAATTGCTACTTTACACCCAGATATAGGTATACGGATACAATTTGATACTCGTCATATATTTAAAACTTTGTCCCACTCAACCCACAAATCAAAATTATATCCTGCGAGCACTTTTCTTATGTTAGCAGACTAAACCGTTTTGTCGACTGTACATTTAGTATGTATTTTGATAAGTAATGGAAGCTTATTATTAAACGTTGCTGTTCGTTCGGCTCATGAATTATTTAGAGATATTCTCGTACATCGTTAAACATTTTTCTTTATGGGGGCTGAAGAATTATTGAAATATCTTTGGTAGTTTTAGAGAACATGAAATGACTGTTAGATGAGACATCTGTCTAGGATACTTTCACCGAGAGTCAATCAGTATTAGTCTCCTTAAATATGACGCACGGAAACCAAATATGGTAAAGTCGAAACTGTATCATAGAAATTTCAAGTTGCTTTGTCTATCGTTGACCCCATCGTCGCTTGCCATAAGTCCAGAATTCTGTCAAGGAATTTTCAGAAAGAAAATATAAAAGTCAATTAATATTGAAATTGTTTAGGTACAATGAATTTATGATGAAAACTAAAATATAAAGTAATGAGGGTCTCCAGTAACACACTAACTTTTATTATAAAAGCTTAGCTATAATTTGATTTAAAACTGTTTTATTGTTTCAATACATTTTCATTCTACAAGAATTGAATTTTAATGTAACTTTCAAATCTTTTGCGAATCTATTCAATTCTCCACAGGTGTGTTCCAAACTTATGTGACAGTTTGTAAACGTGAATTAAATAATGTTTCACATTTGTAAAGTTTCAAATAATATTTACAATGTATTTGAAGTGATACGTAATAAAGAGAATAATATTGTTTGTTTGTTTGCACAATCTCAGATTCGAGGTTGCCGAATCCTTAAGCCGTTGGTCCCGGCTGTCTTTGAAGATATTTGACAGTCGTTACGAATAGTCAAGAAACAGCAAACGTGACATGAATCTTGCCAAGGGTTATCTTGTTACCCAGTTACTGGGTTCTGGAGGTCAAATAGGTAGTCGATTTTCGAGATAAGGCCGCCCGTTGGGGCACCCCATGTAATATTTTCTTCATCGATTTTTTCTATTGTGAACATAGTATTCTATTCTAATCTCTACTAGCACTGACCCGATTATGAAAATTCTTTCACTAACAGAAAGATTCATAATCATTGAGTGCCATAAGCTTTTTATCTCAAAAACTTGCGGTCCAAGTAGGGCAGGCGACGGGAGTGCCGCGTGATAAAGCTAGTTATTTATTAAACCTAAATAAATGTTTCGTTAAGATTTATTAGATTTTACTTTTATTTACTTTTGTAATTGAAATCAGCCGCTGTGTAAATAATTCATTCCTTTTTATTTAAATATCAAAATGAAATGGTTGTGACTTGGGACCTAAACACAGGACTTAAACTCAACTCTGTTTCATCTGCAGACATACATACATAAGTATTATAGATAGTTGTGTCTTTGTTGTGTTCATACTTACTTGGTTTTTATTTTGTATTTTTTGACATAAGCTTAAAAGACTTTCCGGAAGCTATTCGAGTATTTAAATTAGTTCGTATCATTAATTCGTTTTGTTTTCCTCTCAGTTTGCCTGGATTTCATCCAATATTTGGGAACAGCTCTCCTTGTCATTCTTCACCAGATGTGTCAATGTTAACCATGCTGCGTCTTCGAGAAATCTAAGCATGCTTGCTTTCAGGGTAATGTTTACGATAAACATCCGTGTGAGGGGGTATTTTTTAAGTCTAGATAATTGATTTGCAGTCTCTTAAAACAAGTTTTTTTATCATGTTACTTATCAAATTATATGTGTAACTACAAATTGGGAATGTAGAATCTATATCTATACTAATAAATAAAGCTCAAGAGTTTGTTTGCTTGAACGCGTTAATCTCAGGAACGATTTCAAAAAATATTTCAGTGTTAGATAGCCCATTTATCGAGGAAGCCTAATCATCAGGCTAAGACCAGTAAGAGCGGAGCAGTCGTGAAAAAGGTGACACAAACGAAGTGACGCAAGTCACTTAGTTATTCTACAAATTGATACACTCATAAATATTTAACGAAATTGTAATTGTATTATGATAATATTTTTTGGATTACGAAATAAATAAACGTAAAAAAAAATATTCACTAAGCCGGAAGATATCACAAAACGTTCCAAAAATCTACCCAAAAATATTCAAGCAGAAATTGTATTGTATTCCAGCATGTATCGTACCGCTATATTTACGGTTCGGATAAGCCAATCCGTGTTCAACTGACATGGGGTTTTTACAAAAAGGGTGTGAAAAGGGTCCCTCAACACATCTCGGGGGCGTCAAATTATCGTCAATGTCATTATTTTCCACGTAATTTCCTTCAGGTTTCAGGTAAGACATGTTTTTATTTGTTTGTTGACAAGATTTTCAAATGTATTTCTAAGTATGTTTTTGATACTTTTATTTTTATCATTATTTTACAGACAGTCGCTCCGTGTAAAATCTTGGTACTCTGGTGAAACCAGTTATACTAAACCTGGACCCCAAGATAGTTTTGAAAAGGTTAAGCAGATTGATCGGTTCCAATGATGTCGTTTGTTCAAGCCTCTCTTTATTTTAGTTTTTACCCTACCGCGCAAGTAGGAGGGTTATGTTTTTCGAGAGTTTGTATGTATGTATAATTATTTGGCACGCTCTGCGGTCTGGACGGTTCGATGGATTTTAGCTTGAGAGGTGTGACACTGGGTAAATCAAAATAAAAAACATGACGGAATTTTGGCAATAAATTCATTAATTGTATCCTTTGCAAAATTATTTCGTCTGTACTTCTATTTGTTTCTCATGCAATGCACGCACTTTTGCAAATAAACTTTAGTTTTACGTTGTTGTCAAAATAACATCAATCAGGACAAATCCTCATCTTCAAAATTAAACCAAACCTTGCAAGTAATTCAACATTTCAGAACACTCTGCTACATTTGCGGATATTTTGACAAAATCTCTCATCATTATGACAAACTTCAAAGTCGACAAAATTAATTTCCAATGTTTCTTTTCCATCTCGTTCAAGTTTTTCATCAAGTGTCTTTGTCTGTTCCGAGATTACTTATTTCACAGCCAAATACCTATCTACTTCTTTTTCCTGTTTTAATCTTGTTTTAATTTAAAAATATCGTCGTATCGTTACCTGGCTGTGTCTGTTGTTAATTTGATTTTTGTTTTGTTAAATACATTTTCCTCGCTCCGCCATTTTGTGCATTAATTGGTTGTTGTGTTTACTGACTCTGTTTTCGTTGTTTTTGCTTCAATTAAACTTTGTATTAACATATACAATAATTATTATGTATTGTCTACAACAGCAAGCATTGTAATAAATATATATATTAACAAGACGAGAACAGCAAGCAGTTCTGCTCCAAAAACAGAGTAGGTAGGTACACATTACTAAATTTCTACATTAGGCTTCCCATTTACGAAAACAAGATATAACGAGGATCAGCTAAAACGTCTGCCAGTATAAACTTATTTCTCTCATAACCAAACAATTCCATTTCCCGCCAAGATGCGGTCGGCACCTAACGAACTGTCACATTTTCGCGCCAAAATGAGCGTCGCCATAATTAGGTTCAGGCCTCACTACCAAGATAGTGGAACGATACGCAATATCGGAGTAGTCAGTTTTATTGGACGTCTTGTTAAGATATTTTTGGAAAGGAATCGGTATTTCGTACCCAATGTTGTAAATATGTATGTCCATCTATTTCGCCGAAAAACCTTATTAAACCTACGTCTGCTGAGGTTGACGTTTTCATTAATATTTGAGAGTTTCTGGTAACTTCTAAATATTTTTGGTTAGCTTCAATATTGAACCAAAACGTAATTCAATGAAATCTACTTTTTTAACTGATTGAAATCTCTTTTGAAACACCTTTATCATTGATTGACAAAGGAATGCTTTATTCGTCGCTTTTCTGTGCACAAAAATCTTTGTAATATTATTATGAATGGTCACAATACCTTGGTACAGGGTTGTAAGATTTCCATAATAAACATCAGGCTAGGCCGACGGATAAACAAAGTTCATTAGATACACATATGAAATTATTTAATTACCATTGTCTTTATTAGAACTTGCTGTTTCTGAGAATTTTCTTTGATTGCGTTACGCAATGTTTGCTTGGTTTAGAATATGATTAGGAATTTCGTGGTTCAGATTGCTGGTTTGTTGATCTGTGGCTAACTGGGTACTATATTTTGTATATAACATTCATTCTGGTATATATTCGTGTTGTGTAAATAACAACGTAGAAGCAAATTATAGCGAATATCATTTTAGTAGTCATAGAGAAAAATTATTTCAAGAATCTTGATTTGACAGCCTATTTGTATAAAAAAATAGCTTTAGAAGATAAGCTTGAATACTGATTAATAAATTCTTAATTCAAATTCTTTATTCATTGAAATGTATAACATAAGCCCGTTAATACATAAACCGATCTGACTGAACTAAAAAGTTGTATCACGCTATCTATTGTAAAACAATATTGCATACTTAATTTCTTCCTATCACGTCTTATTTTCTTACCTTGAGAATGTATAAAATATTATGTAATGCTAAAAATGGAAAATACCTTTTTTTGTCATATTGAAATTGAGTAGAATTTTTTCCATTATTTGATTTCAATTGACAATTAAACATAGAAAAAAAACTTTTTACAAAAAAATAGAACCGACTTTTACAAAAATAAAAAAGTGCAAAATAACTTTAATTTCGGAACTCGGTGTTTGTGGTTGCTTTTTCGTTTTTTGAACACCGACTTCCGAAATTAAAGTTATTTTGCACTTTTTTTATTTTTAGTGTAAAAGTCGGTTGTATTTTTTTGCAAAAAGTTTTTTATTTTTTACTTTTTAGTGGTACCTACATCCTCTCCCCTCCCCCCACCTAAACGAACCAATCACATTGGTGTAAAAAAACGTAGCAGTACGTTTTTTTACACCAACGTGATTGGTTCGTTCCTTTGCAAAGTAAACTAAGAGGTCGTCAATGTAGATAATGTAGATATTTTTTTTAGATTTTTCGAAAACCGCTTGGTCGATTCATGGGACCATTTGGGAAGTATACCCTTTCCAACAAAAAAAGAATTTTTCAAATCGGTTGACAAGCGACGGAGTTATGCGCGAACAAACATAAAAAAAAATACAAACATCCGAATTGAGAACCTCCTCCTTTTTTAGAAGTCGGTTAAAAAAAGAAAAACAATTTTAATCTTTAAGTGAAATATTAACTTAAAAAAAACACGCTTTAAGCGTTTATTGCGTAAGGATTCTTTTGAAAATGTATTTTCTTTATTGCTCACTTACGTCTTGTCGTGTCGTTTTGATAACGAAACAATAAAAAACAAAAATATACAAAACGTCAACTATTTCTAATATGCGTACAATGATGATAATTGAAAACTGATCGGTATTTACCTCGAAAACTAGACGTGTTGGATAACACAAATGTTTGCGATATAAATCATCTATCAGCTAAGCGGGTACCAAAATCGTGTAACGCATTATTATTGTCTATTTCTAGAAAGGGTTGAAACTGCTCAAAAGTAAATGTTTAAAGTTACAAAATTTTTAATTAGCCTCAAGTTCCAAATTTGATTCTAAGTTTAAAACATTCCAGCCTAACTATCATCAAGACATTTAATTCATAAGTGTTTGCAGAAGAAACTCAGATATAACAAGTTGAAGTTTTCGAAGAGTTTTTAAGGCACTTGAGACGAAGCATTTGGTTTTATGATTAGGTCTGAAGTCGATCGCTTCAGTATAACGATCTTCTGCAGACTATATACTCCATTGATTTAACTACTTGACTTCTTTAGTCTATTGCCCTTGCATGTTTAAATATTATAAAAGTCTTATCACACGTAGGTACATAATGCACCAATATTATAAATCAAGGTAATCTCCGTAAGATTGTAGAGTGTCGCGTGAAATCGTAAACATTTTTAATCTATACTAATATTATGTTGTAATATAAGCCTTCCTCGATAAATGGTCTATTCAACCCAAAAATAATTTTTCAATTCGAACCAGTAGTTCCTGAGATTAGCGCGTTCAAACAAACAAACAAACAAACTCTTCAGCTTTATAATATTAGTATAGATTTACATACTTATATTGTTGATGGAATGATCATCGTTTTTGTTTCTAGGGCTATTGACGATAGATTTTTATTTAAAGCAATGAACTAAATAAAACAGATTTACTGAATTCAACTAGTCAATCGATTCCGCCTTGGTAACGGCCCCGACTTACGAATTGTAGGTCGCAGGTTCAAGCCCAGCCAGGTGCGCATTACTTTGTGTAATTTATTTCATCACCACTGCGCTCAAAATGGTGACGGAAAACATCTTGAGGAAACTGGCATGTTCTACAATCAAAAATTCGAAGACATGTGACATTCACCAACCCGCACTGGGCCCGCGTGATGGTAACGGCCCAATCCCTCTCCTGGAGAGAGGAGGCCCCAGCAGTGGCAACATTAAAAGGCTGATTATGCTTATGCTTAATCAATTCAAATCTCTGGAAAAACAAAAGCTTTAAAACTAAAACCAATTTATTATCGTTTGAAAAGTCCTACCAACATATTCATTACAATAATCGTCCGTTCCCCTCCAAAAATCTATAGAAACCAACTTTGTATTTATTTTGATAACAGATGCTCCTCCAAATTAATTCTCCTTTCATTCCGCGTAGAGCTAAATGTCAGAATCTTTTATTTTTCTATTTTCTACTTTTGGGGGAGTGTCTGCCCATGATTACTGTCTCTGACTGATTTGGGGGCTTCATTCATCCTATGAAAGGGGACTATGCTTTTATAATTTGGACTCTCTTTGTGATTGCACTACTCTTTGCGTTTATATTTAAGTATTGCGTTCTTCAAAAGGTTTTGATTACTCACAAAATTGTTATGGTATGGTGGTTTAGAAATATTTAGCTCTTTACTTGAATGCTATTTTTGTTTTGGTTTTTGAGCACAAATTCATAGTTTTATATTGAAGTAAGAGAACAAAACAGCAACAGCAAAATGTTTGACATCATTCGTTTTTTTTTTAATACGTTCAGTATGTAATCTTGTATGCAAAGAGTATGAAATCTTTTTGATATGTGTACATCTCATAGAAAACCTAAACCATTTGCTGACTAGCATTGCGTGTGCGTATGTCATTCTATTTCCATACAATCCTTCATACACCAAATAAGGCTTTATGCTGTGAAAATACAACACACGAAACACCTTGAAATACTATTCCTGAAACTCTATTATTTACGCCGACTAAAGTAGAGGTAAATAAGAAAAAAATCTGAAAGCACAAACAGTACCGATAATGCGGCTATCTGTGCTGTTGGGTGGGGGTTTTACCCCGAATGACGTCACGGGGTAAAAAGAGAGATTTACCCCGACCAAGACGCGTACTGACATGCCGTGATTGATGACGTGTGCTTCCTGGAGGCGTATGAGTATACTATGATTGGAGATATGTGGAAATAATATGGTAATATTCCGTTATATATCTAAGAGGTCAGAGATTGGAAGCAGCTACATACCTTTTCATATTAATTTTAGGGATAAATCTGCATACAAATATAACTTTCGCCTGCTGGTTTTTTCACATGGGGTCAAGAGCTTTTAATTATAAATTACATTATGTCATAATGTATAATTAATTTGTAATGAAAAGCTCTCTCTCGCTTAAACACATTTGAGTGATCGCTAAGATATACCAACCCTCTGATCATGGCTACTGCCGAGGTTATAAAGTCCCAAATTTTCTGTTTTTTATTTTTTTATGATGTTTGGTCGCTGTTGTGTTCACAAACTGAGCTCTGAAAATAAACTTTAAACATAATTAATATATACATAGTGTCATAAAACATGAGTTTTTGAATACAAGAGTAAACCTACACACAAGAAGAAAGCCCTAAACTATATTTCTCAACCTCGCCTCGCCTAAAAACCCTAACTAATTCCAGCGCAAACCAAAGTGACTTCGTAACCACGCAACCCAAGCCATGGCAATGGCGCGAAATAAAAGGGTTGGGTGGCTAAAACGGAATCAATCTACTTGTCAGTCAGTCAATCTTTTTGTCAGTATGTGATATTAATTTCTATTGACGTCTAACTTTGATTTACATAATATTCTATTAATATATTCTCTTTATGTAGGCGAGGAAGAAAGAGGGATGTGAAGTTCTGAGAAATGTATCGAAAATACTTGGAATTCATTTAGTTCTTAGAAGGAAAGTTTGACTTTTCTTATTGGTTCAGTTTTGGTTGTTCGTGTGAAAAAATGGTGAATTTGTATAAGTCCATAGGATATTACTCTAGATTGTTGAGAATCCTCAAAACTACCTAAGTGACTTCTACAACCCAGTAACTGGGTAACACGATACCTTGGAAAGACTGGTGCCAGATTTTCTGGCTTCTGACTTCTATCTATACTAATATTATACAGGTGAAGAGTTTGTTTGCTGGTTTGTTTGGTTGAACGGGACAATCTCAGGTACTGGTTCGAATTGAAAAAATATTTTAGTGTTGGACCGCCCAATTTTTACCCACGACGCGACGGAACGGAGACAGTTTATGCGTTTGGGGTGAGAGAATGTTTGTTTGTTTGTGCAAATCAATGTTCCCATTTATCTTCAGTACTACTAGTCCGATTTTCATGCGGTTTTCAGTGATGGGTTTGGATTTGTTAGATGCATGTTCTGTGATAGGTTTTACGGTGACAACTCAACAGGGGGCGCTGCAGTCAAGGATATTCGGGCAAACCAATACTTATTAGGTAATTATCTTCAAAACTACTATTCCAATTTTGATGCAGTTTTCAGTCATGGGCTAAGGTTTGTTGTCTTATGTGACGTAGACAATGTTGCTAGTGGCTAAAAAAGATAGATATCAGCCGATTTACGTGCTTTCCAGAGCCCATACACATTGCTTAACCTTGGAGATCGAGCTCTGTAGCAGTTATTATTCAGCCATGAGCGCCAAAACAGACATTAAAATGAAAAGAACTTAAAAACAACAAATCTCTATTTTATGTCGCCAAACTAAGCCAACGAAACTAAGGAAGTTTCGTTGCAGCAACAGAGTGTGAAACATAAAAAGGCGGCAACAGTTGCCAATATAACGTTCTAAAACGTTCGTTGCGCACAATTGCAACAAAAACGAAGCTCGTTCGTCCATAAACTGCCGTCACATTTTTTAGTTTTAAGCTTGGGGCTATCACAAAAGCGATTGTTGAAAAAAATATAGGATTATGCAGAGTCAAAAATTATAAGGCGAAATTCCATAGAAGCGCCTTTTTTAAATATATTTTACAGTCGTTACACGGTAGTCAAACATTTTTATTTTAATACTAGCTGCTGCCCGCGACTTCGTCCCTGTGGAATCCCCGATTTTAAAACATTCTTTATCGCTGCTCCGCTCCTATTGGCTTAAGCGTGATGATATATATAGCCTAAAGCCTTCCTTGATAAATGGTCTATTCAACCCAAAAAGAATTTTTCAATTCGAACCAGTAGTTCCTGAGATTAGCGCGTTCAAACAAACAAACAAACAAACAAACAAACTCTTCAGCTTTATAATATAAGTATAGATTTTGAGTCAAAATATTCACAAACCTTTTCGCCGAAATTCAGCAATCTTCATAACCATTTTAGATGCATTTATCTTGGTTGGTTAGTAGTTCTCGCGTCCAGCTACCCGAACCTTCATCTGGTCATCGGTACCCCATTCACGAAGCTTATTCAAAATGAGGAATTATTTATTAGAAACACAAAACGATATGTGTCCCTATTCTGTTATTATTATTAATCCATTTATAGGCAGCAGATTTCGTGGCCCCGGGCGATAAAAACTGAAATGAACAGCATAAACAACAATGTCCTGCGCGGACCGCGAACGTGCAACGGATTTATAATAACTAGAATTGAAATATACCAATAAGAAGTGTGCCATAAAGAAATGGACACTTACTTGTATCAGCTCATTATTTTGAGTTGGTATAAAGTGTGCTCATTTCTTTTTAACCGACTTCCAAAAAAGAAGGAGGGAAACTTTAATTTCGGAAGTAGGTGTTTTTATTGTTACTTCGTTTTTCGAACACCGGCTTTATACATTTTGGGTTTTTTTTTGTTTAGAAGTCGGTTGTATTTTTTTGTAAAAAAGGTTTTTTTTTTACAGTTTATCACTGAATCTATCTGAGTTAAATTTAAAATAAAATACTGGAATGTGGAATTGCGGTGTGGTTTTACAAGGAGCCGATACTAGTGTAGTTGGGCAAAGACTAGGCAGATATGAGTAAGAAATAGGGTGTGGTTTTAATTCATGCCCTCTCGTTTACAAGTTCATGCATTTATTAGAGCTATTCCTGCTTCTGCCTATAACTGTAGAACATTTTGAATTTCCTTGTTACAGTCTTATGGCCATCCACTAGCCACATTTCTATCCCCAATTTGAAGTCAAAAAGGCCAGTTAGGCGTTATTTTGTATGTTTGTAACGAATAAATCAAAAACTACATAATATGTATACTATAAAGCAATTATCTCGCGGATAAGTGATCGCCACGATCATTAATTGTTCGGCGGATTGTTCTGTGTTAGGACGTCACCTTACATTTTGTCCGACCAGGCAATCGAACACAGGACTTCATAATCTCAGTATCTTTTGCAACCAATAGACCAACGACGAAGATTATTTTATTTGCTTGCAGTAAATTACATCTATGACCCAATGTGTTTTTAAGCAACGCTCATGAATTTTATCTATAGGAAGGGACTGTTACGTTGCAGTACTAACAAAATAGGCTGATATTGAAAATCAGCACAATGTAACTTGATTATGTTATCAGTGCAGCCGTTCCCATCGATTATTACCGACCCCATGGGCATGTTCATTCCCCATTACCTAAAAACCTCGTTAATATCAGTCGCTCACAATAAACCCATCGAGGACAATAACCCTAATTCAATAATCGATTCCGCAGCAATCGAATTATTTCCCGCATCGATTATGCGCTTATGTAACGATTTCCCAGCACAGCACCACAAAAGAGATGAGAACAGAAGGCCTACATCATTAAGATAAAACATACATAAGTTTCAAAACAATTGAAGAAGAAAACAACACACAATATCTGATATAATAGGTCTTATTTTTAAAGACAACGTTTGCATGGATTAAAAAAAGATCTGGACTTGAGGGAAGAAGGTAGGTATTACACTTCTTATTTACTTTGCTCTTGACAGAGTGGTTGTGGTCGCAAAGAACTGTGTTCAATCGCTGGTGTCGTCATCGAAAGATGCCCAACATACCTACTTTAGTATTCGCGACTTTACTAGTGATCATTGCCGCTATTTTATATTGATATTTTGGAGTGTAAAGATTGTCGTAGAATCGTTTCCAAGAAATCCCAAGCATTCCTGAAAACGTCATAAACGACAATATATCACGAAAAAAAAAAGCAGGTGCATGCGAAAACAGACGCACGAACGGTGATATTAAATAAATGCCAGTAGCGAGTGCGCTTCCACTCGTTGTACGTGTAACATGCAAATCACATAAACCCACTTACTGACTTCTTGTACTTCGTTTACGTTCATTTTATACAACTGGCTTTCACCAATACGGTCAGTGCTTGTGCTAAGTGCGTTCGTTTTACGTCGTTGTACGGAGCTGACCTTCTATTCTGTCTATTCTTTGGCAGCAGTATACGAAGCTGGTGGTATCTAAACGTTAACAAACGCGAGTGGGAAATAAGCTCACATGTTGTGTCGCTGCCATTTCCCTGGAGAGTAAACGAGCTGCATAGTGTGGGGACAAGGTTTTGTAATTAGTTGTAGCGAGTAGCGACTTTCATTTTCTTTGAATTTTCATCCTACTACCTACGTTTGAAATCGGTTTCACCTGCATAATAGTCGGAAGACATCCCAGCGGAATGTACAACTGGGACAAAAGCTTGTGTCCTAATCCAGGTCATTGTCTACCCGTTTGCCACGTTTCACTCAAATCTTTTCAGCGATTGAAGTGTGATTGAATAAAAAAAATCGTGATTTATCTAGATAGACTATCATGTTTATAATATTAATTGGAATACTAATCAAATAAATTCGTGCACTCTTTATTAAATTATTGAATCTCTACGACCTACACAGTTGGCGTTGTACAGATATTACAGAATATGGAACACAAAATAGTAAACAAGAATAATTGATTACAGGGAAATTGAATAGTATTAGTAGGATTTATTCTGACAGTACGCTTCTATTGTCAGAAAGTATCGATGTCCGTAAAATCTTGACTCGATTTTTTCTCAGTTGTCCCATCCCTTTTGCAAGTACGGGTATGTACAGAGCCTGTGCGCCTTGGCGAATACGTTTGCCGCGGTTTAAATATACATATATAATGTATTTAACTCTTATAAGACCTAGCACATATAAATTAACCTAGTTAACACCGCGATGTTGAAGTGAGCATTTAATGTGTAGGAAAAACGTTTAATTTTTTAAACGTGTTAAACTTCAGACCCGTTTGCAAGACAGGTCACTCATGCCTGGTACTGTTTCCTTTTGCCATAAGACCCGTCTTATGACAAAAAAGAAACTGCCATACTGTTTTGTATATGAATAAAAAAAAGGAGGAGGGGTTCTCAATTCGACTGTATTTTTTTTTTGTGTTACCTCCTAACTTTGTACGGGGTGTACCGATTTTGATTCGAACGCTGGTGCTTATCGTGTGGTTCCATTTATTGAAATCTGACAACGAGTATTTGAGTAATCCCTAATAATGCGTGGCTTATTAGTCTACATGGATGATGTTGCATTGCAGAAATAGGAAACGGAACTCTTCAATAAAATATGATAGCAAATCTGTCAGGACTGCTGAAATCGCATGTTTGTTTATTGTTTACACCAATGCATGCACGCTACGGTGGGTATGTTTAGCTGGGAGTGAATCAATAAAAAGTAAAAATATAAAAACTTTTTACAATAAATACAACCGACTTCTAAACAAAAAAACCAAAAAGTACAAAATAACTTTAATTTTGGAAGTCGGTGTTCAAAAAACGAAAAAGTAGTACTTGTTTGTACTTTTTGTTTAGAAGTCTGTTGTATTTATTGTAAAATGTTTTTTTTTTTTATAACCCAAGCTGTACATTATTCAATTAGTATCTTTGCAATTATTACCTTTACCATTTACGATGTAAACAACAACATTTAAACAGCCAATGTTTTCTATCCTTCTCATTTCCAATCAGCACAACAAACTCTCGAACACATTTGTTCTGATTTCAATGGCATTGGCTTGTTCGAACTTTGGCCCGTCCCAGCATCGGTTGCGTCTAGATCAATCATTTAGTTCAACTTGTTGTTGAGATGTAGATTTTTGGAGCGTCGGGATTTGGAACAATGTTTGTCTTTGGTTCCAATAGTACGTTAGGGATGTTTTCAATTGTGGCAGTTTTTTTATTAAGTTGTTTGTTTAGTCAGTGATTTGGTTCAAGGATGAATAAATTGAAGTTTAGTGTTAAGTGTTTGTACCTAAAATATGTTTGCATCTCGCAGAGCTTCATTGCGTATTTTTAAAGTTTCTATTCGAATTCACGAGGAATTTTGCCTTTGAATTTTGGGAACTTCAGCGAGTAATATTTTTGGGCTAGGTACCTACTACCTAAAGGAAGTAATAAATATTGTCTATGTAATAACTTATATATAAGGATGACTAAATAGTTATATAGATTTAAGTTATTTATTTATTTATGTATACACAATATACTTAAAATTGATAATTTTGTACAGAAACTAAGAGCACAGGGGTACTGCTTATTTCAATAGAAATTTCTTCCAGCAGACCTGCGACAGAAGAGTGGGATAAGAAACGTAGACACAGTGTGTAAAGAGACAGAGGAAGAAAACTCAAACTATTATAATAGACTATATATTATTATTTATTTACACATATAAATCAAATTAAAATAATCATACAAACAAATATACACAAATTAATTTATGTACATATTTTGCTAAATTTTTCGAATAAATTACTAACATTGCAAGCATTATTTTAGTGGGAAAGGGGAGTGATACTATTGAATTTATTTATGTGTTTCAGTATTAAGTTCAGTTACAAAAAATGAACCTTTTGATGTTGAACCACAAATAAAGATTCGTCTGCATCTTAAACAGTGAGAAAAAGGAAATCCAGCGACAATGTAGAATTTCACGCCAATCCCACCGAGACGTTTATGCTGATTTATTCACCTCCACAGATCTATGGGTCTGTTTCGTCGTAAACTACCATTCACCATCAACCATTCTTCACAATGTTTTATTGAGATCTGTTTGTTTAGAAAATAGAGAAAAACAAAAGGTTTCAGGAATTTTCCACAATGAGGTACACTCATGTACTATTTTCCTCGACAAAATGTGTTTTACCATCATCATCAACAGCCTGTTGCAGTCCACTGCTGGACATAGGCCTCTCCAATTGCACGCCACTTAGATCTATTTCGGCTTCTCGCATCCAGTTTCTGCCAGCCGTCCTGCGCAAATCGTCACACCACCGTGCCTGAGGACGTCCTACACTACGTTACACCAACGTGTACGTACGTGTTTTACCATTTGTTTATATACCTTAGAAGCCACTGTACTTTCAAAATGACGGGTGCAGTACCATTATAAAGAGTGTTCTAGAAGTGCGGATGTGCATTAAATAAGACTACGCACTTTTGGAAGTTAGATATGCCGATGACGGACAGACGGACGGCTACAGGGGACTTAGTACCAGCATCCCAGTGATACACATCAATTACGGAAAAAAATATAATAAATCGCTATAAGAATCGAATAAATTAAATATATTGATTTTACAAAATTAGCTACAAGGTTTAGGTATTCTAAATTTGTCCTAAAATAAGTCCGCAGAACAAAAATACAGTAGGTACAATATAAAAATAAGTGAAACTGACCTACTAGCTAAGCAAAGATCATTTCCACTCTGAAGAAGATACAAAACGTCCTATACGTGACGCATGTTAAAAAACCAATACACATTATAAAAAAAACAATTTAAAAAAAACCCATCAAATCAGAATTTAAGTCTCGATACTGCTTGCAGAGTTTTCGTAACAACTTGCCGACACAGAATAAATAGATGCAGAAGGCCGACTCCAAACAACGAAACCTGAAAATATGTACATATGTGCACGTCAGTACCATATACTTATGAAATGTATAAGTTTACCTCGGCTGGTAATATTTGGTTCCATAGCTATTATACTCTAGGTGCATCGTCCTCACATACATATAATAAATATTAAAAAAAAAAAAAATTGATTGAGTCAGGCGTTACTTTGCGGAAATCCATTTTTAATTTGAAAATGAAAATTATATTATTATATCTAGTTTTAATTTCCGCGAATATGTGTGGGTTGCAGGTATGCACCTCCCTCCCACCCGCTATATTATGCACATGCAAGATTACAAGGTAAAAGCACGGATAATATGCACATGCAGGAAGGCAAAGCAAAACCCAACACCTTCCTTGCTTCACCGTTGCTTGCTTGTTTCCTTGCTTTGCCTTCCTGCATGCATACTAGAGTAACTTTTTTATTTTCACTTTAAACGATGACGTTCAACAGTGCCGTTTAATTACAATAATTGAAATAAACGTTTTGTTTTTGACTTTTACACGCACACAGAGGAGTTATACGTTACTGGAATTTTATTGTATAAAAATCTCACAGTGGCCGAGAGAGCTCCATAGAAGCTGTTATTCCATCATGATTGGGTGGTTTGGCAGTTTACTTCACTTAAGTTTTCACGGTGAAAATTATGCAGAATAGAACTATAATTACTGAATCATTGGTTTCGTGGCTGTTGACGAATATATCAGAAGAGTAGTAGAAAATTGGTGTTGTTGTAAATCAGTGGCTGAGAAAGCACGTACAAATATAAGTGCTACAGTTGATCCAGCGCCTGATCTCTCACCGTTTATATCGGATTGCCGTCCCATCAGACTGTGTGACTGAAAAATGAGGGAGTGCATCTATGTTTGCGCACAGACTTTATTATCTCCTATTTATTCGGCTAGTGAAATTTCAGACCAGCCACCACGACTGAAATTCTATCAGTTGGACATTATACAACCAACTAGAGGAGTTTACATAGCGCTCTCAAATAAATATCGGTTGTGAGTGCATTTACAAGCGACGCAGCGTGTCCTAGTGTGCTTACCTGCGTTTTCGCTAGTTGGATGGAGCAATTCTTGTTTTTTTAAAGGCGATAAACAATGCCAATTTTTTATCAAAAAGGAGGGAAATCAGATATAGTATTGGCAGAGAGCGACTGTGAATGCTTCTTAAAAAGACGAGTATTGCCCTCTGTATATTTATATTCTGTGTCTCGCCGCCGGCAAGTGGAACTCTTTTCCCATGCAAATACGTCATTAGGTTCGAACGATAACAATTTGCTGTGGAGCCGAATTTTAATGCATGATAATGCCTCCTTCGATAAACGTTGCGATGTTCCTTAAATCTTTAGCGGAATTTCAGCACTGTTTGCTTGGTGGATTGAATTTAGGTTTATTTGGTTGGAAGTTTTTTTTTTTCTAAGAGCACTATTTTCGCATGATTTTGTATGACAAGAGGATAAATTAGAGGAGAAAGAAAGAGGGAAATTGAAGAAATGTAGTTAGAAGTCTTGGGCCTCTGCACAACACTGGGTTGGATGCCCAGCACTTTTAATGGAAAAATATTAATTAGCTCACATAAATATACTACATGACGGCATTGCCATTCAACGTGGCAATGCGGCCAGTGTTCTGGGCACTTTTCCCATTGACAGCGATGTGGATGAATTTTTCGATGCCCTATGAGTATTTCCCCCTTTTTACTCCGCTTGTACATATATACGAGTATATATACATATATGTATTCTATATTATAGCTTGTTTAGTTGTAATTTGTAAATAATTAGAAATCCAAAACTTGTCATTTTAAAATTTGTCGAACTAAACAACGAACAGAGCCGAGCATACAGCCAAACATCGCTAAGAACATTTTCAGGATCAACAATAACTGCCTATCTATGATAAACCATAAATAATAAAGTAAAATAATGTATCATCGGCGGAAATCGGTAGTTATGTATATCTTCGAGCCGTTTGGGGTTGAAACTCTTGGTTCGTGGGGTCCTCATAACTTATAAATATAAAGATTTATCAAGACGTTTAGTTGACACATCGCCTAACCCAGGGGCTGGCTTTCACCTTGGACAAAGGATAAGCATTGCCATACAGCGTTGTAATGCTGCCAGCCTTTTGGGTACATTACGAGTGGCCAGCGATGCGGAGGAATTTTTAGACGCCATCTTTCGACTACATTTGTTAGTTAAGTGTTTTTTTTATTTAAATGTATACTTAGTAATATTTAGTTATTATAATCATAAAACGACTTCTATGTATCATTGTTATCTAAAACATAGTGCAATCCCTTTTAGTGCATTTCGCCCGCGACTTCGTCCCCGTGAATTTCGTTCTCGTTCAACGACGAATTTCCATAACCGTGGCAAGTTTCAATATAATGGCCCGCAGAATAAGATTTTGCATACAGACTTCCACCCCATATTTCATCTCTTTGCGAGGGGAGTTTCTTTAAATCTTTTTTTAGCGGACGTCTACTGACTATAAACTACTTTCTTGCCAAATTTCATCTTTATACGTCAAGCGGTTTTTGAAATTTCGTGACGAGTGAGTGAATGACCTTTCGCTTTTGTATATTTATATTAAACAAACTAAATGTTTTTTTTTCCTTTACGCCTACAAAAGAGTACAATTTTAACTTCAGCCTGGAACCTTTTAAGCTCTCTAAAAAGATTTTGTATCCAATTTGGGAAACCTGAGCAGGATTAATTGTTTTTCGATAAAGATTAGATCAATGAACTCGTTAAGTATTTTCCTTGGGTATATATACCTAGCCTTTTTCATTTTGTTGGGGATCAGCTTCCAATTTAACTGGATACAGCTGTGTACCAGTACTTTACTTTTGCGCTTTGATCGAGCGATTTGATCTTCATTACGCAGAAACGGCGGAACACAAAACTCCATCGTTGGCAAGACCGTTGCCGGACTCCAGATTCAGGCTTGAGGCTTCTGACACCCGAATCGACTATCTAGGACAACAAAAAAAAAACAGTTTGTAAGTAAACACATTCATCAACAAGGGTAACACGTTTTGCTAACATATTCTATTCAAACGTCTAAAAGCCCCGTATTTTTTCTAATATCCCTACGTTAGATTGCACAAAGTCCCTTTCAAACACAACAAACGAACCCTCGTTTTCCCGACGACGCGTGACGCCATCTTTCAAAAAGATACATCACACAAGTCAACTCAAAAACCACACGGAGCAAAGTGCAACTTTGAACTTGTTCGAAAAGGGCTGACGCGGACGCCTCGACGAAATTTGACGACTTTTAACGAGGATATCCGAGTGAACTTTGAAGCGTGTACAGACATAGTGAGAACAGGAGATTTTAGAGCCTTCCCAATGCTTGCGCTTTCTTTTCATGACTATGTTTGGCAAATACATTAAATAGAACATAATTATAAACCTACGAGATTATAGTATGTGACGCATTGTCGGACGCAGTCCGCAAGCAGTGCTAAGCATGTAAAAATCGTGTTTTAGGCACGTGTCTATGGCTTGTACAAAAGTGTCCATATCATTTAAATGCCACTGTAAAATTGGCTGAATCTGCAGTCCCCGGACAAGCTTGCTTTTTGCAACTTGCATACTTATGGTAAGGATGGGTCATAGGATGATCATTAGGGAAAACCTTTGCTGGGCGTTTTTTGATTGATGTAGTGACCATGCAGCGCTTTATGTCTACCAAGGAGCTTTTAAACAATGACCTTCTGTCGTGCGTGGCAAAAATTTCGCTGCACAGTCCTCGCGGTGTCTGTACACGCCTTAACAAGAATTTCCGAGTGAACTTTGTGCAATTAGTGGCGGCAACCGAACGGTAATAACCCTATACTTAATGATGGTGTCGTAATTAAAGCATATGCGATAGTTTTATGAAAGGAACGACGGCATTCATGGAATAATGAGGGTCTGCTCGCGAATGTTTTAATGGTTTGTAAGTTTTGTTTTTGGTGTCGAAACTTGTGTTACATCCGCGTGTTTGGTTTGTGGGGTTCTGATTGGCGTACTTTAATTTTGTGTTTAATATTAGAGGTTTGAAATAATGATTTGTTTGGCTTAATTGAATAACATTTCGCTTAAAATAACTTTTTCCGAATTGTGTAATGCACTTTTTTTTCTGGATGGGAAATCATCAAATGACTTCTCCCGCTCTGGGTGAAGCGGAATGAAGTGTTAAACTCTTACTGACTAAAACCCACCCGTGTTCCTCCTAGTGCCTTTTTTTCCAGGTCCGCGGTGCCTCTTTCGAACAAATTCCGTAACCCTAGCAGGCACTGACCCTATGGGGCCCCGTCTTCTTTGCCGACAGCTTATTGTGGCGCGCTATCGGTCGGTGAGCAACCCATACCTCGCCATCCGCAGGCCCTTTTTGGCTGTATGAGTCACCCGTGCTTTGTAAAGCGAGTAAAGTTTTTGATGCCGAAACCAGGTCTCCCTCCTATAGTGTCGGATTGGCGACCCATAGGATTGTGGCAATGAAGGAAGAGAGGTTGCACTTGTGCACTCTCAGAGAGGCACCTCCCCGCGCCGGTGGCTCCGACGGGGACTCCGTAGGGATTGACCTCCATGCCCGAAATCGTCAGGAGGTCCAGTATTTTCCTTATCTACACTAATATTATAAAGAGGTAAGATTTGATTGATTTTTTGGTTGTTTGATTGCATTGAATAGGCTCCGAAACTACTTGACCGATTTGAAAAATGTTTCACTGTTGGGAAGCTACACTATCTCGGGTAAACATAGGCTATATTTTATCCCCATATTCCCACGGAAACGGAAACTACGCGGGTGAAGCCGCGGGGCGCTGCTAGTTCAATTATATTATTAAATTGAGTTTTGATGCTAGCCTGATTTCGCATACCACGTCGGAAATAAATGGTGTTTTAATTACGTAATGTAGCAACATAACTGTAGAAATTAGGAGTTCGCGTTTCGTCGCTTCCTTTGTTAACATTCGGAAAGTCTCGGTTTGCGGTTTCCTCTAGTGTGTTTTGTTAATGTTAGTGTGTTTGACATTCGCTAGGGGTCTTGAATTGCTATTTTTTGTTTTGCTTCTATATTAAATTAAGTAGGTATTAGAATTACCACCAGGTATAATACGGAGGGACGAACTAATTGAGAACATATAGAGATCGTAAGATTTATTGTCAATTGGACAATGCCCAAATGGCTGGGAGCACTGCCACGTTGAATTGCATCGTAGCTTCTTATTATTTCTGTTTTTTTTTTTTTTAATATTTTTTATGATTACTAGCTTTAGCTAGCAACGGAATACAACCACAGCCCCGAGTTTGTTGCTTTTTCCATCATGCTCTCGCACAATCGCAACAGCTCGTTCAATTTCGGCACATGCTTGAAACCTTCGGCTTTGACTACTATTTCGGGTCATGTAGGCTGGAGTCGAAGTTTGTCTGTGTTTGTTCGGACAGACACTAGAAGAGCATAAATATGAAGATTTTTCCCTTGAGCACCTGGCTAACCTATCTACACTAATATTATATTATAAAGAAAAAAGATTTGTAGTGTTGTATGTTTGTAGCGAATAAACTCTAAAACTATAGGATCGATTCCAAATAATCTTTCACCATTAGAATGATAAATTATCCCTGAGTAACATAGACTATATTAAAACCTAACCCTTGCGAAGCCGAGACGGGCAGCTAGTCTTTATTGGCACTATAAACATCAAAGGATCAAATGCCCCGACAGTAACTCGAGTGAATCTTTTAAGCAGACTCGCATCGGGACGGAATTGTTTCGCGGCGAAAGTTAACTAACACGGAATTTTGATGAACCCATACCCAGTCAGTTATTTTTGTAATTACAACTTTAACTAGGAGACGAATGGTAATGAAGCGACTATGCAGTTAGTTGTGGGAGAAGTTATAATGTGTGGCTTCGAGGATAATTTGATGATCTTTGGCTTTGCGAAGAGTTTGGTAAGATGATTTGAGATTAGGGGTGATATGACAGGCCTGTCAAATAAAAATAATTATAACATCGAATGATTTCTTCCTCTCTGGACGGTCTTAGAAAAAGTTTGTCCTATGCCAGTCGCAAACATACTTTTGTCTTTCTTTTTTAGTTCCACTAAAACAAATAAACTTCAATTTACCTACAGCAAGGTACTTTTCTGTTCGTACATCAGTATATTACTTTACTCAGAGCTGATAATAAAAAATCGCTTTTCAATATCCCAAGACATAATTCAAGCATTAATATCTTCAATACGAATTCATGGTGTGATAAAGCCAGGATCAGTCTGAAGTGTGGGGCCTGAACACATAATCTATATTTTATGCCGCTGGGTTTCGAGGTTCAAGCTTGCTATAATGTTTTATAGATTGGTATTTTTGTACTAGTTTATTATTTTACTTTGGAGAAAAATATGAGGAGAGTTTTTGATAATACACAACTAGTTATTGTTCTTCAAGCATTCCTACTAGAAAAGTGTCTCTACTCTGTTGACGACATGTAATATTATGTCCATGGGTTTTCTCCTGTCAACTTGAGTTATGTTACTAGAGCAGGCTGAAATTATTGCTTATGGATGACATGGACATTAATTTTAAAATGACAAATGTGTTATTATTTTTTTATTATTTATTTAAGTTTGCACAACAATTTTAATTTATTTTATTTTTATTTTTTGGTTATAATGTATTAATTATTTCTATTTCTAATCTTAAATCCTTAATGAGTTGACATTTAAAAAATTTATTGTAATTAATTTTGTTTGTTGTTAATTTTTTTGTGTGTGTAAAGTGCTAGGACTCGTATTATGAATGTTATTTTTATTATTATTATTATTTTTATCCTTTGGAACGAATTTCAAACACAATGTAAATTGTTTGCGAATAAATTGAACTTGAACTTTCCAAACCAACCATTAGGTACATGTCCCTGTTAGCGTGACGTGGACCGACCGTGGGCCTGATGAACTTGTTCGTACACGTCCGTCTCCTGGCCGTGATGTGTTCGAGTTCATACAAAATGCACTGGCTTTGTTTTTTTCCATGATGGTCCACGCTCCGTCTACGTTCCGGGCACGGTCCTGATATACATATGTGAATCAAACTTAAGATTTTGAACTTGTCTGTTAATGGTAGATCTTTTATTAGTCATTATTTAGGAGCCATAGAATTAATTTTGCAAATAGTGAGAAATCTACTGCTCTCTGGATATTAACATAATACCTTTCAGATAGCTCAATACTCAATACATTTATTTGCATTCCACAATATGAACTTGGATGGTAGGTACATATATGTACAATATACATCATTTTAGATCATTGTGGACCCTAAAAATTGATGAGGAATTTTCACATATCCCCTGGAGCCCTTTTTTTTTTTTTTTGGATGGGAAATCATCAAATGACCCCTCCCGCCCTGGGTGGAGCGGTAGGGAGTGTCAGACTTTTACTGACTAAAACCCACCCGTGATCCTTCTTGTGCCCTATGCGTTCCAGGGCCGCGGTAACTCTTTCGAACAAATTCCGCAACCCTAGCAGGCACCGACCCTATGGGGCCCCGTCCTCGGTGCTGACGGCTCCTTGTGACGCGCGCGGAACACAGCGCGTCGTCGACTCAACCTGGTATCGGACGGCGAGCCACCCACGCTCACCGTCCCCAGGCATCAGCCACTGCGCAATAGCACAGCGGCCGACTTGTCTCTGGAGGGGGCCGAAATGGGACCATTACTGGCACTCCATCTCAGCACCCTCCCGAGCGTTGGGAGTCGCAGCACCTGCAGCAGAAGCGGCAGAAGCGGCGACGGAAGCCGCGGCGGTGGCAGAGGCGGCGGCGGCGGCGGACCTCTTGCCCTTGGTCGGGGCGGATGGCGCGCAGGCCCTTCCCCCAGCCCAGTGCTCGGCCGGCTTGCCAGCAGCCGCACATGCACTGCAGTGCGGCGTGGCCTCGCACGAGCCGGCCCGATGACCGGGCTGACCACAGCGGAAACAAAGTCCGCTGCGGTCCACCTCCGAGGGGCACATAGTTCCCGTGTGGTTGCCCACATGCCAGCGGTAGCACCTCAGAGGTTTGGGTTCCAGCAGTTTTACCCGCGCAGACACCCATCCCACCAAGAGCCTTCGGCCCTCCGACACAGTTCTGGCCGCCGTCACGGGGCAGCTCACCACTAGGGTTTGCATGCCCGTGTTGTCAGGCCGGAGGGTGCCCGCCTTGACGAGCTCGGCAGAGCACCCCCCAGTCCTGGCGACGGCGGCCACAACTTCCTCCTCCGTTCCCCTGGAGCCCTGGACCTTGAATACCCCTGACATAAAATGCCAGCCTGCCTGCCTGGTTTAACCTGGCATAGTTTCAATAACTTTTTTAATCAGCCTTTTAACGTTCCCACTGCTGGGACCCAGGTCTCCTCTCTAGGAGAGGGAAAGGGCCGTAATCCACCACGCGGACCCAGTGCGGGTTGGTGAATATCACATGTCTTCGATTTTTTGGTTCTAAGACATGTCGGTTTCTTCACGATGTTTGCCTTCACCGTTGTGAGAGCAGTGGTGAAGAAATTAATAACACAAAGTAATGCGCCTGGCTAGGTTTGAACCCGCGACCTACAATTCGTAAGTCGGGGCCGTTACCACTCGGCCACCACTGCTCCCCCAAAAAGGTCGTTAGACTTTAAATATTATATATGTTACGCTTTTGTGTTTTGGTCACAGAAGTTTACATATGTACGTAGATTCGTAGCAAATGAGCTGCAACAGTCTGTCAGACCTGGTAAACGATATAGCCCACCGGATTAGTAAGCTGAAGTGGCAGTGGGCTGGCCATATTAGTCGTAGAACCGACAACTGTTGAGGTAAACGAGTTCTAGAGTGGAGACCGCGTCTCGGCAAACGTAGTGTAGGAAAGTTGGCAGAAAATTTATACATTTAGGGAAATTTCAAAACACCAAAAAAAACTTGTTTAATAGGAGATCATATATAGCAACTCAGTTATATTATAACTAAATTCACGTCTATTTCCGTCGACGCAATCCAGCTGAGTTATCGAATGTACTATCGACAAGTGAACTCTGAATATCGACGGATATTCAGACTGAATTCTCTGCACATTGAATGGACTGTTGAGTTCCCGCAATTATAAGTGGAACTGACAGTTACGGGTTTGCAATTTATATCGCATTTTATAAGTATCGTCAAGAAGCATAAAAGGTGATCCGGAGTTCGATTTTAAACGGTTTTTACTTTACTGCAACTGGTATCCTGAATTAGTAACACTTAAGTGACATTTTGAATCGCTAAACGTTGCCGTACTTTCTTTTTTTTTTTCAAATACTTTGTTTCTCATAACCCGACCAGTGGGAGGCTCATAACTTTGGTAGTCTGTGTGTATGTTCATTAGTTTTCCTTTATAGCGCCAAAAAATATTCTTCGGTTATGGACAGTAAGTTGTCAGTAGATAGTAAAATCCCATAAACCTTAAAAAGCTATAAATTTCGGGTACTAATTTGTTAAATCAGGCTTTAAAATCAATCTATGGACATTGAGCGTTAAGTATCATATAGACAATGACTAAGTATGTAATCAGATGAGTATTTCATAAGAAATATTTTAATGAGTAATTAGTACTTATTAAATTGTTAATAAAAAATTCATACCTAACATAAGTTTTCATCAAAAGCAATTATCTTACTTAATCTATTATATTGATACCACCAATTCAGCCGTTAAAGCCTGTAGCCACATAAAAAGTTAATTACACAAATTGAGTATCTATCATTAAAGAAATTACAAAAATGTACTGCAAAAAGGTGAAAGTGATACTTTAAGGATTTATGGTAACATCTGGTGAAAAAATGGACAGTTTATAATCAAGTAATTAGAAATATTTTTTTTTAAATGTTTTTAATGGTTGACAGTGTTTTGAGATTTTCTTAAGAAGTAAATGGATTTTTAGAACAGATTAGTTTTGCTTGGATGGAGGAAAGCGTTTTTCGTAAAGATTTTTTTTTTTTGCCTTATTTTTGGCAAAGCATCGAAGATTCACTTATTTCTCGGATTCTTCTCCGAGAATATTTTAATAATATAATACCTACCTTAGATTCTTTTGGCTTAGATGTCGATGAGAAATTCCATCGAGCACTGATTAAATTACACACAATTATAACGAACTTCCATACAAACTTGCATTGATATTTTAGTAATTTATTCTGTTTGTATCTGTTTTTTCTGGTTCTGGTTCTATTCCTGAAACGCAAACTCATAGACATGTACAAGTCTAGTTGTCGACACGGTTGGCGCAGTGGTTGAACGATGGGCTGCTGCACTGCGTGTCGTGGGTTCGATTCCCGCACGGAACAAATATTTGTATGTCCTACAGATAGTTGTTCCGGGTCTGGGCCCTGAGTCTGCTATTACAATAGTGTCAGAATGGTCTAACATTGATCTCATAATGGTTCATTTTTACAAGTTCGGTAATCTACTAATAAAATAGCGTCACTATGACTTTCCAGTGGTCAACCACTGACACTCCATTGAAAGAAATGGCATAGAATGGTAATCTCGTACATAATGACAAATGAATTACAGACGTATGCGGTAGTCTACTAAAATTTTGACAGTTCTTTTAATCAGTGACCTACCATTAGACCGTCATTGTGCAGTCATTGCTTTTAATAGCTTGGTTATCAAAAAGTATTATGAGACCATTGAACGACCAGTGATCGACCATTATGAATTTAGCAGATTACGAACTTTTAGCAAAATGACAATGGAATCGTGTTGGAATGATAAATTTATAAAAATAGCAGACTTAGGCCCCTGGTTGTTTGTGTATGTGACATTGTATGTTTGTAAACGCACCCACGACACAGGAGAAATTCCTAGTGTGGGGCAACGTTTTTAAAAAAAAAAAAAAAAAAAAATTACGTTCTGCCCATCCTAACTTACGGTGCGCAAACTTGGTCTCTGACCGAGTCTCAAAAGTCTAAACTCAAGGTTTGCCAAAGGTCGATGGAGAGATGTGGGCAACAAGTATGCCAGGCTAAAGTGGAATTGGGCGGGTCATTTATGTAGGATGCATCAGGGTAGCTGGGCCAGAGTCGTCACAAAGTGGGAGCCAGAGGATGGGCATCGTCACCGAGGAGGACCTAAGAGACGCTGGCGTGACGACTTGGAGGCGTTCATGATGGATTGGTTGGAGAGGCCAACACACCGGGAAGAGTGGAAGGCTAGTGGGACACCTTTAACCAGCAGTGATACGCTATCTAGATTGACAACAAAAAAAATGTGCGTTATTGTTTTAGCGAATTCGAATGTTTTATTAATGAGGTAAATGAGAAACATAATTATAATACAATATTTATTCCCTCTGCTAAAAAAAGGAAACTTTCATCGTAGCGAATTATTCCTTCTCGCACTATAATTTAGAGTAATCTTATACATGGACAGTTAAACTCACAACCCTTCATTTTGGTTTTACCGCAGTCGGGTAAAAAAAGAAAACTTTCATCGAAACGAGTTTTGCCTTCTCCCACTATAATTTAGGGTAATCTTATACAGGGTGTCAAATAGCAAAGTGGTCGCATTTGGAACGCATTTTTCCCGCTGTATATAAACTCTGTAAGTGAAATGGAGAGAGACATCGGAATGCGGAACGATGTCCCATTGCGTGGTTTATTGCCTTCTACTCTGAGTTATATACTGTAGATGGAAAAGGAGGTAAATTGTTTGATAAGAAGCGAGTTTTAAGATCATAGCAGAGCGTCATTGCGTATTTGATTCCGAAATCTGTTGATAGCTCATTCATCGTATCGGTTTAGCGCTATAGTGGAACTTACATACATAAATGTAGGTTAGGTACATACAAACATATATGAACACCTAAACTCATAACCCTTCATTTTGTTTTTTCCGCAGTCGGGTAAAAAGGGAAACGGGTAAAAAGAGATACTGTAGATAGAAGGAAATAAATTGTTTCAGAAGAAGCAAGCGTTATAAATGACATCGGAGTTTTCTTAAGGATCTGAAACACAGGTAAAAAGTACTTCTTACCATACAGGTAAAAAATACTTTCTCACAGTTGGGCCAGGTTTGTGTGTAAGTAGAGGATTACCCAGTAATGTATCATTTGAAAAAAGCTTGCAGAATCTGTGGTTTCTATAAGTGGGAACATTCTTAATATGATCAACCAATGCAGCATCTTGAGTCAGATCCCAGAAAATTTTGGCGAGTTGGTTGCTCCATAATTATCGGATTATTTTATAATGCTGCTGAACAAATTAATTGTCTTCCGTGGATTTATTATTTATTTCACAAATCGCTAACGCCTTTGACTTGGGATAAACACCTAAGATTGCATGACCCACTAACTAGAGAAAATATCCAAACTAAACACATCAAAAGTATCTAGGGATCAACATATATTTTTGCAATAACTTTCCTCCTGATTGATATTAATTAAAATTTTCTTTAAGGATTCATCAAATAAAGTGTTTTCGTTTGTCACAGTAACGATAAACCAAGTCACCTTTGCATTAATAAAGAAATTTGCCATTTTCCTAATAAAGGGATTTTTGACATTTGAACCACTAACATTAAAGTTCGAAAAAAAGACTGAAATAACAGTTTTCTTTAAAATTTTATTGGGTAACTTAAACAATTAATAATCCGTGTTTCTACCGCGAACACTAACAACACAAGAACATCGGTTTGGCATACTCAAAATGAGTTCATCCAAATCACGCTGTGGAATGGCCGCCCATGTTCGTTGCAACAACAAAAAAAGGTCTTCTTGCGACTGGATACCCTCCATATTCGGCAGAGCTCTTCGCTTACCTTGGCTGAGCGCCATGGAGGACGGTATCGCTGCACCACACGGAGACAAGACCGATACATTCAAATCTTAACTCGAAGAGCTCCAACAATAACCGCCATGATGTTAGCCGTGAGGCTTCATCACTCTTCAGGGAACTTAATTAGCGACCAAACAGTCAGAAACCGCTTGCATGAAGTGAACCTTCATTCCCGAAGACCGCTACGGGTACCACCTATAGCAATGCACAATCGTAGGATTCGATATCAATGGGCTCTTGAACACAGAAATTGGGCAGAAGAACAATGGCGTTTCGTGTGCTTTTCTGATGAGTCTCGTTTTGGTATGAGACCGGATACAAGACGTATACGACACTGGAGAACCCCTGGACGCCAACAGCGATTAAAATCCTGCCAGGAAGTCCATCCTTATAGTGGTGGAACCATCATAGTATGGGCGGGTATTTGGATCGGCGGAAGAACTGAGTTGATTTGGATCAGAGGCAACCTCAACGCTCAAATTTATGCTGAGACGATTGTATCAGACGTCATCGTTCCTCTACAAGTGCAAATCGGTCCCTTATTTCAGTTAATGCATGATAATGCACGACCGCACACCGCAAGAGTTGTAAGACAGACTCTCGCCGCAGCTAACATCAATGTCCTGCCCTGGCCTGCTCAGTCGCCAGACTTGAACCCGATTGAGCATGCATGGGATATGCTACAGAGAAGAGCTCTGCCGAATATGGAGGGTATCCAGTCGCAAGAAGACCTTTTTTTGTTGTTGCAACGAACATGGGCGGCCATTCCACAGCGTGATTTGGATGAACTCATTTTGAGTATGCCAAACCGATGTTCTTGTGTTGTTAGTGTTCGCGGTAGAAACACGGATTATTAATTGTTTAAGTTACCCAATAAAATTTTAAAGAAAACTGTTATTTCAGTCTTTTTTTCGAACTTTAATGTTAGTGGTTCAAATGTCAAAAATCCCTTTATTAGGAAAATGGCAAATTTCTTTATTAATGCAAAGGTGACTTGGTTTATCGTTACTGTGACAAACGAAAACACTTTATTTGATGAATCCTTAAAGAAAATTTTAATTAATATCAATCAGGAGAAAAGTTATTGCAAAAATATATGTTGATCCCTAGATACTTTTGATGTGTTTATTTGGAGTCCTTAAAAAGAAGTTTCCTAAAAGAAATGCAATGAGGGAATTAGACTTTTTTCATTCAAGTGTGGTGTGAAGTATAAATGCCTGCAATGTAATTAACATTTTCTCACCTCAAAGTAATTCTGTATGACCTAAATTGTGCAAGTAGTTTTCATATCATAGTAAAGTAAAGGATATACATATGTATATGTTATATTCAAGTCTTTGAGCTGTCAACAAGAAAAGTGTGAAATCAGCAAGCTATTAGTCGACTCTTCATGTTTCCAGAGGACTGGCCTTTTCTTTGGTCAACGAATCAGCATTGCCATTCAACGTGGCAATGCGGTCAGTGTTCTGGGCACTTTTCCCGTTAACAGCGATGTGGACAAATTTTTCGATGTCCTATGAGTCTTTCCCCCCTTTTACTCCGCTTGTACTTTCTATATTATAGCTTGTTTATTTGTATTTTGAAAATAATGAGATTAGTACAGTCATTAAATACCAGTCTTTGAGCTAGAAGTAATTTACTAACCAACTGTCGTATGAGTTATAATATAATTTGATACACACAGTTATATACAATACAGTTGGTAATGTGCCCAAGAGTCTGACGACACTGCCACATTGAATGGCATTGCTTAGCCTCTGGCCAAAGTAAAAGCCTGCTCTTGGGTCTCGGGAAGCAAAATAGAATAGAATAATATTTATTTAGCACATACATGAAACACGCACCGTACATGGAAATAACAAAACATGGGTGGGAAGTGTCAACCAGGGTCTGCGGATGGCGAGCTATGGGTGGCTCGCCGTCCGATAGCAACCAAGCCCAGGACGATGGCGCGTCGTGTTCCACGCGCGCCTCAAAGAGCTGTCAGCAACGAAGACGGAACCCCATAGGGTCAGTGCCTACTAGGGTTGCGGAATTCGTTCGAAAAAGTCACCGCGACCCTGGAACGCAAAGGGCACAAGAAGGATCACGGGTGGGTGCTAGTCAGTAAGAGTCTGACAGTCCCTTCCGCTCCACCCAGAGCGGGAGAAGTCATTTCATGATTAAAATTGATTGAGTCAGGCGTTACTTTGCGGAAATCCATTTTTAATTTGAAATTGAAAACAATATATCTAGTTTTAATTTCCGCGAATATTAGTGGGTTGCAGGTATGCACCTCCCTCCCGCCCGCTATATTATGCACATGCAAGATTACAAGGCAAATGCAAGGATTTTATGCACATGCAGGAAGGCAAAGCAAAACCCAACACCATTACCGACACGTGTTTCGCCTCTCCACGAGGCATCCTCAGGGGACGTGTTGACTCGCTGACCGTTGAGTTGTGCATTTCATGATTTCCCATCCAAAAAAATGTGTCAACCAGCCTTATCGATATTTTTTGGAAAAGGCTGTGAGCACAAGGGTCCCATGGCCCGAGGGTTGAATAAATCAGTTATTGCTTATTGATCAATCATGAGGTTTCAATGATTTTCTGTTTTTCTAAATACCAATTTTAAAGTCTACAAATAAACAATTTTTATCAGAGAAATAAAAAGAGCAGTTCGGCAGCTGTTGTTTTTCAATTCTAATAATAATAAAGTTGCCTCTTCAAAAGTTAGACAGCGTCTTTTAGATTTTTTTTCGAATTTTATAGGTCACAAAACTCATTTAAACTAATCTAATACATTAAAAGTTAAGTTAGCTATGTATAAACTTCATCAGTTACTTGTCAATAAAAATGTTACTTTATTGGTTCGTAGGTATATGAAAAGATAATTTAGCTATAGAAAAAGCGGTTTATGAATCTCGTAAGCTTAATAAAGTTGTTTTAGTTTATGTGCGTACAGTGTAAATATGAAAATGAACAGTAAAAAATCTCATAAACACATAAAACTAAAAATATAAGGCTTTACTATGCGTTCATAAAACTCTGTTAATGTCACTTAATCCACAAAAAAAACTTATTTTCATAATAAAAAAACAACAATGGAACTTTTTTCATAAACAACTTGTCTCGTCACAAAATGGCCGACGCACAAAATGGCGGCCTAACAAAAGCATAGACAAAAGAATAAAGGTCTGGCTCTACTCGCGGCCCTTTAATGAGGGTTTCGGTCATTTTACGCTCATTTCGATGCAAATTCAAGGGTTTCATGATATTTAGAGGGCTATGCAAATACGACCGAAAGATTTTGATTAAAATTTATCAAGATACTTGTTATGTTAAACTGGTTCGCTTGTGTGATTTGTTAAGGAAAAGTGTGAAGTTAATCAAATTTTGTTGTAATTTATGCGTTGAATGGTAATGCTGGCTGAATAATACTAGCTTTTTATTTTGGATTCGTGCTTAGAAAACTCTTTCGTCTTTTGACTGCCGAACAGATATATTTGATAAGCTTTCCCAACCTACAGTCATTGATATAATCCTTTTACTTCACCTTTCTACTATTCTGCATATAATGTTAATCAATCTTGCCACAACTGCCGTACAGATTTGTCTGAAGCAAACATTTAGACCATGTAGGTAGCATGTCATAGGACAATTTATTCGCCATAATTTTCAAAATACTCTCAGGCGACTCCGCGGGCAACAGTTTGTTTGTCAATAAAGACAGAATTAACAGTAGTAGTATTATTACGTACCGTGACCATACTATTACCATTAGTATACTCATTTAGTATATAAAGGATCTTAACAATATATGGGAAGTATTACGAGTGGCTATTAAAAGCTTTTACTAAGTAAGATTTAACACTCTACTTGAGAATGTTAACGCAACAGTTCTATTTAATTACTATTTTAATTAAAAGTGTATTTTGAGTAGCTTTTAGATGCCACGACCTGCTTTTGTTAATTGATTGGTTCAATTAAGCCGTCCGTTGACCAAGAGCTTGACACCCTCCGTGCCTATTCATTTGTTTTCATATCGAGAGAGTTCCAAGCCTTCGAGAGCACATTAATCCGTTGGTCCGGACTCTCGAATGTCATACGTACCTATATAATCTGTGGCAGTTGTCGGGCAGTCTGAAGCCCGCAAATTTGACAGCCCGTCGTATCGATCCAATGGGCTATGTCGGTAATCTTGGTGCCGATTTGTATGTTTGTAACGAATAAACTCAAAAACGACTGGACGGATTTTAAAAATTCTTTCACCATTAAAATGCTACATTATCTCTAAAATATTTAAAATTAATATATACCCGTGCGAAGCCGTGACGGGCCGCCAGTGTGAAATAAAATATATCGAATTTAAGTTGGGGAGGCCTCTATCAAATCTTCCAAAATAACAATGGCAAAAGATACTAAAAGAAACTATAAAAGCAAGTCAACTTGCATTACCACTATAAGATGTTATAAAATAACATACTATTCGGAGTACCAACCTAAGTATGCAATGTAACCATAGTTTTACTACCAACTGAAGCAAAAGTTTCATCAACACGCTGCCAACATTGTAACTCGCAATATTATTATTTTTATCACCCCATTCTCTTAACGCAGTACAAACAAACTTGGACTCGCTTTCAGATTAACTTTTCCAAAGTATCAGAGATCGCGTTAAAGAAAATGCGCCCTTATCTTGTTATAAAACCATTATTATTTACAACAGCATCGTTTGTGGTTTGATTTGTTATGTTGTTTAAGAAATACTATTTTGATTTGAATTTTGTTTTGAATAGAAATGGACTGAAGATCAGATCATCTACCTATTTAAGCAGGAAAATCTATTCATCATTTTATCTTGATTTAATTTGACTCACAAATGGAAACAGTCCGCTAGAACGTGTCGGAAATTTACTTAATCATGAGTGCTCAGCTGAAAGAGTTTCACTGTTGTACAAGAGCACATAGCTCCCCCCCTTTTTTCTGGATGGGAAATCATCAAATGACTTCTGGCCCTATGGGGCCCCGTCTTCGTTGCTGACAGCTCTTTGAGGCGCGCGCGGAAGACGACGCGCCGTCGGCGTCGTCGGAATTTTTGTAAAATGTGTATGCATAACTATGTTAAATAAAATAAAGGTTAAAAAGCTTACTTAATTGGCTTTGGCCGTTTTATTTAAATAAATAAATAAGTCAAAAATATTTACTTAATATCTGAGATGAAGCATTTATGACACTCACTACGGTACACAAAGCCAGAATAAGCGTTCGAAAAGTACATAAAACATCAACATAAATTTTCGACGACATTCAAACAACTCATTCAGTGTATAAGAAACAAGATTATGCTCGATATTGAGTGGGCATAACAGTGAAAGCGTAGATGCTTCGTAGCTAATGTTTCAGATAAAACGAATGGCCTCCGAAGTCTTTGCTAGAAATTGCTCTGTAATTTCTACATTTAGTAGGTACTTAGTTTGAGTGGGCCTAAAATGTATACAGTGCTTGTCTTGGAAATGTTTTCTTTTATTTTATTTGTAATGTTTTTCTTATTATTATTTTTTTTTTGCCCAATTTAATATATTGGGCTAGACTAGTCCAGAGCCGTGAAAAATAGAAGGAAGAAAGGGAGAGCTTTGCCTTGCAGTGGAACGGTATAGGCTGAAAATAAAATAAATAAATAATAATTTATTATAATAAACGGTGTAGAGTACTCATTATTATGTACACAATGTAAGGTACAGAAATGATAGATAAAGAAAAAAAAGCAAATGGGCGGCCTTATACCGATGTTTCAAAGAATGGATAAATATTGCAATTTTGAAACAAAAGAATACTTTTCCAATAGGGTAGTTAACTAAATAAATCTGATTAGTCCGTCTGACAGATTTCCAAAAAATATTGGACACGTATTTTTTATTTTTTCACATAAACAAAAAATGTCACTACTCGCTACAATTTCTGCCGAGCAGTGACGTCACACGCTCCCACTCCTGATCTTTGATGCTTTTTATCTTCGTCAGTTTTTATAGATTTGATAAAGGAAAAAATACGTGTCTAATATTTTTCTATAATCTAACTGACGGACTAAACATAATCATATATTTTTTACTCAGGCAAGATCCCTATTAACTATCCGATGTGAGGGAATTCTATTAATTATTAAGTAACGTTTCTATTCTTATTTCAGTCGCCGTCTGTCAAAGTTTATGGGAAATTATAGGTAAATATTTGAATTAATCTGACAAAAATCAAGTATTGAGTCTCACATGTAATACCTAGAGTGAGATCATAGATCACAGTATACATACCTTCATCCTCAGTGCAATTTTACTGTATTATTCTGTAATATTATTTTTTCTATTGCCTACGCTGTATTTTATTGCGCCTGTATCGAATAAATATTTTGTAGTCTATTCTAAATCCTAGTTAGCAAAATAAGTCCTTAATGTACTTAAAATAACACAACAAAGTGTCGCTTACGTAAAATCAATTCTAAAAAAACATTTTGATTCACAAAGCGCAATTTTAGGTGCCCAAGACTAATAATCATGGGGCAAGGTCCAACCCCTTTTCACCCCGGATTTATATTAAATTCCTTAGTCCAAATTTGCCGAAACAATCCCTATGGGGCTACCTAGCCGCGATTTTATTATTTTCTTACCCCTATTTATATACCTAGACGAGTATAGAGAGGGAATTCTATTAGACTGTTTTATTGCTAAGATAGGATTTTTATAGGATATGGGTACTAAAATATTCAAATTGAGGAATAGGTTTTCATGCGTGGTACGAGTAGTGATCCTAGAAAAAAAAAAACTGTTTTTGATCTCTGAACCTCAAATACATATCAACCCAGATATGTTGTTAGGGCCCGTTCAAGTATTACGTAAGCAGAATTTTTGACATTTTTGACCGCCCCCTCCCCCTCGTCAGTAAAAGTAAGCAAGGCTCTTACCCCGCCTCCACATGCTTACGTAAACATATTTATAAGTATTATTGAATCTTTTCTGGTTTCCTTATTGGTTCATGAAGCAACAGTTAATAAGTCCAGAAATAAGGAATAAGTATGTAGTCTTTTTTTTTTTTTTTTTTTTCTGGATGGGAAATCATCAAATGACTTCTCCCGCTCTGGGCCGAGCGGAAGGGAGTGTCAGACTCTTACTGACTAAAACCCACCCGTGATCCTTCTTGTGCCCTTTGCGTTCCAGGGCTGCGGTGACTCTTTCGAACAAATTCCGCAACCCTAGCAGGCACTGACCCTATGGGGCCCCGTCTTCTTTGCTGACGGCTCTTTGAGGCGCGCGTGGAACACGACGCGCCGTCGACTCGGGCCTGGTTGCTATCGGACGGCGAGCCACCCATAGCTCGCCATCCGCAGGCCCGCGCCTACGGTGGCCGGGAATCGCCCTGCGTTTCCCGACGCCCGGGGCGTCTTCTTCTGTTGCGGCGGCTGGAGCGAGGGGCTTCCCTCTCTCGCACGCGCTCCGCCTCCTCCTTCGCTAGCATTACTGCTTCGCAGAAGGAGGCGACCGCTTCCCATGCCTCCTCGCTCCGGACCATGGCCCGAACCAGGGCCGGACGCGAGAGGTCGCCGCCGCCGATCGCCTCGACGAGGACACGGCGGTGCTCCGCCCAAGCAGGGCAGACCTCCACCGTATGCTCCACCGTGTCCTCCGGACGATCCACACAGTGATGACACCCGGACGTGTCCTCCCACTGGATCCGACACAGGTACCTCCCGAAACAGCCGTGTCCGGTGAGCACCTGCGTCAGGCGGAAGGTGAGAACGCCGTGACGTCTCTCCAGCCACGCCTCAAAGAGGGGACTTATCGCCACAATAGTGGCGTGCCCAAAGGAATATGTAGTCTGAAATTAAGTTCTCTATTATGGCGTTGATAGCCCAGCGGGTAAGACCTCGCTGGATTGGAAAATCTGAAAAATCCAATAAAGCAATATTGCTGACGTTATCACATCCTGGATCCCCCCATCCCCCATGTCATTAAAAATAAGCAAATCAAGAACCCCCCGCCCCCCTTTAGTGCTTACGTAATACTTGAATGGCCCCTTAGTATTTTCATTATCATCATTATCATCATATCAGGTGAAAGACGTCCACTGCTGGATATAGGTATCTCCAAGTGTTGCCACAACAACCGGTTCTTTATTTAGGACTCTCATCAGGTCATTGGTCCACCTTGTGAGAGGTCTTCCAACGCTGCGTCTTCCGGTACGCGGTCCAGAACTTCTGGGCTTCATCAACCGTCTGTTCTGCGAGCATTGTGTCATTATAACAATACATTATTAATCTCTTTTTTTTATTCATTCCGAGTTTTTCCGTGCTTCGGAAAGCACGTAGAGCCGTTGGTCCCGGCTGTCGTTTGTACATCTTTGATAGTCAATACGGGTTTCTGGAAATCAAAATATCTGACAACAATCCTTCCAAAAGGTACCCTAATACCTGGGTATTAGGGTACCTTTTGGCATGACTGTTGTGCATGGCTACTGTATGTGGAGGTCAGATAGGTAGTTTTCACGTAAAATACTGGTATTCAGCTACATCCAGTTATATTGGAAGCCGGCCACAACAGAGCTGGGAAAAGGCTGGGCAGATTGTTTTAATAAATAAAAAAAATAAGTACACTGGCCGCTGCATGATGGTTAACGGCAGGATCCAGAGTAAGTAAACTCCTCACAATGACTGTTGATTTGTCTATTTTTGGTGTTCGTTGAAAGTATTCACTATCGAACCATTTACTGAAAAAATACTTACTAATATCCTAAACGCGAAAAGTAAGTACTTATCTGTTTGTGTGTGTGTGTAGGTGTCCTTTTATGTCTTAAGTTCACTTTTCAAGTTTCAACCAAATTGTTTCGGTAGATTATATCCTAGAATTGGACTCGCAGAATTATGCGAGTAAAACCGCTGTCAGAAGCTTGTAATGCACATTATCATTCAAACATGTCGTTCTTACCACATATCCGACGGACAAACAGAGCAGACAGCAGCTGACATAACTCCTCTTTTTCATCAAACCACAAAAATACACAAAAGAATTTACCCCAAAACATTTATTTATGAAAAAGCTCAATACCACAAAAAAGGGAAATTCACGAAATAAATTGTCGTAACCGTGAAGGCTAGACCAAAGTCCAAAGAATATTGAATTATGTCTGGAAACTGTTATTTAGTCAAAATATTCTGTTTTGTTTGTTTGTACCCAAATATAAAATGTATGAGTCGAAAGCCTGGCTGAAAGGCCACACGTTAATAATAAAATGATCGTGCTTCGTGAGTGATAGGGCTGCTAACGGACATTTTGAAATTATGAACAGCATTTGGCTCTTAAATATATGAGATGGTGACAAAATAAATATCAGCAACGGATTTAGTAGCTCAAGAGAGACAGCTTGCAGTTTAGCAGAAATCAATCAGCAAATTCAGCATTGAGTCTCCTCTTTATCTTTTTGATTTTGTACAATGACATGCCAATTATGCTATCATGAATTCGTTTAAAGAGCTATTCATAATCTGTAGCCCCGTCTCTCTGTCACATTTGAATCATGATCGCATTGGCACATCATAAGATAGGGTGGACTATGTGCTTTGTAAAGGACATTGAATTGCTTCGGCGGCTTTCGCTGCCAAAACTTTCGGAGAAAAAATAAACGAGTCATTGAGTGTTACCGTTTATATTTTATAGAAATTGAAGGCCCCTTACAATTTTGACTCTTAAAATATAATATAGCAATGACAGTAGATGCTAGTACCTACTCAGCTGGACTAGCTACTACTGGAGCAGCCTTAGGCCACGGCCAAAGTATCACCGCAGCCATGGGACGCAATGGTTATTTAGAGGACCACGGGTGGATTTAGTCAGTAAGAGTCTGACACTCCCTTGCGCTCCGCTCTCTCAAAGAAGTAATTCGATGATTTCCCATATTTTAAAAAAGGCCAGATTCCAACCTGCAAGTAACTCGCGTGCAAGTACTAGAACAAAGCGGGTTAGCGATTATAATGTGTAAATCGCACGACCGTGCCCCGCACTGTTTTAAAACGTAGCAAGTTGCTTACAAGTGGACAAGCGCCCTAACATCAGTCTTTACCTATGGAGAATTGTATGAAAATTTAAAAATATTTTTTTATTTTTTATTTAGCTAATCAAAGAATGGGCCAAAATTTTTCTATATAATTTTGGCAATTCGGATGGCACTTTGTTTATCCCTTTACTGTAAAAGTCTGCCGGACGGGAGGCGATGAAATCAGCGAAAGCAATTTGTACTGTGTCTTGGGTGTTGAAAATTTTCCACTTGAAAATTGTCTAAATTTTGAAAAAAGTAGAAACTGTCGGGGCGAAGTAATATAAATAAGTACAATGATCTGTCGTGAAGTGTGAGCTCGTGCGTTGTCGTGGAGAAACAATGAGGAAGACCGATTGACCAGTCTTAGTTGTTGAATTGCGACCTTCACCATCATTGACAAAGTCCACTTTTTGGAAAAGCACCCATGCTTTTCCTAACCAACAAGAATCTTTGTAACTACTCGACTGTTACCTTGATGAGACTATAAAGTCAAGATGCTTTAAGCCCACACAGTTTCAGGAAAGTTATTTTAGACAACCCTAGTTAGGTATCATGATTACATGTAAAGTCCAGTAACATTATTCTAGAAATTTCACTTAAATATTTCAAAGGAGTTCACAAAATTTACCGACGCGCGACGCGAAATTGTCAAGTAGGTCACACGATAGAATAACCAAATATATATTCATACGTATTAAAATTCACTAACGTATTTAATTGGGAGATAATGTTGCATACACGGAACTTGTATCGTCTTCAATAGTAAAATTGACTATTGAAAATATTAAAACACATAGAGAATAGGGAATATGCATGCAATTAATAACATTTTTAGTAGCTCTAGTAAACGGATATGAAATATTTTTTATAATACCTTTCTCAGTGATGAAGTTCTGAAGCTTCAAAGTTGAAAAAATTAGAAATAGAAGACCGATACGAACTCTGACGTCAATCTCAGCTACCATAGAAAACAGCGTTTTCGCGAAAGGGACAGATATATATATTTAAAATAGTTCTATCTCATTTGTTTTTCGGTCTGTTTTATTCTATTTTCAGCTAACAGTCAGCGATTACGTTTTCTATCAGTGAAACAGTTTTAACTATCGGATCATCACTTTCAGATATTACATTAGACAAACATGTAAATAATTTAAAGTAATAGGGATGTTTCCTGAGTAAAAAATATATGATTATGTTTAGTCCGTCAGATAGATTTCCAAAAAACGATTTTTTTAGTCAACTACCCTATTACCAAATATAATAATTATGATGAAAAACGAAAAAAAAAGTAAAATTAAGTTCTTCACCCAAAAAGTTTTAGAAATTACTTCAGATAAAAATACCATACTTTATGAAACCCCAAGTTTCACAGGTAAATAAATAAAAATATTTTCTCGTCACGTTCTATGTTTATGGGATAACAAATTCCAGAGTAAACACAAAATTGTAGGTATTCATTTTGAAAAGAGAAAATTAGTATTCATTCGGACTTTTGCATAAGAAGTGGTCTGGAAGCGGAAAATATTGAAATGTTTCCTTCTTGGTGATGATCCAAGGTTATATAATAAATAAATAAAGTCTTCAGACTAACCTCTGGTAGAGGCTTTTCATTTTTCCTGCGTGATAGTTGAAAATAAATTATTACAAGGGAACACTCCCAAGATCAAAAGTATCATCTGTCCTTTTCCAGGATCAGTTCTATCCATGTGCTTGAAGTTTCATCAAAATCTGATCAGCCAATAACTCGTTAAGCCGCGACACATTAACTTTCGCATTTATGATATTAATTAATATAATTGAAGTTTAAAGTTTGGATTTCATATAAAGTCAATTTAGTTAGTTTACTCATAACTTAAAAACTAGTTAATATTATACTACAACCAGAAAAAACAATGAAACCATTTATTATACGATGCTATGGCATTCAGACAAATGCTATGTCTCAGGATGGAGCTGTCTCGCTTGCAAGTTTTTAACGATATTATCTAGTCTTACTCGAGGTAACCGTCCATTTCCTAAGGATTTGTTACTTAAATACCGATTAGATTTCCACACATCTTTATTCTCAAGTACTATACTGTAATGACTCGAAAAACCGTGAAGCCAAATAAGCTATTTGTGACCTCAATAACTCTTCCCGTTTAATCCAAAGATTAAGGTGTGAACTCGAAAATTTTTTAATATTTCTCCCGAAAAACTAAATCTACAAATGCAGGCTTTTATTTCAGGTAAAAGTGCCGAAAAACCCCTTTAATTCCTTAAATTCACAGTAACATCTGACAAAAAACGGCGTCACCCAGCTTATTAGGACACAGCATCCACATTTCAACGTGGATTTGAGCGGGTCCGTAATTTGGGGAAAAACCGGGCGTACGGGGTGTTTAGGGCGAACGGGTCGAACGGGGCGAACGAGGCGAACGAGGCGAACGTAGACTTGGTCCGGTGGGATCAGGGAGAGGACACGTCTAGAGATTTGCTCCGAACAGGTTGATGAATGACGCTCAATGTTTAAGGTAGGAACTTGAATCGGTAGTATTTTATTTGGGAAAGTGATTTTTAGTTGGCGCATTGCATGTGCAATAAATTTTTCAAAATAATTGGAACTTGATTTTCAACATAACAACACAACTACACAAAAAAAAAAACTGGTGTAAATGACATTAATGACATTAACTGTAATACTATAATGCTTGAGTATATCTTAGTCTATTTTGTTGTACTTAATTAGGTTCAGTATTAATATTTAGTTATATTTTCATGATACATACGTATACTTATTTATATTGCTGATTTGTCATTGAAATCAACAATCCCTCTCGAGTTTGTGGATTAGTGAAATCTATCTCTTGTGAAATTATTGTCTTTTTATGATTTGAAACCTAGATAGGTACCCTTTAAAACACCTACGAAAGTTCAACTTGTCTGCTATTCACCCCGATATCGTAAGCATGCAAACCTATTTTAGCCCAAAGACCCAATGAAAGATGGTCGAAATAGGAACACACGCGACCACAGCTCAAGCTTACGAACGTGAGGTGAATAACTAGAAGTCCTTTAAATTATGTAACGTAAACCTCCTGTAATGTGCACTTAGTAATCTTTATTTATGCGATTTTATTATAAACCTATTTGGTAGACTATAGGGGTGCTTCTCCAACAGAGAAGTTCGAGGTTTCTAGGTGCTGCGAGTATAGATAGATACATAGAATATACTTTATTGCGCATCAAATATAGTTACTCAAATCTTTTCAACAAACTGAATTCTATCGGTGATGATTGGAATGATTTTTTCAACTAAAACTGTGCGATGGCTAGCGCAGTGCTGGCGTAGCGAAGCTGTGAAAAGAGAAGTGTGGAGCACACATTTCTCGCTCACATCTCTCCGCCTTTTCTTCTGCCTAGATACCTCTAGTGGAAAAGCATGATTATGGTGCTTAGGCTTTTTTTTTTCTGGATGGGAAACGGGACTTCTCCCGCTCTGGGTGGAGCGGAAGGGAGTGTCAGACTCTTACTGACTAAAACCCACCCGTGATCCTTCTTGTGCCCTTTGTGTTCCAGGGCCGCGGTGACTCTTTCGAACAAATTCCGCAACCCTAGCAGGCACTGACCCTATGGGGCCCCGTCTTCTTTGCTGACGGCTCTTTGAGGCGCGCGTGGAACACGACGCGCCGTCGACTCGGGCCTGGTTGCTATCGGACGGCGAGCCACCTATAGCTCGCCATCCGCAGGCCCACGCCTACGGTGGCCGGGAATCGCCCTGCGTTTCCCGACGCCCGGTGCTTAGGCTTACAACAAAGACTGTGCAGACAAATTTCGATGCGATAAATTTTTTTTCAATGTTCAATGCGCAGACATAAGTCTGTTTCGTTTGTACTATAAAATATTGTGATCGGTATGAGGCAAGTATTCGAAAATGAAAAGAAGAAATAGGTTTGACCTACAACTCAGTCCAATATCAGCGTGGTTTCTAGTGCAACCAGTTACACTGGAAACTAAAATAATTGCAACAAACTATATTATTGACTAGCAGCGCCTCGCGGTTTCACCCACGTAGTTCCCGTTCCCGTGGGAATATGGGGATAAAATATAGCCTATAGCCTTCCTCGATAAATGGGCTATCTAACACTGAAAGATTTTTTCAAATCGGACCAGTAGTTCCTGAGATTAGCGCGTTCAAACAAACAAACAAACAAACTCTTCAGCTTTATAATATTAGTATAGATGAGATCATATTATTGATGAGATCAGTCATCTTAGAAGAAAGGAAAAGAGGTCATTAGAAAAACGTAATTACCGCACAGTCAGTAAGCAAGCTCCACAAAGACACTGCACCATTAACTAAAACCGTCAACGCAAACCTACAGACCTTCCAGTCGATAAGTCAAGAAATAAACGCCCTGCTTTGTAAAAGCGAAACTTCAAAATACTTTCCCTGTTTATAGAATAGGGTAATAACTTTTCAGGAATATACCTTGAACCCTTTAAGATGTAGGTACAGTCGTAGGCAGTTAACTTTCCTCTTTAGAACTTCAAAAGCCATGTTTTTAATTTCCAAACGAGTGAACACGTGGCGAAAGTTGGGGCACTTTTCTAACTGATTGTACATACTGGCATTTTGGTTGAGTAGCTGGACGAATTATTTGCATATTATAATGCAAGTAGGAAATCATGTGCTTTGCTTTGGTTACGATGATCGCTCTTGAAAAGCTTGGTAAACATATGCAGATAATGAGCATCTCAGTTCTGTAATGAAATGGATACGATTTTCTTTTTTGTTTGCATAAATTTTCGTCTTTCAGCTGTGTTATAGGGGGCCATAATTTGTGAGCACACCCATCCCATATTCATTTATCCTCCAGAATAAATGTGTTGTGTCAAATTGCACTGCCTCGGGCGTCCTGGATTATTTGATTTTTAATTTATTTATTTAATATTTTACACACACATGTACAGAGGCGGACTGAATGCCTTACGCATTTTCTACCAGTCAACCTCTGGGTGATGCAGAGATTAATAGTGGTAGGTGCAATATGAAAAAAAAAAACACTTTGGTTGTTTCAGAAATATGTCATCCTTGTCCCCCGTATGTGGCACATACTAAGGTTAACTCCGTGTAAAAGTTGGCACGTGTTCTATTAGAGCGCGTATATTAAAAGTTTGCCAAGTACCTTACATTAAGGAGCTTTCGTACCGTCCTTCGTGTTTATGTTAGTTTACATTCAAATAGAAATGTTGAGTGAGTAGTTTACTTGTGTATTGGTTGGGTTACGTTGGAGGTATTCGAATGTTCGAGTTGTAGAAATATTTACTCATCGAACTTGCAATATCAAAATCCAAGACAAACATTACTGATGTTGAAGGTATGCCTGCCAAGCTGAAATGGAACTAATAACGTTGTATAACTTTCGTTGTGCAACGGTTATCGTGTGATTGTTATGGGGTGTACATACAATTAAGTATACATATATTACATAAATATTCTCTTGATGGAACAAGGTCGTCTCATAGTTAGTACGGCATGCGGCAGTCTGACGCCATTGCTAAGGCAAGTCAAAAATCGCTTTAACTGAATTTAATTTATTTCATTAAAAAATTGCTATAAAACTGCCATCAAAATTAATAGCGATGCATTGCTTTTGCTACTAATACTATCGTTAAGGAATTCTAGTTTAATTTATAATTTTGGTGTACGAGTGTGTGTATGCCTGTCAGTTCTGTGACAACTTTGTGACGCTTTTTATTTGTTTGTGCATCAAAATTTTAATATCTAATAAATAACCCATTATTCAGAATACAAGGATTAGAGCCCTACTTATTCTTTTACAGGGGGTATTCAGATTCTTGACTATACATGTAGCAACAGAAATAAATATTATTGTATGGAGGTCAATAATTTATACATGGTCATTAATAACTAGATAGAGTATGTAACAGAGAAGCTGAAAATAGTTCTAAGTGGCGTGCAATTGGAGAGGCCTATGTCCAGCAGTGGACTGCAACAGGCTGTTGCTGATTGATGATGATGTATGCAACAGAGAGCCTTGAATATCTATCGTATCACGCTATAAAATTCAGAGAGACATATATTCAAAAGTAATGATGACATCTTTTACACATTTCAAATCACTTCTAATAAAGACAGCACCCACTCACATTCCCCTGAACAATCCCAGCAAAAACTCATCGTTTGAACGAAGTATTTCAGCAAAACGTTTGACAAAAGGCCAATATGAGGGGATGCAAACTGCGCCGACATAACTGTGGTAAATAGCCCACACACACTGAAGTAGCCCCCAGCGTTACTTGAAGTGTTAATATATGAGTAGCCACGAAAACCGCGAGAGGAATTTCGGGGAATTGTAAGGTTTTATTGGTTCGAGCATACCACGGGAGCGTGGACCAAAAGGAAGTTATTTAATAGGGAAGATGCAATTACAGAATTCATGAAAATTTTATCATTTGATTCATGTTTTTATTGTAGTTAATATTGATTTTAACAACTATTACGAATTAATAAAACGTGAAACGGATGTAAACCATCAGCGTCTAGTGACGTCACTGGTGTTATGACAACGAAAAGACGAACTTAAATTTTAATACATGACAGTTCATGATCTCTGGCAGACAGGAGTGACTTCATCATTCGTTTTCGCTGGAAAAGATAAACAGTCATTTTATAATCGCAATTTTGGCAATACATTAAAGCGTATTAATTTACACGGAAAACTTTTAAATGAAAGCAAGATGAAAATATTGCATGTTCCCTATCGGTAGCGAGTAGAACATGAAGGCTGCATTTATGCTGATGGTGACGTTTCGTTTGATAAATTAATAAACGAAACAGTAATGGTACTTTGTGCACTTCGTAAAACTCCAAACGATCAAATTGCGTAATTTTTGAAGAGAACACCGACCATGTTGAATTCCTAAATTAAACTGACCTTTTTGCACGCGATTGACCACTACCTCACCTGATGGTAAGCGATGATGTGGTCGAAGATGAAGCACGCTTGTCTAGAAGTAACCTATTCACTCTTGACTTAAAGACTCCTAGGTTGTAGTTATCAGGAAACACAGACTCTGGCAGGGAATTCCACTCGTTAGTTGTACGCACAATGAATGTAGTCCTATCATCTATTGCTTACCCAATTTGGGGACTTACAAGAACATCCTCTCTTTAGGCGACTATACCGACGCACTCGTGACTTAAAGACTCCCAGGTTGTACTTACCAAGAAACATAGACTTTTTGCGGGTGGGATGTGCACCATGTAACGGTAGCGCCATAGGTCATCATTGGTCTGATAATTTAAACATCGTTTATTTTTTGTTATGATGGAAAATCATCAAATGACTTCTTCCGCGCTGGGCGGAGCGGGAGTGTCAGACTGTTACTCACAAAATCCCATCCGTGTTCCTCCAAAAGCCCTTTGCGTTCCAGGGCCGCGGTGACTCTTTCAAACAAATCCCTCAACGATTTTCAAGATACAATTCGTCATCGCGAATTATAATTATACCCCTATCACCATTTACACGGACTTGATGCAACAAGGCATTACCATGTCTATTTTTGCCTATTTGATGGGCGTCTGCTTTGTCTCTGAGAACTGGCTATGTGGGTATACCTCTGGAATTAAGAACTAGTTTATTCCTGCGGTTTATCTCCCTTGTAGCTTTAGGAATCGTGCTAAAGTTGTGCTTCTTAGCAATCAGATTTCTTAGGCCGCGTTTCCACTGCAAGTAACTCGCATGCAAGTTTAATTATATCGCTGGGTAAAATCGATCGATTGATCACTTTATACCTCGGTAGCCCGCAATAGCATGCAACTTACATCAGATGTGGTTTCAGGTGTTACAGTATCCATATAAAAAGAAAACTCATATTTTACCTCTTTATAATGAACCAGCTGCCCCACGTAACTTCGTCTGCGTCTCATAAGAGTGAGAGAGAGATAGAAAAAAAAACCGTTTTTACATTTATGATCCGTTTCTATTGGTCGTAGCTTGATATAAACTATATATTATTATAGTCTCTCTCGATAAATAGGCTATCCAATACACAAAATATGTATTTTTTTCAATTCGAATCTTTCGTTCTTGCGCATTAATCCAACCAAACCAACTCTTCAGCTTTATAATACTAGTATCGTATAGTACGGCATAGTACGGTATAGTATCGTATAGTATAGTATGGTATAGTACAGTATATTATAGTATAGTTTAGTAAAGATTAGTTTCGATTTTCATAGAAAGCTGAGAGAACGTACAGTCGTTGATTGACACCATTTATTTTCTTACATTTTGACAGCTGTTGTCAAAGATTGTACATAAGCATAATCAGCCTTTTAATGTTCCCACTTCTGGGACACAGACCTCCTCTCTAGGAGAGGGAATGTGCTGTAATCCACCTCGCAGGCCCAGTGCGGGTTGGTGAATGTCATCTGTCTTCGAATTATTGGTTGTAGGACTTGCCGGTTTCCTCACGATGTTTTCCTTCACCGTTTTGAGAGCAGCGGTGATGAAATTAATTACACAAAGTAATGCGCCTGGCTGGGTTTGAACCCGCGACCTACAATTAAAAGTCGGGCCGTTACGAGTACCACTCGGTCACCACTGCTACATATGTAGCTGAGAGATTGTACATAGCTTAGATAATATTGCGACTTGAATTTAAACGCTTTTTAAATAAGAGAATTGGCTGTCCGGCTATCTGTTTGTACGACACCAAAGCAAAAAATAAAAATTATGCAGAGAACTACTTCAATATTGTTCTCATGAATGAGAACAAACCGTACCAATTAACGCCAAAATTGATTGAAATTAACATCCTTTGTTTTACGAAAACACTCAGACTTAAGTTTGGTAATTACTATTAAATTCCGTTCTGATTTTCGTCGATAAAGGTTTTCAGCTTTTTGTGATGCTTTAGTAAAATATTCTTTAAGTTGGTAGTACTAGTTAAATGATGTTCCTACAGTCTTTCTTTATTGTTAAGGATTTTGAGCTTAGGATGAGCTAAATGATCAAACATTTTTCGTAAAAGATTTGATGAATACTATAAAAAATTCTGATACATTTTTAGAAAGAATACATAGTATATTTTATTATGTGTATTATATTTTTCTATAGAATATTTTCCGTCCATGGCATCACTGCTAACCCTATCAGAATACCAGCAAAGCTGAGATGAGAGCCTTAGGATCGACATAGGTCTTTTTATATTGTTAATTTATGTTCCCTTAATTTTATTTTATTTATAGTCTTGTGAGAGTCCTAAATAAACGTTTTTCTTTCCAAAGAGAATAAGCAGAGGTGTTGATCATCATTTATTTATCTGCAGAACGGACGGGAAAGTTAGATGGGAGATATAGATAATGGAAGAGGACGTAAGTTCGAGACAAAAATCATGACTCCTAGGCAGGTTCTCAGGCACGGTGGAGTGACGATTTGCGCAGGACGGCTGGCAAAAACTGGATGCGTGAAGCTGAAAATAGATCTAAGTGGCGTGCAATTGGAGAGGCCTATGTCCAGTAGTGGACTGCAACAGGCTGTTGATGATTGATGAGGTAGGTACTGACACTTGCTGTTACTGAAACCAAGTAGGTCCACTTTTACAGCATAACTTACGATTACTTACGTAATTAATTGGGAAAGAAGATACCCAGGAAGTGAAAATACTTATGTAAGTAAACGAAATATAAAAACAGCTATTCAGTTCAATTTATGTTCGCATAACTCGACAGAATGAACTCACAGCTGTTTTCAATTGCGCGGTTTTTGTGTTATTCGCATAGTAATTTTGAAGATAGTTGCATTCGATACTAGATGGCGCTAGTAGTACCGAATGTTCTACAGCTGTACCATAATGGTTGTTCAGGAGGCCATATGGGAGTTAAACGGACTCTACTGAAGATACGGGAACGATTTTACTGGGTCCACTGTCGTGACGACGTCGAGGACTGGTGTCGCAAATGTACAAGTTGTGCTGCTGTAAAAGGACCTCAGACTCGTAGCAGAGGTGCATTGAAATTGTACAATGTTGGTGCACCATGGGAAAGGATAGCCCTAGACGTTGCGGGACCGTTTCCGGAAAGTGAAAGTGGTGACAAGTATTTCATGGTTGTTATGGATTATTTCACTAAGTGGCCGGAAGTCTTCGCCATTCCAAACCAAGAAGCTTCAACAGTTGCGGATAAAATAGTTCATGAAGTCTTCTGTCGTTTTGGAGTACCCTAAGAGATTCACAGCGATCAAGGAAGGAATTTTGAGTCCCAAATATTCCAGGAAACTTGCCGAGTTATGGGTACTCATAAAACGGGGACAACTTCTTACCACCCACAATCGGATGGAATGGTGGAACGATTTAATCAGACATTGGAGAGATATCTGGCCAAAGTTGTGGAAAACCGGCAACGAGATTGGGACAAGCACATACAACCGTTTTTGCTGTCATACCGAAGTGCTGTTCATGAAAGTACGTCAGTGACACCAGCTTTCGCAAACTTTGGAAGAGAATTGCGGCTGCCTGCAGACCTGATCACCGGAATACCACCTGATGCTCCACGCAGTATAACCGATTATGCGAATGACTTGCGGAACAAAATGAACGACATTTATGAGCACGTCAGACAATCGGGTCAGCAAATGTCTGAACATGAACATTCTAGGATTCTCGGACCTTTGTCGGTGGCGACCATATGTACGCAAACTTTCGGCAACACAGGCACATGTGCCGACCGAGTCAGTATTGGATTTGCGATACAAGTGATAACTTCAAGAGCGATCTTCGACTGCGAACTCAAGTGATTTATAGTGCGATTGTGTTTTGTAATTAGTGAGTTTATAGTGTAATTAGTGTTTCGTAATTAAAGTGTCAATTTTGGTTATTTAATCGGCTGATTTTAATTGTAACGAACCCGAAGCTCGTAACAGTAACATTTCTACAAATGCATAGATACGTTCAAACAAATAATTCGACATCTAAGAGATTTCTATTGAATTATAATGGAAACCAGAATAAAACTCGCTCAGTTATCATAAGAGGGATTCATTCATTTATTACTTAGCTTCTGCCCGCGACTTCGTTGCGTGAACTTGGGGACATTACCAGCTGACAGCTTATGCCATATTTTAGTTTGTTGTTATTTTAGTTTATTAGAAACACTTTTTTTTTAAATACAACTGACTTCTACACGCAAAAAGAACTTTAAATGATAATGATAAATGATATTTATTTTGTAAGTAGGTTAAACATAACACTTTTACACGTCCAATATTTCTTGTCATTTTAAGCTAGATGAACTGTGTTTCCTAGCCGACGACCCTGAGAAGAAACACCGAAACAAACTCAGAGGTCAAATTCTCTTTTAAATTCCATACAGTCCGTACCTACTGGTCAAATCATATTATGAGAACCATGTTGGTTAATGTCTGAGGTAGCCTTTTGAGGAAAGTGCCACACAGATTTGAGTGGGCCTGTCCAGACAGTGTAAGCATTGGTCAGATACCGTGTAGCTCAAACTTAGAACTTTAAGGAGCTCAAAGATTTGATGAACAATACCAAAGTAACGATAATTGGGTAGGCCGCAAGAATTACTCAAACTGCCAGACAAACTGAAATAAGACCCTAACATGGCGATCTACATAGTCCTCACATTCACAAGAAAAATTCAGTTAACTGTCTCCGTTCTCCATCAGATCTTCACTAAACTAGAAAGGACCCACCTCGAAATAGATGCTCTTCTAAACCATCGTATACAGTTGTTTTTTTTATTTCATTTTACATTGACAAGTGAGTTTATCATGACATTTGACATGATGAATGAGAACATCACCAATGTAGTCGAAGCCACTCATTATTAGGGATAACTCAAATACAATTTGTCATATCTCACAAAAAAAAAATGGGACCACATGACAAGCACCAGCTTTCGAATATAAAAAGAATCATTAAAATCGGTACACTCAATAAAAAGTTATGAGATAACAACACACACAAAAAAAAACGTACAGTAGACTTGAGAACCTCCTCCTTTTTTGGAAGTCGGTTAAAAATTTATTGGAATAAAAAAAATGTAAAATTCTATAGAGTGAATTGCATTTGAAAAATTAAAACTCACGGAATGGGCGGCCTTATCGCATTCCGCGATCTTTTCTTACGATGAACAGTAAATTGTAGTTATCTGGATATGAAACAGAAAGGTTTTGAAAGGTCTTCTATTCGTAAAACATATTCTATTCGCCGTTTTAAAAGCCACACTCTCTCACTCACGTTTATAAATCAAACGTGAGAAATGGTCCCCAACTATTGCCCGCTACAGATGGCATAAGTTTTGACGCACACTTTGCAGTTCGTAACTTTTTAGTAGAAGCTTCAGTTCAGTTCCTTGATTTTCTTCTTTCAACTTTCTGTACTTCTCATTAGAGGGGCCTCAAAAATGTTTTGTTTGACAGTTTGAAACTAATTAGTGAGGAAGTGACGTTCAGGAGTGCCGATGAGTGGCGCAAAAGATATAAGTTCCAAGTTGCGGTTGAGTGCTAAATAGTTTGTTGAAATGTTCGACTTTTGCTCCGATATTTCTAGCTCTTAATGGCACCGTGGTTGGAGGAATTATTGACGTATTTTCTTACTAAAAATAAATGCTGTCTGCTGTATTCTGGGAGGTGTTGTTTGAAAAAGTTGCATTGCGTGTCAGTTAACCTTTAGTAAAAATAAGCGGCCAGTAGCTCACTGGCCGCTAATTTTTGAATGTGTTCTCGAAGTTTTTTTTTGTTTTTAATTCAATAATTTTTTTATTACTAAAAATGAAAGAAACCAATTGAAGAAACTTGGTTTCCTTTATTAAAGTTCCAAAACCTTAGTGTTTAATGAACATACCTACGTAAACTCTAAGACAAGTTTTTCTAAGTAGATAATGTTCTCATCACCGCTTGTCTTATATGATCTCACGAAGCCTGAATCAGGCATCAAGAAGGTCTTAAACCATAGAAAATGTAACTCGTAGAAAGATCTTAAAACACCCAAGAATGAACAACGATCAAAAGGTATCCCGCTGACAGCTGCGGACGCATACATGACATGCGCTTCATATGAAAACACTCAGTATTTCATGTCTGAAGCAGTGGCAAGCGACCATTTTAACTAGAAACGTAGTAAAATGAAACAGCGAAGAAATCAAGGGCTTCTCAACCTGGTCGGGTAAAACTTGAAGACATGTATCGCCCGCAGCGGACACACCCCCTTTGTCTGTTGAAAGAAACAAAAGTGAGCGATTGTTTCCCGCGCTTTTTGATGATTGTGTTCCATTTTTGAGTTTGTAATTTTTGTTCCTCTTTTTCGTGGCCAGTGTGTCAAGGAAAACGAAAGGTCTATTTTATAAGAAAAAGGTTCGCAAGAAAAATAATAATGTTCCGCTCTCATTAAATTTTGCGAGTGAAATCTCTTTAGCGAAAATTATCTATTTTCAAAACATGCCCGACGGCCCCTTTTACCGTTTACTGATAAAATTAAAGATTAATTTGTTGATCAAATACCTATTTTACAAAATAAGATGAAATATTAGTAGAAGAGGTCGTTGAAACGCTTAAAATTAAATTATATCAAAGCTTTTCTCATTACGCAATCATGGACGTCCGTTTTTGTGTTCAGTCAAAACATTTTCCAACTAAAAGGGAAAAGATTATCCATTAAGGAAAATGATTACTACGTAAGTATCATTTGTTTTTCTTTCTTTTTTACAAAGAATTCATTCAGCATCCTTATCACATCAAAACTCGTAAAAAAAAGATCGGAATCGCAGTCTTGGCTCGGAATGTGACTAAGTAATAACAACTACGTGGGTCGTCTCCTAGGTTAAGCAACGCTTGCCGGGGTCGATCCGTGGATGGGTGCCCATCCATTATAAACTGAGCCCCTTAAAGCAGGTTAATCTAAAACTCCCGATTGTTAATTGGATATAGTTTTTGACAAGAATTTCCCAAATCAGAAAACCTGACACCAATCTTGCCCAAGGGATACCCACGCATTCTTTAATCCGACCATTCATAAATCCTTTAATCACAATAGAGGGCCAGCAGATATATAGCCAGTTGTAATTAGTAAGTACGTAAGGCCATTAGGGGCTATGGCCCGTGCTAACATGGCCCACTAATGGGTTATTGTGTGTGGGCCATAAATACTTATTACCGTATGTTGTGAGAAAAGAGGGATGGGAATGTTTGTCTGGATTTTGTTCGAGTTCTGTACTTTTAGTGTGTGATTTTTTCATTAATGTTTTCTGAGCATTGCAAACTTCAATCCAAAGATTTGTGCGAGTTGTAGTTTGCAATGCACAGGTTTTTCCTTATTTTATAGTGCTAGTGTATAATATAGTAAAATTGCCTGTTTGATCATTTATATTGGTACAGTTGCAAGAGAAAATATTAATAAAAAAAATTCATCATTATAAAGTTATAGTTAATAAGTATGTAAAATACACGTTCGTTCATATTACTGTATTTTTCGTAGGTTTCTGTGAGATAGGCCTGTGGGGCGAAGATATGATAATAGCTATTACCTATAGGAAGAACAAGTTTGAATGATTTCCATCTACTGCAACTCCTGAAGGCCAGAATCAGATGCGGCATAGATATTACTCAAAAAAAAAGAACAGAACTAAACGGAACAGAAGTTCTACTTGCGTCACTCTAGACGGGACATTTCTATTTCTTTTTAGCAACAAGAATATACCCCAAAACGAACAAGGAACCCTAAAATTACGGCATCCTGCAAGCGATGTAGTGTACTTAATGATTGCTGTCTTCGCAGTGAGTTTTATGAGCAGCACTATCGTGTGCAAGCACCCTTAACGCGTTCCGTTGTGGTTACATCTCATTGTGCTCAGTTATTAATAAGGGCTTCACATTCGTATGGGAGCGGGGAACTAAGTGGTAGGAGGAAATGTAGGTACCCATGATCATTAAGTTATGAGGGGTTTACGTGAGGTACTTGCCTAAATCATCCTAGCTCATAATTTGTCTCATTGTAAAGAAAAGACTAGAGGGGCAATTCTAGTATTAAAATTGTTCGCGTGGCTATAATGTCAATATCAATATGTCATAAAATAACTTCTTTTTTCTATGCTAACTGACATAATAGGCTGTTTTACTGAAAATATCTAGTTAGTCTGTCAGATAGATTTCCAATAAAATATTGGATACTATTGGATAAATATTGGATTTTTCACAAAAAATGAAGACGACAGAGTTCATCGAAAACTCGCGTGACGTCACTACGTGCTGCAATTTTTACTAGTGACGTGACATCACCAGGCCCCACTCTTGAACTTTGATTCGCTTTATCTTTATAATTTTCTTACGATTTAAAATGACAAAAAATACGTGTGCAATATTTTTTGAAAATCTAACAGATGGACTAAATAATACTATGATTTTTATAACTAATAAAATACCCAAATTATGTGAACGTTTATGTTAACGCGATTGAGCATGTTCAAAATCTCTCACAAATGCTGAAGGTACAAGTATTTCATTTCAGATCAATTCCTAACAGTTACTGATATCTCACCAGCTAGAAAAAAATAAAAAATCTTTAAAATCACATAACCTGTAGGTATAATAACTCCAAAAAAAAAAAACTCCGAACGAGAGCCGTTTTCTACTTAGGTAAAAACCAACCCAAAAGTAAAATGATACAGAGCAAAAGCGGAATCGTATTAAACAAAATGAAATCTATACGAACGAAAAGAACCAAGGTAGTACAAAAAGGCCACCTTTCCCCTGATACAGATTACTTTATGTAATTCGAATATTTTATTAAGCTACATTCAATTTCGGGATTACTCTTACCCAAATCTATTCTCAACAGTAATGAATAATTCAGCCTTTTTTTCATGTAGATCTTTACCAACTAATCAACGTATAAGTCCTGAATTACTCGAGAGCGTATAATCCTCATGAATTACCAATCGGACCGAGCAGTAGAGTACTTTGCTCGAATTCAGAGTTTTTGGCCCCGAAATTTCTGGCAAAGTTAGGCGGAGTATAAATTTTCTTTGCCCCCCCTCTTGAGTTCCCCCTTTTTTCCTTTAAAGTTATTTATGTGACAATCTATTGTTTCGAGCTCGCAGCATTTAGTTTTAAATTAACGATGCTATGCGAAGAATTACGGTTCAGAGAAGCCAGAGACATAACCCCGGGAGCCGTTCGTTTTGTAATCGGCATTTTATTCGATAAAAGGTGGAATTAAGTCGATTTGTAGAGTGGTACTCGAATTAGTAGGTGACACCCCTTAAAGTTTTCTGCCATTGCCGATATTGGATTTTTATAGTTGTTTGTTTTAAATGTTATTGGGTCCGATTTTTATTGGATTTGCTTTTTCGTGCCCGGTTAGGATATGTTTTTGACAAACGAATGTGATAGTTTGACGATTCAACTGTTTTATTGAAGTTTTCGGTGTTGACAACTACGGTTAATATTTTCCCAGACAGATTTTATTCAGATTACTGAACTAGAATGAGTTCAATAATCTATGTAAAAGTTTTAAGTTTCTCAATAAAACCTTTGTAACAAGACGATAAAGTTTCAAGTTCCATAAATACGGCGTTATTGCTCCGTAGTTATTAAAATTTACTTCTTCCATTAGCTGCGTTATTTCAGTTCATAGTAATAGGGTTCTTTGTTTGCGAACGATGTCGTGGAAAAACTTCGCGTTCTTGAGAAATTCTCATGAGAGTCAAATTGTACCTGGCATTTTTACTACTGTTTTGATTAATATTTCATGTACATACCCTACTTATTATTTTATTTTATTTCGTCTACAAAAAAAATCTATTAGTGAAAACGATTGCCGAAATGTAAAAGTGTAAGGGATGAAACCTTTGGTCACATTTGAAAAACGATGCATTTGGTGAACATTAAATGAAAATCTAATTAGTCCGTCAAATAGATTTATCAAAATAATATTGGCCACGTAATTTTTTTTTTCACGTAAATAATAATGAAGACAATGCAGTGCGTTGAAAACACGCGTGACGTCACTACATTTATTACCAGCGACGTGACGTCACCGGCCCCAATCATGAACATGAATAATGCGCTTTATCTTTATAACTTTTTTACGACTTGAAATGACGAAAAATACGTGTCCAATATTTTTTGAAAATCCAACGGACGGACAAAATAGAATTATGATTTTTATAACTAGTAAATTACCCAATTATTAAGTGTATGTATCTATTAAGTATGATAAACTAAAGAAACGATGTTAATTTGTCACTTTTGGACTACGCATGCGCATCTCAGCCGCAATCTGCCAAAAGAGCCAACATTTTTATTCATTTTCGACAGATTGCCTCTGAGATGTGAATGCGAACTTTGCTTAGTAAATTAAAGAATTGACGCTGAGATTTTTATAAAATAGCACTAAAAATCATGTTTCTCTTCAAATCTCATCGTGAGCTGTTAATACCTTTTTTCATGAATGGAAATCATCAAATGACGGTCCAGGCGGAGTGGAAGGGGCCGATCGTCTCGATGAGGAAATGGCGTTGCGTAGGTTGTCTTGAAAAGATCGCTTTTAGCGATATGGCATTGTGTAACCCTATGTAATGTTTTCTTCATCTATATTTTTTGTAACTTATATGGTGTACTTAATAAAGAGTATTCTTTTCTATTCTCCGCCCGAGCAGGGCAGACCTCCACCATATTGTCCACCGTGTCCTCCGCGCGATCCTCACAGTGTTGATACCCGGGCGTATCTTCCCGCCGAATCTGAACCAGGTACGTCCTTGTTCGGTGGGTACTTGCGTCAGGCAAAAGGTGAGGACGCCGCCGTGGCGCCTTTCCAGCCACTCCTCAAAGAGGGGACTTAACACCATACAATGGTGGCGTATCTAGAACTGTCAATACCTAGCATTAGATGGAATAACAGTTCATTACAAACTTCACTTAAGTTTTCACGGTGAGATTTCTAGAGAACAGTCATATTGTGGCCAGTGTTATGTGTCCAAAAGTGACTAATTCATTTCGTTTTTAACCGACTTCCAAAAAAGAAGAAGATTCTCATGTCGACTGTATTTTGTTTTTGTGTTATCTCATAGTTTTTTACTGGGTGTCCCGATTTTCATGATTCTTTTTATACTTAAAAGCTGGTGCTTGTCATGTAGTCCCGTTTCAATTTGAGTGAGATTTGACGACTTGTATTTAAGTTGTGTTTTGTTTTTTTTTGTTGAGAACTCGGTAGTATTATTTTGTAAAAATGTTTTTTTTTTTCTAGTTGATCATATCTAAACCTAATAGATTGACATTGGACGCAAAAATCTAGAGACGTATGGAAACTGACAGCTTTTTAGCGCTTTTTAAATGTGCTGATCGCATTGAGTGTCACTGTAGGGAAATTAGTCCTTTACCTACATCTGTCGTCTAAATATCACAACGAATGCAGACAATATTTGCGGCATAATAACATCCATAAATCCCACAGGAACGATACAGTCCCATTTCCCGATACAATTTACCATATCATCTGCCATTGGGACCCCATAACACAAAGCATACACACGTAAACCCCATTAAGAGCGGTTATCATGGTTTGTCATCACCATAGTTTATGTATATACGAAGGAAATATCACATACGATTTTATTTCGTATGGCAACACAAAAGTAAATCATATAAGGGCGTTATTGAACATTATTATTGCCTCAGCCGATGTTATTAAGTACGTGTTGCGGTGTCCGTGCGATTTCGGGCCACCAGTGGAACGACTAGACGCTCATGGTTTAATGATGGAATAAGAGGCATAACAGCAACGCTTGCCGAGGTTTATCTTTCTTGAAATACCAAGACTCCTCCGTGCCTCAGAAAGCATGCGAAGTTAGTCGCAACTGTCATTTCTAGATCTTTGGCAGTCGTTACGGATTGTCCAAAGCCAGAAATTTGACACCAGTAATGAAAAGAAGTCCCATGGTACCCAGTTACTAGGCTGTGGAGGTTTGGTAGGCAGCCGCTCCACGTAAAATACTGGGACTCGGGAACCGGGGTGATTGGGTGCTGACCCCAATTCAGAAAAGGCTAGGCAGATAATGATGATGGTACCAAAGTAGGACTTATTATCTAATTTATTCATTGCACTGATTTCAAAATCGTGCGCCGTCTTTTAACTTGTACGTCTCGGCTTTTGTATATAAATACCTCCTGTGATATTAAAAGTTCAGCGTTGAGTAAATTAATAAATAAAAAGAATAGTTCTATTATTTTCTATTCTAGTTTACCGCGTAGTTATGCTGAAAATAGAATTCGGCGAAAAAGTGTACCTAATCATTTAAACGCGTTCACCTTCACCTTTTCTAATTACTAAAACTGTATTTTCTGTTGCTATAGTTTTATTAGCTCACCTTATGAGAAACGGTACAAAAGATAAAGTGAACTTTCCTATGCAATTTCTGTTCTAGCAATAGGGTAGTTGCCTAAAAAAATCTGATTAGTCCGTCGGATAGATTTCCAAAAAATACAGAACACGTTTTTTCTTTTTTCCAAAAACAAAAAACAAAAACATTACAGTGCGTTGAAAACTCGTGTGACGTCACTACTCGCTACAATTTTTACCGAACCGTGACGTCACAAGACCCCACTCCTCTTTCATCCTTCCATCTTTGATGCTTTTCATCTTCGCCATTTTTTATAGATTTGATAAAGGAAAAAATACTTTCCCCATATTTTTCCTTAATTTAACTAACGGACTAAACATAATCCTATATTTTTTACTTAGGAAACGTCCCTATCCTATGATTTGTAAGTGTAACAGCAACATCCGTATATATTTATTTAGACGTAATACCGAAATAAATACGATTGCTTTTGTGTAGCGAAAGTTATTATTTTCTTTTGTAATTTTTGGGCATTTCCCTCGGCGCCTTATATTTTCTTTAATAATTTACCAGCTGCCCGTAAGTGGTTGTCGATATTATTAATTTATTTGGCCCTCAAAGGTCACAAAGGTACTTATTACCAATTCATGTAAACAAACGGTACCGGGATTATCTTAATTAGAGAAAGGGAAATAATTAGGAGACAATTTTATGTGGGTACCTGTTAATCTCGCTTTGTATGCTGTCACAGTATCACACAATGTTTTAGGTAGGTGTGTGTAGGTAGCTTCATTATGCTCATCCCAAAATTAACATAATATAGTCAATTAGATTCGATGGGATTAATTATCTTGATTAATATTATAAAGAAGTTAATTTGAGTACTGATTAAGAAGTCGTATTTGCTAAAAATCTTTTAGTTAGTTACTCCGATTTATTTATTATTTTATTTTATTTCACAACTGGAATCCCGGTCTATTGCTGTATACAGAAGGTTACTTACTTCTTGTCTTGAAAACTACGGTTACCGTGTTGGCCAAGTGAAACTATTGGGAAGCTAAACAATCCCCGGGTGAAATTGATTGAGTCAGGCGTTACTTTGCGGAAATCCATTTTAACTTTGAAAATGAAAACAAAATATCTAGTTTTAATTTCCGCGAATATTAGTGGGTTGCAGGTATGCACCTCCCTCCCGCCCGCTATATTATGCACATGCAAGATTACTACGCAAATGCAAGGATTTTAAGCACATGCAGGAAGGCAATGCAAAACCCAACACCATTACCGACACGTGTTTCGCCTCTCCACGAGGCATCCTCAGGGGACGTGTTGACTTGCTGACCGTTCCGCAACTCAACGGTCAGCAAGTCCCTTCCTACATGTGCTTAAAATCCTTGCATTTGCCCAGTAATCTTGCATGTGCATAATATAGCGGGCGGGAGGGAGGTGCATACCTGCAACCCACTAATATTCGCGGAAATTAAAACTAGATATTTTGTTTTCATTTTCAAAGTTAATCCCCGGGTGACATAAGCTATATTTTATACCCGTATTCCCACGGGAAAGGGAACTACGCAGGTGAATACGCGGGGTGCTACTAGTTTTTTTTTTAAGATGAGCTTTGGTGCACTGTCTCAATATAATCGCGCGAAATTCGAAGGCGCGAAAGCGCTTGAAAAAGCTGGTATAGTAATAATAAAGATTTGTATTACGTCACTCGTGGAGACAAAAGGTATCTACCATCTGCCTAGCCTTTTTAACCGACTTCAAAAAAGGAGGTTATCCGAACTATATTGGAGCTAGCTCCTAGTGAAACCGGATTCAGATGAATATCTGCCTCCCAGACCTTCACAACCCATTAACTGGGTAACACGGTACTTCTTGGCAAGACTGGTGTTAGATTTTCTGGTTTCTGACAATCCGTAACGACTGCCAAATATCTAAGAATGACAGCAGAGACCAATGGCTTAAGGCGTTTACCTGACCAAATAACCTTGAGCATTCGTTCCCTCTTTGCCGCCCGCATCCTGCGCAGGCCCTTTTATCATAGAATTCACACAATTTTTGGAAAGCGATCTTTTGAAATGAAATAAAACGTGTATAATATAGATTTTTAATTTATCTATCCTGTAATGTAATGAGTAAACGATTAGAGCGTTGCATTTAGCAACAGATGCATAAAATCAATAATTTTAGTAATTTTTAAAAAAGTAGATTTTAAATTTATACATCTATATATATGAAACAAAGACGGGTTTGTTACAACACTTATAACTCGAGATCTGCTGGACCAATTTTCTTGGTTTTTGATTCGTTGGATTTGTCTCCGCCCCGAATAGCAGAATACATAGGTAATTACAACTGAACGAATACATAATTATGAAAGATGAATCATTTTCCCTAAATGTTCCTTTGTTTCGTACCTGTCAAACATTTGTAAGTAAGGATACACGCGTACCAGCAGACCATAAACATGTCGAAGCATTTCTGGGGCTGGAATTGTGAGTGAAGACTTACAAAGTACCAGGATACCAGAACCATAATTATTTAACATCAAGCTATGATCCATAGGAGACGAAATAAGAACACTGACCCAGAAAGAATAAATGGCGCAGGCAGGTGAAACCGCGGGATACAGCTAAGAAGTATTTTAGCTTTAAGTTTTCTATTTTAAAAATTATTTCACCAATAGAAAGCTACATTTCACCTGCGACTTTCTTTTACATACATATATAGAACATCATTCATACCCCTAACCCCAAATATTGTTTTATTTTATATGGCAAAACAACGTTTGCTGGGTCAACTAGTAACACATAAAAACAAATTAAAACGTGGAATATGATGATAAGACATCGAACATTAATAATGTGCTTTTACATACGTAGATTATTTCTCATAACTATTGAGTTAATAGTCTCTGAAAAGCGAAGATGGTCCTCATCTATCCTCACACCGACCATGGCAAACGTTGCTTAACCTTGGAAATCGATCGTTTAGCCATCCTACCTAGCAAGCAAAAAGTATCTACGAAACTACAAAAATCCTGTTATTCACATCTCCATTGTCACAGTAGAAATATGGAACAGTACAGAAACTACGAACAAACGGTCGAAACGGCGCACTCACACAGACGCGCACATCTACGAGGCCCCTAAGGGACTTTCGCGGTGCGCTCAGTGGCGGGTGCCGTGTTCATAGATAATACCTACGCTCAGGTTTTCGTTTTGCAAAAACTGTGTACCCAAGCACAGATTTTTAATACTAGTATTAAATCCTTATACCGAAGACTAATTTTAATTTATATTGTATTATAATTTATATAACATATGGAATAAATTAATCCTTATGAGTATGAAAAAATAAATGACCATCATTTTACGACAACATTATATTCTAGTCGTTTTAATGTTTGTTCGGGGATAACTCCGTCGCTTGCCAACCGATTTGAAAAATTCTTTTTTTGTTGGAAAGGGTATAACTTCCCAAATGGTCCCATGAAAATTTTATCGAAATCGAACAAGCGGGTTTTTGTTAATTTAAATAAATGATAGCAAATCTGTCGGGATAGCTGAAATCGCATGTTTGTTTATTGTTTACACCAATTTATACCACGTACGCTGTGATGGGTATATTTAGCTGGGAGTGAACCACTAAAAAGTGAAAAATAAAAAAACTTTTTACAAAAAATACAACCGACTTCTAAACAAAAAAACCAAATGTACAAAATAACTTTAATTTCGGAACTCGTGTTTTTTATTGCTTTTTTGTTTTAAAAAATACAACCGACTTCTAAACAAAAAAAAAAAACAAAAAGTACAAAATAACTTTAATATCGGAAGTCGGTGTGTTCAAAACAAAAAAGCAATCAAAAACACCGAGTTCCGAAATTAAAGTTATTTTGTACTTTTTGGTTTTTTTTGTTTAGAAGTCGGTTGTATTTTTTGTAAAAAGTTTTTTTATTCAACATACAGAGATCCTTAATCAAAATTTTAGGGCAGATATTAGGTATAATTGTAATGGAATAAAATGGCATAGAAATGATAAACAATATTCAGTTTGTATTTTTTTTTTACAATGGCATTATTTACATTTTGACCAAAGAAGAAAGTCGCATGGAATAACATGCATTTTCGCGTGACTATTTCTCCCAGTCAACTCCTACCGCAAGTCGTGTTAAAGAACTTCGTTCCAATAAAACACTTATTGCAAACATTAAAAGTGACAACCCTAACTCTCTACTGGAGCGTAGGTAATTATTTCAACAAATGGGCTTAGTTTCCATACTGTTCCATATTTTTACTGTGCCATTGTTGAGTCACATAACAAAACAACGCAAAATAACAATAAATCACGTCCATAAAAACAATAGACAGTCAACCGCAGAAACTTCGAACTGGTAAAAGTGCAAACTTTTTGACAAACAGACTACAGTCGAAGACGTTCATTATACGGAACGTTGCCTCGCAAACAACTGAAGAAGTTTGGATGCTTTCGTTTGGCACTACACTGGATTTACTAAGAGTCATGTTAGTGTTTTGTTTTTTGGGAATTCTTAAAGACAATTCCCGTATTTTCGAGCACTCGCTTCACTGTCGCAAACAGTAATAAATAAATCTGGCTTCCATATACTTTGATTTTGACTGTCGCTGCGAATATATTCAAACTTGAATTTGAACGCTTTTTAACCGACTTCAAAAAAAGGAGGAGGATCACAAGTTTCTCTTCTTTTTTTGTGTGTTTTAGCTCGTAACTTTTTACTGTGTGTATCGATTTTGAAGATTCTATCTGAAATTAAAGTTATTTTATAAATTAATTTAATTGTGTTTCTTTACCATCCTTAAATGTGACCACGGCCTTCTGCTAAATCCTGTATATGAGTTTTATAATGCAGTTTTAGACAGAAACTGTGTCTGAGTCACTAAAACAAACTGAGTCACTAAAAAGCGCTTAACAAAGCTGAACTTATATGAAAATTGGCCTTGTATCTAAAGTACCTTATAGTTTACGATACTAATTCTTGAGCTCATTATCCAATTGTTTGTTTACTTATCTTATCAACTTGTAAAACTGACTAATAGGTATTTTATCATCATTCTTGTTTGCCAATTGCCAATTGCGCCGACCACGTAAATTGGGATCAGGCAATTTGCTTGGTCGGCGCAATTTCATCCTCTACTCGCTACTCTAGTACTCAAAAATACTTATAACTTATTTTATGTGTATCACATTGCCACTAAGTATAAGTTTTTTTTAAAATAAATTATCACTAGCGCACCAACTAACATAGAGTTCGTTGAAAACTAGATTACACACAGTAGTGTATTTTACTGAAATAATATAACTAGTTCGTTAGCCAGATTTCCAAAACAATTGGACACGTAGATTTTTATTTTTAGCGTAAATTTAAAATGATGACAATACAGTGCGTTGAAAACTTGCGCGACGTCACTACGATAGTACAATTTTAACCAGCTGTTCCCGTTCTCGACCTTCTTTTCTTTCTTTCTTTTTTTTTCTATATTTTCTGTGACTTATATGGTGTACATAATATAGAGTATTCTATTCTATTGTTTCTTTATCTTTATCATTTGTATCGATTTGAAATGACAAAAAATACGTATGTTATATTTTTTGAAAATCTAACGGACGGATGAAATACAATTATAATGTGTCTATCCATAACTACCCCCTACTTCCATATTCATGGTCGGTGCCCAACAATCAAGACAAATATTTGAATGACCTAAATTATCTCCCAACTTGAACTTAAACTTTCAGAATAAACTTAAGTTAGTTTATCATAGAAGCAAGTGATTCCAAACACTGAACTAAACTTGAGTTCCATCTTATAGGTTGGGAACCGCTGATGATTTACCTGATGAAAAGTGGTGATAAAAATCAACTTTTTAGTATGTTTATGATAGTGAAGGTATAATCCTAAAAAGGTTACGGTAAGTGATGAAATAAAAGCGGAGGAAATCAAAACTATAGATTTTTTATTTTAATTAAGGTAAAATGAGAACGAAAATGACAGTGTACGTTTTATATAGACAAAAGAGGGTCGATAATATTGTAAAAGCGGTAAGCACGTCATGCAATATTGCTATTAATCTTAGCGCAGGCGACTTTCAACAGCAAGAGTAAAAACTCACTTTTACTTTTTTTGGCCTCTGTATCCTATGCCCCCTTATATACCTCTGTATTCTTATAATCTAAAATAATATCAGAAACAAGTGAAAATTGTTAGCCTGTGAAAAATCTGCAAAGAAGAGCAGAGCATCACAATAGTGTAATACTCGTAATAACATCACAATGAAGTATATAATAAATAAATAATAGTTACTTTCCAAACTGGAAAATGGATCGTTTCTGTGCAGCGGGCTACACGAAAGACCTACACTTTTTTGAACTGCATTTTGTTTATTTTTGTATCACGCGCGTGGCACACCACTATCTTCGGATAAGTGGTGGGCGCGGGGACAACGGCGTTGACGACCGAAGGTCAGCCGCCATTATATTCGCTGCAAAATCGCAAGGAACCACGTACCGTAGTTAAATGTACGCGTTTCAAGAAACCCTTTTAAATGCAAAAAGAATAAAATTTGATATAAGAGTATTCTATATTATCTTCTTCACAATATATACATATATATATATATATATATATATATATATATATATATATATATATATATTATGTATGTATGTATCAGTTATCGACTTATCACCCGCTTGGAACAAATCTTCACACAATTCAATATTCCACTACGTCTCGTTTACTAAGTTCAGTACAAGAATACAAACTTCGTGACAACCACCGCGCTTCCAAAGTCTGTTCATTACACGCCACATTGGCGTGCTCACAAACAACCTCTTGATGTCGAAGTCGGTTGGAAGTCTGTTGAAGTCCACTGAATTTTGGCAATACGCCGCGTATAACGAACGCTAACAAAAATAGTTGTGAATTTCAGTTACATTGTTGTTTGGTATCGATTTTTCTTGAAAAGCCCCGTGGGTTCAGCCGCATAGTTCCCGTTCTTTTGGGAATATGGGGATAAAATATAGCATATGTCACCCGGGGACAGTGTAGCTTCCCAACAGTGAAAGAATTTTTCAAATCGGTTCAGTGTTTTCACCCGGAGCCTATTCAATACGAACAAACAATCAAATCTTTCCCTTTTTATAGTATAATAGTATAGGTGTAGCCCTTTTTATGGATGGGAAATCATCAAATGAATTCTTCCGCTCTGGGCGGAGCGAATGGGAGTGTCAGACTCTTACTGACTAAAACCCACACCCGCGTACCTCCTAATACACTTTGCGTTCCAGGGCCGCGGCCGGGCCGTGGTGACTCTTTCGAACAAATTCCGCAATGAATCATGTATCCCTAGCTTTTTTACAGCGTATTTTTCAGTGGTTTCTGGAAATTACAATCTGGATAGTTTCGAACAAAGATGTAAGAAATCCACTTTAACAAGGGTAGGCAACGCTTCTGTGATTCCCTGGTAGATATTGCAGGCCGGGCAGGGCACTTCACACAGTTCGTGGTTACGCCTGCTTGTTTGCCACTCTACGTCGTAAAATATCACCATTTCACTATTAAGATCTTTGAGTATACAGATTTTAAGGGAATGTTATGGTCTTAAGTTAATTTTTAAAGTTGAAGACTTGACATCTTTGAAGAAAATTGTTCATCTAATTGGCAATAGCAGTCTTTAAAACATGACCACACCTTTCCGTAACACCCTGTATCCTGTATGGTGTACACCAAAAAGAATACGCGGAGATAACAAAGTACAAAGCATGGTCTGCCGAACATTGCCACGGAATTCCAATAAACAGTTGCAAAAATAAAAACTGTCCATTCTACACGAATGAAAATCAAGTATTTCCAATTCAGTATTCTTTTGCAACGTTTTTTTGTGGACAGAATAGGAATAATGGGGAATATTTTATGCATTGGGGACGTAAACTTAGTCGTTTATTTGCGATTCATTAGTGTTGTTGTGGAGCGTTTAGAAAAGGTTCTAGAGGTTTTATTTTTTAATGGTCGTAAAATAAAATAAAAATAAAATGTGGTTGTGGTTGGTGTGTGGTGGTGTGGTTGTGGGTGTGGTGTGTGTGTGTGGTGGTGTGTGGTGTGTGGTGGTGGTGTGTGGTGTGTGTGTGTGTGGGGGTGGTGTGGTGTGGTGGTGGTGTGGTGGTGGTGTGTGGTGGTTGTGTGGCTTTAAACCTATTTCTTCTGATTTATACGTTTTAATGTGTAATTATGAAGCTGCATTTAAAGATCCAACGTTTTCAATATTTTGGTTGGACTAGTTGGTAATGAGTAAATGTTTAATGATCAAAGATTTGAAAGATCAGTTAGGCATTACTTTTAGAAACAAACTTTTCAAGTCGAGCCTTCTATACCTATGGTATTAATTAATCGAAAATAGGATAGCATAGGATTGTCTCAAAAACTATAAAACCGGGGATTCAGTAGTAACCCTACCAAAATCTCAATAAATCCAATTTCGGGGTTCCACAAACAGATCTAAAATTCAAAAACCGCATGCCCCTAAAATGTCGTCGCGAAATAAACAAGGGTTCCGCTGAATTCGATAGCTAATTGATTAATCGTCGCTTGTGACGTATGTCAGCGGTCAGGTTCTATTCGCAAAGTTTCGCTCAAAGGGTATAAGGCTTTGTCTAGAGTAACCGCTATGTGGCTAGAGCGGGTGTGAGCGGTGGTGGCGGGCACAATTTTTTTTTTTTTTTTTTTCTCACACGGCTATCTGATCCCAAGCTAAGCAGAGCTTGTGTTATGGTAACCAGACAACTGATATACATACTTATATAATTTATAAATACATACATATTATAGATAAATCACACCCAGACACAGAACAAACAATCATGCTCATCACACAAAGTTTGTCCTGGGTGGGAATCGAACCCACGACCTCCGGCTTAGCAGTCAGGGCCACTAACCACTAGACCAACAGGCCCGTCAATTATGTGGCCATAGTGCATCTGGAGTTGTGAAAGCGGGAAGTATGATCTCTCTCAGTCTTCCTACTAATATCCTCCTTCTCCTGCTCAGTCATTCATTCTTAGCAGAGCGGTTCGTCGTGGTTTCATGATGATAATTACGTATTCTTTGGATAATGTCCTAGCGAAGCGCCTCTACTTGTTGATATCTACAGCGTTATGGAAATATAGGAATATGGAAGCTTGTGTTGCAGTTTTTGCTTCTTATCTATTATAGTGCAAGTAAAACAGTAAATGCTAATGTAGTATGCAGTAATGCTATTAGGAGGAAGAGTCTGGCGCGTTTATGTGGATGATAATATCTATAGAGGCTAGACAGATGTAGCTAAAACAATAGACGAACGCTCGATAACTAGGATGCCCTGTCACGTTGCGCTAGGCGCCCCCCATAGCCATATATGTACGTATTGGTGAAATGGGTGAATAGTTCCACATCCTTACTTTTTTTTTTCTGTAATAAAGTTCACATTATGGTAACAAACTAAGTCCCATAAGACCATAGTACTGGTTTGACTGTGGGGTCTGATGAGTCTTTATACAATCCTTCTTAGATTTCTTACGTCGTCAGACTGATTTTATATACTCAAGATTATTTTGAAGAACACTGTCTTCAACATATTTCTAAATAATATCTTTTAATTTATTTTTAAAATAATTTTTTTGGTTTCACTCCGGTATGTATGCCAGCAAACTGTTCATGTTCAATGGGTATGGTATTTGTTTTTTTTTTTTAATGGAAAATGCCTTCAAGTTGGTGAGAGTGGTGTTGTGTGTTGATGTCTATGTTCAGATCCCACAAGTCGATTTGATTCGTTTAGTCAGCTCCGAGTTTTTAGTTCGTATGAGGCAGTATAGATGCTGATAAAGACACTGTTTTCCCGTCTTGTCTCCCGCAAAAGTATCTCACTCTGGTCGAAGCCTTGTAGTAGTTGTTCACGAGTTGTGTTTGGAGCGGTTTGGTCAAACATTTAATAGTTTTCTAGTTATAGCGGTAAAGTATTGTAGTTTCGTCGTAGTTGGATGGTTGGAGTGAGACTTTATGTGTGCTGATAGTTTCGTAAGTCAAACGTCTATGTCTGGCTGTTAAGTTTTCTGACTGTTAGTTAAATCTTCTTATTGGAACATGTAAGTCATGTTTCTACTTGTATAGCTTGAACTGAGTATTTGAGAATAATGTATGGTATTAATTAATTTTTGCACGTTAATGTAGATTTTCGCTTAAAATGTCTATAACCATGTACCGGATCCCATCTATATTTGTGCCATAATTCGTCCAAAATCGGCTTAGCGTTTCGGTGTGAAAACGCAACCAACAGAAAATATTACAGTGTTTCGGCTCGATAGATCTTCATCACCATTATTTATTTATTTAGTTATATGTACAATAGTGGTACATGGGCGGACTTAATGCAACAAGGCATTCTCAGCTACCAGTCAACCTTTGTTTTAAAAAGAAAACACTGTGGTAGGTTGGTAGGTGGTATATATTGTGATATGTGCTATGAAATGTAGTAGAAAAATCAAATGTCTCACTTTTAGCCCAGTCCCATTTGCCATCAGGCTGCGTGAGACCATCATTTAACCAACCTATGTACATGTATATTAAAAATACAAAACACTTTTCTGTTTATTACGTTCGTGACGGGAACTTGGCAAATAGTGTAGTTCCTGGATTAGGATTATATTTTAAAATCAACGCATGTTATCAAACCATTTACGGGCCACTTTTGAAATGCCAAGGTCGGTCAGTCAAAAAGGTGAAGCTATCAGCACGTTCCAAAGAGTAGATCTCTATGTAGAAGAACGTGCAAGAAACTCCACGGACACTCTTTTAAATCAATTAATTCTAAAGTTGTGGTTGGATTGTTCAATGACAACAAGTCGTGATATTTATATTAGTGTATATGGAATACTATTTAAACTCCTGGGTGTATTTTCCCTTGGGATGATTTCTGCCTTACATGGGGGCGATAAAAATAGCCTGTTATAAAAAATCTGCACGTTCCAAAGCATAAATCTCTATGTAGAAGAACGTGCAAGAAACTCCACGGGCACTCTTTTAAATTAATTAATTCTAAAGTTGTGGTTAAATTGTTCAATGAAAACAAGTCATTTATATTAGTGGATATGGAATACTATTTAAACTCCTGAGTGTATGTTCCATTGGGATGATTTCTGCCTTCCATGGGGGCGATAACAAAAGCCTATTAAAAAAACCCTCCTCAAAATCGCTATCCAACTCTCAAAGATAAATGGCTCGAAATATGTTTCCATCGTATAAATAAACTTGGTTCTAACTTAACTTTCCAGTGTAATTTCTGCTCCAGTCTCCTCGAATCGTCAGGCTTTTAATTATTAATGAGTAACCCTCATTAAATAAGTTTGGAGACAAATTCTCGCATACTTTTGATGTTGACTGTATCTGTGTAAATATATCTTTATTCGAAAAAGGAAAACTGTTTTTCTGAAGTTGTACGTCGAAGAGGTTCTATTGACGTTAAAGGCGCAGTAAGTACAGGAAAAGGGATGAGTGGAGGCATGTTCGCGAAGTTGTTTCTATGGAAGTTGGGAAGGGTTCTAGGAACCAAAAGCCTTTGCCTTATGTTGTGAAGCCTCAGTGCTAATAAAATTAAGCTTTACCTAACGATCTGCCACATTAGGTGGAACACGGATGGCTTTTAGTCAGCAAGAGTCTGACACTCCGTTTCGCTCCGCCCAGAGCGGAAGATGTCATTTTATGATTCTAAATCCTTAAAAAATAGCCTAACAATATTCGTGCAAGATTTCCGTTATAATTAGAGTTTGAAGTGAACTGTTATTTCACTTACATATAGTGTAATTCTGTAAAACGGTGAAAGTGATATCCAGGTAAACATAAAAATAGTCTGACTGCAACTAGAGCATGACGGCTAACTTCACTTAAGCTTTTAAGGTTTAAGGTGAGATGTACATAGTCTTAAAATTTAGATAAATACTCACCGTGAAAACCCAGCTGAGTACCCCACCTAAGTTTCTGACAGCATCACAGCGTGCAGCTCGATTTGAGTTGTCAATCGATAGACTATTGGTAGAATTACTAGTAATAGTACAACAAATCAAAAGTCATTTATTCAAACTAGGCTGAGAGCCAGCACTTTTTGACTGTCAAATTTTACACAAAACGCCCACCCGTCACCACTTCCTAGTGTTTTAACTGGGAAGAAGAAGTGGCGCAACAAACTCCCTAGCGACACATCTGTCTGTTGCGTTTTAAGAACTTGAATTCATACAATAGTATACCAAGTCATTAATACATGACAAAGGGACAAAAAATAATAATAATCCAACATGAAAATCAGTCACTTCACGTACACTTCACTGTAGTCTCTCCACGTGACATTTTAACAGCAGTGCGATTATCTAAACATCTCACTATGAAAACAGGTCTAATGAACATGAGGCTAGATGTCAGTCCATACAAATAAGATGAAAAGACGGTTTACTTCACGCTCACTACACCAAACAAAGACTACAATTTAATATAGGGTACACCAAAGTTTGCAAGGTGGGACGCTGACAGCATAGACTGGCTGATGTGCTGAATTCAAAATTGTTCATTTCTTCACCAAGATTACAACAATTAGTTTGTGATTGGAGCCTTCTTTTAAGCAAACAATGCCTGTTAGAAGACTCCGCTCTTCCATAACAAAATAAAGAAAAATATTAATAACATATTTGACATAGGTAAGTAGACAAGGTTGGCATAAGTATACTTATGTGTGTGAGTGTGTGTTGTGTATGCCTGTGTAAAAGTATAAGTTATGTCGTGGGCTTCAAGAGCCTTCCATTTTAGTTTAGTTTGATCCGTTTTAGTATATCTACATATGTATGACCAACCCGCACTGGGCCCGCGTGGTGGATTACGGCCCATTCCCTCTCCTAAAGAGGAGGCCTGTGTCCCAGCAGTGGGAACATTAAAAGGCTGATTATGCAGTATACCTATGTATATTTATGCGTACATACCTAATAATGGTTTTTATTTATATATAATTATATCTTTATCTATTCAATGATATAACATCTTAGTTTGCACGTTGATATTTTTACAGAAGAGTACAATGCGAAAATTGATTTCACATACTGAAACAGACTTCTGCCAACACCTCAAAGAAAGCAAGCACGATAGCAATAACATTAGGCGCAACGACCACAATATTTAGTAGGCAGCACGATTATTATTTAGTATGCAACCGTGTGAGTCAATACTCAATATTCTGGCGCACGGGCCTACGTGAAAGATTTACAAACAGCGTGATTGCGGAGTGCCCCTTTGTGTCCCGTTTTCGACGGGCGTGACGGGACGAAACTGGTTTAGTCCAGTTATAGATTTGGCGGGAAAACGCTGCGAATTTTTGGCGGTTATTTTTTATTTTAATAGTGGCTTACATTGGCTGTTTTCGCCTATTTCCTGGTTGGAAACTACAGTTCTGCTGGTTTTTGATTTTAAATATTGCTGTACCCAAAAATCACTCGTGGCACCATGGTGCTAACAAACAACAGAAATTAGCCAAAATAATTAAGACTTTGGCACTCAGGTACAAAAATCTCTTAAGGGTATGGTAGTTAGTTTAAACTAATCACTAACTCATGCTGCCAGACTTTTGGGTACACTATCTGTGACCAGGACGGAGGAATGTTTCAACGCCTTTTGACTAATTTTAGTTATGGTTGGTTAAGAGTTTTTATACGAGTGCATATTGTAACACCAGGGAACCTCGCCGCCATCCGGCTGGTCCGGGGATACCACACAGTCTTTGGCAAGGTGGCGAGCCTCCTTGCCGGATTGCTGCCGTGGGATCTGGAGGCAAGAGCCCTCGCGCACGTTCACGCGTTGCGCGTGGAGGCGCTACGCCGAGACGAAACTTTGCTGCCGCGGCAAATCGCTGCACAGCGCACGGAGCTCCGGCGGGATCTCACTCGGTACTTCTTGGCAAGAGTAGAGTCAGGTTTTCTTTTTTTTATACAATATTACTATCAATGACTTTTCAAGACTTTTTCAGTATTTCAGATGAGATGATTATACGAGGTAGGTAAAAGAAAAACCAGAGAGATTTAGCTACCACATTGTAGCTCATCACTACACGACTAGTCTCTCAACCATGAGGTGCCAATGCCATTAAGATTCTGTTGTAAAACAGAAATAGTACTATTCGTGCTCTGTAGCTCCGTCTCTCTCTCACATCGGAATCATTAGGGATTGGCACGTTATAATAGGGGTTGTTCACACGAGTAATGACGACTGACGAAAAAAGACCGTGATCTGTCAGGAGCTCATAAGTATCGAAGCGTACATTTTACATAACTCGTTCAAACAAGTCCATGTTCGGGCCGTAATCGTGACATGTTCGACCACAATATGACAGACCACAGTCGATCGCCGTCTTGCGCACGTCCTGGATATGTGTGAACTTGAAGAAGATCTACACGTGTCATCCAAAAGTAAACAATCTTTAAAATTCTTACGCGTGTTTAAATACAAAATATCCCCAAAGTGTTTGGCCTGTGTAAACATTAAACATTTTTTTTTGTTAGAAACACTTTTTGCGAGAAAGGCTATTGAAGGCTACGATGAGTACTTGTATTTCTATTACTTCTAATATTAAAAAGTGGTTCCTCGTCTAGCCGTATCGATTTCTTCCTTTTGAGTCTTTATGTAAACAGCTTATTTTAATTTGCAGTTCCTTACTGAATTGAAGAGGGTTTGCGCAGTTTCTATTTATTTAAGCGTTGAGTGGATTTTTACAAGCGTTCGTGTTCTAGCAATACGTTAGGTAGTGAATATCGAGTTTGTAGCGGAGCCGTAGTTTGTTTAAGATCGGTCAGTTTTAGGCTGGTATTCCGTGAGAGTTATGGAAAGACCTACGAAATGGAGCAAAAGTATTGGTTTACTACTCCTCTGTTCGGATTTTAGCCAAAAGAATCTTCGGCTATTATTTAAACATCTTTGACCGTCTTAACGAAAAGCCAGAAAGTCAGAAGCCGGAATATCTGACACCAGTCTTGCGAAGGGGTATCGTATTAACCAGTTATTGGGTTATGAAGCTAACGATGGCAATCCCTCCATGTAAAATACTGATACCCAGGCGCTTTTGATTAAAATTAAAGCTGATCCCAACATAGTTGGATATGACTAGGCATATTGGTTCACCAACATAAAAACGCCACAGTTGGAAAAAGGCTAGGGATATCAACGAAGAAACGCCACATGCGTACACAGCCTTACACGTCCGTTACTCTGAGAAATCTGGTTGAGTTAGTAAAAAAAGGGTAAATTACCGTTGTATAGACAACAGGGAGACGAAGGAATTTGTCTCGACTTTCCGAGTCACGATTGACTTTGAATCGAGAACATGTTTATTTGTCATTGATAAAACAATTGATGTTTGTTTTCACAATGCTTTTCTGTTTGGAGTTGTTCGGAATTTGAAATGTGTTTACTGTAGAAATGGCGTGTAAAAGTGAAAAGATTTTCGTTTGAATTTTTTACAGCTTCTTTTATTAAATTTCCAGCTTGTAATGTAACACTCGGCATGAAAAACTTTGCTTCGGAAAATTGAAACATTGCGTATTTATTTTGTGACTTGCTGACGACACATACAATTTATATTTGAATGGTTTTGGAATGGAATGACATAACAAAAAAATCACAAGGAGAAATAAATGTTGAATTATGCAAAGAACGCTTTATTTATGTTATTATCGGAAACTTAAACTTTTTATCTAACTGTACTAAACAGTTTCAATAATTTGATCGTGTCCGAATTATCAGTGAAAAAAAAAATGATTGAAATTAAAATGTGTCAATTCGGGCACTGTGTCCGAGTATTGAGCAAGCCATGTTTCGACTGATATTTTGATGTTGTCCCACGGCATTTGCCTTCATAATAGTGTGTCAAATTAATGCCTTTAAAGAAGTCAGAAACGTCTTATCTGATATATTGTATTATACTATGTATTGTACTAGCAGCGCCTCGCGGTTTTACCCGCGTAGTTCCCGTTCCCGTGGGAATATGGGGTTAAAATATAGCCTATGTCACCCGGGGATAGTATAGCTTCCCAACAGTGAAAGAAGTTGGTCAAGTAGTTTCGGAGCCTATTTAATGCAAAAAAAAAAAACAAATCTTACCTCTTTATATTATTAGTGTGGATTAGTACTATACAGTATGTTAACTAACAGAGGGCGTTCCCGTTAACCCGCAATAGTATAGCATCCATATATGATAAAAAAATAGTACATTCGAAAACAAAATGTTTTTTTTAATATTAAAATATTCACTAAAAATGTTAAATTGATTTTATCAATTTTTTTTTTAATTTGGATTATTTTATGCTTATTTTGCTATTCTGATATTTTTATTTTGATCTATTGACGAGTTTAAGGGAACGCCCTCTATTATTTAACATACTGTATATTGTATTAGTACTATATATTGTATTCGTCTGCCTATAATTACGGTATATTTTCACTATGTTCGGTCCGACTGCAGAGAAAATTTGCCTTGCTTTCCTATTCCCTCTATTTCACAATAAATCACTCGACGTTTTCCTTGATCCATTGTGGTTAAATTAAACCCATGAAAGTACAACTTAGCCACAAAAATACTTAAGGGCGCACCGAGTTTCTAGCGCTAATCGATTTTAGGTATTCTATGCGCTCCGTTTATGTGTGCGTGAGACACACCGGCAAGAGAGCAGCGCCGACCGCGCGCCGCGCGTATAATAACTTATCGGCTATATAAATAGGGTAAAAATCCCAGTAGTCGACCTTTTATTTTCAATTTCAAATTATTTATTCATCAAAGTAGATTCAGTAAAAACTACTTTCGTTAGTACGTAAGGTTCGACTTTTATCCATTCAGTAACTTGACGGTTAATTTGACAGATTTTAATAAAAAACAGCTATTTGAGTTGGTGTAAGCATAAACTATATTCAATTAACTTCACAAATGTACTTGTCGGAGAAGGTATGTCTGTCTCTCGTTAGCATCAGGCATATTTTAATTAGTAGTATGGGCGTAATAAGGGTAGTGTTGGTTATACCGCAATATTAAAACGGTTTGCAGTTCAAACCAGATTGCAATTCACGAACAAGTCAGTCACACTTGCGACTCACACACTGTAGGTACCTATACAACTCAACGATACGAAACGCGACAGTTTCTATGCATATGTTGTTCGTACGATGTCCAATGTTTCGATGATCCCGAGAGCTTTTTTTTTTTGAAAAAAGCTCTCGGTATCATCACTCACAGTTCAGCACACTAAGGCTGGTTACTGCGTAACCGATAAATCCTGTGGTGGTCTCAAATGAATTTAAGGCCCCCAGCCAGGGCTAAAAACTACTTAAAACCTAAATGACCGCTCGCTAAGGGCATCCCCCGTGGGACACGGGCCTCGGCTTAGCAGGGTCATTGAGGGAGGGCAGCAAGGGACAGGCTGGGTCAGGTTGATATTATTTTGGTGATTTAACGGTAATGGCTCAGCGGCGCAGGCTGGCTCGTTAGGCAATAGAGGGTTTTGACGGGGGCGTCGCGATGTACCTCGTCGGCGAGGCCGGTATACGCGGAACGCGGTCTGTGTTTGTTTTTCCTAAGAGTACTGGTTTCCCTACTACTCTCTTGGTTCTGGGTGATGGGGTCATCGGGCTCAACAAGGGTATGCCGCGGTCGGCGGATCTTGCTGATCTGGGAGGGCGTGTATCTGGTAGCCGATACGATAAGGGGGTTCTGGTGCTTTTCAGCGGACTCTATGAAACGCTTTGAAAAACGTTTCATGAACTGTTTGATGGTGGGGATGTGGAGGTCGACATGGAGTCGCTCATTCCTAACGTATCACGGGGCTCCGTAACCTTTCGAAGAAACCGATTTTTGGATAACCTGCAACCTATGGATCTGGTGAGGCTTAGCGTGTGCGAAGGCTATACACGCATAAGTCATTATCGGGCGTATGCACGTGGTGAAAATGCGTAGTTTGCATTTCAGGTATAGCTTGCTGCGTGCATTCAGGATGTAATGAAGCCTACCGAGAGCGAAAACGGCACGACTGCGTACCGTCTTTATGTGCTCTCCGAAAGTAAGCTTTCAGCAGGGGATCACACCTAGATATTTGGCTTGCTCCACCCAAGGGATCGGCTTGCCAAATAACGTGATTGGGCTGGGACGTGGTGGGAAGAGACGAGTCTGGGGCTTGTAAAACAAGATCGCCTGACTCTTCTCTGGGTTGACTTCCAGTCTCCACTTCCGAAACCAATCGCCTAGTGCGTTTGCGGATCTCTGGAGGTGGCCGGCTATTGCCTTCTCGCTATTGCCGGAGCAATAGATCGCCATGTCGTTAGCAATTAGAGCTAGCTGTGTCTTAGTACTAGTGGGAATATCGGTACTAAATAGCGAGAACACCAGAGGGGAGAGGACACCGCCTTGGGGTACTCCGGCGTTTGAGATTTGAGTGGACCTGTCCAAACAGTGCAAGCATTTGTCAGTTATCATGTAGCTCAAATTTATAACTATAAGGAGCTCAACGATTTGACGAACAATGCCAAAGTAAAGACATTTGGGTAGGCCACATAAAGAACTAAAGCCGCCAGACTAACATTAAATGAACCTCTGACATACACAATACGTTATATGAGGACCATGCGACTTTTAATAACTTGTCTTCAAAACACGTAACATTATTTTTCTTTGAACTGTCAAGTGTCAAGAATAGAATTAAAAGTCGAAGTATGTTTTTGCAGGCAGATTCTATTGAATTTCTGATAATGAAGTTACACGCTAAGTACTTTGTTCGTTATGGCAAGACTTTTTCGGGAATAAAGAAGCCAGCAAAATTGTTATGTACGATACCAACGGTTAGTATATAATTATTTTTAGTGAATCTCTGCTGGAAGACAACAATTTTGTTTCGGTGTAATTGGCATCCTACAATAAAGCAGAACATTTGATGTAATTATAATTTCTATAATTATCAACAAATCTGGTTTGGGATGAAAGTAACACTTATTCCTTAAAATTAATTAGTTTCTGGACTTGCAATTCTAGAGTTTGATAAATTTTGTAATCGGTCTTCCATGAAATTTACCCTGAAAATTGAAAGATTGAAAAATTGAAAAGTTAAAAATAACGAATCCTGAAAAATATCAAGATCAAAAGCAATAGCTTTTCTGCTGGAAGAAATTTCTATTGAAATAAGCAGTATCTTTGTGCTCTTGGTTTCTGTACAAAATTTTCTATTTTTAACCGACTTCTAAAAAAGGAGGAGGTTCTCAATTCGGGTGTTTGTATTTTTTTTTTAATGTTTGTTCGCGCATAACTCCGTCGCTTGCCAACCGATTTGGAAAATTCTTTTTTTGTTGGAAAAGGTATACTTCCCAAATGGTCCCATAAATTTTTTATCGAAATCGAACAAGCGGTTTTTTTGTTAATTTCAATAAATGATAGCAAATCTGTCGGGATAGCTGAAATCGCATGTTTGTTTATTGTTTACACCAATTTATACCACGTACGCTGTGATGGGTATGTTTAGCTGGGAGTGAACCACTAAAAAGTGAAAAATAAATTAACTTTTTTACAAAAAATAAAACCGACTTCTAAACAAAAAAACCAAAAAGTATAAAATAACTTTCATTTCGGAAATCGGTGTGTTCAACAACAAAAAAGCAACCAAAAACACCGAGTTCCGAAATTAAAGATATTTTATACTTTTTGGTTTTTTTGTTTAGAAGTCGGTTTTATTTTTTGTAAAAAGTTTATTTTTAGTAAATTGTGTGTACATAAAAAATAAATAAATAAAAATGCTGTATGACAGATTTGTGTCATGTTTTTATTTGAGTTCATTATTACAATTTAAGGTAAGTATATCGTTTAAAAATCGTATTTCATTACTACTACAGCAAAAAAATATCTTGTATTATTTAAGGTTATTTATTTAACCATTATGAAACCACCTTTACGCAAAAGATGTGTTACTTTTGGGTTACATTTGTGTAACGGTAACAGAAAATCTGTTGTGTTACTTTTGTGATATTATATTTGACAATTTTGGTGGCCTTACCCTAATTCATTTTTTCATGCAAGCGTTTATTTAGCATTGGTTTTTCGCCAACCCCTTCTCTGTCTTGATTTCTTTACTTTGTTCCCCATTTCAAATACGCTACAATTCATTTTCATACAATTTTCTTCGTTACGTTATTAAATCCGCGCGTGAGCGCAAGCGACACAAGCTCCCCGTCCGATGGCCAACGGCGGACTAAAGCGGACAGGAGGGCGGCGCGGCGGCTCTGCTTATAATGGGAAAAATTCGCGCGAATTTAGGTATTTCCTTCTTATTGTTAAACAAATACATATTTTGAAAATGTAAAGTGTATACGTTCTATAAAACATGTAGTTTAGTCATTATTAAAAAACTGATGACCTTTCGCGAAGTATTCACGCCGTACTAAGCGTTTGTTGTGTTTTTTAGAGATAACTTTGTGAATTTATTCTATCGAGCTAACTTTATCAAATCGTGTTTCCATCGTGTATACTGCCTAGTATATATGGCCAATAATACCAATTTATTTCCTTAGATTTTAATTTATTTGTTTACTACTTCAAACAACCGTTATAAAATCGCGTTTTTGTGGATAAAAAGCTCGGTGCCCCGTTAACTCCATTAAAAAAGACAATCCTCCAAGATTCCCACCTTCCACCCTACATAAGTACGTTACAAGTACTTCTTCGATCACGTACCATCTCACTTAAGACCGTACGTGGAACAAAATCGCTAACTGTAACAGGGAGTTTTTTGGTCATACTTTTTTTTTGGTCCATAGTTATAATCAATGGTAATAAAATATGGGCACCTTTTAATATGAATTTTTCGATTAATATTTAGCTTGACCAATGGTCAAATAAATCACTATTAGTTAGCTATCCCAAGGGAACATACACTTGGGGTAGCTTGTCTGCTGTTTTGGAATTTCATCTAGATCCACTCAGCCGTTCCGGGGTGATAGAGTTCTTCCATCCATCCATCCAAACTTTCGAATTCATAATGTTGCGCGCCACAATTAAGCAAGGAAGATAGCTGCATTCGGTACCACTAGCGTTATGTAGTATCGAAGAAGCAGCAATATTAGTAGCAAGCAGAACTAGTAAAGTCAAGAACCATCGAGACTTTTCTATGCCAGCACATTCTAGAATTCACGAACCCTAGTCAGTAGCGACCAATATGTACGCGATCTTTCTACGATGGAAGGTTCTGGAAACAACCGGCTCCCTGTACATATAAGGCTAGCACATATACCGACCGAGTAAAACTCCGGTTAAGCAGTAAACAGCCATAGAATATTGAACTGCGAGTGGTCCACGTCAAAAAAAAAAAACCGACCGAGTCAGTATTGGATTTGCGATACAAGCGATTACTTCGAGAGCGATCTTCAACAGCGAACTAAAGTGATTAGTAGTGCGATTGTATTTTATAATTAGTAAATTTATAGTGTGATTAGTGTTGTGTAATTCAAGTGTAATTTTTGGTTATTTAATCGGCTGTTTTTACTGTCACGAATCCGAAGCTCGTCACAATATTAATATTGTGACGATGGTAGCCTCTTTGGCAGCGAGTCACTGGCATACAAGTTTACAAATACGGCAAATATGTTTTGTATTATACGATAGTCATGTAGTAGCGTTCTTTTAAGGCAGATGCCGTAAATAAGTAGGTAGCAAGTTAAATCCCAATTCGTGTTTTATTCATTAGAATAGTACGTAACACTAGTTATTGTCCGGTTGAGCAGTAACCAACCAGCCTTAGTGTGCTGAACTGCGAGTGGTCCATACAAAAAAAAGGGTGGGGTCCCTGGTGTTACAAGATATAAGGTCTAATTAATAGGAGTAACATTTTTATCACATTTTAACCACTGGTTAAGTTAATTGACTCGCGCGATTCGGGCAATTAGGGTTACTTATAAACGATCTTCACATCAAGATCTGTGTATTTACATGCCGTTTGAGTGAATTCGGAAAAATGCTGTTATTTATTTTATGTTATAGTGCAGTGCAGAGTAGAGTAGGTTATAATTCTTGTTTTAATATTTTAAGATTTTGTTTTTATATAGAGAGGACTTAGTATAGAAGTTATAATGATAAGTTATTATTGTAAGTATTACAATTTTTTAGGTTTTTCATAGTTTACTTGCTTTATTATTTTATTATAAATAAGTTAATTTTAAGACTGCGCTATCGCATTAGGTATATACCTGTAAAGATAGTTAAGAGGGAGATAAATAAATGAAAAAAAAAGCTACGGATAAAAAACTCGCCCTAAGTATGTATTGCGATTTTCTTACTAGCCGCGTTCAAACGGTTTCATTTGATGATGCTGTTTAAACATTGATAAAATGTGGTTGAGGCAATAAAGTAGGTAATGGAAGGAAAAAATAAAACTTTTTTTTATATAGGCTTTTCTGATAGGCTCTAATAAAATGAAACTCTGGTTGAACGTTTATAGATGAAATTCTTTTAACATAACATAAAGTTTGCTTTTTCCGAAGGGATAAAGTCTTATATTTTGCCTGTTAACTGTCTTATATGTTCGAAGTTTAGCCTAAAAGCCCGGGGGTTAGTGTAATGCTTTTGAAAGATTGAGGTATGAAATAAAGACTTTATTTATTTTTACGGCCATACTCCTGTCTTGATCTAAGTTCGTTTGGCACTATACTCCGTTTACTATAGCATTAGACAGAAGTTAAAGAAGGCTGTTTTAGGTGCACACTTTGTTATAAAAGTATTACAAACATTACTACATTCAAGATTGATGTGGAGTTAAATATAATCAATTTAAAAAACAGCTGTCATACTAAATTGTACTTAAGTATTTAACCTTCTGAAATTACAAGGCTTTCATTTAATTTTATTTAGTTTTAATATAAAATATTGTCGTGTCAGTGATTAAAATCTAAAAGATGCAGAGGCGAACAGTACTGGGAAGGTTTTCCATGTGACTATAACTCTACCAAATCTAAAATGTCACCTACTCCCTTCATAAGTTGTGGCAGCAGGTGTTTTAATTTTGTCGGTTGTAAACTGATTATTATACTAAAAATTGTTTCATTTCATGTACTAATCCAAGCATCGTGATGAGTAAATCCATGAAATATGCTTTATTGTATGCCATAAATTATCTATTAACATTGTTTGAACTTAATACATTGACATTGTTTGAACTTAACATGAAAACAAAAGGTTTCGTGCTTCTGCTTCTAAGAGATTCATTTTTCTAATCTATACTAATATTATAAAGCTGAAGAGTTTGTTTGTTTGTTTGATTGTTTGAACGCGCTAATCTCAGGAAGTACTGGTTCGAATTGAAAAATTCTTTTTGGGTTGAATAGACCATTTATCGAGGAAGGCTTTAGGCTATATCATCACGCTTAAGCCAATAGGAGCGGAGCAGCGATAAAGAATGTTTTAAAATCGGGGATTCCACGGGGACGAAGTCGCTGGCAACAGCTAGTGTTATAATAAATAGAGTATAGCTGTGGCACGAACGGTCTTGAGTATCTGTTTTACTTCGTTCCACGTCATTTCGATGCTCGTTGTTTCTGCCAATACGGTACGTCACCAGCTTTGACAGGGACGGTCACGCTTTCTTTTCCCTGGAGAATTCCAGTCCATACTCCTGTCAAGTATATTCAAAAAGAAAAATCTGGTAGGCTGTATCACGGAAGCAGTCGCAGTGATTATGTCAAATGGCTTGTGATAATACAACTTACTAGTACGTAATCACCAGTGATCGGAATAGGTAGAGCTAATGTACTTAAAATTAAAAGAACAGAGACATCACTTATGTAGATTTAATATTAATGTTATTCATACAGTTGACTAATTGAATTAATTTTCCTTTTTAACTGACTTCATACTAGGAAAACGTTCTCAAAAAACCAGCAGATACGTTTTCTATCGTTATTAATTCAGGTAAAGAACTGGGTCCGCCTCATGATTTCGTTTCCTAGAATAACCAAAACTTGCTGGCTCTTTTTATCTTTTGGGGTTGAGTAGACTGTTTTTTTACCTTTACGTTGTCAGTTTTAATCATTAAATTTCACTAACTTCCGCGCTTACTTACATCGTTCAAACGTAGATGAGAAACCTTTATTTTTTCTAAACCTAAAAAAATCATACGTACTCTTTTATTTTAAAAGAGAAACATGAAATTAATTGGATAGTTGTTTTACTTTATTAATTTTAATTGTACCTAAGTAATGTTCCAAAACCCGGGACATTAGTCCCGAAAAAATATTTTGTCGTAAGGCGTCTCCACTTTGTCTCTGTTATCTTTCGAACTTTAAGTATTTTAGCTCTACCTTTTCCGATTACTGGTAAAAGTTACTGAAAAATATCTAAAAAATATTAAAAATAAAAACAGAAAGCCATAGAAAAGCTAAACGTAATTAGAATACTAAAAATGTGACGAATAATTCGTCACATTTTTTTTTCTTTCCTAAGATTATTTGGGCTCAGTTGTAGGCTAGCACATATCAGTGGCATTCATTAATTCTCCCAAAGTATCTGTCTGAATACTTGGGGCATTCCATCGATTGCTCATGATCTGGGCCTCAAGTCCGCTATTACAAATAGCGTCAGAATGGTCTATCATTGATTTCATAATGGTTGATTTTTACAAGTTTGGTAATCTACTAATATAAAAGCGTCACTATGACTTTCCAGTGGTCAACCACTGACACTCCATTGAAAGAAATGGCATAGAATGGTAATCTCGTACATAATGACAAAAATGAATCACAGACGTATGCGGTAATCTGCTAAAATTTTGACAGTTACTTTGATCAGTGACCTACCATAAGAAAGTCATTGTGCAGTAATTGCTTTTAATAACTCGGTTATCAAAAAGTATTACGAGACCATTGAGCAACCAATGATCGACCATTATGAATTTAGTAGATTACGAACTTTTAGAAAAATGACAATGGGATCGTGTTGGAATGACGAAGTTATAAAAATAGCAGACTTGGGGCCTGAACAGGAGCTCCGCACTCACATTGGTATCCAATGACCTGAAAATGTGTCATCTTCAATATCAGAACATAAGTGCAGTGATCGACGATCTCTGATTTCCAACGGGAACATTGTTTCTCTACGTGCCAACGAAGAGCTTTCAAGTAATCAGTGCTTAGTTGAAAATGTATTTAGTTTAGCTCTCTTGGACGTTGAGTACCTTTTGGAGATATGAATGGCTTATCCGTGATGTCGTAGGGAGTGGTGAGACTCGTCGCATTGTAAGAATGGCGAAGAGTCGAACGTGGCGAGGGATTATGTGGCCATTGATTCGGGGAAAGAGCATGTTCAATTACGTTTGTGATTGTGAAATATATGGTTTTAGAGAAAATTGGTAAAAATAACTTTGTTACTGATAATGGAGCTATTTTCAACGAGTATTTTCTATATCTTTAAAGATAACATAGTGAAACAATTTAATAATTCTCATCGTGGCCATTGGATTAGCTTGGGCTCTCGAAAAAGTTATATTTTACCAACATAACTTCAAGGTTATTTTTATGTTTTTATAGGGTTGAACGTTTATACCTTTATTGCTCTATTTGTGGCTATTTTTTCATAGCTTTGCTTTAGAATAGAATACTCTTATTATGTACACCATATAAGTTACGGAAAATATAGATGAAGAAAACATTACATAGGTTGACACAATGGGCGGCCTTATCGCTAAAAGCGATCTTTTTAAGACAACCTTTGGATGGATTTTAAATAGAAAAGGAAATACAGTACAGTAGGTAGTCTTACTTTAGGTTTTTTACGTTCATACTATTTTATTATTTTGTGTCGGAGGCTTTTTAAATTTTTAACAATTTTTGTTTATTTCATGCTTTTTGTTTTGAATCAAATATTTTATTTCATACTTCCTTTTTATGGATGGGAAATCATCAAATGACTTCTCCCGCTCTGAGCGGAGCGGGAGGGAGTGTCAGACTCTTACAGACTAAAGCCCACCCGTGTTTATCCTAATGGCCTTTGTGTTCCAGGGTCGCGGTGACTCCTTCGAACAAATTCCACCACCCTGGAAGAGACATACTTCCCTACTCTAACTGAAAAATATCAGAGTTAAGAATTATTGCAAACTTTGACTAATTTAAGATGGGCCCCATAGGGTTAGTGCCTGCTAGGGTTACGGAATTCGTTCGAAAGAGTCACCGCGGCCATTTGCGTTCACAAAGGAAGGATCACAAAGGACAGTACCATAGATATAATAAACAAGGAGATATGCCCTGTAGCCGAAAATGTATCGGAACCTGTGTCTCCTGTTTTGCCCTACCACCCGGCAACTACTACGAATGCAGTTCAGTAAAAGCAATAGATACGCAGTCGCGCACACACCCGCATTTTTGAAATCGGACTGTACTACTCAATCAATTATAAACCTTATCCTAATAAACACAGCGTATATTTACAGTACACCGTGCAACTTATTCACACAAAAACAACGCTGGGTATCGTTGTGCTGTGCAAAAGCAATTTATTTTACATATACGCTAGTGATTGACTTATCGATTCTGGCATTTATTACACACGCCATGCTGCCCATGTATAACAAATAAATAGCATGAATATGTTGACTATTTTAAGCAAAGGTCACTAATATATTATCTTAAACATGCCGATTACTATAATGCATTCGAAACTTTATCGAAAGTAAAATACAATTACCATAAAAAGTAAGGAAGTAGCACGAGGATAAGGCATACATACGATAATTCAAAGCCAAAAACACTTGAACGATTATTTACCAAAAATTTATTGCAATCTAAGAAAGTTTGGTACACTTTTGTAATATTTCATTCAACAATCGACATTGTTGTCGACAGTGTATCTGCACAATTACATCACTAACTCGCGGCAAGAAGCAGCGGCCGTACTATGCGATACATCGGCTTGCTAAAGTATCGTTTTGTGATTTTTACATTGCTCATCCAGTCACTTAGCGACAAACTTAGGTAGTGGTTAAGGAGCAGTGTATTCATTGTAATATGTTATTGTCGCTGTGACATTTGAAAACAAAAATAACATAGTATAAGCAAGAAATATTTTACGATTTGTTGTTTTTCATGATTTTAAAGACAAATATAGTAAAATACTTGTATTTTGATATGGTAAGTGATTCCATAATTAACAAAGTTTTGGTTTATGCTCCGGTTTTTACAAGAAAACACTGAACAACACGGCATTCTTATATCTTATCACGCTCACGGTCGTAAGCGCACTAGTTCGCGGATTCGACCATTGCGTAAGACATGCTCGCCCAGAGCATGTCGCGAGGACACCGACACGCCCCCTTGCCACTTCTCCTGTATTTTATATTTCTATGGACAGTACAGTCTAACACTCCCTCTCCTCTGCTCCGTCCAGAGCGTGAGAAGTCATTTGATGAATTCCCATCCAGTCAAAAAAAATAGTCTTTATTTTCAACGTAGTTTGCTTGGACTAAATCACTATCGCTAATAGAATGTAATTTTGTCCGGAGATTCTACAAAAACAAGTGAAATTCGGATAGCGAGGATAGCGGTGGCGTGGCGGAGACGATTGTCAAAAAAAGAAATGTAGGAAAGAAAAACGCTGTCAAAATGTTTGGTGATATTTTGGCAATTCGACAATCGCATTCGCTAATAGAATGTGATTTGGTTTATAGTCACAGCAACAGTGCCCCGCGGTTTAACCCGCGCAGTTCCCGTTCCCATGGGAATATGGAGATAAAATATAGCCTATGTGACTCGCTGATAACCTAGCTTTCCATTGGTGAAAAATGGTTAAAATCACTTAAGTTATGGTTAAAGCTTTTTTTTCATTCTTGCTTATCATGACCATCTTTAATAGTAGATTTACATTTAAGTACTATATTGAAATTTATAAGAATTTATCTTTATGTCTAGCCAATTTTAGTGTTAAATTATTGTCTAGACTACCATTTTGAGACGTAAAACAGACTTAGAACTACACTAAAAAGTATTATAACAAGGTAATAAATCCTGAAAGTTCTCAAGACTTTGTTATAGACCTACAAAATGTTTGATTACACACTAAGTGTGCTTGATAGAGGTATTGGAAGGTAGCAGCTATCTTTACCCGTCTAGTATTTTCAAAACTACATAATGTTGGGGTCGGCTTCAAATCCTATCAGATGTAGCTGAACACTAGTACTTTACTGACCTCCTCAGCCCAGTTACTGGGTAAAACAATACCCGACGGTAAAGCATTACTGTCGATAAGTAGATCATGACATTACATAAAATATTGTGGAAATCAGTGTCTTGCTATCTCAGCTGATAATCGTTTCCCATTTTTTAACACATTCTAAAATGATAAAAAATATTCTTTCTATAAATATTTTAAAGCTTTAGAAGACAATTTCTTTCATCCTAACTTCGCCCTGATACGTAGAAACACAAAATAAAAGTTTTTGATTTTTAGCTAGACTAAAGAACAGCAATTGATTTTTATAATTATGTTTTTAAGAAATTTGTTGATTGTCACGCATTTCGGTAGCGTTTGCCAAAATCAGTATTGTAATTGCTGATAGAATGTCATTTTGTTAAGGCTGTCTGGGGCACTATAAAAATATAAATTACTAGCAGCGCCCCGCGGTTTCGCGTAGTTCCCGTTCCCGTGGCAATACGGGAATAAAATATAGCCTAATCTATATTTGTCAGGGTGAATGTAGCTTTCTAATGGTGAAAGAATTTTTGAAATCGACTCAGTAGTTTTTGAGTTTATTCGTTACATCTATACTTATAATAAATCTGTAGAGAGGTCAATTCTGTACAAGGAATATATTTTCAAAATAACTATCAGGGGGTGATTAGTGATCGATACTGGTGCCAAAAATGCAATCAGTAAAATTTTTGTCTGTCTGTCTGTCTTTCTGTCTGTCTGTCTGTCTGTCTGTCTGTATGTTCTTTATAGAAACAAAAACTACTCGACCGATTTTAACGAAACTTGGTGCAATTATTCTTCATACTCCTGGGCAGGTTATAGTATACTTTTCATCACGCTACAATCAATAGGAGCAGAGCAGTGAAGGAAAATTTTTGGGAAAACGGAAGAAGTCATCTACATAAAATTATCTAAAAAACATCCCGAAACAGCATGTCTATCTTTTGTCAATTTTAAACCGATCGGGCTGAGAGTTTCAAAATCGGGGGTAAAGTAACTATTCCACGCGGACGAAGTCGCTGGCAGAAGCTAGTACAAAAATATAAAAATACAAATCTGTCCCCTTTATAATATTAGTATAGATACATTAAGTATTTTATAAAAATGAAATTCAAGAAATTCATTTTCCTGACCTGTGCTCTATAAATTAATCGTAATGTAATGGCACACCTGCTACGTTCTTTCAAGAACTGCTAGTAACTACAGTAGCTTTTCTATGTGTACGATAGTTTTCTTTCCGAATTCGTCTGTGTTCGCGTTATAGACTTACTCTGTTATATCCATACCATACATTTTTTGACAGAGTCCTATCAACTAAGTTGAATTAATTGTGGTATAAATGTGTTCGGGATAAAACGGCGTAAATAACCTTCAATTTACTATTACTGAATTTTTTTAGAGGTTCAATGTAAAAGTGGAAAACACAGAAAAGATTTTGACATTAAATTACACAGAAAAACGTGAAAATTTTCACTGTCCATGAAAAATTTTTACTAAGCCAAAGTTACTATGGATGTAAAAGTGGAATAAACAAAAAAGATTTTGACATTAAACTACACAGAAAAACGTGAAGATTTCCACTGTCCATGAAAAATTCTTACTAAGCCAACGTTACTATGTACATCTGATGTTGTTCTTTGGAGCTATTACTATTATAGCATTGGTGCTCTTGAAATCGCGCGGTGCTTAAACTGGATTACTTACCCCCAATTTCTTTAAGCTCCATTATTTATTGATTGAAGTTGATATTATTATAAACCAATAGAATATGGCGTTTCACAAGGCACGTAGCATGTGACTGTTGATTAAAATCGTGGATCTAAATCGAGCTTACAGTTTAAATTGAGTGTGCTATGAACCATAGAGGTACGATGTTCAGAGGTATTATCAAAGGAGGTAATAAGTTGTCATCTCATACTTACTGTACAGGTTATTGATACTTTTTTGTTTGATCTATAATCCCAGTTGTCTGTCATAGGGGGATAGGTGAGTCTTATTCGTGAATTAGAATTTGTGTTTTAATGCCGATAAGCGCTTTTATTTACTACCTTTGTGGCATTAACTTTAACGATAAAAATACAAGTTTATAATAATGTAGTTTGATGGTTTTGATAAAATAAATTTCTTTAATCGTACACATGTTAACAAGTGTTTTTCACTCGTAATATGAAAGCGAGTTTAAGTCACAATATAATTTCGGAGACAATTGATGTGAATAATTTGTCAAATTGCAGCAAATGTTAATAGAAATTGGAGGAGTTTGTAATTATGACGCGAATGCGACCGTTTGTTTCTTAGAAAAAATACATGAACTGCAAACAAGCTTCCTTCGTATGAAATTATATGAAAGGGGAGGGGAGAGGGGGAAAAAAAGCTTGTATTGTAACGAAAAGACAGTTATAACCTAATAATGCTGTAAACGACCGCAAAGATCCAACTTTCTTGTCATCAGCAGAAAAACAAAACAAAAAGTAACACGCATCACAATCCGTTCTCCATATTCGTACCTCCGCCCCATTGGCCGGATCGCGGCCGAATGACGTTTATTCCAGCGTTGGCACATCATTTACACTTGATCGCCCGCCGTTGAACACCGGACGTCGAAAACGTCATTCCGACGAATAAGGGTTTCGACGCGTCGAATACGACATATTGCTGAGTTTCGGGTGCTTTTCCATCAAGGATGTGTGAGATAACTCGCGCGATGCAAGGATGCGTAGCGAAGCTGTGATACGGTGTGTAACTGAGTGGTGCGCACACACATTCGTCGTACATTTTCCATGTTTGCATCTCTTGCTTTTTTTTGTATATAGACAAGCTACGCCCGCTTGAAATTCAAAACCAGATATCTCCCGTAAAATTCTCCCGTGATAAAAAGTTTCTTAGGTCCTATTCCAGCCAAGTTTCATTCAAATCCGTTTAGCCATGAAAGGTGAAGAGGTAACAAACAGACAGAGTTCCATTCGCACTCATTATTTTAGTATTAGTATGGAAATAGTTTCACTGGTCCATTCTATCCGAACTGCGTCAGAAATGCACCAGCGCTGTGGTATTTACCATTGCTTGCTGAGATGACCTTCTTTGGTCTCGCACAGTTTAAAATTGATAATAAGCTTTTATTTTTTATATATTTTTTTGTTTTGTTTGTGCTAGTCCTAAAATAAACATTTCTTTTTTTAGAAATGGTGGATTATTCCTCACGCTGCCGCTACCCCGCACACCTTCAGTGGAAAAGCACCTTTAGGTACTCCAACGAAATCCGAATGGCTGCGTTAACGTGCGGTTTGATCGAGTTGTCGTGACGTAATTGCTCGAGACCTGAGGAGATGGTCTAATCAGGTGGAGTGGGATCGTGAGGAGTATGACGTAAGAGGTGGAATGACATGTGTTTTTGTTGATTTTTAAAAATTTGTGTGTGAAATCTGTGTAGGTGTGTCTTCCCTTATTTTGTGGTTTATTTTGTTGTCTTCCTATTCATAAATTGTTTTGTATAGCGATTTTATTCACTCAGTGCGTAAATATGGTTTACTAAAATTCAAAGTATTATTTGTTAAGATTTGTTATTTTCCTGAGGTTCATCAGTTCAAAGTTCAAAGATCTGCTTGAAAAAGGAACATAAATCTTTCATATATTTTGTCAGTTGTTGTTTTCTAAACAGTGATCATCACATAAACTTTTCCACTCTGCGCAAAGCGGCAGGGCGTGTCAAATTCTTGCCGGATAAAACCCATCCGTGTTCCTCCAGATGCCCTTTTCATTCCAGGGCCGCGGTGACTCTTCTGAACAAATACTGCAATCCTGGCAGAAGCGAAGCCTGCCTTGACCGGTTTTTTCCATAAAAAGACATAATATATATTATTATATATAATACCTACGAGTAGCACAAAGAGAAGTTAAAGCAGCAAAAAGTTATATACCTAATACACATCGTTGCTTCTGGTGTGTTATTTCACAATTTTTACACGAATTTTTAAACTAAATTCCCTTTTCTACCTTTTTAATAAAAACCGATAAAATAACAACTCGCTACAGAACATTCCAAACCTTAACAGTCAGTTAAACTTTTCTAAAAAACCATTACCGAAGTATTGAGTTCAATCATTCCCATGATGCGTTCAGCCATAACTTTCCGCTTCCAAGGGACTGCTAAAACAATGAGGAGTTCTATAGTTCGTGACTTTTGTGCAAAGTTTTCTATACAGTCGTTTTCTACTCTAACTGAAAGACGTAAGGTTCGTTGTCCTTTGTTGGAATGTTGGGCAACTTTGTCCGAATTAATAAGAGATTAGCCTCGACTCGGCGTTAACTATGAAGGTTGCTATAATATTGGTAAGTTACTAAGTGGTTTTGGGCGTTAAAAGACATCATCAAGGGTCGATCAGCGCTTCGCAGATGTTTCAGGGTGCTCAGTATTGGATAGCTTGTGTCCTTACTGGCCATAATAAGGAATATATTGGCCTTATTGGAACCTTTTTGGGTTATTTTGTCCTTTGTTCTGTTTTAATTCTGATGTTCGTGCTCTAGGCCTGAATCTTCACTTTATAATTAAATTAGCGTTTATTTTCCTTATATTTTCGAGAAAAAGTAAATAGTAGGCAACGTAAAATAGACAGTATTTTGTCAACTTTTTCAATTAACATCTTAATAATAAGAAGCTAGCGAAGCAAAAAACTAGACGAAAAAAATAAAGTATTGTCGTTTTAATAAACCAAATCCCCTGTAAAAACAATCCACGTCCCTCACATAAATTTAGTGGAAGATTTCTTCAGAAAAATGTATACTCTTCAAAGTTGAGAAGATTAGAAAGAATTTAATACATTTTCTCATTACATTTTCAGCAGTTTTTCTCCTAATTCTGCGGTGAACTCATTACTGAGGAATGAGTGGAGTCTAAGTTGAGGAGATAATACATTTGGAGTACTGGAGCACCCAATTTGTAAGATTACAAGGTCGTTTTCATTTTGTCTACATTACACGGTCGGGCAGGCTTTGTAGCAGTCTTTGGATGAATTCTAATAAACTTGTTACTATTGTTGAAGAATTTTTGGCAAGGCTCTGAGTTTACGGATGCCTTAATAAGGTTTGCCTTTTATGTTCACTGTTTGGCTATGTCTGGTATGTGATGTATTCACGATGAGTCATGGGGTTTGAATTTTCAGATGAATTTCAATAAGGTCGTTCACAGTCACATTTGTCACAGCGAATCGTGGTTTGTATTTATTTAATGATTTATGTGCACACATTTAATAAAAAGATAAGAAGAAGGAAACAGAAAAATAGGTACAAAGGTGATGCTGGTGGTGATGGTGGTGGTGGTGATGTTGGAACCTATAGCTATTATTGCTATGTTTTATGTTTTTGAATTAAAAAAAAAAGAAAAAGGTTATCCATTGCGATTTTGAGATTCAATTATTTATGACTTTTAATTGAGCTGCGAAAACAAACAGCTACGTAGTTCAAAGTTTCCCCGTGCTATCGTAGTCCACCCATTAATTCAAAAAATAAAAAAATAAACAAAATCATTTATTTGTGAAACATCTATACTTATAATAAATCTGTAGAGAGGTCAATTCTGTACAGTGAATATATTTTCAAAATAACTATCAGGGGGTGATTAGTGATCGATACTGGTGCCAAAAATGCAATCAGTAAAATTTTTGTCTGTCTGTCTGTCTGTCTGTCTGTCTTTCTGTCTGTCTGTATGTTCTTTATAGAAACAAAAACTACTCGACCGATTTTAACGAAATTTGGTGCAATTATTCTTCATACTCCTGGGCAGGTTATAGTATACTTTTCATCACGCTACAATCAATAGGAGCAGAGCAGTGAAGGGAAATGTTGGGAAAACGGGAGAAGTTACTCCATTTTTTAAGCTTCCGTCGCGTGTGTAGCTTTAATGGTTAAAGTTACATAGAAATCATGTATTACGGAAATGTTTTACATAAAATTATCATTAGTTATACGTAGTTATAGGTATTTATTTTTAAGTGAAGTAGGTATAGGTTATTATAATAATTATAATTTTGCACAGGCATTTCAGCTTTACTTTCATTTCTTTTTTTGTTGTAAGTTGTACATATTTCACACACACATAGTGATCTATCAATGCACAGCCCAAAGCACTGACCGGATCGGGCTGAAATTTGGCATGCAGGTAGATGTCATGACGTAGGCATCCGCTAAGAAAGGATTTTGATTAATTCTACCCCCAAGGGGATAAAATAGGGGATGAACGTTTGTATGAAACTTTGTCAATTTTAAACCGATCGGGCTGAGAGTTTCAAAATCGGGGGTAAAGTAACTATTCCACGCGGACGAAGTCGCTGGCAGAAGCTAGTAGGTAATAATAATGACATAAGATCTTACAAATTAGGTAGTGCGCTATGTTTTGCCATTTTGTTGTTTTGTTTTGTGTTTTTGCTTTTTTTTTTTGTTTTGGTTTTGGCGTTGAGTACAAAAATTAACAAGTATGGGCCCATCATACTTCATTAATTTATCAACAAAATTTTAACAATACTAGAAATCGGAACAATTAACAGTAGATACCATTTTTCAACACTACCTACACCTATCAAGTATGTTTCTTATCACTAACTTTGAAACCATGGTGAGCGGTACCGATTGAACTTACATGATATACATAATTATGTATGTATGTACTTACTTGATAGCTGTTTCAAACTTTATAATGTATGGAAGCGTATGGCGCAGGTAAGTGTTTCCAGTCACATTGGATTATGTGGTGAGCTTCACAGTGTCATAGTTCATTACAGATTGATTTTAATACTGCCATTTACCTTTCAATAACATTTTGTCAGTGGGATATTGGGATTCTGCAATACATCAGTCTGAAAATGTTCCATTTTAATTGTGACTCGATATTCGCTCGCTTTCAATATAGGTATAATGTAAACTATATTCTGGCCAAAATAATTACCAATTACAATCTATGTACTGAACCCCAGTTTTCCATCCTTTACAATTTCCGCAAGGCGATGCCCGGTCACCCTAGTCACGGGTCTGCGGATAGCGAGCTATGTTTGGTGATCCAAACATAGCTCGCTATCCGCAGACCCGTCGACCCGGGCCTAGTTGCTATCAAACGGTGATCCGTTCGATAGCAACTAGGCCCGGGTCGACGGCGCGACGTGTTCCACGCGCCTCAAAGAGCTGTCAACAAAGAAGACAGAGCCTTTTTTTTTTGGAATGGACCACTCGCATTTCAGCACACTAAGGCTGGTTACTGCTTAACCGAACAATAAAGACAGAGCCCCATAGGTTTGTGGAATTTATTGGCACACTAGGAGGAACACGGGTGGGTTTTAGTCAGTAAGAATCTGACACTCCCTTCTGCTCCGCCCAGAGGGGGAGAAGTCATTTGATGATTGCCCACTAAGAAAAAAAAAACAGTATAAAATATTTGAGTATTGACGTGACATTGCGATAGTATATTGATTCAATTGCATGTATTTTAAATTTCTAGCTGTCAGATTGTCACACCGTTATAATAAACATTAAAATTACCAGTATAAAGTAAACAGTTCAATATCTACAACCCGATAGCTATGAAAACAAACAGATCAACGTAGAACGTCACCACAAGAAGTTTTATGCTTTTTCCTAAAAATATTCCATAATTTGAACGGAGCTCCATAATTTCCGTAGATAAAAGAGCTTTCGGAATCTCTGCGAGACTAAAAAACCACCAAAAAATCTTGTGTAGTCCTGATTCGTTGGTAAAAGAAAATGCAACGTTGAAAACTTTGATGTTTCCTTCATTCAAATTTTAATATTTTACCTTTCGCTCCTTTTACGTTAAAGGTGACGGTTCTATGAATTGCTTTGAGTCTTCGTTTCCTGAAGCAAGAGTACTGAAATTACACTGTATAGCATTTTAAACTGTTCATACTGAGAGTTAAGAGTGCAATATTGGTTCAATTAAAATGAAAGTCATTTCTACTTTATTCAGGACTAGCTTCTGCCAGCGACTTCGTCCGCGTGGAATAGTTACTTTACCCCCGATTTTGAAACTCTCAGCCCGATCGGTTTAAAATTGACAAAGTTTCATACACACGTTCATCCCCTATTTTATCCCCTTGGAGGTAGAATTAATCAAAATCCTTTCTTAGCGGATGCCTACGTCATAACATATACCTGCATGCCAAATTTCAGCCCGATCCGTTCAGTGGTTTGGGCTGTGCATTGATAGATCACTATGTGTGTGCGAAATATGTACAACTTACAACAAAAAAAGAAATGAAAGTAAAGCTGAAATGCCACTAATCACCCTCACCCCACTATCACCCCCTGATAGTTATTTTGAAAATATGTTCCTTGTACAGATTTGACCTCTCTACAGATTTATATAAGTATAGATTTTTGTACTATTGTACAAAAATCTACAAATGACTGAAAATATTTAAAACACTCAGGATGTTCTAGAAGTGACCTATTCTAACACGGCCCTATCTATACTAATATTATAAAGAGGAAAGATTTGTATTTTTGTATGTAACGAATAAACTCAAAAACTACTGGACCGATTTCAAAAATTCTTTCACCACTAGAAAGCTACAGCTGAACCGCGAGGCGCTGCTAGTCACTTATAATTTAAAAAAAAACTTCTTTTTTATCCTTCTTCTTTTTTTAAACTATCCTTTTCAATTTACTGATACGAACAATCAATTTGTCTCAGCTAACCAATTTATACCCACGTAAAACTTCTTTAAATGCTTATTTTGTTCGAGACCTATAGAATTTCGTCAGTCAAATCTACATGTTATCAACTCATACATACAAACTCACAGTGATTATACGAAATTCCACTCTTATGCATTGAACAAAATCGAGCACATCAGCGGAAAGTTGAGCCGGCCTGGCTATCCCGATACGAGTGAATTTTAGCATTGTTCTAGAAAACTCTATTTAGATCGAAGTTATTGTTGCTGCTACAGATTGGAACATTTGAAAAGCGTATGAAACTCGTTCAATTTAGAGTTGGCTTTCTATAAATTTTGCGTTTTATTATTAATCTCTTTCATATTTATGAACTGGGATGGAAACACCAATCCTATTCTAAAATATGAAAACCAATTAAGAATCTATACTTAATATTATAAAGCTGAAGAGTTTGTTTGTTTGTTTGAACGCGCTAATCTCAGGAACTACTGGTTCGAATTGAAAAATTCTTTTTGGGTTGAATAGACTATTTATCGAGGAAGGCTTTAGGTTATATATCATCACGCTTAAGTCAATAGGAGCGGAGCAGCGATAAAGAATGTTTTAAAATCGGGGATTCCACGGGGACGAAGTCGCGGACAAAAGCTAGTAGTAATATATTTATCTGATGACAGTCTATCAAGTAGACATAACTTAAAAACCAGCCTCTCGCATGATGGGTTCTGTACCATTCTCTATAAAATAGGTAAAAAAGTCACGTTTGTTGTATGGGGCTCCCATTCAACAAGCCATTAAATATTTCTTTTATTCTGTGTTTTAGTATTTACTAGTGACCCACCCCGGCTTCACACGGGTGCAATGCTGATACTAAATCTCTACTATATTATGCATTTATTATACTTAAGCTTGAATCATTCTATCTATTAAAAACCACTTCAAAATTCGTTGCGTAGTTTTAAAGATCTAAGCATACATAGGTACAGACAGCGGGAGGCGACTATGTACTGTATTGATTGTTATAGCGGCCACATTAAAACATCATCTGTTAAAATGTCAACTGTTCAACTATCACAGTTCATGAGATACAGCCTGGTGAAAGACGGACAAAAAGACAGACAAACAGACAGACAGACGGACAGACAGTGGAATCTTAGTAATAAGTTCCCGTTTTACCCTTTTGGTACGGAACTCTAAAAAGTGACAACACAAAAACCTTATGTGACTAATGACGCAGTAAGCGGCGTAAAATATAAAGAAGAAGCAGTAAGTGAAGCGTTAATAAATACATTACTTTTTCCGAAGCGCAATCATAACTCGCAATAGGGCGCCATACATAACGAAATGTAAAATTAAGTTAAAATCCCTCTTTCCTCTCTACCGAGATCAAACGTCACTCCCTCGCTTGCAGTAAAAAATATTTCCCCATCTAAAATAGGAAACGCATACAAAATGAGAGGATATTGCAGCTTTCCCTGGCATCTTTTTAAATATGCAAATTTAAATACGATTACGGTGAGCGAGACAGAACTATGTTTAAAATTCTTTAAACTATCACTCGTTAGAAAAGGACAGAAGTACGTCCTGCGTTTGGACTCAATTTTAAAAATGGTTAACCCAGATGCATAATTTAAATACCCTTTGCGTAATTAGTGATTAAATCCAGCAGGCAAAGGTTTTGGAATTATGAAGATCTCGGTAGATTTAGAGTAAGAAACATGTGTGGTGGCAGCGAAAGGAATGAGGAAACAGAATTTTTAAACAAAGAAGAACATACAAAATCACATGAATTTACAGAAAAATATTATAAACATAACATGCGTTTTGTTTATAATATTTTTGTTCTATCTTTTTGTTGTCTTTTTATGATTATGGTATGTTTATTGTATGTGTTAATGTAATTGGTCCACAAACCGTATTAACATAAATAAATAAATGAAACAAACATAACATTGGGCTTCAGAATGCACAACAGCGCATATTTTTAACCGACTTCTAAAAAAGGAGGAGGTTCTCAATTCGGATGTTTGTGTTTTTTTTTTTTTTTTTTTTTTTTTTTTTATTGTTTGTTCGCGCATAACTCCGTCGCTTGTCAACCGATTTGAAAAATTCTTTTTTTGTTGGAAAGGGTATACTTCCCAAATGGTCCCATGAAAATTTTATCGAAATCAACCCAGCGGTTTTCGAAAAATCTAAAAAAAATATCTACATTGTCTACATTGACGACCTCTTAGTTTACTCTGCAAAGGAGCAGTACGTTTTTTTTACACCAATGTGATTGGTTCGTTTAGGTGGGGGAGGGGAGGGGGTGTAGGTACCACTAAAAAGTGAAAAATAAAAAAAACTTTTTACAAAAAATAAAACCGACTTCTAAACAAAAAACCAAAAAGTACAAAATAACTTTAATTTCGGAAGTCGGTGTGTTCAACAACAAAAAAGCAACCAAAAACACCGAGTTCCGAAATTAAAGTTATTTTATACTTTTTGGTTTTTTGTTTAGAAGTCGGTTTTATTTTTTGTAAAAAGTTTTTTTCATTACAAAAAACAAATTTTATGCATATTTTATTCCACTCGACCGTAAGTCTAAATTAGAATAGACTTGGAATATTGGTGCAATATTAAAAGTAAATCTCGTTGGGTATGTAGAAACAATCTCTCGAGTCCCTGTCCTTATGTTTGACACAACAGATCCTGGCAGAGCCAATACTTAATACTCAACTGACAAGACCCGGAGCAATCGGAGCAATGCAGGCATTGATTGTACCAAGACTGACGAAGACAAAAGTATTCGAAATATTATGTCAAAAGGAAATAATAATAAACAAAATTGACGTAACAAAGTTTTGAAATTATATGTAGAAAACATGCGACATGTTGAAACCTTACTGCCTACTATTGTAAAAACATTCTTGTATCAAACAACAAAAATTTGCTTAGTACAAAAACTCCAACTAAAATCATATTCGATTCCCATCTCATGATCAGTGACATTCAATTTAAGAACGAAGGGAAAACTGATTAAATGTCGGCAGGTTAACCAAAAAAAAAAATCAAAATACCTTGGTCTCTAATATAATTTGTCAAGTGCAAACACAATAAGGAGAGCCCTCGTCATGCGCGAATTAAATATTTCATGATTCCATGGATCTTGGAAAAGACAAAATAGCCAATTATATGATACATGAGTTAACAAAATACGAGTATCTTTTTTTGAGAAATCTTTTTTATAATTATATAAAATAGTACTAGCACTTCGCCCACGACTGCGTTTGCGCAGATTTAGTACAAACAATTTCTACCGCCGTTTTACCCCCTTAGGAGTGGAGTTTCGTAAAATCTGTTCTTAAGGATGTTTTAACCCTTTAAGGAACCTGCCAAATTTTAATGTATGTATGTAGGTGTTATATTTTCTGAGATTTCGTGATTCAGAATCAGTGAGTGGTATTTTGCTTTTATATATATAGATTCTTCCGACAGTTTAGTTTCTGTGTTATCAGAAAATATGGTTATAGTATAATGTATCAAATCATTACTGCTAGGAAACGATACCAGAGAAAATTGACCCAAACATCATAAATCTAAAATCTTTTAAGAATTATATTAAAACCGACACAAACCAAAAATAAAATGAAATAAAACTGAATGACGTATGTAGATGAGCAAGGACACTTATAATGAGGCATGTGAGTTAAGTTTAGTTGTTAGTAAGTTTAGTTAGTTAGTTAGACCTATGATTGTGAAATCGCGGGGCGCTAATTAAAGTATATTTCAAGTTTCTTAAAATATTTATTTGAGCCTTCGATATATCTGTATTTTTATTTCATCGAGTGCACACAAACCCTGAAGGGTTTGTGTGCACTCGTATAGATAAAAATAATTGAATGAACAAACAAAATGAGAAAATTAATAAAAATAAAATACAAAATATAACATGTCAAAAGTTTAGCAGTCAAAGCAAAACAGAATATCAGTACAAACAAAGACGAAAAAGTAGCATATCCAAATCCTAGTAAATCTGTGACCCAGCGCAGTACCACTGCCCCTAGGGAAATCACGGATCACGCCGCGCTGGGCGTTAAGTCTCATGATAGGTGTGTCTGAACTCCCCACGTTCCCAGGATTTGCAGCCGTCCAGGAATTCTTTGTTATTACGGTATTTGGATAAATGGACATTACCTGGAAGACTGAACTGGAGTTTTGGAGATAAATTAAGGACTAGTAAACAACAATAAGTTGTTTTGTTGTTGCACTATTTTAGTGGTCAATGCCCTTTACATCGCAGATACCTAAACAATCATCTACGTCTACGATAGACTTGGATTCTGGACAGCTTAAGGTATTTTTTTTCATAAGTGAGTTGGGGCAGTGATCGCTACCGAAAAGCTATATATTAGCAGAAACAAAACACACTACAGTTACTAAAAAAACGTACAGTAAGAGTGAAATGGAAAAAAAGAAAAAAAAATCGTTCATGCGTTTTGTTTGTGTGGGATACGGTTTATCCCACACAAACAAAACGCATGAACGAAAAGCTTTATCATAAATGTGGGATGGCAATGGGCTTGACAAACATAACTTATGATTTCCGTACGCTTTATAAACCTACCTACCTGCCAAAGCAAAATAACGATAATATAGAGCACCTGCACTCCTAGTCAAGTTGATAATCTGCAATCTTTAACGCCAGTCGTTAACGTTAAGTCATGTGGTTGGGACAAACGAATAGGAAATTCGTAGCCAAGTTCACATCGCTCAAAATGATATAATGAATTGTTATCATTTCTACAAATGTTCAACGCTACATCCTTTGTTAAAATGTATAAATGGTAGCCAAGTTAACTTATCGTTTTCTACAATTGCTGACACCGAGGCGTTAGCGATTGGAGAACGGAATTCGACACGAAACGGTTGTAACTTGGCTAGGGGGGCTGGTGGTACGCGGTCAAGTGGAAGGCCGCTGCGGAAAGTCGGCGGTGACGTGGACCAATCAGATTCAATTCGCGTTTAGAGGCCCAATAATGAATGCGCCAGATTATCATCTAACAGAACTACATGGAAAGAGATCGTGAGGGAAATTACAATAATATTAGCGATTGGAAGGTGGAGGTTCTTAACGCTGTCAAGAGGCGAAAACTTGAATATCTTGGCCACATTATGCGCAGCTCAAAATTTATAATTCAGAGGAAGATACAGGAGAAAAGAAGTCCAGGAAACAGAGGAACATCTTGGCTTAAAAATCTGCGCCAATTGTACAGCAAATTCACACGTTCCCTATTTAGAGCTGCTGTGTCGAGGGTCCCAATTGCCATGATGGTCGCGAACCTTCGATAGAAGATGGTACTCAAAGAAGAAGAAGGATTGGACACATCTAATAAACTAATACTGACCACAATCTTGCGTCAAAACGGAGAAGAAACCTGCATCAGGCGTACAGGCTTTGAGGCTTTGAAAACCAACAAATTGGAGCAATCCTAAGGTAACTTGTCATTTATATTATCTATGTTTTTAAGTGTTCCGAACATTCATAAGAAACAGCACCCATATAGAGCACTCGGGTATCTGTCTGTTCGTCTATCACTGCTAATTTTGAAATTCTCTGAATCTTCTGGAATGATTCTGTTGAAATCTGGTAAACATGAACTTATATGACCCAAAATGGACTCGCTACCTAATAATTTCTCAATATTTATTTACTTAGGTATCGGTTACGTCTGGGCGAAAAACTAGAAAATACAAAAATAAAAAAGTGTTCGAATACAAAAATAAAAAAGTGTTCGAGCTGTGCCGTGAGGCATCTCAAATGAAAGAGCTTGTTATGAAGGTTTTAACTATATATTTTTTTCATAACTATGAAATAAATCGTTTTGAAGTTATTCAAGAAATAAGACAAAAAAAGATCATATAGGGATAAGGGGTATCTCTGAAACTAACGAAGCTTAATTTAAAAAAGCAGGTTATGTTGTTTTTTATCTGTAGGTTACAGGAAAACTACTATAAGAAGTTTATAGTGTTAAAGCACTTATTAAAGCACTGCCAGTTAACTTGTTTAAAAAAAGATTCGAGATTTATTAACAGAAAAGTGTTATTATAATATAAATGATTTTATGAATGATAATTTTATTAATTCTTAAATAGCGTGACATTTTACCATAAATATATAACTGACTTATCAATGTTTATGACTGACTATTATGTACCTGAATTGTGACATTTAGTAATTTAAGTTTTAATTTTGTAATTCTTATTTTGATTTTTGTAAATTATATAGATTTGTAGGTATACCTTACGGGTGAAACATGTATGTACGAAATACTGTGACATCCTGCATGCTTGCACGTATGTATACGCATGTTTTGACAAATAAAACTATCTTTATCTTTAAAATAAAATGTAACAAAAATGAAATTAGTTCGGAACCCTTTGCACGCGAGGCAGACTCGCGCTTGGCCAGTTTGGTTTTTTTTTCAGTTAGTTGCAAGCGTTGACCGTCGTGAATTTAATTTAAAACGCCAACCTAATTAAGAATCAGCTGTCAGGATTTTCCTTTATAAAGATGAGAACTTTAAAAATAAGTATTACACACCGCTTTAAATTGTGGGTAAAATGTGAAACTGGGTTTTTGCAGTTTGGAAGCCAGCTGTTAAAGGATTTTGAATATCTAAACCTAATTAAGTTCTTCGCATTGGTAATAATGCTAATATTTATTTTAACTAATTCTTGCCACTTTAAATCAAAGATGATTCCTCATTTAAACATGGAAAGGCACCTATATTTTTTCTAAAACATACGTTATTCTTCCCATTTAATAATTTTATTGAAACAAGCTTTAAACGAAACCAAAAACTCACAATCATACATTCAGAAATCCTGATAACATAACACTAAGATTGAGCCCAAACACGGTTGTGGTTCTATACTCAATACTAAATTCTTTATTGCATTCCATGTGTGCTACGTGTCGCGGGTTCGATCCCCGCACGGAACAAATGTTTGTATGGCCTACAGATAATTGTTTCGGGTCTGGGTGTCTTGTGTATGTGAGTTTAGATGTTTGTGAACGCACCCACGATATAGGAGTAAATCCTAGTGTGGCCCCCCACACTAGGATTTACTCCTATATCGTGGGCAACGCAAAAAAAAAGTATTACATTATGTAGATGTTTTATCAAAGTAAAATATCAATATAAGGAGAGAAGACTCTTGCTATCTTGTTTAGTTGAAGAGTTCCCATGGCTACCTTCGGGGTACATCAATCATCAGTATTCAAGTTACATAAGCATGCAAAGTTTCAGCATAATCGTATGACAGGAAGTGCTTGAAATACTTACGGTCAAAATCTTAAAGCTCTTTTTGCTTTGACGCAGTCGAATAAAAATTGTTTATTTTTTTTAACGGATACACATCGTAATAAAAAAGGACGTACTTACCTACTAAAAAATAAGCAACTGATTTCCAACCTTGGGTTATTTTCTTAATCTCCAAAATCGATTACTTCGTTTTGTGTAGATACGTTCTTTTTTCTTATGATGGCAGATATACGAACAAATGAGTTAGTAAAATGCATGTAAAAATGAATACATTGTAATGAACCATTTTTACACAAAGTTTACACCACCCTTCCCTAGATGGCGTTGGCGTCGAATTAGATCGCGCTATGGTTTCGTTACCAACGGATGGATATAAATGTTTACCACGTTCTAATTTTCTATCACTATATTTAAGTTTCGGTTTTAGGTCTAATACGTAGACATTTAGACAATCTGTTTTATTTTTGTAAAGTTAGATGCATGCATGTTGCACGCTTGGGTGCATCTAATTTAAGAATTCCTTCAAAATGATTAAGCTGAAATATAAAATTATTAAAATTATAAAATACAAACTAAAACAATCATGTCTAAAACCAGCAACGGAGCAATATTCACGTATAAGTTATCAGCAATACAAACAGAGAACTTCGTATGAAACTGAACGCAACCCTCGAGATTGCTGTTGCTCTAGTATGGTTATACTCGTGTCTTATATAGTGTGCTTATCGACAAGCCTTATTTTTGGGGCAAGCCAGTTACACTATTTCAATTCACTGAAAATCTTGAGAGCCAGATTCACCACTGGTGACCAGTGGCGTGCAGTGATTCGAGTTGGGTAGGCCAGAAAATAATGTCCAAAAAAAAAAAACCAAATAACCACATTATTCAGGGTTGATTTTTAATGAAATGAGTTTTTTTTTGTAATAGCCTATTTAAGAAAAAAACACCACATTTCAACCCTGAATAATGTGGTTATTTTTAAAAAAATATTTGGACATTTGCTCTGACTTACCCTAACTCGAACCACTGCACGCGCCTCATGGTGACCACCAGAAAAACGCTGTGTAAATGAAACTCGACGAATTCTCGAGAAACGATCATAATCATAATCATTTTATTTTGTTAGAACATGGTAGCTATGTTCATTACATGGTCTTAGATTTAAACATTTAGTCTCATCACGTTCTACCATGGGCGTACAAACATTAAATAGTGATCTTTTTTTTATTGTATGAGACAATATACAGCTACAATACAGATATTAACAAAAAAAAAAATTGACGATTCTAACAATCGTTTACAGTATTGCAGCCCACTACATTATCCACATATTTACTAAAAAGAATATCGGGAATAAAGGCCGCTGAATGAACAAAAACATATCAAAATATTAAAGATGTCACTCAAATAAAATCATATATAATAATTGCGATTCAACTGTTTTGGAACCAACAACGTAATTATTCAGAAAATAACAGTGACGGATTGAAGAAAAAATAATTTCTACTTATTAGGTATTAAGCAGTAGTAAAAACAGAGCTGAACCAATAAACACCAACGGTATTTACAAACTATGTTTAGCCTACTTGCTAAGTCGTCATCTGCCTAGCCTTTTCCGAACTATATTGGGGTCGGCTTCCAGTCCAGTCATACCGAATTCAGCTGAATACCAGTATTTAACGTGGAACGGCTGCCTATCAGACTTCCACAACACAATAACTGGGGAACACGGTACTTCTTGGCAAGACTGGTGTCAGATTTTCTGGCTTCTGACAATCCGTAACGACTGCCAAAGATCTACAAATGGTAGCCGGGACCAACCGCTTTACGTGCTTTCCGAGGCACGGAGAAGTCTCGTTATTTTAAGATGGTCACCCATCCACAGACCAACCACGTCAAGCGTTGCTTAACCTAGAAAATCGACCCGTGCGGCTGTTATAATTTAGCCACGAGCTCCTCCAAAAGGCAATAATAATAAAAACAATTGACGTAACAAAGTTTTGTAATTATACCTATGTATAGTAGAAAAAATGCGACATATGAATATTTTGGATGTTGAAACCTTACTGTCAATTATTGTAAAAACATTCTTGTATCAAACAACAAAATTCGCTTAGTACAAAAGCTCCAACTAAAATCATATTCGATTCTCATCTCATGATCAGTGACATTCAATTTAAGAACGAAAGGAAAACTGATTAAATGTCGGCAGGTTAACCAAAAAAAAAATCAAAATACCTTGGTCTCTAATATAATTTGTCAAGTGCAAACACAATAAGGAGAGCCCTCGTCATGCGCGAATTAAATATTTCATGATTCCATGGATCTTGGAAAAGACAAAATAGCCAATTATATGAATGATACATGAGTTAACAAAATACGAGTATCTTTTTTGGAGAATCTTTGGTATATACATATAAAATAGTACTAGCACTTCGCCCGCGACTTCGTTTGCGCAGATTTAGTACAAACAATTTCTACCGCCGTTTTACCCCCTTAGGGGTGGAGTTTCGTAAAATCCCTTCTTACGGAGGTTTTAACCCTATAAGGAACCTGCCTTTTAAGTGTGTATGTAGGTGTTATATTTTCAGAGATTTCGTGATTCAGAATCAGTGAGTGGTATTCGCTTTTATATATAAAGATTCTTCCGATAGTTTAGTTTCTGTTTTATCAGAAAATATGGTTATGGTATACTGTATCAAATCATTACTGCTAGGAAACGATACCAGAGAAAATTGACCCAAACATCATAAATCTAAAATCTTTTAAGAATTATATTAAAACCGACACAAACCAAAAATAAAATGAAATAAAACTGAATGACGTATGTAGATGAGCAAGGACACTTATAATGAGGCATGTGAGTTAAGTTTAGTTGTTAGTAAGTTTAGTTAGTTAGTTAGACCTATGATTGTGAAATCGCGGGGCGCTAATTAAAGTATATTTCAAGTTTCTTAAAATATTTATTTGAGCCTTCGATATATCTGTATTTTTATTTCATCGAGTGCACACAAACCCTGAAGGGTTTGTGTGCACTCGTATAGATAAAAATAATTGAATGAACAAACAAAATGAGAAAATTAATAAAAATAAAATACAAAATATAACATGTTAAAAGTTTAGCAGTCAAAGCAAAACAGAACATCAGTACAAACAAAGACGAAAAAGTAGCATATCCAAATCCTAGTAAATCTGTGACCCAGCACAGTACCACTGCCCCTAGGGAAATCACGGATCACGCCGCGCTGGGCGTTAAGTCTCATGATAGGTGTGTCTGAACTCCCCACGTTCCCAGGATTTGCAGCCGTCCAGGAATTCTTTGTTATTACGGTATTTGGACAAATGGACATTACCTGGAAGACTGAACTGGAGTTTTGGAGATAAATTAAGGACTAGTAAACAACAATAAGTTGTTTTGTTGTAGCACTATTTTAGTGGTCAGTGCCCTTTACATCGCAGATACCTAAACAATCATCTACGTCTACGATAGACTTGGATTCTGGACAGCTTAAGGTATTTTTTTTCATAAGTGAGTTGGGGCAGTGATCGCTACCGAAAAGCTATATATTAGCAGAAACAAAACACACTACAGTTACTAAAAAAACGTACAGTAAGAGTGAAATGGAAAAAAAGAAAAAAAAATCGTTCATGCGTTTTGTTTGTGTGGGATACGGTTTATCCCACACAAACAAAACGCATGAACGAAAAGCTTTATCATAAATGTGGGATGGCAATGGGCTTGACAAACATAACTTATGATTTCCGTACGCTTTATAAACCTACCTACCTGCCAAAGCAAAATAACGATAATATAGAGCACCTGCACTCCTAGTCAAGTTGATAATCTGCAATCTTTAACGCCAGTCGTTAACGTTAAGTCATGTGGTTGGGACAAACGAATAGGAAATTCGTAGCCAAGTTCACATCGCTCAAAATTATATAATGAATTGTTATCATTTCTACAAATGTTCAACGCTACATCCTTTGTTAAAATGTATAAATGGTAGCCAAGTTAACTTATCGTTTTCTACAATTGCTGACACCGAGGCGTTAGCGATTGGAGAACGGAATTCGACACGAAACGGTTGTAACTTGGCTAGGGGGGCTGGTGGTACGCGGTCAAGTGGAAGGCCGCTGCGGAAAGTCGGCGGTGACGTGGACCAATCAGATTCAATTCGCGTTTAGAGGCCCAATAATGAATGCGCCAGATTATCATCTAACAGAACTACATGGAAAGAGATCGTGAGGGAAATTACAATAATATTAGCGATTGGAAGGTGGAGGTTCTTAACGCTGTCAAGAGGCGAAAACTTGAATATCTTGGCCACATTATGCGCAGCTCAAAATTTATAATTCAGAGGAAGATACAGGAGAAAAGAAGTCCAGGAAACAGAGGAACATCTTGGCTTAAAAATCTGCGCCAATTGTACAGCAAATTCACACGTTCCCTATTTAGAGCTGCTGTGTCGAGGGTCCCAATTGCCATGATGGTCGCGAACCTTCGATAGAAGATGGTACTCAAAGAAGAAGAAGGATTGGACACATCTAATAAACTAATACTGACCACAATCTTGCGTCAAAACGGAGAAGAAACCTGCATCAGGCGTACAGGCTTTGAGGCTTTGAAAACCAACAAATTGGAGCAATCCTAAGGTAACTTGTCATTTATATTATCTATGTTTTTAAGTGTTCCGAACATTCATAAGAAACAGCACCCATATAGAGCACTCGGGTATCTGTCTGTTCGTCTATCACTGCTAATTTTGAAATTCTCTGAATCTTCTGGAATGATTCTGTTGAAATCTGGTAAACATGAACTTATATGACCCAAAATGGACTCGCTACCTAATAATTTCTCAATATTTATTTACTTAGGTATCGGTTACGTCTGGGCGAAAAACTAGAAAATACAAAAATAAAAAAGTGTTCGAATACAAAAATAAAAAAGTGTTCGAGCTGTGCCGTGAGGCATCTCAAATGAAAGAGCTTGTTATGAAGGTTTTAACTATATATTTTTTTCATAACTATGAAATAAATCGTTTTGAAGTTATTCAAGAAATAAGACAAAAAAAGATCATATAGGGATAAGGGGTATCTCTGAAACTAACGAAGCTTAATTTAAAAAAGCAGGTTATGTTGTTTTTTATCTGTAGGTTACAGGAAAACTACTTTAAGAAGTTCATAGTGTTAAAGCACTTATTAAAGCACTGCCAGTTAACTTGTTTAAAAAAAGATTCGAGATTTATTAACAGAAAAGTGTTATTATAATATAAATGATTTTATGAATGATAATTTTATTAATTCTTAAATAGCGTGACATTTTACTATAAATATATAACTGACTTATCAATGTTTATGACTGACTATTATGTACCTGAATTGTGACATTTAGTAATTTAAGTTTTAATTTTGTAATTCTTATTTTGATTTTTGTAAATTATATAGATTTGTAGGTATACCTTACGGGTGAAACATGTATGTACGAAATACTGTGACATCCTGCATGCTTGCACGTATGTATACGCATGTTTTGACAAATAAAACTATCTTTATCTTTAAAATAAAATGTAACAAAAATGAAATTAGTTCGGAACCCTTTGCACGCGAGGCAGACTCGCGCTTGGCCAGTTTGGTTTTTTTTTCAGTTAGTTGCAAGCGTTGACCGTCGTGAATTTAATTTAAAACGCCAACCTAATTAAGAATCAGCTGTCAGGATTTTCCTTTATAAAGATGAGAACTTTAAAAATAAGTATTAGGGGAGACCGGGTCAAAATCGTATAGCTAAGGGTTTAGGGTTGTAGGTCTTTCATATTAAAACACTAATTTATCTATTCAACAATTATAATTAGTCAGTCTCATAAGGAACATAATCAATTGCACATATTTGGAATAATTCAAATACCAAACAATAAAAACGAAAATTATTAAACTTCTTCTAAATACGATTTTGCCCCGACACATGGGCAAAACCGTATACTATATACGATACGAAAAAATCGGTTTAAATCATCCCAAGCCTTTGCGAGTGGAACTGTCCAGATCATTATTATGTCTAAATCGGTTTATTCGATCTTGTAATGTTGATTTTGGTACCTCAAAAGTTTTTGCAGCTTTCAAGTAACCCATGGTGCCATCAAATACGGCTTGAACAGCTTTTTTATGTTATCCGGATCCTATTTTTGTCTAGAAGTAGTCCTTTTTTGATTACGCGGCATTTTAACTGCACCTAAAATAAAATAAAAATAAATAAGTTTATGTTCATTCATACGGGTCAAAATCATATAGTAGCCGGTTTTGCCCCGTACGGTTTTGACCCAAGGCTTAATGTATAAATATATCACTCACTACTAGATACGCAAACCAAACTTACCTACTCAAATATTTGTTAATTATGAGTAAATATACACACTTTAACATAGTTGATTGGACACTTACCTATTATACACGTAAATTACACTATTATTGATTGAATTTTTACAAAAATAAGATCAAGTACGCCGAAAAACAGTAAAATCGAATGTTTTGATAACGCGCGTATCTATAGCGACAAGTTTTTGTTGACAAATAGCTCCCATTGGTTTACGACGCTGAGCAGTTTGCGCGCGGGAACTTTGAATTATTGACAAGAATAGACATGCTGTACTGTTTTACCCCGGTATACGGTTTTGTACAGGTCTCCCCTACACACCGCTTTAAATTGTGGGTAAAATGTGAAACTGGGTTTTTGCAGTTTGGAAGCCAGCTGTTAAAGGATTTTGAATATCTAAACCTAATTAAGTTCTTCGCATTGGTAATAATGCTAATATTTATTTTAACTAATTCTTGCCACTTTAAATCAAAGATGATTCCTCATTTAAACATGGAAAGGCACCTATATTTTTTCTAAAACATACGTTATTCTTCCCATTTAATAATTTTATTGAAACAAGCTTTAAACGAAACCAAAAACTCACAGTCATACATTCAGAAATCCTGACAACATAACACTAAGATTGAGCCCAAACACGGTTGTGGTACTATCTTACCTAACTATACTCAATTCGTTATTGCATTCCATGTGTGCTACGTGTCGCGGGTTCGATCCCCGCACGGAACAAATGTTTGTATGGCCTACAGATAATTGTTTCGGGTCTGGGTGTCTTGTGTATGTGAGTTTAGATGTTTGTGAACGCACCCACGATATAGGAGTAAATCCTAGTGTGGCCCCCCACACTAGGATTTACTCCTATATCGTGGGCAACGCAAAAAAAAAGTATTACATTATGTAGATGTTTTATCAAAGTAAAATATCAATATAAGGAGAGAAGACTCTTGCTATCTTGTTTAGTTGAAGAGTTCCCATGGCTACCTTCGGGGTACATCAATCATCAGTATTCAAGTTACATAAGCATGCAAAAGTTTCAGCATAATCGTATGACAGGAAGTGCTTGAAATACTTACGGTCAAAATCTTAAAGCTCTTTTTGCTTTGACGCAGTCGAATAAAAATTGTTTATTTTTTTTAACGGATACACATCGTAATAAAAAAGGACGTACTTACCTACTAAAAAATAAGCAACTGATTTCCAACCTTGGGTTATTTTCTTAATCTCCAAAATCGGTTACTTCGTTTTGTGTAGATACGTTCTTTTTTCTTATGATGGCAGGCATACGAACAAATGAGTAGGTAAAATGCATGTAAAAATGAATACATTGTAATGAACCATTTTTACACAAAGTTTACACCACCCTTCCCTAGATGGCGTTGGCGTCGAATTAGATCGCGCTATGGTTTCGTTACCAACGGATGGATATAAATGTTTACCACGTTCTAATTTTCTATCACTATATTTAAGTTTCGGTTTTAGGTCTAATACGTAGACATTTAGACAATCTGTTTTATTTTTGTAAAGTTAGATGCATGCATGTTGCACGCTTGGGTGCATCTAATTTAAGAATTCCTTCAAAATGATTAAGCTGAAATATAAAATTATTAAAATTATAAAATACAAACTAAAACAATCATGTCTAAAACCAGCAACGGAGCAATATTCACGTATAAGTTATCAGCAATACAAACAGAGAACTTCGTATGAAACTGAACGCAACCCTCGAGATTGCTGTTGCTCTAGTATGGTTATACTCGTGTCTTATATAGTGTGCTTATCGACAAGCCTTATTTTTGGGGCAAGCCAGTTACACTATTTCAATTCACTGAAAATCTTGAGAGCCAGATTCACCACTGGTGACCAGTGGCGTGCAGTGATTCGAGTTGGGTAGGCCAGAAAATAATGTCCAAAAAAAAAAAACCAAATAACCACATTATTCAGGGTTGATTTTTAATGAAATGAGTTTTTTTTTGTAATAGCCTATTTAAGAAAAAAACACCACATTTCAACCCTGAATAATGTGGTTATTTTTAAAAAAATATTTGGACATTTGCTCTGACTTACCCTAACTCGAACCACTGCACGCGCCTCATGGTGACCACCAGAAAAACGCTGTGTAAATGAAACTCGACGAATTCTCGAGAAACGATCATAATCATAATCATTTTATTTTGTTAGAACATGGTAGCTATGTTCATTACATGGTCTTAGATTTAAACATTTAGTCTCATCACGTTCTACCATGGGCGTACAAACATTAAATAGTGATCTTTTTTTTATTGTATGAGACAATATACAGCTACAATACAGATATTAACAAAAAAAAAAATTGACGATTCTAACAATCGTTTACAGTATTGCAGCCCACTACATTATCCACATATTTACTAAAAAGAATATCGGCAATAAATGCTGCTGGATGAACAAATACATATCAAAATATTAAAGATGTCAGTCAAATAAAATCATATATAATAATTGCAATTCAACTGTTTTGGAACCAGCAACGTAATTATTCAGAAAATAACAGTGATGGATTGATAAAATAATAATGTCTACTTATTAGGTATTAAGCAGTAGTAAAAACAGAGCTGAACCAATAAACACCAACGGTATTTACAAACTATGTTTAGCCTACTTGCTAAGTCGTCATCTGCCTAGCCTTTTCCGAACTATATTGGGGTCGGCTTCCAGTCCAGTCATACCGAATTCAGCTGAATACCAGTATTTAACGTGGAACGGCTGCCTATCAGACTTCCACAACACAATAACTGGGGAACACGGTACTTCTTGGCAAGACTGGTGTCAGATTTTCTGGCTTCTGACAATCCGTAACGACTGCCAAAGATCTACAAATGGTAGCCGGGACCAACCGCTTTACGTGCTTTCCGAGGCACGGAGGAACTCGGTATGTTAAGATGGATCCCCATCCACAGACGACCTTGGCAAGCGTTGTTTAACCTTGAAAATCGACCTGTGTGGCTGTTATTATTTAGCCACGAGCTTCTCTACTTGATAAGCCTAGCCTTAGCCTACTTGCTAAGTATATTGTGCCCTTTTTTCTCTGGATGGTAAACCATCAATTAACTCCCATTTTATTCCAATATATGTAGGTGTAGGAATGTAGGTTATGTACAATAAGACTTCACAGACGATACAAATAGCTTCTTCTTTTCCTTTTTCATTTAGTTGTTAAAACGTTGCCCCACACTCGAAATGAATTTGCCTGAAAACCCTCATTCCTTCACCATTCAGTCGTTCATTCTTTTTCGGAATCTCGTTTCAAATATCAGTTGCATTGCGATGATCCCATCAATTGCAGTGCACGGAACCCGTTCACGTAATGAATTAGTTAGTACCGGTAATTACCTCCAATCGGGACGCTTACCGCAGTGCGGCCCACCGAACCAAGGATCGCAAACAGCTTTTTATAATTCAACGTATTCCAGATGGTGCACCGTGTTTGGCTGTGCGATTAGTTCGCTTCGAAAAACACGTTACTGTGGACACTGTATTTCCTTGTGTTGAGTGTTGTGTGAATTGATTATGTATTTTTGTAATAAATGATTATCGAACATAATAATTTATTACAAAAATACAACAAATAAAAAAATCAATACTTAAAATAATGCATTTAACCCTAAACGTTCATTTTCATATTTAGTCAATAATTCTAAGATGATCCCAGGCATAAAGCTGTTTTAAATACGTTTAGCATGAAATGCATGACATTACTGCCAGTAAGTACGTCGTTAAATAAAATAAATCTATGATTAGTCATTACCTTAGCTAACCAATATAATCATGTATATTGGAACGCTGTCGGCAAAAAATATGCTGTCATATTTTGACCGACTTGAATTTAATTATTTTTTTTTTAATTTATCTTTGGAAACTACGTGAATTAAATACAGATAATGATTTCTGAGTAACATTTCTGGATGCAGTAGTATGCACGGCCCAAGTATTATAATTACAAGTAAAATAATCTTGTATATATGTTACCGGATAATTGTAAAATGTGTTTAGGAATGACTTTCAGAGATTATAGACTATCAAATTTTGGTGCGTAAAAAAGTGTTCCAAATGTTTACAATCTGTCAAGATATTTCATAATCTTACGAAGTTTGCCATTTTCCGGTGACATTATTATAAATAAATAAAAAAATACTGTTTTAATTTTGTACACTTTGTCTCTATAAATAATACCAGCCACACTACAAACCAAGATTTACGTTTTGCGTTCAAAATTGCATGTATGTTTGACAAAAATACATTCGAAAAGTTCTCGAAGGTGACAGATCTCACGTAAATCAAAGTTCAATATAGAAAAGTTAGCGAATAGTTAAAACTATAGTAGTAAAGTTTGAGCATATTGTTAAAACTTTTCTAATAAATAAAATTCTTCTTAACTTTTACTACATCGCGGAAAAGTTATTTCATTATGAATTTTCAATTCGTTTTCTTATACAAAAGTGATGAATTTATAAAGCAGTAAACTGTGGGGATCTCATTACTTTACCTGTTTAGATTAAGATTATTGGTATAAAAAAATGTTCAATTTTGACTGATATATTCTGATATCTTTGTAAAAGAAAAAAAGAAAGAAAAATGTTTATTTAGGACCCGCACAAAACAGATAAAAAACATAATTAAAAGCTTAATATTAGATTTAAACTGTGCGAGGCCAAAAAAGGGCCCTATCTCAGCATATGCTGCGGTATTGAATCAATTGATAAATACCACATTGCTGGTGTTCTGATAGGGCCTGTGATGCCACGGATACACTCACGGAATACATACTTATTTAAAAGAAACAAACAAATACCAATAAAATAATAAATATCAACTAATGTTCATAACAACATATGAAACAAATAAAAAGTAAAAAATACACACATACAACAAAATAATAAATAATATCGACTAACTCAATGGCCCAGTGCTCCAGTATCATTTGTCGATATCATAGACAAATGATAAAACCAATTTATAGTGTGCCACAAATTTTAATTTACATGATATTACAGCAAAACAAAATCTCTTACAATCCCTCAAACGACGCGATGTAAGATTGACAAACATCGCGTTAAATTGTAAACTATTTTTCTTTTTAATAAAATCAATTATTTATTTTGTAAAACATAGATACCTATGTTTTACATTTTACAAAATAACTTTTAGTATCTGGAACTATACAGTTACAGATAATAAAATGTCATAAATATGTGCACTACGTTGTGCCCTTATATGGCGTACAAAACAATACAAATAAACAAGACACAAAAATTACATGGAATGTCAACAAAAAAAATATTCAATTTAAAAAACACGTATTTATTGGTATCTATTAAATTTGGAAGGGATTTATTCTATAAAAAAAACGATTTTTTCATAATAAATCGGAAATTATAATGCAATAAAATTGCAGACATTGTAATATATGTATATTACAATGTCTGCAATTTTCCAGTGACATCACTATGGTCTCTAGAGCGGTCTGTCTTATGGTTATTGGAACAGTCAGGGCAGCTTCACGCCATCAAACTTATTAGTTTGGCGAGTAAAATAATTGTAAAAAAGAACAAACATGTACTGTTTGAGAACGCTAAAAAAAGCTCCATGGTTATTACTGGTGTACCTATAACAAGACTTTGTTAAAGTTTAGTACTCTCTGGAGTATCACTATGTATTATATACGTTTAGCACCTATTATTAGATCCATGTTCCAACAGGATTGTAAATCATACCAACACGATTGACGAGTTAAAAAAACTACAGATTAGGTAAGGTTGATCCTAATCACCAAGAATGCAACCAATTCAACTTCAAATCTGCCGTCTCTAAACTTAATCAAAACCCAAAATCATCATCCAATTTTCCACGTACCAAACCAAACGTTCCGAAAAACACTTCTTCCAGCTTTATCTGCAATTGTTCGTTGTAAGTACACTAACTCTTCCAGCGAATTAATGGTTCATTACCTGTGAACCTTACCTTATGGAGAACAGCTGAGGAGTCTTTACGATGCTTTTACAACTGCTCCGGCGCTTGCTAGCCCGCTGAAAGTTATGCTCTCCTAGTCTTCAAAGTGTCTTATGTAATTGTGTTTTAGAAATATAATGGCTTCGGTTACGGCTGTGGGTTTTACAGCTCTTTTAGAAGGGTTTTTACTGGTAGCTGGTTTGTTTTGAATTGGGTTTAGAAACTCGAACACCATTGAGAAAAAGCAATACTGTTTGATAATGTTTTCCGAGTTAATAGTGTCTGGGATGAAGAGGAGTATTTTAAGTAAAAGTCTAAATTTACTAATTTAGACTTTTACTTAAAATATTCCACACTAACCGATTTTTCCTATTTTCAAGAAGATCTTGCATTCAACATCCAGAGAGAGCAGTGGTGGCTGAGTGGTAACAGCCCCGATTTACGAATTGTAGGTCGCGGGTTCAAATGCAGGTAGACAGCATTACCTTGTTTAATTTATTTCATCACAACTGCTCTCAAAACAGTGAAGGAAAACATCGTAAGGAAACCGGGATGTCCTAGAACCTAAAATTCGAAGACATGTGACATTCACTAACCCGCACTGGGCCCGCGTGGTGGATTATGGCCCGTTCAATCTCCTAGAGAGGAGGCCTGAGTCCTAGCAGTGGGAACATTAAAAGGCTGATTATGCTTATGCTATTATGCTTGCATTCACATTGCAGTCGAAAACTGACAAAAAGACTTACCTATTCCCTACATTTTTGCAACTTGAATTTGAACACTTTTATGTAACGAGATCTTGCCTTTAAACTTCATAACTACCCATTGAAACTCCGCCCGAACAAATTTGAAAATAACCGACTATCATTCTCCAAAAGAAACAGAAAAGTTGTCCCTAAATTACAAAGACAACACTAACCACCACAAAAAAGGATCAAGGACATCAGGCTAATCGTTTCTCGAACACCGAACCTCACATGACGAGACAAAGATTACGTCGTGCCACAGTGTAAGATAAACAGCTAAACAATAGACGGGGCTTGACAAAAAGCATGATTGATAGTCTGTGGCCTGACATTGACAGCTGTGATCGATCAACAGTGATTACTGGTTATAATGTGGTGATAAATCTATGGGTATATGAGACCGAGGAAGAGGTTAAGTGCGTGTTGACGGATGGAGGGTTTTTCAGTTGGGTTATGTCCGATGGTTTGTTTTATTTAAAACGTGAGGTAGTTTTAATTCAGGCGTTACTTTGCGGAAATCCATTTTAAATTTGAAACAATATATCTAGTTTTAATTTCCGCGAATATTAGTGGGTTGCAGGTAGGCACCTCCCTCCCGCCCGCTATATTATGCACATGCAAGATTACTGGGCAAATGCAAGGATTTTAAGCACATGCAGGAAGGCAATGCAAAACCCAACACCATTACCGACACGTGTTTCGCCTCTCCACGAGGCATCCTCAGGGGACGTGTTGACTCGCTGACCGTTGAGTTGCTGAATGTTGACTTAACTTGACTCTTTCCTTTGGTAGGCCGTAACTGTGGAACGGACGTAACAGTTTTAGCGGAAATTATATACATATTCACGTAAATAACACTGGTCAACTAGGTTTTTGACACACGGATTCTGTATGCATTCTATTCTTACTTTAGTACCTGCCCCCATTAGAAAACTCTAACATAATTCTAACACACATTGAGCTCGTCAATAAAGCAAATATTGGGTATTTCACTCATCCAACGCGTTCTTGTATTTAGATATTAGGCTAATTTATTTTTAATTGCATTGAATGTGTGTACATTTCATATGCACGGTGGTATTTTGCTATACAACTTTGCTTCTTCAAATGTAAAACTTTTCTTGCCGAGCCTAGTTCTCATCTAAGCTAGCTCAAGGAGAGATACGTTGGGTTACTTGTTTTACTTTAGTAAACGTAAAACGTTTATTAAGAGTTCACTTAAAGTAATGGTTGATTATTTCTCAATATGCAAAGGAAGTGCATCAATAATCCTTTTTTTATGCGAAATCATCAAATGACTTCTCCCGCTCTGAGTGGAGCGGAAGGGAGTATCAGACTCTTACTGACTAAAAACCCACCTGTGGTCCTTCTTGTGCCCTTTGCGTTCCAGGGCCGCGGTGACTCTTTCGAACAAATTCCGCAACCCTAGCAGGCACTGACCCTATGGAGCCCCGTCTTCTTTGCTGACGGCTGTTTGAGGCGCGTGTGGAACACGACGCGCCGTCGACTCGGGCCTGGTTGCTATCGGACGGCGAGCCACCCATAGCTCGCCATCCGCAGGCCCGCGCCTACGCCCTGCGTTTCCTGACGCCTGGGGCGTCTTCTTCTGTTGCATCAATCAGCCTATATAACAGTTTTAGCCATGAATGTGCACCTCCTGTCAAAGTCAGCATTGAAATTTCATTGGACCGGTAAAGCGGTGTTATCGTTTTAATTTTGGGGATTTCCATGGCTCATCAATGTAAGGATTGGGCGCCTCATATATGCTGCACGACATAAGTAAGAAATTTCCTATCTTGGGCAAAAGAAGGGCCATATATAGCTTTCAGAAATCCCAAGTTTTGGAAATGATCCTAAAGCCCGGGAGACGTCGTCTTTCTGCCTGATTTATTGCAATGACATAAATATGATGTCGACTGTAAAATATTCAAATGTTTGGCCTACAATACAACCGCATCCCCATAGTGCTGATTTTCATTGGTAAATCAGTACTAGCAAGTGCCAAATCAAACAATTGCTCAGGAATTAATACCTCCAATTTACCTTCGTGCAGTGCAATTATAGATGAAATTCATGATCCATCCTTTATACTGTTACGAGCTTCGGGTTCGTTACAATTAAAAACAGCCGATTAAACAACCAAAAATGACACTTTAATTTACACCACACTTATTACACTATAACTCACTAATCACAAAACACAATCGCACTATTAATCACTTGAGTTCGCAGTCGAAGATCGCTCTCGAAGTTATCACTTGTATCGCAATTCCAATACTGACTCGGTCGGCTCATGTGCCGGCCTTATATAGGGCGCCGAGTAGAACTCCAGAAAGTTCGCGTACATATCGGTCGCGACCGACTAAGGTCCGAGAATTCTAGCATAGAAAAATCGCGAAGGTCCTTGACTTCAATAGTTCTGCTACTCGATACTAGATGGCGCTAGTAGTACCGAATGCAACCATCTTCGTTGTTTAATTCTGGCGCGCAACACTGCCCCCTCCTAAGACATGCTCGTCCCGAGCATTATCAGCGCCATAATAACGCGCCAGACGATCAACATGAACAATCTTAGGAGCGCTTCTTGTACTTTTCTGTATACGGTAGGTTACGTCATTGATCTTTTTCACAATCCGGTACGGTCCGTCCCACTTAGCTTGAAGCTTAGGAGATTTCCCTTTGCTGCGAACTGGATTGTGCAACCACACTAGTGAACCTTCCTCGAACCCTTTATTGTTCATTTTGCGGTCATAGCGGGTTTTCATCTTTTCAGACATTTGCTGGCCCGATTGTCTGACGTGCTCATGAATGTCGTTCATTTTGTTCCGCAAGTCATTCGCATAATCGGTTATACTGCGTGGGGCATCAGGTGGTATTCCGGTGATCAGGTCTGCAGGTAGCCGCAATTCTCTTCCAAAGTTTGCGAAAGCTGGTGTCACTGACGTGCTTTCATGAAAAGCACTTCGGTATGACAGCAAAAACGGTTGTATGTGCTTGTCCCAATCCCGTTGCCGGTTTTCCACAACTTTGGCCAGATATCTCTCCAATGTCTGATTAAATCGTTCTACCATCCCATCCGATTGTGGGTGGTAAGAAGTTGTCCTCGTTTTATGAGTACCCATAACTCGGCAAGTTTCCTGGAATATTTGAGACTCAAAATTCCTTCCTTGATCGCTGTGAATCTCCAAGGGTACTCCAAAACGACAGAAGACTTCATGAACTAGTTTATCCGCAACTGTTGAAGCTTCTTGGTTTGGAATGGCGAAGACTTCCGGCCACTTAGTGAAATAATCCATAACCACCATGAAATACTTGTTACCACTTTCACTTTCCGGAAACGGTCCCGCAACGTCTAGCGCTATCCTTTCCCATGGTGCACCAACATTGTACAATTTCAATGCACCTCTGCTACGAGTCTGAGGTCCTTTTACAGCCGCACAACTTGTACACTTGCGACACCAGTCCTCTACATCGTCACGACAGTGGACCCAGTAAAACCGTTCCCGTATCTTCAGTAGAGTTCGTTTAACTCCCATATGGCCTCCTGAACAACCATTATGGTACAGCTGTAGAACATCCGGTACTTTAGCTTTAGGGACAACCATTTGCAAATGACAGTTGTCTCCCCGAGCATTTTCCCATTTACGGCACAGGACTCCATCCTGAATCACTAAGCTGTCCCATTGGGCCCAATAGCATTTTGTGATTGAACTCATCGCTGAGACATCACTCCACGTAGGCTTCGGAGCACTGGCCTTCATCCACTCCAAAATCGGCTTGATGTCCGAGTCTTCCCGCTGTGCACATTGTATGCTTTCCTTCCACTCGTTGCTGAGGTCTGTCTTGAGCATCCTCACAGGCACGACTTCTTTATCCTCTTGCCTCGTATAATGCTTGCAGACTTCTGAGCATGGTCCTCTTGACAATACCTCTGCGTTGCCAGGAGATCTCCAGCTATGACCTTCGACCACCAAGTCGTACTCTTCCAACCGCTGTGCGCGATTGTCAGCCGCTCTACCTGCTAGAGGTCGGCTATCTACCCTTTGAGCAGTTCGCTTTGGGCAACTGGACCTCAAGTGGCCCCTTTCACCACAGCCGTAGCATCTAGGACTGCGCCCTTTAAAATGGTCACGAACTGTAGCCGCTGCAACCTCCCTGACGCAATGGGAACGATAATTCTGCCGCACAGCTTCAACCTCCAGTGCATGTGCCAAGGCGTCTTTAAGCTTCTCGTGGTGCCCGAGCCTCACGGCAGCTCTAACTTCAAGGTCGCGGATGCCATCAATGAAAGTCTGCACCAGGTTCCCTTGAATGAGCGCAGGTACAGACTGGTATGCTTTTCGGACCAGCTTCTCCACCTCAAGGGCCCACTGCTGCAGGTTTTCACCGCTGCGTTGCACGCGATCCTTCAGCTGTGCCCGAAACACGTGTTCCAGATGAGCGTCGCCATACCTAGATTCCAACGCCTCAAGGAGCTGCTCATAAGTCACTTCCTTGCCGAGAGCTTCCAGAACAGTTAAGGCCTGGTCCCGCAGACCTAGTGTGAGGGCAGTCATGGCCTGATTTTTATTCCACCCGTTCGCCTGCATAACGGCCTCAAATTGTATTTTGTAGGCCGACCAGGAAGATGTTCCATCGAACGGCGGCACTTTGAATCCCCGTGGCGAAGGAGTAGTTGCTACGGAGGTTGCGATTCCATCTCCTATTTTAAGGTTGTCCAGCGTTTTCCTCACGTCAACTATCACGTTGTCCACTCGATGATTAATTTGGTCGATTCGTGATTCAGCTTCCGTCAGGCGGTTCTTGTGCTGAACCACCTTATCTTTAACAATCTTAATTTCTTTGCCGAAAGTGGCATGCAGATCCTTCATGAGGAACATCTGCTCTTCCTGGCGGCGCGCCTGCTCCTCCTTGTCACGTTGGAGCTGTTCTTCCAACCGACGGGCCTGTTCCTCCTGGCGGCGAGCCTGTTCTTCTTGGCGGCGAGCCTGTTCTTCCTGGCGACGGGCCTGTTCTTCCTGGCGGCGGGCTTGTTCCTCCTTATCACGCTGCAGCTGCTCTTCTAAACGACGGGCCTGTTCCTCTTGTCGGCGGGCCTGTTCCTCTTGTCGGTGGGCCTGTTCCTCCTGGCGGCGGGCCTGCTCCTGCAGCATCAGCATCAGAGCAGCAAAGTCTGGTGCTGATGATGATGCTGGAGCGGCGGTGGACGGGCCGGCCTCTAAGGTCGCCAGCTGTCTCTCCATAGCCTGCGGCGTTGCACTTCCAAAACGCCTCTGGTCCGTCTCTTGCTGGCGTTGACTACGGGTACGGATACCCTCCGTGTCGTCCTTTGGTAGAATCGGCATCTTTTAAATCCACTCTTCTGACACCAATTGTTACGAGCTTCGGGTTCGTTACAATTAAAAACAGCCGATTAAACAACCAAAAATGACACTTTAATTTACACCACACTTATTACACTATAACTCACTAATCACAAAACACAATCGCACTATTAATCACTTGAGTTCGCAGTCGAAGATCGCTCTCGAAGTTATCACTTGTATCGCAATTCCAATACTGACTCGGTCGGCTCATGTGCCGGCCTTATATAGGGCGCCGAGTAGAACTCCAGAAAGTTCGCGTACATATCGGTCGCGACCGACTAAGGTCCGAGAATTCTAGCATAGAAAAATCGCGAAGGTCCTTGACTTCAATAGTTCTGCTACTCGATACTAGATGGCGCTAGTAGTACCGAATGCAACCATCTTCGTTGTTTAATTCTGGCGCGCAACAATACGTAATAAGAGAGGAATATAATCAAATTTGCTGATTCAAGTTGTTTTATATCATGATCTGTTTCGTGACTAAAGCATTTAATCATCAATCATTTAATAATAAATCTGCTTGGATTTTTTGGATATTTCAAAGCAAATTTATGAGTAGTATAAAGTTTTGGTTAATATACTCGTATATTACTTAAAATACATTTTCTACAATCACACCTCAACTTCCTTTCCGAAAATCTGTCAGTCATTAGCGACGATTATGTACAAAGGCGTTATCAGGTCATTTCAACCATTGAAAAATCGTAGCAGTCCAAATGGAGACCTCGTACATTTGCAGTTTATAGTTGGACATTTGTAAAGGACTAATCTTAAGCTAAATACTCAAAAATTGTAACACAAGGCTTAAAAATGTATTTCTAAAATTTTGCCAATTTTTTTTTTCTATTTCATCTATACTTTATATTATAAAGAGGTAACGTTTGTGATGTTGTGAATTTGTGACGTTGTAAGGGGTAATCTCTGTATCTACTGAACCGATTTTCAAAATTATTTCACCAATATAAAGCTACGTTATATTTTATATAGCCTAGTAATATCGTATTGCCACGGGAACGGGAACAACGCGGGTGAAACCGCGGGGCGCTGCTAGTACAAAATAAAGACAAAAATGTAATTCATAATTCGAGACTATATTCTGCGTTGAAATATCACGTGGCGTCATATCTACATAGAAAGTGTACTATTGTGAGTAAGCCCCAGTCTTAAATGCTGATGCCCTTCTCATTTTCCACAAATTTTTAAAAGCAAAAAAAAATGAGCGCATCAGTTTTATATTTAGCAACATTTAAAGTGACTGATGGATTAAAACTAACACCATTTTTATACAGAAAACATGCCTATTGAATGTCAAAGTACAAATAGACCACGGCAGTTTTTAGTACTTGTCTATGTTCACAGTATATACTAATTTGTAGGTTACAATATGTACATTTATGTGGGCCAGCAACACTATCATGCCAGCAACGATTTGCTGCGATTCTTCTAGCACGATAAGAATGGACTGGCGTAGTGCATGAGTTAGAAAACTATTTCTTTTTTACTTCATTTGGCACACACAATGTAAAAATAAAATAAATAAATAAAAAGAACTTAATTTTTAACCGAATTTCAAAAAAGGAGTACCTATGTTCTCAAGTCGACTCTATTTTGTTGTTGTTGTTGTGTTTATTACCTCGTAAAAATTTACTGGGTGTACCGATTTTGATGATTATTTTTACATCCAAAAGCTAGTGCTCGTCATGTGATCGTATTTGAGTTAGTTCTGACCTAGTATTTGAGTTGTCGCTAATAAGCCGTGGCTTCGACTACATTGATGACGTTCTCATCTCAGTTGTCGAAGTAAAATGAAAAAAAAAAAAAACTGTGTACGATTGTTTGGAAGAGTATTTAAGTATTTCGTGTTCCTTTCTAGTTTGATGAAGAACGGAAAAAGTAAACGGAACTCTTCAATAAATGATAGCAAATCTTATTCAGATTTCTGAATTATTGTTTACAGCAGTTTATAATACGCACATAATACGTACGCTGTAACTGGTACGTAAACTGTAGGGTATAAGTATAAAATAACTTTAACCTCAAGACTGGCAGGTTCCTCACAAATTCAGCCTGCTTATTCCTGGTAACGTAATCTAAGTGTGATTGTATGCACACAGTATAGGTAGTCTGAACAGTGTATGCACACAGTATAGGTAGTCTGAACAGTGTATGCACACAGTATAGGTAGTCTGAACAGTGCAATGCTAAACGTTTGTGGCTCAGAGAACACTAAGATGTGGAACGTTCCTGGATTTGTATTTGACCTCTGGCTGCTGGATAAAGGTGTGTTGTATTTACTAGTCTGTTAGTAAGAGAAGAAAAGGTTATTAGTGAATTCCTTTAAAAATACTAGATCAGTAATCGTGTACATGTGAATGGCATTTATTATTTACTGGCAGCGCTTTACGGTTCGTCCCGTGTAGTTCCCATTCCCGTGGGAATACGGGAATAAAATATAGCTTATGTTACTCGCTGATAATTTAGTTTTCCATTGGTGAAAAAATGGTTGAGATTGGTCCAGTACTTTGGAGCTTATTCTGTACGACCAAACACACAAAAACAAAAAAAAACTTTATAATACTACATAATACAGATTTACTTACGTACAGTATTGGAACGCAGGCGGTTTTTTACCAGTCAACCTTTGGGTCAAATTAGACTACACTGTGGTAGGTATACTTACTTTGAACTCTTCCTAATTGACTGGATGGATTTCATAACATTTTTGGGGTGTTTTTGAGTGGGCCCCTGAATGGTTCATATTTACACTTGAATCGGGTTGCCATAACTAAATCCATGAATGTTAATGAAGAATGGCTGAATATCACTAAATTACCAAATGAACGTCATGACATGGAAAACTCAAGTTTTAATAGAAATTGAGATGGTCTAAGACTTCCCGTACATCGAATCTTCACGACATGAAGCAGCGAGAAATGTCAATTAGCGCTGTTCTCAAACTCTGAAGTACACGTAATAATTATTTAACTCTCCACCACATCACTGAAAAAAAAAACAGGAAATATTAAATTATTTTCCCCACCGACCCTTAAAAAAAAGCCATAAAATACGAACAAAATTATCAGGAACGCATTAAATAACACACCCCGAATCTAATAAAACAACAATCATATTCGAATTCTTGGCGAACAATAATAATAAGAAGAAATAAAAAACTGTAATAATAAAATACCAATAACGGTTATTAAGGATAGAATTCTTCTAGAAAAAAAAAAATACTGCCACAATGTGCTCCCTTCGGCCGTGATATTAAATTTTATCATTCTAGTAGCCGCTTCCAAATATCTTTGTTAAACAGAGCATGAGAGAATTGCTCCGTGTAGTTTTTCAGGCAGAATTTATTGCTAAGTTGGAACAACTGGCATGTATTACATTTTTATAATTAGAGTTTAATCTGTTGTGAGGTGAGGGTGAGGTGGTAATGCAATTTCTGCCTGTATTTTGCACAGTTCTGTATACAGGGTTTTCGCATAAAGAGAATGAATGACATGAAAAAATTTGGTCTGCTCACTTAGTATGTGAGTGATTTTAGGATGTTTTTTTCTTCTGTAGCTGAATAGGTAGTTAGTGACACAACATACACACAATGTCATTTAAAAATATTATTCCTTACAAGTTTCCGCCCGCGTCTTCACCCGCGTGGATATCGAATATTATCTTAAAGGATGTATTGTCGATTTGTCGAGATGAAAAAATCCTATGTTTTGAAAATTTGGGCTAACTGTGTTTAAAATTTCATCCAAGTATGTTTAGCGTTTCAGACGTGAAGAAGTAACAAATAAAAACTTTTTTTTTTAACTACGTGTTTATATATCATTGTTGATCAAAAAACATTTCATAAGTAGAAAAATAAAGGCAATAAGAAAATAATGTATGAGTGAGTCTCATAATAAACATCATGATGAACTAGTTTTCCTTAATAAGGTTTCCCTAAAGGGACCTAAAAGACTAATATTGAGTTACTAAGACATTTCAGCGTAAACGAGACATAATTCGTTTTGCTACAATTTCCTTGAAAAGTGTTCGAGGAACAACTAAAATGCGATATTTCGTCGTGGAATTGAGACTTTGTAAAAGAAGAATTTTATTTAAATTTTCATTGAAGCGAAAACGCCTAATACCTCCACTATACTACCCAGTAATTAACATCAAAAACTCAACGTTGGATACGCAGACATAATATTAGCGTTATAATTTATAAATAAAATAGCTAACTATTGTAATTATTGTCGTATGGAAATCGACTTTTTGACAGATTGCGACTGATTCCACTATTTAACCAAAAAAAAAACATTTTTGCGTGTCACAAAAAAAAGATAACAAATTATAAAATTTGCAAATGAAAATAATATATCTAGTTTTAATTTCCGCGAATATAATTATCTTAAGAACATGTTTGAGTGTTATAAAAGTTCATCTTCTTCTTTTGGAGTCGATGGTTTCTTGACGATTTTTTTTGGGCCCAGAACGTAGCTACGTTAATTGAAGCATCTGTGGCATTAATTGAATCCCCCAAAGTACAGGTTCATGGGCACTTGGGGCACAGGGCACTCCAATGTGTGGCTCATGTTCTGAATAGGAGCTCCGCATTCACACTGAGGATCCGACGGGTCTATGACTATGACACCCCATTTCACCAGGTTGTGTTGCAGCGACCTACCTGATTGCGCAACCGATTCAGTGCCTTCCATACATGCCACTGCAGATCATGTCTAGGTGGCAGATGTTCCTAGGGTAGCAAGTAGTTGGGTGATGGTGGATGGTGTTCTTCCTACAGCTTGGTTCTCGCATTCTAAAGTGCGTTGGGTGGGCGGTCTTGAATGGCGTCCGTGCGACGAAGAAAACTTTTCCGGCCCCCCCTTTTTTTCTGGATGGGAAATCATGAAATGAATCCTCCCGCTCTGGGCGGAGCGGAAGGGAGTGTCAGACTCTTACTGATTAAAACTCATCTGTGATCCTTCTTGTGCCCTTTACGTTCCAGGGCCGCGGTGACTCTTTCGAACAAATTCCGCAACCCTAGAAGGCAATGACCCTATGGGGCCCCGTCTCCCACTCTTCCGGCACTTAAGCCTGTACTGTCATAGAACTGAAATTAGTTATTAGTATTATATTTAAAACACGCACGGTTATCCTTTAATATGATTTTGAAGTGGAGCTTTGAGGCGAAAAATGAGATTTTCAGGTGGTTCTAGTACAGACATATTTAAAAAATTGGTTGGATAGAAAAAAAATACTAAACTGAAAAAAAAATCGCTACTTTAAAGGAAAAAAAATACAAGGTAAAGGGAAAATGGTGTTCTTGGTAGTAGCTGTAACACAAAAACTAGACGTGATCAAAACGAAACAAATAATTATGTCTTTGCAATTGCAAAATTAGTAAGCAGATTCCTTGTGGAAAAATCTTGTCGACTAGTGTTTCAATTCATTAGCAAAAAGCCTAACGATCATTGGCACAGAATGACTAGAAATTTTGGCATTTTCTACCAATCAACTTTATTCTAATCATCGGTTATATTATATTCTTTACACAAAAGTTTAAATTATAGAATCGGCAAAAAAACCTAGTGCCTTTAACTCAGTTGACTTCGACATCCTCTTAGGAATCCTATCCTCCCTTAATATCTCTGTACCAGTAATTGAGTGGTTCAAATCTTATCTTCGGGGCCGCTCGCAGTCTGTTCGATCAGATGAGGATTCCTCTGAATGGTGTGATTTAGCTGCGGGTGTTCCTCAAGGTGGCGTCCTTTCTCCTCTTCTCTTCTCAATTTTTATAAATGCTATCACAAAGGTCCTGACTTCTAACTATCATCTCTATGCAGACGACTTGCAGTTATATCGACATTTTAAAGTGGGTGAACTGGATGGAACTGTGGCGGCCATCAATGATGACCTTGAAAATATCAACAGGTGGGCTAAATCTTTTGGACTTTTAGTAAACCCATCAAAATCTCAAGCGCTCATTATTGGTGGCAGATACATGCTTAACCTATTAGATTACCGGACTCTGCCGCCAGTAGTATATGACTCGGTGCCCATTGTCTATTCCAAGAGTGCTAAAAACCTAGGCGTCCATATTGACACTAACCTCTCTTGGGAGGTTCACATTGGTGAGGTTAGTAAAAAGGTTTTCTACTCTTTCCAGTCTCTTAAACGTCTCCAAAAATTCCTACCATTTCAAACTAAGGTCAGCCTTGCTCAATCTCTGCTTTTACCGCTCATAGACTATGCGGATGTCTGCTTTCTAGATGCAACGGAGGTACTCCTAAACAAACTCGAGCGGCTGCAGAACTTGTGCATTCGCTTTATTTTTGGGCTCCGCAAATACGACCATGTGTCAGAATTTCGGACCAAATTGAAGTGGCTGCCAATTCGGCGTCGGCGAGATACCCATATCTTATCCCTTCTCTACTCTATCCTACACAATCCTAATTTTCCTGAATATCTTCGTGAACGCTTTGAGTACTTCATTCCGAGGGGTAAACCCTGTCGCACTGCCACTTCTCTTCTGCTTCGTACTCCGCGTCACACTTCCAGCCGCTATAATGGCTCCTTCTCAGTTACTGCAGTACGTCTCTGGAACTCTCTTCCACACCCTGTACGCGACAGCCCTTCTCTTGATGTCTTCAAGAAGAAAATTAAAGAGCATTTCCTTTATAACAATAATAATAATAATAGTTTTATTTCAGACACAAAGTATCCATATGGTGTTAGTAAACAAAAAGATAACTTATTACCTAGTGTTAGTAAAAATCAACCTCCGCACAAACTGCTGTACTATCGGAGAGCCGCAGCTCTCAGCTACAGTTTTCAGGATGCTGTTCTGACTGACCCTCACTCTCCTCAGTAGCGACGCCGTTTTTTTGCGTATAATCGCATAGAACCCGTCTGTGTGGGCTTGCGCAAACATTTCCGACGCACTACAGTACCGAGGTAGCCTCAACAGCATCCTGAAAGCATTGTTATATTGGACGCGCAGGACATCCAGCGACCTCTTAGCATAATTGACCCATAGACTGCCCGTGTACAAACTTTGGCAATAAGCCTTGAAAAGTGTTATTTTTACTTGGTTTGTACACCGCGCAAATCTACGGTACAACATATTGCTACGGACCGCTAGAGCCCTACGCTCCCTCTCAATGTCTACATCGTCCCTGAGGTCAGCGGCAAGACAATGCCCTAGGTATTTGAAAGTTGATACCCTGTTAATTTTTGACCCATTCACGAGCAACTCGGGTCCTTCTCCACGGCGTTTGCCGCTGACCTCAAAGACCATGTATTCACATTTCTTCACGTTATATATTAATCCATGTGCGGCAGCGTAGGCCTCACACGTTTTAATCATCTGTTTGATTGCTCCCGCCGACGGACCCAGCAGCACCATATCATCTGCATAGCTGATGTTGTTAATTCTAACCCCATCAACACTGCATCCGACACGCATGCTGCTGAGTGCGACTATCAGGTCATCCACGTATAGGTTGAAAAGCCTGGGAGACGTCAGACCACCCTGTCTCACCCCGCACTCCAACCTAAACGGCTCAGAGACTGTATCATCCCATTTCACCTGATTGATTTGGTTACCATACCAATACTGGAATATCCCACATATTTCCGCAGGTATACCCCTGTCTCCCATCTTTCTCCAGAGCATATCGTATGAAACAAGATCGAAAGCCTTGGAGAGATCAAGGAAACAGGCGTACACTGGCGTACCGCGATCTTTATAATATTGAACGGTATGCTTGAGACTTAAAATAGCACTTTCAGTTGATAGTCCTGGACGAAACCCGAACTGTGCATCATGAAGATGAATGTAATTACTTAGGTAAGAATCAAGCATACCGTCCAACACCTTGGCTATTATAGTCGCAAGAGAAATAGGACGATAGTTACCTCTGTCCGAGATGTCGCCTGTCCTGTTTTTCACAATGGGAACCACGATGGTCTTCATTAGATTCGCAGGTAGGTACGCGTGACTAATACACATTGTGAAAAACATAGACAAGACTCGCGGCAGATGGACACCCGCATGCCTCAGGTGCTCAATGCTGAGCCCATCATGTCCTGGAGATTTGCCTCGCTTCATGTTGTTAATGATGCTACGTACTTGCTTGGTTGAGAAACGTATCAGAGGTTTCGCGCCAGGACGGATGGGCCCATCATCACTCACCATGATTGAGGGACCGAGAGGGGACCGAACTTTGAAATGGTCCTTGAACACATTCGCTATTCCCTTCTTATCACTTATCCCTTCCACACACGCAGAGAGGCCAGGCTTCGCATCCAGGTTCCCAGTGGACTTCCAGAATTCAGCGAAATTTTTACTAGCTCGTTGTTCTGCCAGCCTATCCATTACAATTTGCTCAGCGTGGTTTTGACAAAATTTTAGTCGACTTTTGAAAACTTTTCGCTTCTCGTACATTTCATCATAAACCAGGCCCGACGAGGGACGATTGTTTAGTATCCAGGTCTGAAAGCTAGACCTGGCCTCGCGGTGGGCATATCTTACATACTCATTCCAACCACACACTCGCTTACCTCGTCTCGGTCCCCCCCCAGATGTCCCTTTAGATTGCCTCGCCGCCTCACATAGGATTTCTACAATTTGTTCATACAAATTGTCCAGAATAACTCTATGCTCAGCCAAACCGCATGATCCAACGCTGCACCTTTCAAACTCATGGGGAAAATCAACGTCTCGCAACTTACTACTACATAGATTCTGATAAGTTTGCGTTTCAGGCTTAGATCTTTCACCCCAAAAAACAGAATTGCGGCCAGCACCCCCAGACATCAATTTAGGTCTCACCACTTCGAAGTCACACTCCAGATGCATCGGAAGATGATCCGAGACGTAAACATCCTCCGATACACTAACATTTTCGATTGTGTGCCAAGCTGAAATAGATACCACACAGTGATCTAACCATCTCCTGCTTCCGTGCGCATCACTTATAAAAGTGTAGGTATCACTGTCAACTCCCCTTTTCTTTACATCAGCACACACCCCGGATTGATCAGAACAGAAATTCATTAGTTCTTTATAGAACAATTCATGGGGGTGAGCGTTGAAATCACCCAATATAAAAACATTCTCTACCTCACAGCTTGCTATGGTAGCACTAATCTCACTTAATACATCTGTAAACATTGGTAAGTTATCTGGACAATTTGTAGGCATGTATACAGAAAATACAATAATAGTACGACCCTTTGTCGTTGCTGTGATGGCCACTAACCGCGGACTGCTACAGTCAACAACCGAGACCTTCTCGAAAATGCCCTTCCTCCAGAGAATGGCCACCCCCCCCATGGGGTCTTCCTCTCAACAAGCCCTCAGCAGTGTCAACAGCTGACTTGCCCGTACAGTCAAAGTCAGGGCTTATTGTTCCTAACATTGGAATGTCATGGGGAAGCAGCCACGTCTCCTGCAGGGCAACCAAATCAGAACATACACATAAATCCTTAATATTATCTATGGAACGTTTAACCGACTTACAATTAAAACTAGTTAACTTAAGATATTTATTACAAGTTTTTCTATCCATAACTTACGATATTAATTGACTATAACTTTAGACTCCTGAGATTTTGTTCGATACATAAAATGTATAAACCGCCTAAACACAATTCCATCAGGCCACAGTTCATTGTTCAAAAACAAGTCTGCCTTGTGCTTGGAAACATATAATTTATACGCATTATACTTTCTAAATGACTTCATATTAATCTTTTTTAATGTTACAGTTTCACTTGTCTTGTCTTTAATATAACGAATAATGTCATCCTCACTTGCTTCTGTACTAACGTTGCTGTGATGGCCACTAACCGCGGACTGCTACAGTCAACAACCGAGACCTTCTCGAAAATGCCCTTCCTCCAGAGAATGGCCACCCCCCCCATGGGGTCTTCCTCTCAACAAGCCCTCAGCAGTGTCAACAGCTGACTTGCCCGTACAGTCAAAGTCAGGGCTTATTGTTCCTAACATTGGAATGTCATGGGGAAGCAGCCACGTCTCCTGCAGGGCAACCAAATCAGAACATACACATAAATCCTTAATATTATCTATGGAACGTTTAACCGACTTACAATTAAAACTAGTTAACTTAAGATATTTATTACAAGTTTTTCTATCCATAACTTACGATATTAATTGACTATAACTTTAGACTCCTGAGATTTTGTTCGATACATAAAATGTATAAACCGCCTAAACACAATTCCATCAGGCCACAGTTCATTGTTCAAAAACAAGTCTGCCTTGTGCTTGGAAACATATAATTTATACGCATTATACTTTCTAAATGACTTCATATTAATCTTTTTTAATGTTACAGTTTCACTTGTCTTGTCTTTAATATAACGAATAATGTCATCCTCACTTGCTTCTGTACTAACGTTGGAAATAAACAACGGCACTTTGATATCCGCTGCCCGAAATCTACCGTCCGGCGCAGTTATAGCCGTTCCCTTCCTACTATCTAACCTATTTTGTTTATAACGCTTTTTCTGCACTACCTTCCATTCAGAGTCTGTAGTGACCACACCACCTACCATTTGTTCACTACTCACGTTTATATCACTCGAAACCTTTCACCGTCCTTTCACAATGACATAATATTAGTAGATATGTATGTATGTATATATATTTGTATTTATGTATGTAAATATATAAATCTATATTATCTAGTACACTGGATCCTACCCTCTATGCTGATCTCTCTCTATCACTCAAAGGTTTGCTGGAAGAAAACTCAACTTTGAGTTAAGCTCGCCCTTGTACATGCAATTTATTATGTATAATATATTATTAGTTATTTTGGTGTACAATAAAGAATTAAAGAAAGAATTAAAGAAAAAATATTTAAACCAGTATTTTTATGTTTAGACTTTTTTTGAGGCTATTTGGTATCAAACAATTATTAGTCTCATTGAGCAAAGATTAAATTAAAAAAAAAGTTGTCAAAGTTGCTGACTAAACTTTGTGACTTTTGATTCACGTTTTATTTGTTAGGTCAGTATGGGAAATTGGTTTATACAGGGTGAGAGGTAGTTGCGTTCATACGTTCCTTAAAATGTTTCGTAGGTACTAGAACTGCTTGCCAATGGTTTTGATCCTTAAAACTTGGGGTATAAGTTGAGTTGTTTTCGAGTTATCGATTTTGTTTTTAATTTCGCTGACTCACGACCTGATACTGCAAATGTTGGTATTTCACTCTGGATATAATATTCTGGATATTAAGTGATGTTTCTGATAACTTATGAATGAATAATCCCTTAAAATAACAATTTATAAAAATACACATACCTTTGAAATTTATGCATCGGAAAATTCAAGTATTTTTTTTTAGTTAGATTTATTCGAAATTCTATGAAACTGTTTCAATCTAACCAAGATGTTTCAAGAAATTTTCTCGAAATAAATGTTTGCCTTAATTTCTTTCACAGTGCCAACTCACAAGCAACCTCACTCTGCTTGCGTTCCTCTAAGTGATTCCAGTACTAAGATTCACAGCAATGAATATTTAAGCAGCCCATCTCACTTAGCTGACTTTAACAACATGCGTGAGACGAGACCAGATGCTCTCGCCTTTACTTGAAGATTAATGGCGCCGATATTGTGAACTTGGCTTTATAGTAACCCTTTTGTATTAATATTCAGGTATGTCAACTTTAGCTCTTTGGAATTGTATTTAGTAAAGTTATTTGAAAATATCGATTGTGGAAGTGCAATATCAGAGGGTATGTGACAGACCGCTTTTAGCGATGAGACCGCCAAGTGTTACAGACTGTTATTTTTAATTTGATTCCTTCTTGTTATTTATTATGGTGTACACAAATAGGTAGGTAATATATTTTGTTACCAGATAATTGTATAATTCGTAAGATTAACAATGGATCAATAGTCTTTAATAAAAACTAATAAAACTAAACTTACTTAGAGATACTTAGTTTTCTATTTAATCTATTGTACAGATAATTATGGCCCAGAAATGTAAAAAATAATATTTTTACAAAAACATAAATGACACATCACACACTTAAAAAAAATTAAAGATGTATGCAATAACAAAAACAGTTCAGGGCATCATGGTAAGTGACGCTTACTGTTTTTTGAATAACCTATACCAAAAAACAACTAAAATGTTGTCACTCAAAGGTATCTATTAACCATCAAAGGAAAACGCAAACCAATATAAACACACGCAAGTAAAATCCTATATATCACCCAACCATTTCAGTGATAGAAATGTACATTCAACCAAACTTTGGCCTAAAACCTAGTCTTAAAAATTCAGCCTAGGTAGAAAGGACACGAAGATTCAATTTCCCAATTACTGTGTTAAAATTCTAGACTTAAGCTGACTGTTCACTGGAGCGGAGCTGAGAGGAGCGGAACGGAGCCCAATATATACCAACCAAGATTCGAGATTCAATTTAGTCCGTCATTTAGATTTATGAAAAAACTAGCAGCACCCCGCGGTTTCACCCGCGTAGTTCCCGTTCCCGTAAAAATACGCGGGTAAAATATAGCCTATGTTACTCAGGGTGAATGTAGCTTAGTAATGGTGAAATAATTTTTGAAATCGGTCCAGTAGTTTTCGAGTTTATTCGTTACTAGCTGCTGCCCGCGACTTCGTCCCCGTGGAATCCCCGATTTTAAAACATTCTTGATCGCTGCTCCGCTCCTATTGGCTTAAGCGTGATGATATATAGCCTAAAGCCTTCCTCCATAAATGGTCTATTCAACCCAAAAATAATTTTTCAATTCGAACCAGTAGTTCCTGAGATTAGCGCGTTCAAACAAACAAACAAACTCTTCAGCTTTATAATATTAGTATAGATTTGTACATTTTTTTTTCTGTATCAAATCAATAAAAGTGAAGAAGATAAAGCTCGACGAAGTTCAACGGTGACATCACATTTCAATAAAAAGTGTAAGTACTCAATAATATGACTTTACGCGGGTATTTTGAAGTTTTAGTCATCGTGTATTGCAACGGGGATTTGCAACTACTTTACGGTGTCATACGATACCGGGAAACGGAACGGGGCTTTCGATTTCCTGAATTGATATCGCTCAAATTATTTGTCGCCTATAAATTAATCTCCTCCACACTATCTCACTCCGCATAAAGACACCGTCCGCACAACTCCGCTCCGCATTTTTTTTTTTTTTTTTTTTTTTTTTTTTTCTGGATGGGAAATCATCAAATGACTTCTCCCGCTCTGGGCGGAGCGGAAGGGAGTGTCAGACTCTTACTGACTAAAACCCACCCGTGATCCTTCTTGTGCCCTTTGCGTTCCAGGGCCGCGGTGACTCTTTCGAACAAATTCCGCAACCCTAGCAGGCACTGACCCTATGGGGCCCCGTCTTCATTGCTGACGGCTCTTTGAGGCGCGCGTGGAACACGACGCGCCGTCGACTCGGGCCTGGTTGCTATCGGACGGCAAGCCACCCATAGCTCGCCATCCGCAGGCCCGCGCCTACGGTGGCCGGGAATCGCCCTGCGTTTCCCGACGCCCGGGGCGTCTTCTTCTGTTGCGGCGGCTGGGGCGTGAGGTTTCCCTCTCACGCACGCGTTCCGCCTCCTCCTTCGCTAGCATTACTGCTTCGCAGAAGGAGGCGACCGCTTCCCATGCCTCCTCGCTCCGGACCATGGCTTGAACCAGGGCCGGACGCGAGAGGTCGCCGCCGCCGATCGCCTCGACGAGGACACGGCGGTGCTCCGCCCAAGCAGGGCAGACCTCCACTGTATGCTCCACCGTGTCCTCCGGACGATCCGCACAGTGTTGACACCCGGACGAGTCCTCCCGCTGGATCCGACACAGGTACCTCCCGAAACAGCCGTGTCCGGTGAGCACCTGCGTCAGGCGGAAGGTGAGGACGCCGTGACGTCTCTCCAGCCACGCCTCAAAGAGGGGACTTATCGCCGCAATAGTGGCGTGCCCAGCACTGGGTTGCGATAGTCGCTGTCTCCAAACCTCCGTGAGATCCTGCCGGAGCTCCGTCCGCTGCGCAGCAATTTGCCGCGGCAGCAGAGTTTCACCCCGGCTTAGCGCCTCCACGCGCAACGCGTAGACGTGCGCGAGGGCTCTCGCCTCCAGATCCCACGGCAGCAATCCGGCAAGGAGATTCGCCGCCTCGCCAGAGACCGTGCGGTATCCCCGGACTAGCCGAATGGCCATGACCCTCTGGGCCGAGACCAGGTGGCGCGCTGGCAGTCGCCTTAGCGACAGCGCCCACACTGGGGCCCCGTAAAGGGCCATGGACCGCACGATCCCCGCGTACAGCCTCCGGCAGGAGGCGATTGGGCAAGAGCCGCTTGAAGGCAGCCCCGGCCCGCCCCAGTTTGGGGGCCAAACGTCGGAAATGCTCCGCGAAGTTCCACCGGCTGTCGAGGACGAGACCCAGGTACCTCATCGTTGACCCGACGCCGATGTGAACCCCTCCTACCGTTAGCTGGGGTCCCGGTGGTGGCCGGTTCCGAGAGCCATGAAAGCACATGGCCTCGGACTTGTGCAGGGCCACCTCGAGACCCAGTTGCCGGATTCTGTCAACGACTATCGCAACCCCGCGTGTCATCAACTCAGCCGCCGCCTGGTGCGACCCCCCTTGCGCCAGAACCAGCGTGTCGTCAGCGTAGCAGACTACGCTGACGCCGCGAGGGAGGTCGGCGCGCAGCACCCAGTCGTAGCCGATGTTCCACAGGGGCGGCCCCAGAACCGAACCCTGTGGAACACCGCACGACATCTCTCGCCGGTTCCACTCTCCCCGGTGACCGGGGTAGATGACGGCTCTGTCCGTCAGATAGTCCTCAACCACGCGACGGAGGTAGTTTGGCACCCGGTGATACCGGAGTGCCTCCCTGATGCAACTCCAGGGCAGGGAATTAAAGGCGTTGGCGATGTCAAGGGACACCGCCACGACCACCCCACCCCGGGAAATCGCCTCCCCCGTCGTGAGGGCTCTCACGCGCATGATGGCGTCCACCGTCGAGCGCCCTGTGCGGAAACCAAACTGATTCTCCGCCAGATCCGGCCCAACTCTCACCAAGTGCTTGACGAGGCGGTTTGCAATGACTCTTTCAAAGAGCTTGCCCACCTCGTCAAGCAGCACGATGGGCCGGTATGCGGACGGAGAGTCCGCGGGGCGCCCTGGCTTCTCAATGAGGACCAGTTTCCCCGTCTTCCAGCGACTTGGGAACTGGCCCCTCTCCATGCACGCGCTTAGGAGCCCACGTAGTCGAGGCCCGAGAGCCTCCGAGGCCAGGACCCAGGCTTTCCCAGGTAAGCCATCGGGTCCTGGGGCGGTGTTTTTGGCCTTGAGCCTATTAACCGCCGCTCTCAGGTCTACCTCGGTCACCTCCGGAGTATCGTCGTCGGTGTGGTCCGCATCGGGCACCGCGGGTGGCGGAGCCATGGGCGGGGGAGCATGGTCCCCTCGCAACGGGAACAGAGCGCTCACCACGTCCTCCACTAGCTGGGGCCGGAGACTCTGCGTCAACGGGGGGGCCCAGGTGCGGAGTTTGTTCCGCACCATTTTGTAGGGCCTTCCCCACGGGTCCCCGTCCAGAGACTCCAGCAAATCTCTGCGAGCCAGATCCCTGGCCCGCAAGATCCCCGCTTGGAGGGCGGTCTTCGCCGCTCTGTACTCTTCGTACAGCTCCGCCTCCCTGGCCTGCGCATTCGGAGGGCGAATGCGGAGCCGGCGATGCCTGGTGTACGGGCGACGCGCAGCAACGCACGCTTCTCGCAGCGTCGTCAGCTCGTGCGACCACCAGTACACCTGACGGCGGGCGCGTCCTGGCCGGACCCGGGGCATTGCCACGTCGCATATATCCGACATGGTCTCCCGGAACCACTCCACCTCATCGTTGATGTCAGCAGGCCTGTCCGGTGGTGACACCCAGGCCTGCACGATCGAGGCTTCCAGGAGAAGCTCCCGGTCCAGCTGCTTCAGCGCCCACCGCGGACCACTCGGGGTCTGTCGGACTGGCGCGCTTGAGGTCTGGGCGGAGACGTCGAACCGGATATACCGGTGGTCGGAATAGGTCTCCACCTCCTCCACAACACGCCAGTCGACGACACGCGGCGACAGAGCGGGGCTGGCGAACGAGATGTCCACCACGGAGTCACCCCGCATCCGCACACACGTGGGGACAGAACCCCGATTAAGGACGACCAGGCCTGTCTCCAGGGCCCAGTCCTCCACCATCCTACCCCGTACGTTCGTATAACGGGAACCCCAAGCCAAATTCTTGGCATTGAAGTCCCCGAGAACAAACACGGGGAGGGGACGATACCCGACGACGACGTTACGCAACTCTCCAAGGGAGTTGTGGAACTCAGCGAGAGTTCGATTCGGGGAGAAGTAGACTCCCACCACTACCATCTCCCCGAACCGTGCTGCTACGCACCCCTGTCCTCTCCTAACACACTCGAGGGACGGGGTACCGGCGGCGGCCGACGAAATTAGGGCCACTGAGCCGTCTAGGTCCTTCACCCAGTCCTCCCTGGGTGGGACGTAGTACGGCTCAGCGACTACGGCGATATTTATCAACCACTGCGCCATGCTCTGGAGCAACAGGTCCTGAGCAGCGGCGCAGTGGTTGATGTTCGCCTGGAGGAGGCGTAATGGAGCCGTTATTGGCATTCCATTACGACCTCCTCCCGGGCCTCCTGTGGGGCCGCGGCACTCGCAGCGGCGGCAACAGAGGCGGCGATGGAGACGGCGGTGGAGGGCTTCATACCCCCGGCTTTGACGGGTGGAGCGCAGGCTTTGCCCCCAGCCCAGTGTTCGGCCGGCTTGCCAGCTGCCGCACATGCAACGCAGTGCGGCGTGGCGCTGCACGAGCCGGCCTTGTGACCTGGTTGACCACAGCGGAAGCACAGTTCGCTGCGGTCAACCTCTGAGGTGCAGAGAGCTCCCGTATGGTTGCCGACTTGGCAACGGAAGCACCTCAGAGGCCTGGGTTCCAGCAGTTTGACCTGCGCAGACACCCATCCCACCAGAAGTCTTCGGCCCTCCGAGATCTTCTTAGCCGCCGTCACCGGGCAGCTTACCACTACGGTTCGCATGCCCGTGAAGTCAGGACGTATGGTGCCTGCCTTGACTTGCTCGGCAGAGCACCCTCCCGTCCTGACCACGGCGGCCACAACCTCCTCCTCCGTGACGGAGTCGTCCAGGCCCAAGATGCGCATATCAACGCACTTGGTGGGCCTGGACACTCGGGCATCGTCCGCATTCAAGGACGCCCTGAGCCTTTCGGCCAGAGCGTCGGCGGTCGGGCCGCTGGCTGCCCCAGGGACCTCCAACATCCGGGCACCAGTCATGGTGACCCTTAGCCGGAGGCCCCCGACGATGCCGAGCTCCTGGAGGCTAACCGTCTCCTTCGCCTTCGCAAGCACGTCGCTATACGTCACGCCCCTCTTGACCGCGTCCGGCTGTAGTGTGAGCACTACAGCTGCGGTCTTCGGGGCGCGGAGCATATTCGCGACGCGTCGCTCCTTCTGTCGCCGCCTCCTTGCCCTTCTTTTGGCCGCCCTGGCTGCCTTACCCGCCTTCTTTTTCTCCCCAACCACTTGCCATCCGGCTTCGGCAGAGGAGTTAGAAGGCGGGTTTTGAGGAGCGGGCTGCTGCGCCACCAGCGCTGGAGCTTGCGCCGCCTGCGCAGCCGCTCCGCCCTTCTTCTGTTTGGCCGGAACCGGTTTTCCCGGTGCCGGCTTCGCAGGTGCCGACTTCGCCGGCCCGGCCCCTCCCTTAGCTTGACCGGGCAAAGCCGGCTTGGCAGCCACGGCGGCCGCGTACGAGGCCGCCTTCTGGCCCGAGGCCTTCGGGTTCGCCGCTAGTGGAGGGCGCAAGACGATGCCCTCCAGGACGGAGAACCGTTCCCGGAAGGCGGCCAGCTCCTGCCGCACCAGTTCCAGCACCTGGTTCTCAGCCGGCACGGGCTGGCTTTGCCCCTGCTTGCGCCCTCCTTGAGGCGGCCCCGGAGAGCTGGCTCCTCGGAGTCCGGCCAGGTCTGCTCGGAGCTTCTCGTTCTCCTTTTGGAGAAGCTCCGTAGCGGCAGCCAAGCGGGCGACCTCCGCTCGCAGTTTGGACGTTGCGTCCGACTGCGGTGCGCGGTAATTGGCCTCCGCTGCTGCCAAGATGGAGACCGCCGCCGCGCTTATGGCCCTGGTTTTGGACGCGTGCGTCCTCTTCAGGGCCACATCGCGGACCGCGGCCTCCACAGCCTTCACAAACCTGGCCTGGCTCTCCTTGTTAGAGCCTCCAGCAGTGCCCGGTTCATCACCGGAACACGCCAGAGGGAGTGCCAGCCGGTCGGACTCTTCTTCAAGGTGGCGCACCTCCTCAGCTCGCTTCGCAGCTCGCTGGGTAGCCTCCCCGGAGACGTGACCCCGTCCCTTTCCACCTTCTCGGCCCTTTCCTCGCCTGCTGGTTGGGATCTTGCAGGCCGAGGCCAGCTCACCCTCGGAGGTCGACCCCTGGCCTTCCTCCGGTCTGGGACGCTTGCGGAAGAACTTGGAGTTCTCCGCCTCCTCCGCCCTCCCACACCCAGCACTCCTCGCGCTCATAGCGCTAGATGCGGAGTCAGAGTCCGACCCCGCATCTCCCCGACGCTCCAGCGGATGCTTCCTCCATAACTTGGAGGAAGCATTCGCTGGTGCCCCGGCGCCACGCCCACCCGACACCTTGTCAGGCGCTTTATGATCGTAGCGGATCAGGTCCTCAAAGGACGCTGACCCGCTGGAGCCTCCTCGGCTCAAGTTGCCACTGGCAATCGGAAGACATACGTTGCCCCCCCCAGAATACGAGGGGCTTGACGCTTCCAAAGGAAGCGTGGTGGATTCCCCAGCTGCTGAGCAGCTGGAACCACCCTGGGGTAAATCTCTTTCGTCTGTCTTATTATTCATTGTTTGTTCCTTTTAAGGGTGCGGTCCCTGTTTTTCTCCGCCCCTTCGCAGGGCTCCCTCTCCTCAACTCTCTACTTGCTCGCTGCCCTCACAGTCACGTCTGATGATCAGACGCGTACCAGAGAGCAGCGAGCAAGTTTCCTCCACATGAATCGCACACCGTCCGCAAACCCGAACACTGCTCAGGTCTCCGAACGGTGTGCCCTTCCCGTGTCCCTCTTGGTCTGATCCCTCACTTGCGACCTTCCGGCATGAGTAGCTCTACCGGGAAAGCTCGCAAGATCATTGAGACGCGCAAGCCCCACCACGACGACAACGTGGGGACACAGTCGGTGGGGTCCGCATTACTCCCTCGCTTCGTCCCGCTGGCTCGCTGAGCATCAATAGACAGGCAGCCTTACTATTTAGTAAGCCTGTAGCTTTTATCTTTTGACTTTAGTGAGGTCATTGGAACGTTTTAAAAGCAAAAATAACGTGTTTATTCTGTTTAGTTTTTGTTTGTGTTTGGTGAAAAACATTTTTAACTGACTTCAAAAAGGAGAAGATTCTCAATTCGAATTTTCAAATTGTTATATTTTTTTACGTAGGGACCATAACTCTGCCATTTATGAAATTACCTATTTGAATAAAACTTTTTTTTTTGTTATGGGATATAAGTACTTTCCGTTTAGTCCTATAGGAATTCCATCAAAATCGTTTCAGTGGTTTGGTGTAATTTGAATTATCTGTAAAAAAATATGTCATCCAAGTAAATGAAATCGCGTATTTTGCTTTCCTATGACATTTCAGTGTTTTTGGGATCAATGTGTACCACTAAAAAGAGAAAAATAAAAAATATTTAACTGAAAATACAAACCGACTTCCATATTAAACACTATTAAGTATAAAATGCTTATCCGCCAATGCAAATAGTCAGGTTTGGATGTTGTTGTAAATCAGCTTGTAACTCCTACGACATCCGGCTTAAGTTCATCGGGAAAAAATTGCAAAAAAATATATCACGTAAACAAATAGTGGAAATGCACACTTACTATTTTTCGCAACTAGTTCAAAATAAACTCAATGCATTTATTTCAACTAAACCATTTACGGGCACTTTATAATAGTCAAGGTCGGTCGGTAAAAGAGGTGAAGCTATTTGTACGTTTCAAAGCGTAGAACTGTATGGAGAAGAATGTGCATGACACTCCACGGATGTCCGTGGAGCATCATGAACATTCGTCTCAGTTAATTATATTCAAAAGAATGTTCTTTTGAATATAATTAACTGTAACAAAGCTTCGAGTATGTTTACATCATGTGGAAATTATACTAATATTAAAATGAACCGTGACAGTCGAGAGTCGAGTTCATTATGAAGAGACAGACATAAATGAAAGAGGTTTAAATGTTGACTAATTTTTATAGTATTTGCTAGCTTTTTCCCGCGACTTCGTACGCCCGTATCCCGTTTTTTTCCGTTTCCTCGCTTAATCCTCCCATTGAACCTACATGCTATTTCAGCTTTCTACTTACCAGTAGTTTCGGCTGGTCGTTGTTATCTAGTCACTCTTAGTAACGGAAGACTTTTACGAGTATATAAGTACAATGATTACGTTCTACCCTGCTTGGAAAAGTACCAAGACAACCATCACCTGTCTAGCCTTTTCTCAAATTATGCTGGGTTTTGCTTCCAGTAAGAGTAGTAGATACGGCTTATATCAGTTTTTATAATGGAACTAGCAGCGCCCCGCGGTTTCACCCGTATAGTTCCCGTTCTCTTGGGAATATGGGGATAAAATATAAGGCTATGTCCCACGGGGATAGTGTAGCTTCCCAACAGTGAAAGAATTTTTCAAATCGGTTCAGTAGTTTCGAAGCCTATTCAATACAAACAATCAAATCTTTCCTCTTTATAATATTAGTAGACAACTGACTTTTTAACATCTACAATCAAGTTACGGCTCGACTTTAGAATAACGGATACCGTGTAGAATCTTCATATTTTTTTTTTGTGCAAAGTACTTATTATTCTTAACAATCTCACGAAGTTTCAAGTTTAGGAAATAAATACTTTCTGAAATAAAAAATATCAAACTTTGCAAAATTAACCTCTAATTTGGACAATTTTGACGCTTTTGACGAAACTTTGACAGCAGGTGTTGCTATTTTAGTTAGTTTTTGTAATAATGCATTTTGATTTAGCTCACAAAAAGTTGACGCATATTTTTTTTCTTTTTCCTTTATTCACGTTCTTTTGTGTTATTTTAGTAGTGTTTAACAACTAGTCAGTGATTTCAGTTTTGTTTTGTCTGAATAACTATTTTAAAAATTATTTTGTGACGATTTATTACGACGAGTTATTATTTTCATATGGTATCTGCTAAAGGTGAAACGAAACGTTATATATAGGCAACAATTTTTTTCTTTCTGCTAAGCCTTTCAATAGTTTCAATGTTTGTACTCGCGTTTCGATGATGGGACTTAGGGGCACCCCGACTTGGATAGATTTAGATTAGAAGGAGATGGCGGGGTCTAGTGAGCGAGCGAAGCGAGCGAACACAGACCCCGCCATCTCCTTCGTGGTTATTTTTTTTAAACCACTCAGAAGTAGGAGCCCCGCGAAGCGGGGCTCCGTCGACTGGTCTTCCGGCGACTAAGGACAGAGGGGAAAGCAGTTATTCACCTTTAAATCAGGTAAATAGTATCAAAAAATACGCAAATATAACCTCAAAATGACATTTTTTAAAATTATTTTAAAAAAAACTATGCATCTCCTAAACTTTATTTTTGCTGGGATGGGATCTCCTCCCCTCCCTCCCCCCTCCCCCCGCCTCAAAAGTACAAATTTTCACAACCGTTATTCTAAAGTCCTTCCCAAGTTACTAAGTACTGTCATACCCTTTGCTAAATAAATCACCAACAATACCTAGTATTATGCTAGCGTACCAACTAAAGTCCTCGGCAAAATAACAATTCCTAATCTTACAAAGAAATCTACTCCAATTCCTTAACATATTGACTAAAATCTAGCCCCATTCGTAGACCTAGCTCTAAAATAGTAAGCCCAAATAATGTACGCCCCTCCTGTCTAGACGGATACCATACGCAGCAACGGAATGGACTGGGAATTTCAGCTATTTTGTTTGGAAATAGGGGGGTATCGAAATCGATGGGAAGTCGTTTTAGGATAATGAGAAATGTGGCTTTTAGATATGTGTGCTGGATATATTTCAAGTTGATTATAGTTTCTTGAGTATAGCGTTTCAGATATTTTGGTTTTAAGGAAGTACCCGTATTAGAGATTGTTTTTAAGCTATTGCATAGCTTCTATCGCGGGCCTTGAGCGTGGCAACCGAATCCAGAAATTCCGTAACGAAAATAACCTAACACCGCTACGTCATTCGATTACTCGGACCAAGAATCCCAATGGACTAGACAAAAGCGTATACTCGAAAGGGATGGATATAGAGTACTTCAAAACTGGGGGATACCAGACTTTAAAATATTACCCCATAATTCTCGTTAATTTTTGTATATGGATTTGGGAGGTGTGATTAGTACGTGAAATGAAAGTGACGAGTTTTTAGCACCATAAACCAGGGCTTTAAATAACGTTAAAATTTTATAACGTTATCTTCCTTCTACAGGACTTACCGTTTTTATTAAAATAACGGAAAGTGATTTAACGTTATTTATGCTTCAATATAACGTTATTCTTTAGTAACGATACTTGTAATATAACGTAAACCGGTGTTATGTGAATTGATGGAGGATAATAAATCAAATGCTTCCTGATTGATAAAATTTTTATTTTGTAGTTTTTCTATAATAGCAGAAAGGTCAGCATTTTTTTCTCTATTCGCCCACATTTGGATCTTAATGCAGCTAATTTCTTCTTTCTTCTCTCAGCTAAAATTGTTATCTGGTTTAATTTTCTAATCAATTTCCTTTTTCGAGGCGACGTACTCAGAGTCGAAAATATTTTACCAGGTTTAATCTAAAATAATAATTCGATGTTAATAACCCACACAAAGAGAAATGGAAATAAATAAAAAAAAAAATTCATAGTTGCATTTACTTCAGGTTCCAGCGATAATCCTGAAGCCACCTAAAAAAGGCAGTGATTTACAATGTTCTATATTCAGCTAAATTCAAAATTGTTAAAATAAACAAATACTTGGATTGTTGTGTGTTGGATTGGATTTTCGGCGCAGATGGATCAGAGATCGAGATTTCCTCAGATTTCGTTCTGCGTTTTTTAGCGAAACTCTGGAAGAAAATACGTGGGTCAGTCCAAATTAGTGAATAATGGCCTCCAATTATTTCGACCGGTTGATGCAATCCAGGAAGGCAATCTGGTGTCCTTTGGAAATCTAAAATATTTCATTTTTCAGGTAGTCCGGTTGAGTTGCCTTTTGATTTCATGACCAATAATTTTGAGTATGAAATTACTAAATAGACTAAATGAAAAAACAAAAACAACAACATGACTGTTGCCTTTTCCCTCAATAATGGGTAATTTTAATGCATGCCATCTGGTATCCCTAAAGTACGTATTATTCTACTAAATTGAAATGACAGAAAGTTATTTATACTCGTAAGACAATAAAGTTCTATAGAATTTGAACGTGTAATACTAACGTAAAATGAAATTTTAATCACATATTTCAAGTATTTTTAACGCTTGTTTTCTAAAAGACTTTTTATCAACGTATGTCGAGCTAAATATTTAGTGACATTTTCAATTTTCATGATATATAAATGCGAAAATCTCATACTTACGAATGAAAGGTTATGTTCTCAGATTTTCGTTCACTACGGCTATTACAACCGATAACGCAGCAATACACCATGTTGAACGTCTTTCTCTTAAGTTAGAAACTTCGTTCCCACTATTTAAACTACAGATTTAATAGGGGTTTCCAACAAAACACGATTAAAAACGAATGCACTAGTACTGTGTTGGGCACATACCACAGATGTGCCCAACAAAAAATGTGATACGTCGACAAAGACAACAATAAATAGTTCTGTCCTTGTTATCCTAATATGTTTCTGTATATATACATCCTTTTTGTCTCAATATTGTTTTTAGCTTGTCTTGTCCATTTAGATTCTTGGTCCGAGTTCGATTAGGCCCCGCCTTTTTAAAATGGTCGCTTCGTTACTGAGCTATTATGTCGCCGTCACCGAGCCGACCCGAATGTCTGCGTTCGGAAACAATCGGTGGGACAAAGTTAAGTGAAACGTATGTGATTTACATTAGTACAGTAACCCAGGTGAACGAATCGAGACCATATCACAATGACGCAGAGTACTAAATACATAATTGCATAAGTTGATAAAAAATGCTATGCAATAGCTTTACCGCGGCAGTCCCTGAGTGCCACATGTATTTTTAGGTTTTCGTTTGAGATGTTGTGATGCATGATCCAATGAAATAGACTGGGTATTTTGGGAATTTTATTTGAAAATATCAATATCAATGGCAGACTCTTTTAGCGTAACGGGATTGTGTTTTTAAGAGATGCTAATTCGTTGCTCTTTTTGCAATATTTTTCTTGATATGCTTCGAGTTGATTTTTCTTTGTGGTACTGGTTTTCAATTTATTGAGTAATTAATTATGCAGTGTTATCTGCTATAGAAAATTCCAATATAAAGTTATATTATTTTACTATTTTAAGAGTATTGATGATTTGTTTGTAGTTGGAGGTCGAACTATGTACCAGCTGGATTTGGAAAAAAAAAATTTGAATATGATAGCCTCATACATGAGGAAGGCTATAAAGTTTTACGGGAATGGGATCGACGGTTAAAAGGAAATAGGGTATAAGCGACAAAAAGTGAAATGTTCAGGAGAGCCGTTCAAAGTTTTAAATTTTAGAAAAACTGACGTAATTTTGTTATTTATTAAGATATCGTGAAAACTAAAACAGTTATAAAATCAGAAAAAAATGGAGCATGTACCGGTATTTTTAGTTTTAATGATTTTACGCTATTTAAAGTTGTTTTTGTCGCTTATAACAATAGCTTTTAATTTTCTAATGAGGAAATATGGCATAAGATACAAATGACAAAGTAAAATATTAAAGGATAAGAAGCCTAAGCGACATACTGATTTCTCACACAGCAAGGTAAAAGGGTATAAGAGACTAGACAGTTCAATAAGTGTTATAGGAAAAGAAGGATAAGGTACTTTTCACAGTGGTTGTATGGAAGCTAATAGAGCACAAGAAACAGTCGGCTTTCAAAACAATACCAGGATATAAGACATTAGTGACACACAATGTCGCTTGAAAGCAAAGGAAAAGAAGGATAATCAACAATTGGCATTGCGTGAGTTTATGGAAATATGGATGAAAAGACACCCCAAAAATAATCCTTCTTCAGGATAAGAGCTAAAACGGGTATTACACTACACTGTAATTTTGTCCCTAACTCGTAAAATAGGGTGAAGTATTTTAAAAGTATTAGGGAGTCGATTTTCATACAAAAAGACTAAGGATCCTTAGTCTTAGGGGCCTGTTTTAGTATACCCCACCCGTTCAAGTGATTCTAATTTACACTAAATAGTAGATTTCAAAGATGATAGTTCGTCTTTATCGTCATTTTCATGTCACCTACTTACCTATTTACTAACAAGCGGATAGTAGGATTTTTTTAAATAAAAAAAGACATTGACATGACATGGACACCTTATGGTGTCCTCCCCCAAGCACATCGAGTACATCAGATGACCCGATTCCAGGGTTATCCCTGGAATTGGGTCATCTGATGTACTTCCGCGAGGGAGACCAACAATCGCAAGGCGGCGTTGGGTTTCTGGTAAACAAGTCCTATCTAACAACTTTGTGGAAATGTCAAATGTAGCGAACAGGGTAGCGTACCTTATTGTGAAGCTCACCGAGAGGTATAGCCTCAAGGTAGTGTACGCACTAACCTCGACACACTCGGACGACGAAGTGGAAAATATGTTCGATGACATATCGAGAGCCCTCCACTTCACTACTCAGACATAGTATGAAATCCTCGTCAACTTCCTCGAACGGGAGGGGTTGTTCTTGATGAACTCCTTCAAGAAACAGACCCAAAGGAAGTGGACGTGGCAAAGCCCTGACACTATGACCAAACATGAGATGTCGATCTCATGTTTGTTCATCATGAATGACAAGAGGCATATATTCAGAGACGTCTCCGTGATCAATAGGTTCAATACCTGTAGCGATCACCGACTTGTCCGAGGCTCTCTGAATATTAACTTCAAGGCCGAACGTGTCCGTCTGATGAAGTCCAGACTCCGACCAACTCTGCTCCAAACTATGGCATGATCTGAAACGTTCCAGCCGTTCCAGGCAAACCTGTAAAACCGATACGCTGCCGTGGAAACCACAACAGACGTAAACCAGAACCTCTAAAATGTGATTTGGATCCTCTGGGAAAAGGGTACGAGATTCTGTGATATGCAGCGTAAGGGCAAGAAGTTCAAGCTTTCAGAAAGGACTTTAGGGCTAATGAAGGAATGACGTGAAAGCCCACCCGTCACTTCGTCGGCAAAGCGATTTCTAAACTGAGAGATCAACAAGCACGTACGACAGGACCTCCGGGGCTTCAATGCTCTTTCGGTTGAAAGAGCAATCGAGCCGAATCGGGGGTCAAAGGTGTTCGTACAGTCTCTTGGAAGAAGCCACCTGATGAAGTTGACCACAGCAAGTGGAGAAGTTCTTTCTTTGAAGCCAGTAGTTTTTTCGGAAGTGGAGGACTTCTATAGCCGGTTATACGCATCGCATGCATCTCGTCCTCATCCCAAAAATGAGGGTTCTAGAGCCACATTGACAGGTCATTTAACCGAAGACCTGCCAGAAGTCCTATGGCATTAAGTCCGCTTTGTACAGTTTTTTTTTACTAGTGCGTAAAGTTTTAATAAATAAATAAGTCAGTATTGGCGAAATCGAGATCGCTCTTGGGCAGCTTAAAAATGGAAAAGCCCCTGGAGAAGACGGCGTTACCACAGAGCTGCTGAAAGCTGGAGGTAAACCCGTACTGAGGGAGCTCCAGAAGCTGTTTAACGCTGTTCTGTTTGAAGGGAGAATTTCAGAGTGGCGTGGAGTAGAAGTGAGGTTAAGATAACCACACTTCTACTCCGTTCTTCAAAAAGGGAGACAAGACCCTATTGAAGAACTATCGACCCATATCCCTTCAAAGCCACGTCTATAAGCTGTTTTCAAGAGTGATCACGAACCGTCTTGCGCGAAGACTCGACGAATTCCAACCACCGCAACTTTGGCTGGGTTTCGGAGCGGATATGGCACCATAGACCACATCCATACAGTGTGGCAGATTATACAGAAGACAGAAGAGTATAATCAGCCCCTGTGTCTAGCATTTGTGGACTATGAAAAGCCCTTTGACTCTGTTGAAATCTGGTCTGTTCTGGAGTCCCTGCAGCGCTGCCAAGTAGACTGGCGATACATCCAAGTGATGAGATGTCTCTACGAGGCCGCCACCATGTCCGTTCAAGTACAGAATCAGCAAACAAGTCCCATACCGTTGCATCGAGGAGTGAGACAAGGGGATGTTATTTCCCCGAAATTGTTCACTAATGCAATGGAGGATATGTTCAAGACGCTGAACTGGAAAGAACGTGGCATTAACATCAATGGCGAGTACATCTCTCACTTGCGATTTGCAGACGATATCGTCATTATGGCAGAAACGCTGCAGGACCTACAACAGATGCTGAATGACTCTTCTGTACGCATCGGCCTACGGATGAACTTGGATAAAACCAAGGTCATGTTCAACGAACATGTTCTACCGGAACCGATTGCGATTCACGGTGCAATTCTTGAAGTTGTTCAAAAATATGTGTACCTCGGGCAGACATTGCAGTTAGGTAGAAACAACTTTGAGGGCGAGGTGAATAGAAGAATTCAGTTAGGCTGGGCAGCGTTTGCGAAGCTACGTCGAGTCTTTACATCGTCGATTCCACAGTGCCTAAAGACGAAAGTCTTCAATCAGTGCGTCCTACCCGTCATGGCATACGGAACAGAAACGTGGAGACTGACGGCTCGTATGGTCTACAAGCTTAAAGTCGCTCAGTGTGCTATGGAAAGGGCTATGCTCGGTGTGTCTCTGAAGGATCGCATCAGAAATGAGGTGATCCGTCAGAGAAGCAAGGTCATCGATATAGCCTACCGGATTAGTAAGCTGAAGTGGCAGTGGGCTGGCCATATTAACCGACAACCGTTGGGGTAAACGAGTTCTAGAGTGGAGACCGCGTCTCGGCAAACGTAATGTAGGGCGTTCTACACTACGTTTGCCGAGACGCACGGTGGAGTGACGATTTGCACAGGACGGCTGGCAGAAACTGGATGCGAGAAGCCAAAAATAGATCTAAGTGGCGTGCAATTGGAGGGGCCTATGTCTAGCAGTGGACTGCAACAGGCTGTTGATGATGATGATGATGATGGGTAGGTAGCTAATACTGCAGCTAGCAGGTAGGCAACTTAAGAATTAATTACGAACACTTGGTATGTATCCGTAATATTAACATTTAAAAAGGAAACAAACATAATAGTAAATAATAAAAAGCTTATTGGGTATTGTAGTATAAGTGACGTATAAGTATGATTGTAGAACGTGGAAGTAGGTTATAATGTGGTTATAATCAACACCATGATATCTAATTTAATTTAAGTAATAAGATATTATCGACAAAACTGTATTTATATTGTACGCGGAAGTAAGGTATAACCAACAGTGTGATATTAAAATAAATTTAGATAATAGAGCATAACCTGCATAGCTTCCATAAAGTACTGAATGGTAATAGGGTATAACTGACAGAGTAATATGAAAATGAATTTTGTATATAGGGTACAAGCGCCATAGCTATGTTAAATTACGAAATGGAAGTAGGCTATAAACAACGTTTGTACTTTGTGAGGGAAAAGCTTAAAAGGCATAAACAACCGAAAGCTCGACAACCTTATGAAGTAAAAAAGCATTACCGACAACAAACACAAAATAAATCATTTTTGTAGGGGCACAAGCACCTTTGTAGCAAAAATTACTTGAATTTTCGTCGGTTACGAAAACTAATACTATGAAAACGATTTTTTTTGCTAGGGCATAAACGCCAAAAAACTCATCGTAGAGCCACGAGAGTAGGCGCATTCGAAAATTTTACGTAGGATGGCATATATAACTCATTTTTGACCAAAATGTCGCTTATGCCCTACTTCCTTTTAACCGTCGATATGCACTTACAAAGTCGCGGGAAAAAGCTAGTTATTAGATTTTTCATTTGTTGATAATTCATAATATAAATGACATTTATGCGAAAATGGTAAAATTCCTGGTATAGACAGCCGGGGCAAACACGCAACAGTGATTGGTCTGTGGTAAAAATCATGTTCACTGTTGTTGTTTAGAGAAAAGATTTATGTAAATATAAATACTACTATACTACTATTATATACAGTTTTTTTTTTTGTAGCGAATAAATTCCGAAACTACTGTACCGATATTAACACCCTCAATTTTTACACAAATTGAATTATCAGCGAGTACCGTAGGTTATATTGTATCTCCGTATTCCCATAGGAACGGGAACTATGCTGGTGAAACCACGGGGCGCCGCTAGTAAAATATGTATCAAGTAGATTGGCCATTTCACATTGTGACCTGCAGTTACTTCATGAATCTATAAACTAACCAAACCTAACCTTTGCTACAACGTGAAATTAACTATTCTACGACATGGCTACGACATCTACTTTACCTTACCTTATTTATATTGGCCTTAATCGTCGTTAGATGCTGTACTAATACTAATAAAACAAAAATGTTTTCCTAAGATACACAGCTACTTTTAACTTTCAACTTTAGAAAAGTGAATCATTGCTTAGCGCTGCAACTTTTCATTTTCTGACTGATACTTTGAACATACAGAAATTAATGAATAAATGGTTAGGGTGTCATAATGATAACACCAGCATAAAACATTTAAGCGAAACAGAAATAGCGCTTGATTTTAATTTTTCGAAAGCAGTGAGCTTTGAGCGTCCGACAGCGTCTAATTAAACCACATATTCTCTCCAAAGAGAAAATTACATTCACTAGGAAACACCACTTTTATGCTAAAAGCCAATATGAAAAGAGAAATACATGTTAATATTAGTACACAGGAAATTACACTTTAACGCATTTAAAATTAAGTTGATTTTAGATTTACAAATGATTATTGAAAGGTCGTAAAGCTATTTCAGTTGCAATTAAAATTATACTATACGTTGATGATGATATGGTTCCTAATTGCGTTAGATTAAATAATGTATTGAAACGAAGAAACGGTTGCATGTTTATGGGATGAAAGTTAGATGTTTGTAGCTAATTGAGAAATTATTGGTTAGTTTTATTCTTTTAGAGAAGTTTACTTTAATATTGTTTTGTTATCAATAGTTTTATGTATTAACTAAATTAGATACATACTCGTAAATTATAGTTGAAAACGAAACTGGGAAAAACGGCGCACTAATACATTCTGTCAAAAAAGTATCGGGAATGGATGATTTCCTAAGTAGGATTTCGATAAAGTGCTCATAAAGTTCTGTACAAAGGTGATATGTATGATATGTGGCTAAATGTTGATTTTTGACACAATTTAAATGAAAAAAATAAAACAATACAGTAGAATGCCGATTATCCGTATTAATTGGGACCGGGGTCGATTCGGATAATTGGACATAGAATGGTAATAAAGAAAAACAAACTATCACATATAGAATAAACTTTATTAAGTTTAACAAACACAGTTCTACAATAAAATGGTTAAAATTACTTTTATAAATTATTTACTAAATATATTATTTTTATAAAATTACTTGTTTTTTTTATACGACGCTCAGGACCGATTCGGATAATTGGCAATTCGGTTAATCGGCGTTCGGATAATCGGCGTTCTACTATAGTTCTAAAATGTGACATGTGCCACCTATGTTAGAAAATGTCCTAATTTTTGCACTTCTTGAACGAATCTGTTTATAGTATTTTTAGCACAAATGTTATGTATTTAGTGTGCTGACAGTTAAAGTTACACCAATATATACTTGAAAATATTACACCAATCACAATTACAGTGAGTTTATCAATATCACAAAAATGTGATTAAAACTTCGATATCTGTTTCTAAAAACGTCATTCCAATGAGATATGTGCCGTTCATTTCTCAGGTAGCACGAACCCACTTACGTTAAAAGCAGGGAATGCATTCTGGATACAAATCGCACACGTTGCGCCGATAGTTCATGTTCTCTATGACAGATGGCGTTAGTCGCAACGTATAGAAGTCCTCAGGGCATTGCCTATGCTCGCAGTAGCAGATATGACCGGCCTACATAGGTATTAGGTATAGTTATACTCGTAGGTTGGTATTTCAGATGCATGGTTCTAGCTAAGGATTTTTTGTATTTTTGTAAATGAGTCTTGAACTAAGAAAAGGCTGGAATGCATCCGAAAGACGATCTGAATTTACGAATCATATTTTTTTTTCTCTACCAGGTCCGATGAGACAGTTACTTGATGTACGCCGCGGGATACCGCTGGAAGTGTGAAGTACAGCAGTAAATAAGACGTAGGTGAAGTGACCTGTCAATTCATAGTTTCATGAGAACTGACAGTTCATTTCACGCTTACTTAATCTATGTTTTCATGGTGACTTTGACAGCAAGACAGTTGGGCAGGAGTGGTCAGTGTGGTGACACTTGGGGCTGCTATATATCCAACAGTTGATATATTTTGTCTGGAAAAATAATAATGATGAATTATTTTTCTGAAGTTCAAACATTTTGTAAAATAAAAATACAGTTTAGTGATTGTTTGTTTCGGATAACTTTTAGGATATTTTTGGTACTTTGTATGCAAAAAAGATCTTAATGATATAAATAAATAAATATTTCCGTTCAAGGGGCACGCGACCCCTTCATTGGGTCTCAACCCCATCGGCTGTAAAACACTGCAACACAAACTATTGTATTTTGCCAACTTACTGTACTCTCTCCTTAGTTGGCAAACAGTCTGTATTTATCATACTTAGGGTCGCCATCTTGGATTCTAAGATAGGACTGAATAATGACGTCATAAGATTTTATTTGAATCTATTGATAGTGAATGTTTATGGTAATGTGTGATATTTGTAAATTGTGGATAGTGTTAGGAATCTATTTTGTGTTATTTACTGCCTTCTCAATTTGAATGCTGATCCAATAATGCGATAACTTAGAATAAAATTGTTCAATATTTTATGATTACTCATAAAAAATTTGATTTACAAGTAGCTTCTTTAAGTAATACTCGATCATGTAATACAAATAGGTACCTATAAAAACACAGAAGAACTATAATCATCTGCTTAGGCTTTACCCAACGGGGTGAATATCTTTATTTTACATGATATATGTTTGCTTGTGTGAAAACCATAACATCAATACTGGCTTAAAAAAAAAACCAAAAGAAACAATCTAAGAAAAAATAATGCAGCCACGACCTTAAAAACTGACAAACAGCGCACAACTAATACAGATATCAATATCCGAACTGCAACCAATTATTCCAACATTGTGGCAACCCTAGTTCTCAGCAAAGCTCTCCGCAGCGAATTTGCTAGCAATGTCGACGAACTCTAGAATAAATAAGGGCTGCCGTTTGTCGCAAACACAAACAAAACAGTGGCAAAGGATCCGGAGACTAAAGCCTATATGGGATATAGTTAATTTTATAGCCCATTGATATTCTACGAGTTATGGGTCTCGGTTTATGGCAACAATTATTGTGAGGGGATTTCGCCCTTTTGATGTCTCGGTTTTTTCCCAAAGTGTACATTTATCTAAACGATTATTTCCTTTAAGAGGATGATAGATATGATTTAATGCAGCAATCTTCGTACGGGATTAAAATTGAAGTTAACCCACAGATTCTTAGTAATACTTTGTAGATATTAAAAATTAAACTCCATCTAGCCGATACACTGAACGTAATGAAAAGTGTTTCTCAGAAATGAAAATTATTGATGTTATATAATAACTTAGATAGCACTAAGCGATGTATTTGCGATTGCAAAGAAAAAATAAACCGAACCTAGCCGTTTAATGAAAAAGCAAGTATAAAGTTTCTAGAGAGCCAAAAAATTAGTAAAAAAAAAAAAGAAAAAAAGGACCAAAGAAAACGTTACACAAAAGAAAAAAAAAACGGTAAGCCGTCAAAACTGTCAACAGAAATCCCGAACACCCATTTCAAAAAGAGAATCTATCTCTAAACCAGAAACATTTTCGTTCCTTTCTCCTTCCCGAGTTCCATTCACACGTCATCCCGGCTTCAAATGTCGAATTCCACATTTTGGGCCCCAACCATGTGTGATTATAGGTCCAATTAGGCCGTTGTCCATCTGCCGTGCGATCCGGCTGTCCGTCTGTTTATCTACGCCAATTATCACCGGAATGGCCTGATATCATCATTGGCGTTCGTCTTGGGGAGGTATTGAGCCGGAATCTTTAATGGTCTGTTCAGTTCAATTGCTTTATTGGTGATGCAATGTTGGTAAACGATGACTATCGTATGTGTGAATTGATAATATGCTGGTTTGAATATTTCATGGTCTTTGGCAATCGAACAATAATATTAACTATTGTTCTGTAATTCTGTATGCTGGTTATAGACTACCAAAAAGGTCGATCTATAAAGTCTTATTACCAAACTAGAACAGGGACCGTACCACGAAGTGCCTATGCTATCATGATATCTGTGTGAAAAAGGGATGTGTATAATTCCGTCTCTCTCTGACACAGGAAGCATGATGGATTTAAGACGTCATGGTAGGGCTACAGGATTTTAAATGGATGGCTATAAGGCCGTAGGTGTCTGAGTAGTTCAAAATTCTGTCATGGCTTTTATTTCGACTAAAGTTTTTTTTTTTTAATATTTGCATTTTCCCGTTTATTAGCTTTAAATTTCCTTACATTGTTTTAATTTAGTTACCATGCTATAATAGCGTATGTAAAGCAGCAAAAAAATTCGTCGACACCTACACAAAAACACCATTGCACTTAATAACTTCACTGCAACGGTTTTAAGGACTGAAGATTAACTCCCAGCTTCTAGCTTACTATTTTCTAGCCCGTTGGTAGAAAAAGTCGTACACAAAAACGACGTAAGGCGCTTACGTGAAGTTGTGAACGAAACATTCTGGATTATTGGAGCAAACTTTGGTTTTAGAAATTGGCATTTCTTAACGCTGACGCTTGCTGTTTTGGGTTTGCGTAAACCTTGTTAGGTTTTTGTTTGTTTGCTGATACAAATTTGAGGAAGAGTTTATTATGGTTTGAAACGAAGAGATTTGATTTTTATGATTAAAGAACGCGTTCGAATATTTATCAATGTCATGTGGAGACGGTAGTTTGTGGTAGATCTATAATGTTGGTATTTTGCACTTACAGTTTTGCAATCGGTATTTGTAGTCAATTTAAAATTTGTATTACTGTACCGTGGCACACAGAACACAAAGACTTATTTTGATTTGTTACACCTAACCTGTGTGCACAAATTAACATGATTGTTTCATTAGTTTTTGGTAGTGCAACAAACGGTGGCCGCAAACATTCACAGAGAACCACCTAAATATTCTTTTATTTTTATTTTATTATTGCATATTAACTATCACTTTGCGGGTTTTAGATAAATAATGCATCGTGATTATTCTTGGTGTTATAAATAGTTATGCTAAGACTGTCTGTATTTTATTCCATTGCTTTATATTCGGTTCACGTAATGACAAAAAGTGAAGGAAAAACAAATACATAAAAACCCGCATAGCACTCTCCTTTGCGATAAAACTTTAATTGTCTGGATGTGTCCACGGACATGTGACGTCATTCGCAAGTCACGTCAAATTGAATTTGCGCCATCCAGTATAAATCCCGCGTGGTGGATTATGGCCCATACCCTCTCCTAGAGAGGAGGCCTGTGTCCCAGCATTGGTAACGTTAAAAGGACTGATTATGCTATTATGAATTTCCTTATCGTCAATTTGCGACAATCTAAAATAGAACGAACGCATGGATTTGACCGCTCCCGAGGTCAAATAATGCATGCACGATGGCTGAATTTGCGAGCTAAATCTAAAGTTGCGAGTCATCATTTCCGGGCACCTCCTTACAAATCTGTGAGAGGGCGGAAATCACTGAAACTAGCGCTACTGTAAAATGAAATTGAAATTTTGAAATATTTGTTACAAATTCTTACGTGCAGTTTATTTGTGTGGGCGGCAGATATATCGGACAAATATTCGATGACTTTTAGTTTATATATAGAAGAAATAAAGAAAAAATATTTATTTAGGACTCGCACAAAACAAAACAAAAAAATAAAAGCTTATTATTTATTTTAAACTGTGCGAGGCCAAAAAAGGTCCCTAACTCAGCATATCGATTTAGTGTAAGTATTTCACATTTAACCGTTTACAACACACAAGTATCTCTTGGACATTATTTTGCGTTCTTGTCCGCATAAAAATAAAAGTATTTATTTTTATGTTTCTACCTTTTACATGATTTATCCGCGGTGGTTTACGAATCTAAGTGTAATAATAATATTAAGGATTCACACCTCAAAATTTGCTTGAAATACATATCAGTTTCAGTTTCAAAGCTTTTATGCTCACGTTCTCATTTTCATGGCAGTTTCAAAAATTCGTTGTTGAAATGCATGGATGCTTGTGCTATGTATACTGTACTGTGTTTCCTTCTACTGCCTGGTCTTGCCAACGACTTAGTTTTTTTTTTTTATGGACGGGAGTCATAAAATGACTTCTTCCGCTCTAGGCGGAGCGGAAGGGAGTATCAGACTCTTTCTGACTAAAACCAAACTGTGTTATTTCTAATGCCCTTTACATACCAGGGCCGCGGTGGCTTTTTCGAAATAAATCCGCATGAGAAAAGTACTTTCACTAATAAAGTTATGTTATTGGTCCCGGCAGTCGTTACTTGGTCAGAAGTCAGAAAATCTGAAAACAGTCTAGCCAAAGGGTATCGTGTTACCCTATTCTGGGTTGGAGGTCAAATACGTAGTAGCTCGATGCACAATACTGGTACTCAGGTGCAGCCGGTTAGATTGGAAATTAACCCCAAATATTTAAGAAAAATAAGCAGATTTTTAATTTTCTTAAATATTACTTACTTAAATATAGCTCGTGGCTAAATTATAACAGCCGCACGGGTCGATCTTCTAGGTTAAGCAATGCTTGCCGAGGTTGGTCTGTGGATGGGTGGCCATCTTAACATAACGAGACTTCTCCGTGCCTCGGAAAGCACGTTAAGCCGTTGGTCCCGGCTGTCATTTGGAGATCTTTGGCAGTCGTTACGGGTTGTCAGAAGCCAGAAAATCTGACACCAGTCTTGCCAGGAAGTACCGTGTTCCCCAGTTAATGGGTTGTGGAGGTCTGGTAGGCAGCCGCTTCACCTAAAATACTGGTATTCAGCTGAATCCGGCTTGACTGGGAGCCGATCCCAATGTAGTTGGGAAAAGGCTAGGCAGATGATTACTTACTTAAATATTACTTAATTAATTATTATTACACGGTTGGCGCAATGGTTGAGCGATTGGCTGTTGCGGTACGTATCGTGGGCCCGATTTCCGCACGGAACAAATATTCATATGGTCTACAGATAGTTGTTCCGGGTCTGGATTGTATGTTTGTGAATGCACCCACGACGCAGGAGAAATTCCTAGTGTGTGGCAACGTTTAAAAAAAGTTATAAAAAAAGTCATCAAAAAATTAAAAAATAAATAATTTGAAAAGTTTTTTTTTTCAGCAACAGTCCCAAATAACTGATTCCGACACTAAGAATTCCAGCAGAATATAACTGAACAGAATGAATCTTTAACACATTCAGACACACTATTTGTAGAACCGTAACTAAATGATGTGAGTTTCTATTTAGAGTTGGACAATCAAATTTACTGCTTGAATAATGTAGTGCCAACGAACATCGTATGCTATTTTGTTCCCAACACATACAAGTATATAATGTTCGGAGTTATGAAGGAGTTTGGATAAAGGGTGTAGGCGTTTTGTGACTGGGGGTATGGTCAGGTTGGGCATACCTATATGTATTATGTTCCAGAGAAATATTTACACAGATTCTTCAATCATCCCTTTTCTGCAACACTTTTTGTAAAAGCAATAATAATTGTCAGTTTGTCTTGAGAGGAAGGAGCATATTAACGGAATAATTGACTACTAACTGACGTTGTTTTTCATAATTTTACAATCTCATCAGAGTTCACAACTATTTTTGTCTTTGTGGTTTTAAAATCAGCAAATGAAGAGTCAGCCCTGAGCAGGAGGAGTGGGTTTAGACTCTTACTGACTAAAACCCACCCATGTTCATTAAATGGCCTTGTGTTCCAGGGCCGCGGTAACTCTTTCGAACAATCCTATAAGAGAGATCACAACCCTACATTATCATTGTATAATGGTTCTCATATCTTTAGATTAGATGTTTGACTATTTATTTTGTACATACAACCTTTATTTTGGTTTCGTCATAACTAAAATTAAATAGGTTATTTAGTCCATCGACACTCCCTCACATTTTATTTCATAAACCTTTGTATTTTAGTTGTCCCTGTCAATTTTAGCTAGTTTAACCTGTTACCATGTCCCTAACATCTCTTTTATCCAACTCATAAACAACAAACAACTAACCACATCCATTCCTCACTCATCTGTGTAAACCGACGGAGGCAGCTGCGTATTTCGCTTGGTGGACCGTCAATTTACACAACGTTGATTTATACAGATAGCGTGCAACGTAACGCGTATCTCATACTGTATGTACGTACAATTCTGCGCCATTATGACTGTGTTTGTATGGGGTATAATGTTTTTGCTGTGGTTTGTATTTTGAGGCGTTTTGGTTTTATTTTTTGGTAGAAGGGGCCCGTGTAAAGGGGGTTTGCGAAACGTTACCGTTAGATGGTGGAAATCGCAATCATAATGCGTTCATTCTGTGAACAGTTAATGGATATCTTCCAGTCGTGCTTCCTGATTAGCTACAATCTGGGGAGCTTTTAGTCAAGAGTGAATCGCTTACTTCACAGGTGAGTACCGTACGAAGTACGAACGTAGAATTTTGCGGCATTATGATTGTGTTTGTTTGGGGTCTAGTGTTTCCACTGTGGTTTGTATTTTGAAGCGTTATGAAGAAAAGGAGGTATTGTGCTACCGAGCACCGGTATTCTATTCTATGCCTACCTATAGATACGACGTCAATGATTCCACCATGTACTTTCAATCTATGGATACTAACCGTTTTGCGAATACTTTCATTGAGCGTACAGCTAAAGAAGAAAAGAAACGCGTTTCTCATACATCGAGGAGTACTTTCTTCTGCATCAGGCTCTTTATCCAACCGCGTAAAGCCACCTTCGACAGGTTTTCGTCAAAGCTTTTGGCCACTAGGCTATTGACCGTAATTACGGCATAATGACAGCCGAGTCCGCATTCCACATATCGACAACCTCGTGTGCTAAGTCGAGATACATGATTTTTTCTCTGTCCCAGCTTTCACGAAGTTATCGCTATGTGGGATGGTAACATCGATTTAATCATTATGCGGCGCGCTAATCGGTCTATCACCACTATGTCAGGCTTATTAGCAATAATAGTCCTATCAGTGATGATAGATCGAGATAGACTGATTTCTGTACAACGTTATTATTTTATTATTGTTATTACAGAAGGCAGGCTTTGTCCCAGCAGGGAAAATAGTTCATGCTAATTATGAAGTGATGAAATGATATGTAGTTTTGAATACAATACGCAGATGTATTTATATCACGCAAAACCAAGTAATATTACAACAATAGTTACGACCACAAAGCCACAGCACATTTCACCAATTTTGTATAGTTTTAAACAGTGTTCATTGCGCCGATTAAGAGGATTAAAATTAACGTAATATTCCCTAGTTATTTTGTGCATACATTTTTGATATACCAAAAATTGGACGCGTAGTGGTCTGGGAATTTTGCGGGATTTGTTCGAAAGAGTTACTGCGGCCCTGGAACACAAATTTGGAGGAACAATGTCAGTGAGTGTCATTTGATGATTCATCATCTGCCTAGGCTTTTTCCCAACTAGGTATATTGGGGTCCGCTCCCAGTTAAGCCGGATTCAACTGTATACCAGTATTTTACGTGGAGCGGCTGCCTACCAGACCTTCACAACCCATTAACTGGGAAACACGGTACTTCTTGGCAGGTCTGGTGTTAGATTTTCTGGCTTCTGACAATCCGTAACGACTGCCAAAGATCTTCAAATAACAGCCGGGACTAACGGCTTAACGTACTTTCCGAGGCACGGAGAAGTCTTGTTATGTTAAGATGGTCACCCATCCACAAACCAACCTCGGCAAGAATTGCTTAACCTCGAAGATCGACCCGTGCGGCTGTTATATATTAGTAATCGTCAAATGACAGGAGTAGCTAGCTCGTCTACTCCTGTCATTTGACGATTACCCGTCCATAAAAAAAAATGCTGTCCGGGAATGTGCACAATATCGGTTATAATATACCTACGGTTTTTTATCTTTTGTATAAATAGGGAAGATTTTAAAATTTAAAGTGTATTTTACACGACTGTAATATTATAATACTAGGTTCTATCTACGCCTTTGTCGGTGCGGATTTTAAATCAGGATCTACTTATGTGTGCTTCAATTTCATCCAAACTTGTTTTTTTAAGTTTTCGCGTGAAATAATAACAAATATCTATCCATCCTTATAAAATTTCACATTTATAATATTACTAGCTTTTGCCTACGATTAAGTACGCACATATCTCATGTTTCTTTCCATTTGATGATTATTATTTTATGTTTACAGAGCAGTCATTTCTCAATAATATATGTATGTTTAAAACTAAAGCCTGCTTCATTTAACGCTGTCAAACGGTGTTGAAAGATTAGCATATATTAATACACACACGTATCTGTGATCTACACTAATATTATAAAGAGGAAAGATTTGATTGTTTGTTTGTATTGAATAGGCTCCGAAACAACTGAACTGATTTGAAAAATACTTTCACTGTTGGGAAGCTATACTATCCCCGGGTGCAATAGGCTTTATTTTATCCCCATATTCTCACGGGAACGGGAACTATGCGGGTGAAACTGTGGGGCGCTGCTTGTCACTAAATAGAAATATTTACTCTAAGCATTTTCTTTTTTTTTTAATGAAAGAAATAGCTACTACAATCTCAACTTCGTTAATTTATTCAAGGACTTAAACGTTCTAAAATAAAATATCCACTCCCTAAGGATTGATTCATAGCCATTCCTTCCTAATTTTTTGTACCTGAAAGCGCTAAATCCTAATGAAATTAGCTAATTGTACTAAAATACAAAATGTATTTCAGGGATTCTCTTTTTGAGCGCTTTTCTATAAATATTCATTAAATGAAATAAGATTTGGAACGAATTAAAATGGATACTGAGATTTTGTATTTTAGTGCATAAAGGGATGGTTTAGTAAGCGTAGCTTGTTATGATTAAATACATTTTTTTATTTAATGAATGATTTGTATGTGAATCTTTAAAGAAATGACTGCCTCATAAGTTCCATGAACAAATTGAAAAAAGTTGCCATCACCTATTTTTTCATCATCATCATCATCAACCGCCTGTTGCAGTCCACTGCTGGACATAGGCCTCTCCAATTGCACGCCACTTAGATCTATTTTCGGCTTCTCGCATCCAGTTTCTGCCAGCCGTCCTGCGCAAATCGTCACTCCACCGTGCCTGAGGACGTCCTACACTACGTTTGCCGAGACGCAGTCTCCACTCTAGAACTCGTTTACCCCAACGGTTGTCGGTTCTACGACTAATATGGCCAGCCCACTGCCACTTCAGCTTACTAATCCGGTGGGCTATATCAATTACCTTGCTTCTCTGACGGATCACCTCATTTCTGATGCGATCCCTCAGAGACACACCGAGCATAGCCCTTTCCATAGCCCGCTGAGCGACTTTGAGCTTATGGATCATACGAGCCGTCAGTGTCCACGTTTCGGCTCCGTATGCCATGACGGGTAGGACGCACTGATTGAAGACTTTCTTCTTTAGGCACTGTGGGATCGACGATGTAAAGACTCGACGTAGCTTCCCAAATGCTGCCCAACCCAACTGAATTCTTCTGTTCACCTCGCCCTCAAAGTTGTTTCTACCTAACTGCAATGACTGCCCGAGGTACACATATTTTTGAACAACTTCGAGAACGGCACCGTGAATCGCAATCGGTTCCGCACCTATTTTTTATAGATGGGAAATCATAAGCTAACTTCTGCTCTGGGTAGTGTAGAAGGGAATCTCTTACTGACTAAAACCCACCCGTGTTCCTCCTAATACCCTTTGTGTGCCAGGTCCGTGGTGATTCTTTTGAACAAATACTGCAACTCAATGTGGCAGAAAAAAAAATTGGTACATAACAAATGTAAAAAAGGTGTTTTTGGTTATTTCTTCGTTTTTTGAACACCGACTTCCGAAATTAAAGTTATTTTATACTTTTTTGTTTAAAAGTCGGTTGTTACTTTTATAAAAAGATTTTTTATTTTTCACTTTTTAGTGGTACGCTCCCCCCACCTAAGTAGTACCTACTCTTACAAGTATCATGTTAGCCATACACATTACTACCTAGTTTCCATCGACCAAATGCAGTACTGCTCCCTTACTCCTAACCGTTAAGGAGTTTCATCATCAGCACAGCAGCATCAGATGTTGACACTCTGAAGCATATAATAGGGTAGTTGACTGAAAAAATCTAATTAGTCCGTTAGATAGATTTCCAAAAAATATTGGACACGTATTTTTTCTTTTTTCACGTAGACAAAAAATGAAGACGATACAGAGCGTTGAAAACTCGTGTGACGTCACTACTCGCTACAATTTTTACCGAGCCGTAACGTCACAAGCCCCCACTCCTGATCTTTGATGCTTTGTATCTTCGTCAGTTTTTATAAATTTGATAAAGGAAAAAATACGTGTCCAATATTTTTCTATAATCTAACTGACGGACTAAACATAATCATATATTTTTTACTCAGGAAACATCCCTATTATACCTGAGTAAGACATGATTATAATAACAAAAGCATCATACGAGCGTACAATTTTCGGTGGTTGCCCTCGATTTCTCCTGGATCCCGTCATCAGATCCAAACTTGGTGAAAATGGGACCACCTCGGAAGAGAACTCTATCTAACAAAAAAAGAAATGAAATCTGTCCTTAATTGACGGAAATATCGGTGAACATACTTTAAAAAAACATTATATATTATATTATACATACAGACGAATTGAGAACCTCCTCCTTTTTTGAAGTTCGTTTAAAATAATTTATATGCAAATAAAAGGGAACTTTATTTTAAAACAATAAGCCCATTGTGTGACCCGCGACTGCGGCAAATAGTTCCAGTTCAGCAAAATGCCACTCAATTAGGAGCTGCCTAACGTAGGTTTTTAACTGAACCCAACATTGAAGTATACGACCGATTTTTACAATACACATACCCAAGAAAATGCGTAACCAGTAGGTTTTGATCTAAGCAAAGACAATATGGATCTAAGTCACAGTATTTTTGTATCCTTAGATGTTTTTCGCTTTTCAGACCGGTTTCCATAGTAGAAATGTCAATCACCCTCAGGAAATTACTGCAGAAATGAGTCAGACAGTATAAGATGTTTCTTACTCCCAAAGAAAACTTATTACAAAGAATTTATTTCTCACTCCCAATGGAGCAACAAGAAACCAGCAAAGTACCAGAACAATAATCGTTACTTATAAAATAAACATGATTAATTCTTATTGTTAGCTAAGCGCTCCTTATGTCCGTAATAAGGATAACTCCTAATAAGGAGCAATTTGCAGCTTTTATATTATTAATAATAATGTTTAATAAGGGGATAAACAAAATGAAGACGGTTTAATTTTTAATTATGATTATCTTCATTAAGAAACTTGTTATTTTATGTTACCCTTCAAAATTCGTTATCGAAAAGTTGTTTTTATAAAATCCTCTTTTTTATTTGGTAACGGAATATTTTTGATAGAATAATATTTAATTTTTAGGAACATAAAGGCTGGTTGTTGCTGGGCACTTTCCTTTTTGTTTTATAAAAAAACTAGCAGCGCCCCACGGTTTGACCCGCGTAGTTCCCGTTCTCGTGGGAAAATGGGAATAAAATATAGCCTATGTTACTCAGGGTGACATTATAATGGTGAAAGAATTTTCTATTCGAACCGGTAGTTCCTGAGATTAGCGCGTTCAAACAAACAAACATACAAACTCTTCAGCTTTATAATATTAGTATAGAAGTATAGTTATGTCTGGGATGGATATTTATCCAGCCTTTAAAAGATCTGATAGGTTAGTAATATTTACTTAAATGTTGTCTGTTCTAATGTTCTTCTTAACGAAATTTCTTTCGGTCAATTCGACTCAGTCGTAACGATGGCAGAATTTGTTTGGCGGAGGCTCAGTTGAGGTTGAGACGGGTGGAGTATATGACTAAGAATGACTATAGTTAGATGGGAACCTATTTCTTTTTTTGAATGGACCACTCAGTTCAGCACTCTAAGGTTGGTTACTGCTTAAACGGATTTTCCTGTGGTGGCCTCAAATGAATTTAAGGCAGCCTCAGCCAGAGCTAAAAATTAAGCTTACAAGCTAAATGACCGCTTGCTAAGGGCATCCCCTGTGGGATATGGGCCTCGGCTTAACGGGGTCATTGAGGGAGGGCAGCAAGGGACAGGCTGCGTCAGGTTGGTATTATTTAGGGGATTTAACGCTAATGGCTCAGCGGCGCGGGCTGGCTCGTTAGGCAAAAATCGGGGAGGGTTTGGACGGGGACGTCGCGATGGGGCTCGTCGGCGAGGCCGGTATACGGAACACGGTGTGCTTATGTGTTTTCTAAGAGCGCTGGTTTCCCTACTACTTACTCTCTTGGGTTTGGGTGATGGGGTCGTCGTGCTCAACAAGAGTATGCCGTGGTTAGCGGATCTTGCTGATCTGGGAGGGCTAGTATCGGGTAGCCGATACGATTAGATGGTTCTGATGCTTTTCAGCGGACCCTATGAAATGCTTTGAAAGGCTAAGCGTGTGCGAAGGCTAACCACACATCAGTAATTATCAGGCGTATGCACGTGGTGCAAATGTGTAGTTTGCATTTCAGGGATAGATTGCTGCGTGCACTCAGCATGCGCGGACCATAAACGGACCGCATGACTTGCGGTCTGTTTATGTAAGAAGTAGGGAAATAAAAGAGCGAGTCGAACTGAGCACAAAGAGTTTCTAATGAAACATATTTTTAGACATGTTACGTACAATCATAGACTACATTATTTTACTTTTCAGAGACGGATGGATGGACGGACAGACACATGAGACATGTGTTTTTTTTCAAAAAGAAAGAAGAAAAGGTTTCTGTATTTTGATAGGGACGTTCGAAACCCCGAAAAGATAAGGAAGCGAAAAAATAACCTCGCTTTCCACTTAGAAGGCGATTGTATCTGAAGTAGAATCGGCCGAGATTACACCAGCAAACAAGATTCTCAAAAAAAAAAAACAATTCTAATCCAATAAAATGTTAACACTGATTAAAATTCAACAAAAACGACAATAAATAACGGTACCAAAGTAAAAAAAAAAACAACAAAGACAAGACAATTAATCCATACCCATCTGTAACCTAAAGCTGGGTGCACATTATTTGTTTAAAAAATGCGTAGGTACATACAGAAGCGAGCCCGTGGTCGCAATAAACTGAATTTATTAGCAGTCCTCCGGTATTTTTATGCGATCGCGAGAGAGATTTGTCGTCGTCCCGTGATTTCCCCCGGGACCACTGTGTTTAGTGATGTTGTGTATGCGCCTTTATATTTCAATCAGTCGATTGGCAGTTTGGGACCTTGTTACCTGTAATCGTTTGGATGTTATTAGATATGTATGAACTGTTGACAGGGTTGCTCGAAGTTTTTGATTCTCTTGGATATGTAGGGATTTTTGTCTAAACAAAACGAGGAGAACTAATAAGAAGTAGCCTCTGGAGTGAGAGGTATAAAGCACTATCTAGGACACTATGCGCCAGTGCTGTGACAGAGCTAAATCAATCCGCCAGGAACCCAGCCTTTACAGGTTTGAAGTTTAGACGGGGTAAAATAATATAAGCGCGAAGTTTAACATTTCTAAGTTATAAATAAACTTATTATAAATACTAAACACTGTTTTAGTTACTAAAAACACGATACTGACAAACCAGCAACAATTCTAAGGGTTGGTTTTAGCGGAAAACCTAGGTTTTGCAAGCGAGACTTGGCGTGCAGTTACGGAAGGATTGAATAGTGCACTGGAGGCCTTTGGACCCGCTTTGCCAGCGTATAGCTGCGTTCCGTAATGGCCACAGAAGGATCACGGCTGAGTTTTAGTCAGTAAGTCAGACTCTTACTGACTAAAACTCACCCGTGATCCTCCCGCTCCGCCCAGAGCGGGAGAAGTCATTTGATGATTTCTTATCCAAATAAAAGGCCATATCCCGAATGCATTTGTTTACTTTATTATAATTTTAATTTGTATAGTGTAGATATTTGTTAGTTATGTTAAGTTATACAGTAAAATGAATGTGTGTGATGTAAAGAAGTTATAATTGTGTTGTTTTGAGATGGAATGTTCAAGTGTTTTTACATTAATAACGGTTTTAGTTACAGGTTTTCCTGTGGAATCCTAGATGTCAAGATTTGTTTGTTAATATTTGGGATAAAATGTTTTTTCCTATCATAAAGAAAGAAATAATAAAATTTATTTTGTACATACATGAAACACGCACGGTACATTTATTACAAAAATGGCATGCAAAATACTTAGTGTGTCTCACGGCTGCACTGTAAAGGTCCATTTCAGCGATATGCCAGACAGACTGACGATGTCTGTTTCTGGTTTTCTAATGAACCCTTTAAAGGACGTGTGGCGGTTCATTTCATAAGGAGTCTTTCAGGATCAGTAGACCTGACCTGTCGCTGTGATTATCGATAGTCGTCCCTATTCTTACTGCCTGTATAGTTGGTATGTATGTATATTATCTATACTTATAATAAATCTGTAGAGAGGTCAATTCTGTACAGTGAATATATTTTCAAAATAACTATCAGGGGGTGATTAGTGATCGATACTGGTGCCAAAAATGCAATCAGTAAAATGTTTGTCTGTCTGTCTGTCTGTCTGTCTTTCTGTCTGTCTGTCTGTCTGTATGTTCTTTATAGAAACAAAAACTACTCGACCGATTTTAACGAAACTTGGTGCAATTATTCTTCATACTCCTGGGCAGGTTATAGTATACTTTTCATCACGCTACAATCAATAGGAGCAGAGCAGTGAAGGGAAATGTTGGGAAAACGGGAGAAGTTACTCCATTTTTTAAGCTTCCGTCGCGTGTGTAGCTTTAATGGTTAAAGTTACATAGAAATCATGTATTACGGAAATGTTTTACATAAAATTATCATTAGTTATACGTAGTTATAGGTATTTATTTTTAAGTGAAGTAGGTATAGGTTATTATAATAATTATAATTTTGCACAGGCATTTCAGCTTTACTTTCATTTCTTTTTGTTGTTGTAAGTTGTACATATTTCACACACACACATAGTGATCTATCAATGCACAGCCCAAAGCACTGAACGGATCGGGCTGAAATTTGGCATGCAGGTAGATGTTATGACGTAGGCATCCGTTAAGAAAGGATTTTGATTAATTCTACCCCCAAGGGGATAAAATAGGGGATGAACGTTTGTATGAAACTTTGTCAATTTTAAACCGATCGGGCTGAGAGTTTCAAAATCGGGGGTAAAGTAACTATTCCACGCGGACGAAGTCGCTGGCAGAAGCTAGTATGACATATGTATTTAGGTAACTATTTAGTATTTTATTAGTTTTTGTTATATTATTGTTGAATTGGTTTTTGTTACACTAACGACAGCCCCATTTCATGTCCAGACATATACTGTCCATGCCAGGTTGTCTGGAAGAGTTCGCGGAATACGATAAGAGCGCCCATTGTATGTGTTTTAGTTTTAAGTTTACTTTTTGTATTACTTTTGGTGTAAAATAAAGTATGTAATAAATAATAGGAATTACTCAAAAATAGCTACGGTCCACGTTTCCGCTCGTATGTCAATTGTTTTAATATCCCAAAGAATTATGATTCTTTCTAACATGGATTAAAGTATCCTATGCCAAGGTTTATTAAAGTTTAGGGGTAACCAGACACTCTTCCGCATCTATACTAATATTATAAAGCTGAAGCTAATCTCAGGAACTACTGGTGCGAATTGAAAAATTATTTTTGGGTTGAATAGACTATTTATCGAGGAAGGCTTTAGGCTATATAACATCACGCTGCGAGTAATAGGAGCGAAGAAAAAATGGAAAATGGGGAAAAATCGGGGAAAATTCGTGCGCTGCGAAAACGGTTTAAGATACCAAAAAAATATGTAGGAAAGAATTATTCCTTTTAAAATGATCTAAAAAAATGTCCGCGACAGTATATGTCTATCTTTTAAGATTAACTCACTAGAACCGTTTTTATGGTAATCAAATTTGGTCGAAAGGGATGAAAGTTTGTATTAAACTTTGTCAGTTTTAAACCGATCGGGCTGAGAGTTTCAAAATCGGGGTTAAAGTAACTATTCCACGCGGACGAAGTCGCGGACAGAAGCTAGTTTATAATAGGTATGCGAGTGAGTGTATCACACATTTTGTACCAAAAACCTATCTTTTATGTATGAATAGCTTCACTCACATACCCTGAAATAGATAGGTGTAGGCATTGTAAACGTGACGTAGAGAGTAGTCTCGAAACTGGACTCGCACAGATTTCAATACAATTTGCCTTAAACCGTATACGTGTACGGTTCGACGGTGGAAACTGAGAACTTGGTAACAATTTGGAATTTGATTTATTGTTATTTTTGCAAATGCAGAATATTAACACGCCTACCAAATATTAATATCACTCTTTTTTCCCTCCACAATCCACAACCCTTTTTTTTCTTGACGGGAAATCGTCCAATGACTTCTCCCGCTCTGGGTGGAGTGGAAGGGAGTATCAGACTGATTAAAACACACTCGTGATTCTTCTAGTCCCCTTTGCGTTCCAGGGCCGCGGTGAATCTTTTGAACAAATTGCCTAACCCTAGCAGGCACCGATCCAATGGGGTCTCGTCTTCTTTGCTGACAGCTCTTTGAGGCACGCGTGGAACACGGCGCGCCGTCAACTTGGGCCAGGTTGCTATCGGACGGCGAGCCACCCATAACTCGCCATCCGCAGGCCCGCGTCTACGTTGGCCGGGAATCGTCCTGCGTTTCCCGACGCCCGGGGCATCTTCTTCGGGTGCGGCGGCTGGGGCTCGAGGTTTCCCTCTCCCGCATGCGTTCTGCCTCCTCCTTCACTGGCATTTTATCATCAATGGAAAGCTACATTATTAGCGAGTTAAATAGGCTATATTTTATCCCGTATGCCCACAGGAACAGAAACTACGCGGGTGATGCCCGGGTACTGCTAGTGTTTAATAAATTCAACTCGAGTTTAAAATGAAAAAATCAAAACGTACGTTGCGCCACCACTTATTAGAAATAACATAGGTACTTGCCAAATAAATTTACACAATTCCACATCATCCGTGACCACTCACCGATGCGTGTGTCCCTCAATCTTACGTGAATCGGGACAATCTGCTCGTGTCTCTAAATGTCCGAGCGGATCATATAGTCCGGTGACACAGTCAGCACTTTACGTAAACACTGCCCTGTACAGTCTCGTCCTGAATACTTGGACATAGTTGGACACCTCACGTATTTACCTATGTCAATGTAACATTGGGGTTTTAGCCCAGTCAATGAGCGTGTATCTTCGAAATGGAAGCAAATACGCTGTAAATTGGTACAAATCTTTTTTGTAACATTTTAAGGACTGGGAAAAAAAAATCTGGTGTAATCCCGTGTCTATGTCACAAGATATTCATGGTCAAAAATCAGTTTTTGCAACTATCTCGTTTTCTAAGGGAAATACATCATTTGAGGTTAGTTTCACATGTTGCTTTTTAAACAGTGGTATTTACATAACCCGACCATACTGCGCCTTACAAAGATTCCTAAAACAACTAAAACCAATTTCACTTTAGAAATAAAGAAGAAAATGTATCCAACTTCGCATTACCAGTGACCACTCACCGATACGTGTGTCCCTCAATCTTACGTGAATCGGGACAATCTGCTCGTGTCTCTAAATGTCCTAGCGGATTATATAGTCCGGTGACACAGTCAGCACTTTACGTAAACACTGCCCTGTACAGTCTTGTCCTGAATACTTGGACATAGTTGGACACCTCACGTATTTACCTATGTCAATGGAAGATTGGTGTTGATCGAGTTGATTTTTAGAACAATATTTGACTCAAATCCAAAAGTATTTGTTGTACAGTTCGGATGTTATAAGTGTAACTGATTTATGACGGATATGTTCCAATTACCATAACTTAAAAAGTATAATTTCTCTAAAATAAATCTGAATTAGCCTTAAGTTATTTGGACCTAAATCGTTGCATATTATTAGAAGTAACTATGGAGTTTCTTGTCCGTTCTTCTCCATAAGAATCTACCTTTGCGAATGGACGCTAGAGTCATTTAATTATGCTAAATTTTAATGAGGAAGTTCAAAAGTGCCGTTTAATGGCCTAATTGAAATAAACGTTTTCACTTTGACTTTAATTTTAAAGGATTTGGCGGAACACACTCAATTACCAGCAACTCTGTATTGTTAGGTACTTTAAAAAAATAGAGTCATAATTTGAGTACAGACGACTACACGTTTGAATAGATTTATACAGACCACGTGACTTGCCATGATGACCACGACCACTCTGATAAGAGAGTATCGACTAAAAAGAAGCAGATTAAACCGGACCGCTGTAAATAGAAAAAGTTCCCAAAACACTGGCAACATTGCCACAGTGCTACGCTGAATGGCAATGATGCCATGAACCCAATGGCAATGTTGCCTTGAACTGCTTGCTGGTGACGCGAAAAACGAATTGTGATTATAACTATAGCCGACTCGTGTTTCCTTGGTTATTTTACAATACATGTATACATATAAAGATTCAGCGAAGAGCGCCTTATTAGAAGTTTCCCAATAAAGCCTGTCCACATTCCAGTGTCCAATAACAGTTTTGTTTGTCTTATCTGTTGAATACGTCGATGCCTCGGAGTTTTTAAGGCACATATTGGCCAGTACAGATTCTGAGACAAAAACAGAAAACTTCTCTTTAAATAACTGATTCTTTTTTTTATAGAAGTAATCGTATTGTTTGCACTTGTATAAATAATACTATTTTGAAAAATAAAAATAATCCATACGAAACTATTATAATGATAGACGACATTGCTGACTAAGACTAAGACTAAGGCAAAAATGGCGGCACGAGCTAAAAAACTGGCACGTTCTAGCAATAGACAGAATAACGAGGAAAACGGAGAAGGAGGCTTTTCCATTCAAGTTGGACAAAATATACTAGAAACAATAGTATACAAAACCAAGCATATGTCATATATCATATCTTCATTATCTTGAATCAAATCTATACTAATATTATAAAGCTGAAGAGTTTATTTGTTTGTTTGTTTGAACGCGCTAATCTCAGGAACTACTGGTCCGATTTGAAAAAATCTTTCAGTGTTAGATAGCCCATTTATCGAGGAAGGCTAAAGGCTATATATCATCACGCTAGGACCAATAAGAGCGGAGCAGTCATGAAAAATGTGACACAAACGAAGTTGTGCGGACAGCTAGTCAATAATAAGTAAAGCAGCCCTACCATGACGTCTTATATCCATATCCATCATGATTACTGTGTCAGAGAGAGACTGAGTTACACAAGACGAATAGCACTATCCCTTTCTCTCACACTGAATCATGATAGCACTTCGTAGTACGGCCACAGCTCTACTCCATTGCACGCCAGTTTACCTGTCCAACCAGATGAAAAACGCACGTATGTTGATATGAATACCAAAATGGTAGATATATAAGTCTCTTACCAAAGCAAAGCTTCCTAAATTACCCATATCTTTACCAAAATATACATATCTTGTGACATCACAAGTACTCATAAGACACGTACTCATCTCAATTACCCCGAAACGAAGCAGCAACGGCTTTTAACCGTCTTTCAGCTAAAGGGGTGGTTCCGTACCCCAAGTTCCGGCCGGAAGCGATAATTTTGGGCTCTTTTGTGCCCAACGTCGGACAAACAGACCGAGTGATGTCCAAAATGTATGGTAATAAAGGAAACGTTATATGTTCTTGAAGCTGGTCGCTTGGAGTTTGCTTCCGGGACGCATCTTGCGGGTTTGTTATGTTTTGTTTTTTTTTTTTGGGTCGAGGAAAAAGTGGATCATCCTTTTTGTTTAAAAATGTCAGCACTGATACACTGTGTACAGGAATCTTAGTAGGGGTTCTGCAGTCTATTTATTTATGCACACACAAGATACTTAAAAAAAAGAAGATTTTTTACAAAATCAAGATCACAAAGGTACTGCTTATTTCAATAGAAATGTCTTCCAGTAGGCCTGCGACAGAAGAGTGGGATAAGAAACGTAGACACAGTGTGTAAAGAGACAGAGAAGGAAACTTAAAATAGACTATACTATCTTAACTAAAACACTAATTACCAAGTAAAATAAAGATAAAACCTACACACATCGCAACTGTTTAGGGATCAAATACGTATTCGAGTATCACAACCGCGTGAGGATTAACATTTTAACGTTTTTGGATCGTTATTCATTTTTTAAGTGATTTTCACCGTTTGAATATTTTTTTTTTTTAATTAAAATTTGAAAATCAACTGTCAGTCACGATTCCTGTAAAAGTTTGTAATAACGCTTTTACAAAACCAATACAATTTCTGTATCGGAACTTATAAAAAAACTTAATTTGACATGAGAAGAGATGATGAGAGCCTTCGGAATGTAGCAAGCTGGTTCTAGGCAACTTACTGTGTCCGTCGCTCTTGGCACTATACAGAGCATCATAACCCACCTCTGGATAGGCTATCATAAAACAGGCAGCTTGGCTAAGTGTCATGGAGAACGATCTCGCATCACGCTCATCGCTGAACTGAATAAATAAATAATTAATAAAAATAATACATGTGGCACTCTGGGACTGCCGCGGTAAAGGCGGGGCCTAATCGAATGACGTAGCGGTGTTAGGTTATTTTCGTTACGGAATTTCTGGATTCGGTTGCCACGCTCAAGGCCCGCGATAGAAGCTATACCTACAATAGCTTAATAATAATCACCACTCGCAGGCCAAAATACTGCTCGACGGAAATTTACCATTATAGCCATTGCTGTACGAGTATGATAGATAAATTAGAATAGAATAGAATACTCTTTATTATGTACACCATATAAGTTACAAAAAATATACATGAAGAAAACATTACATAGGGTGACACAATGGGCGGCCTTATCGCTAAAAGCGATCTTTTCAAGACAACCTTTGGATGGATTTTAAAGAGAAAAGGAAATACAGTACTGTAGGTAGTCTTAGGTGTACTAATTATAATGTATGATGTTAGATACGAGGCTCCATAGCTTTTCAGGCTAGCTGATAAGCGACTAAATCATCCGAAATCGTTTTTCAGTGGGTCTGCGTTCTCGAAGGCCGCTGAGGGTTCAACCTATAGCACCCCGCAATCGTAAGGCCCGTTTACAATGGGTTCGTGAACATAGAAATTGGGAGAAACACGCGCTCTTACGAATGTTTTTGCTAAACATTTTCTTAACACTCCAAATCGCTATGATTGTGTAATTCGTATCAATAATGGTGGAAACAACGATATATATTTTAAATATTTCCAATATACAATAACATCTTAATTTTACCTATTTTGCTATTAAATTGACTTTTAGTGGTACACCCCCACCTAAACGTACCAATCACATTGGTGTAAACAATAAACAAACATGTGATTTTAGCAATCCCGAAATATTTGCTATCGTTTATTGAAGAGTTCCGTTTCCTATCATCTTTGTTCTTCATCAGATCTTCACCAAACTAGAAAGGGACCACGTTGAAATACTAAGATGCTCTTTCAAACCTTCGTACACAATTTTATTTTTTTCATCTTCGACAAGCGGGAATGAGAACTTCGTCAATGTAAACTAAGCCACACATTATTAGGGATAACTCAAATACTGGTAGTCAGATCTCAATTAAATGGGACCACACGACAAGTACCAGCTTTCGATTATAAAAAGAATCATCAAAATCGGTACACCCAGTACAAAGTTATGAGGTAACACACAAAAAAATGTCTAATTGAGAACCTCTGCTTTTTTGGAAGTCAGTTGAAAATAAATAAATGGGTAAATTGTTAGCTTAAACTTAGAAATTCAAGTAAGTTACCAGTCTGGAAGACTAAATTGGGTAAATATTTATTCGATAATTTCTTATAGTTAAAAATGTACTAGATTTCTCGACACTTGAGTAGTTCTTAACTTTTCTGCAATATTATTATTCATCAGATTTTCCGACAGGCTATAGATAAATCTTCACAAAAACTGTAACTACATATTTTTAAACATTAATAGACATTTTATCACCACTGCTCGTATTTTTATACTTCTCTATAAAAAAGTAAACAAGAATTTTCACTAATTCTTGTGTAGACACATTATGAAACCGACGCAAATAAAACAAAAGACACACAAATTACTGCTAAAAGTAGGTATAATATGATCCTTATATCAAAAAGATTTGAAGTTAACAGAACAGTACAAAATACTACTTCTAACAACAAGCAAACACTTGCACTGGTAGCAAAAAAGTATTTTTAGAGACAAACTGAGCAATTTATCTTGACTGTTTAAGTTTCACAGAGTTTTTGTTTCGGCTCCATTTTAACTAGTTTTGCCGGCTGTACCGTCCGTGAGATTTAAAAGTAATAAAATTATTTGTCTCTTACATTTCGTATGTACTTTAAACGAATTGTTTAGATTCTTTCCGGTTTTTCGAATAGAAGGAAAATACGGTATATTTCTTTCTTTCTTTGCTTATTTATTGTTCCGTTTCTGTGAAAATTTTCAAAGGAGATAAAAATGTTTTTCTGTCTAAATCTCGCGGACTACAATTTTTTGTGTTGATAGTATTTTGTAAGTATTCGGCTTTTTCTGCATAAATTTATTTTAAGAAGATAACAAAATTTGTAAGAGCTATTCGGAAAATAGTCGGAAACAGAATCACAAGAATCAATATATCTAGAATGTACTGTCTCTCTACTGATCTCTCTGCATGCGTTCCATATTTCCCACGTCTGCGGCACGCTTCTCTACTAGAAAATTGTGTTTAGAAAATTAATGCACATAAAATTAGAAACATGAATTTGACACCTCAGCAACGCAACAGCAATAAACACACATCTATACTAATATTATAAAGAAGTGACGTTTGTGAGTTTGTGACGTTGTAAGGGGTAATCTCTGGATCTACTGAACCGATTTTCAAAATTATTTCACAATAGAAAGCTATGTTATTGTGGAGTGTCATATTTTCCCTGTATTGCCACGGGAACGGGAACAACGCGGGTGAAACCGCGGGGCGCTGCTGGTTAAAAGATATAACAATTAATGTCGCCCAACGGTGGTGGCTACACTCTTTCTTTGTGAAAAACCCTAACAACACTTTTTCCCAACCCCGGAATCGAGCCTAAGACTCCATGCTTAGCAGTTGTGTTTGTATACGCTACCCATGTGTAAATGTACAATAATCCACGATACTATTTTGCACCCCTAGCCAAATTACAACCGTTTGGTGTCGAATTCCGTTCTCCAATCGGTAACGCCTCGGTGTCAGCAACTGTAGAAAACGATAAGTTGGTAGCCATGTTGACGCGCCTGAGACGGCCGCTCGTTCTACATTGTCTTTAGAATAGCGACCTATTCTTTAGTCTACGGCCAGCGTTTCTACAAACGTCAAGCAGGTTAAAATTTAAACTCTAAATAGGAGCGTTGAAAATTGTAGAAACGATAACAATTCATTCTATCATTGTGAACGATGTGAACTTGGCTACGAATTTTCTATTCGTTTATTCTAACCACGTGACTTAACGTTGGGATGATTTCATTTCCATACATTTGATTCGTTTTTGACTAGCGTTAACGATTGCAGATTATGAACTTGGCTAGGAGGGCTGGTGTCAGATTTTTTGCTTTGTGACTACCCTTAATAATGACTATCGGAGTTCAAAGCACAGCGTTCCACGATTCGATGTCACATAATGTCGTCGACATGTGACATCAATAAAAAAAGTATTGAAATAAAACATCACAAACCAGTAAAAAATTCACGTAAATCTTTCATATTAAAACAACGTTTATATTAATTAGTTATCTATATATATAAAAATCAATGCCACTTTTCGTTGTAATTCCATAACTCAAGAACGGGCTCACCTATCCAAACCAAATGCTTAGGATTTGGTCGGCATATTTAGTAGATGGTTTATGTGAAGTTTGCACAAAATCGGTCGAGCGGTTCCTCATTTGTCACATTTTTTGTAATAAATGAATTCAATAGAAACTTTTTTCACAGAAACTTTTTTGAAGTTTTGTTGACAGGACAAGCACGTTGTTATGTCATTCATGCCGTCAATTCATTTTGGACGTGGTTTGATTAAATCATATTATCAGCGATAAATTTTTTCTTTTCACATAATTGCATTTGCAGTGCATTCATACAAACGGTGAGTCCTGAATTTATGTATACTTTTCTAAGTTGCCGTATATGATTTCACATGGCATCATATGCGACAGCTTCTTGGGAATTTGTTTTTTTTTTGTTCTAATTTTTTTTTTCGATTTTTAAGCGAAAACATATGTGCATACGGGAAAAATGCCACCAGCCAGACGAGCAAATATAGGTTACGAAATATTAATCCACCAAAACTGTGTAACGGAACCAGATTGGCAGTGAAAAAGTTATTGCCAAATTTGATTGAAGCTACGATCTTAACTGGTAAATCAAAAGGAGAAGTTGTTTTGATACCGCGTATACCTATGATTCCAACTGATATGCCTTTTGAGTTCAAACGTTTACAATATCCTGTGCGTTTATCATTTGCGATGTCCATCAACAAGGCCCAAGGTCAAACACTTCACGTTTGTGGTGTGAATTTGGAGGAACATTGTTTTTCACATGGCCAGTTATATGTTGCCTGTTCCAGAGTCGGTACCCCCAGCCGTTTGTTTATTTATGCTCAAAATGGAAAAACAAAAAATATTGTTTATCCAAATGTTTTGGATTAAGTGTGTTGTAAATAGCTAGCAATTGATTTCGATTTTAAATAAAATATTTTTTTGATTAAATAAATGAATTTGATGTTCCGATTTGTTTATTTTATTTCACTTTATACGTAGCGAAGCACGTACCGGGCCGCTAGTAAAAAAATAAAAACAAGAAATAAACAGCACCATAACCCACATTAACATATTAAAATTGGATTTTAAAAACCTCTAATTTTACAGGCTGTCGCGCCCATTTTGCTGTTGAGTTAAAAAACGGCGGGATGAAATACGAAATATATATATATGTATGTTTGTCTTATTTGTTGTGTTGCTAAAATATTATTGTGATTGTTAAATGAAATACAGCCGTGTTGAAAGACTGTTTTGTTTATTACGTGGAAATAATAAAAGTTGAATTTAATTAGGAGGAACTCGTTGCTAAGTAATAACAGCCGCACGTATCGATCTTCAAGGTTAAGTAACGCTTGCCGAGTTTGGTCTGTGGATGGGTGATCTGCTTAACATATCGGGATTTTTTCGTTCCTCAGAAAGCTCGTTAAGCCGTTGGTTCCAGCTGTAAATCTTTGGCAGTCTCTACGGACTGTCAGAAGCCAGAAAGTCCGACACCAGTCTTGCCAAAAAGTACCGTGTTACCCAGATAATGAGCTGTGAAGGTTGGGTATCTGGTCCACGTATAATATTCAGCTGAATCCAGTTTGTCTGGAAGCCAACCCTAATATATTATGGTGATAAATAAAAGTTAAATTTTATTATTGTACTATTTTTATGCTAAACCTAAAACTTGGTTTGGTGAATTGCATCGTATTATAATAGATGCAATACGATATAATCCATCATACCAAGCTAAAGGTTGAAGTAACGATATCCTCCAGATTGATTTGCAAATATCCTCCACTTAAATCATTTTCGAGAGAAGAAAACAGATCAGAATAGTTAGTACTACGCGTCTCTATGGTGCTTTGCTAAAAGGCAGAATTCAGTCGGCTACTTCCCGTTATGTCACATTCCCGATTGGACAACATGTCAAAAGTTTTAAAAACAACTGAACGCTAGTGGCGTTTGGTCAAGATTTTGATCTTCATTCAGTCCCAAGGATTGGAGATCTTTATTACGAGTCCAGATTTAGCTGAAACTCAGTTTCACTTAGAATATAACTGCCGTCCTACAAAAGTCAAACATACAGACAGGTTCAGTGTCTCTTGAAGTATAAGTCAAAAGCATATCTAGGCCTCAAGTCTGGTATTACAATAGTGAATGGTCTATCATTGATTTCATAATTGTTGTAATCTACTAGTATGAAAGCGTCATTATGAATTTCCAATGGTCAACCACTGACAGTCCATGGACAGAAATGGCATAGAATGGTGATCTCGTACATGACTAATGAATGACAGACGTATGCGGTAGTCTGCTAAAATTTTGACAGATCCTTTGATCAGTGACCTACCATTAGATCGTTATTGTGTAGTCATTTCTTTTAGTCGCTCGGTCATCAAAAAGTATTACGAGACCATTGACCGATCAATGATCGACCATTATGGATTTAGCAGATTACGAACTTTTAGCAAAATAAAAATGGGATCTTGTTGGAATGACAAATTTATAAAAATAGCAGACTTGAGGCCCTGGGCATCGGGAAATGTTAATACCTAAAAAGACTAAAAGACCGAAAAACAAAACCAGACTTGTTAATTCCTTTAATCACCCACAGGTTTCAAACAAAAACATTAATTAAACCAAATAAATACTCACTGTCGTACACTGTTTCAAAAGGGCAGGTTTTAAATAAAAAGAAACTCACCAAGCCCTATATTTTCCAGCCATTTTTATGGTCGCAAACTGGCAAAAAGTTCCTCCCGGCTTCGTTTAATGAGAGCCGACGGGAATGTATGCTTAGTGTATAGTGCGACCACTTAGAATGTGGACTTAACGGCGTGTGAGAAGGGGCCTTTATTCGTGGAGTATTCTGTATGATGCCATTATGTGTTTAGGCTGAGAATATTGGCTTTTTTTTAGAGTAATTTATATGGGTAGGTATAAGATGTTTTGGAAAAAAGGAAATTGTGTGGAATAAAGGCGCTTCGTATAAAGGGAATGCTGATGGTCCATGGACAATTCTTGATTGCCTGCATGTTATGGGGACTATATTGAATCTCAAGCTAAATAAAAATTCTAGGGGTAAATTAAATTTGAGGTTTCTAATTGTGGTCAATACCAAAGTCAATGACTTTTTTCCGTTAGGTTTGCATGACATATATTGTGAAATTAATACTCAATCTTTATTTGTATTCTATGGTTCATGTGTGTATGTATGTTTGTGAGTGTCTTTATTCCACTATAACTTCTTAACAACTGAACGGATATCAATGTATGTGGTATCGTTAGAAACGTTGAGTTATTCTAGGTAATATAGGCTACTAAACATTTAAAAAAATAAAAAGAGAGAGCCATGGTTCATCAATAAAAACCATTTTTTTTTTCACGAAAATGACGACTACGTATAATATCATCGTCTCAAGTTTGCTTAGTACATAGCAAAAAATGTATGAAATAAAAAACAAATAATAAAAAAATCACGTCGACGGGAAGTGAGTTTTGCATCTTAAATGGGACAAATGGTCCGCAGTCCACACTTTCACCGCGTGCAAAAGAGCACTTTGTCCAAGCACAGCGTTGTGGTCACAGTTTTTACGCTCTCGCTTCGTAAAGGGCTAATTATAAAGTTAGATTTTTATAATGAAAAGCATTATTTCTGCACATTCAAAGCTTTGTGATGTTACTAATTGTTTGCCCTCGTTTGAGGTGTTAGCGAGTTAAAGAGATTTTTTTTTAATTTTCGTTGCTGAATCCTTGTCTACTTTTAGTTTGTATGTGATTAATGTGTAATTGTATATGGTTGAGGCAGTCAGGATTAGAGGTGGGACAGTGTTAAGTTTTGTAGAGCAAAACGACAGATTAAAAATGTTACTTCCGTTTTTTCTGAAAAGAAAGTTACTTACGGAAAACTCAAGTCAGAAAAAGTTAGTTGTTTTAATTTTTTGTTACTGTTTATGTTTTCTTATGATTTTGTCTACAAATATATATTTCACCAGATAATTTGACTCAGTGACAACTGAAAGGTGCTTTATTAAAGGAGATTCTTTAATAAAGCGTCTTTCAGTTGTCAGGAAATTTTCACGACTGGTGACTTTTCGTTTACGGAGGTACAGTACAGAAAACAAAACATTATTCAAAAATAGAATTCCAGGTATATAAGTGCAATTATTTTTTTTCTTGTATCCTTTAGTAAGCGTACGAAGGTCCGAATCCAACTCGTACAGACCTCTTTAGACATTTCAATGAAATATCGCACCAGCCGACGATTATCATGGTTTGCCTATGGGTATACAATGAAAGTATATACCCATAGGCAATCCACGTTTGGCGCTGTACTATTGCAGAATATTGAAACTAAAAATGAGAGTCTATGGCTTTGGGTGGTTTAGTAGACTGATTAACCTATAATGACAATATACACGGCTTTAAAATGCCATGAAGTGAATTAGTTACATATCGTAATTTAAAGTGATCATTAACAAAACACTTCAACTCGACGGCAATCCTGTCTTCAATACCCTCCAATTTACAGTGAACGATTATCATCTTGAATTTGATTGATCAGCCTTTCAAAACGCGTGATTCAGGCAAGTGACTTCGGAAATGAAGAGCGGCGCCGGGGTGCAAAGTAATGATATTTTGTCGACCTGTAAGTGGTAGAACTCGGGAGAAATCAATAGTTACATACAGACCCACGGTTTTATTAATTTTGTAACTAGATGTGTTCGTAGTAATGAAGACGAGTCTATGGTAATCATAAAGTAACCTGCTCTAGATTGATGACATATAATAAAAGACTTTGTAATGGGTTTCCTTTAACAATAATAAAATTTTTAAAAAAGCTTTTTCTATACTAATATTATAAAAGGAAGGATTTGATTGTTTGTTTGTATTGAATAGGCTCCGAAACTACTGAACCAATTTGCAAAATTCTTTCACTGTTGGGAAGCTACACTAACCCCGGGTGACTTAGGCTGTATTTTATCTCCGTATTCCCACGTGAACGGGAACTACGCGGGTGAAACCGCGGGGTGCTGCATGTTTCTAATAAAACAGGAAGAGGATTTTGATCAAACTTCTGAAAAAAGGTGCTACTTTTATTTCTGAAAAATCCGCCATTCAAATTGAATATATATATTGTACGGTTGTCACATTCTCCGTACAATGTCAAGCAAGCAAGAACTTTTACAAAAAATAATCTTGCAGTCACCCACAAATTCCACTCCACATTTTAATTCCGCGTCTTGGAAGGTACAAGTACCTACTCTTTTCACGTACCTACACAGGTACGAGTAGGTACCTGTTACGCACACCGCGTACCTGGTTCCTACTTAATACTGATTGCTTTCCCCCGAACAGGGATTACGGTGCGTAATTTACCCGTTACTAGATTAAACCGGTATCAACCGGTATTATCGACTTTTTCGGATACGCGTAACGAGAAGACTTCGAAATTAGATATTCTGTGGTGTATCACTTTATGTGTTTCAGGTTTTGTGGTTAGTGTTTCTTAATTATTGTTGTAAGGGTCGCTAGGTTAGATTGTGCTAAAGTACCACAATGGCGTTATAGGGTCTACACAAATGTCATTCTGTTAGCAGTAGCGTGTCGACGAAGAATATACATATATTGATATTTTATCAATCTAAGATAAAAGAAGCTATTTTAATAGGTATTTTATAGTTTGAGAGCTCTTCAGTCTGTTAGTAAATCAAATTTTTCCAAATATTTTATATGGTAAATACTTATGTAACCGGAAAATAAAAACGTTTTAAGATTGTAAAATATCGCGTGAAATTGTAAATATTTTTTTCTTAATAAGACACAGAATGGAAGAAAAAATCGTGTTGCGGCGAACCCTAGTTACATGGGAGGGCAGAAAGATGACAATTTAATTTGGTATATCTCTGTTTTTGGTAAGAAAAGGCTTTCCTTATTCCACTTATCAACCAGTCACACTTTATGTGGAGACGATGACATAATTATAGTGTTAAACTATTTATCTAATAAGTGTACTTAACTACTTAATAAGGCAATGCTCCCAATGACTCATGTTCTCCCATTGACTCAATTTAAGTGGTCATTCAATAGGTATAATTATGTGAATAGAAGATAGTCTTAAGTTGTGTACATAATGACTGGGTGTAATACTCTCTCCCTTCATTTGAAGTGAAAAGATAAGAATAGATACAGTAAATTCAATCGAATTCAGACTTAATTATTCCGTATTAAATGAGACATCAAGTATGAAGATTCTGGGGTAGTAACAATAGTATCTAATGCAGTCCTTCTGGAAAACAAACATGTGAGAGACAGGTGTAGCAGTAAACAATACGTCAGAAGTAGGCCTAGAGAAAATAACAACCAGGCCCGGGTCGACGGCGCGTCGTGTTCCTCGCGCACCTCAAGATTCAAGATAGTTTATTGCAATCTATAATCTACACATACAAAAGAGATGTTAGCAAAGAAGACGAGGCCCCATAGAATCAGTGCTTGCTATGGCTAAAAAACTTTGCCTGCATCAAATAAAGCTCCTTCTATGGGCTGATGATGGATTTCAACAGGGTTGTTCTAGTGACATTAAAATTCAAAAAACTTTGTTCCCCTCTGCAAAAAAAGGCCGGTGTTCACAGAGCTTTTTAGTAGGCAAGTAGTGCCTGCTTTTTAGATTGATTCTGAGCAATGTTCGACGAACATACAGCTCACTAGCTTCCACAAAATTCCTGTGCGACGTTTACTCCACGATTACTTATAGTAAAAAAAAAATATACTTATCTCGGGGGATTATTCAAAACTTCTGCAACATAAACAACATTATCGTTGATCTCGAAATCGCTAAAACCTAGATAATTTTTGTCAATTAAGATAAAAAAAATGTTTATGGGTCAAGAAACCAGTAACAGGGTAATACAACACTTCTTGGCCGATACATTCATAATAACTGTCAAAGATATACAAATAATGATAGCCAGTACCACCAGCTTTTATTTTTCTGGGTGAGAAATCATCAAATGACTTCTCGCGCTATGGGCGGAGCGGGCGTCGGGAGGAGTGTCAGACTCGTACTGACTAAAACGGACCCGTTTGTCAAATGCCTTTTGTGTTTCAGGGCCGCGGTTACTCAATCGGCCAATTCTGCAACAGGACCACCAGCTGAACGTGCTTACTGAGGAAGGGAGTGGTCTCGGTATGTTAAGATCACCTATCGATGGACCTGCTTCGGTTACCTTGTGGATCGACATAAGCGCTGTTGTAATGAACTACAAAATTGACCCTAAAAGCCAAAAACAAAAGTAAATAAAGATTTCTTGGATTAGTTGGCTTGACTAAATGTTCTTTTTATAGTCAAGCCAACTAATCCAAGAAATTTAAAGTGAGTTTTCAACGCGCGATGTAAATAAAACATTATTTCGATAGCAACACCGATTTATGCCTTCATAATATAGCGTGGTTACAGAGATCTACGAATATAGTCAAAGTTTCCAATGTACATTTAATGCTTAATTATTAATTTGGTAAGCATTTCTATTTTTCTTTTCAAGTGTTTCCAATCGTCTTTTGTAATGCGCACAGCAAAGGAGTGGAACTCTCTGCCTGCGACTGTGTTTCCGAACGCATTCAACCCTGATCTCTTCAAAGTTAGAGTGAACAGGCTTCTTCTGGGTAAGCTCATTCCATCACCGATTTTGTCTCTGTCACCTTTTTTTTTTGGATGGGAAATCATCTAATGACTTCTCCCGCTCTGGGCAGAGCGGAAGAGAGTGTCAGTCTCTTACTGACTAAAACCCACCCGTGTTCCTTCTTGTGCCCTTTGCGTTCCAGCGCCGCGGTGACTCTTTCGAACAAATTCCGCAACCCTAGCAGGCACTGACCCTATGGGGCCCCGTCTTCTTTGCTGCCGGCTCTTTGAGGCGCGCGTGGAACACGACGCGCCGTCGACTCGGGCCTAGTTACTATTGGACGGCGAGCCACCCATATCTCACCATCCGCAGGCCCGCGCCTACGGTGGCCGGGAATCGCCCTGCGTTTCCCGACGCCCGGGCGTCTTCTTCTGTTGCGGCAGCTGGGGCGTGAGGTTTCCTTCTCTCGCACGCGATCCGCCTCCTCCTTCGCTAGCATTACTGCTTCGCAGAAGGAAGTGACCGCTTCCCATGCCTCCTCGCTCCAGACCATGGTTTGAACCAGGGCCGGGCGTGAGAGTTCACCGCCGCGCATCGCCTCAACGAGGAGACGGCGTTGCTCCGCCCAAGCAGGGCAGACCTCCACCGTGTCCTCTGGGCGATCTACACAGTGTTGACACCCGGACGTGTCCTCCCGCTGGATCCGACACAGGTAGTACCTCCCGAAACAGCCGTGTCCGGTGAGCACCTGCGTCAGGCGGAAGGTGAGGACGCCGTGGCGTCTCTCCAACCACTCCTCAAAGAGGGGACTTACCGCCGCAATGGTGGCGTGCCCTTGTCTCTGTCACCTGCGACCTAGACTAGAGTCAATAGCATAATTATCCATCTGACAATAAATATGATATGGTATTCTGCGTTTCTTAAGAATGGAAGTCGACCTTATAATATTAGATTAACTTTGTTTATTGGCTAGATTATTTTTTAAGTATAAAATTATGATTCATTTTTAATGCGAGACCTAAATAGGATGTTTTTGTTATCTTTAGCAATGTAATGTAGACCGATAGCCTGATAAGACTTCTACTAAGACACATAAGTGCTTGAGCTAGTCAAAATACCTTCTTGATTGTGTCTGTGTTTTTGTTATTCTATAGTCAAGTGCAAAACTAATGGTCCAGACTGTTTACTGACTAGCAGTCTAGCATCGTTGAAATTGAACAAATAATACATACTTTTTATCTCGAGAGAATGATGAGACACTTTTTTTTTCTGGATGGGAAATTATCAAATGACTTTTCCCGCTCTGAGCGGAGCGGAAGGGAATGTCAGACATTTACTGACTAAAACCCGCCCGTGATCCTTCTTGTGCCCTTTACGTTCCAGGGCCGCAGTGACTCTTTCGAACAAATTCCGCAATTCTAGCAGGCACTGACCCTATGGGGCCCCGTCTTTGTTGCTGAGAGCTCTTTGAGTCGCGCGTGGAACACGATGCGCCGTCGACCCGGGCCTGGTTGCTATCAGATGGCGGGCCACCCATAGCTCGCTGTCCGCAGGTCCGCGCCTACGGTGGCCGGGAATCACCCTGCGTTTCCCGACGCCTGGGGCGTCATCTTCTGTTGCGGCGACTGGAGCGTGGGGTTATGATGAGACCCTTAGCATTATTTCTCACTTTCACACTGGCAGAGCCGCGGGCCGCGGGCGATTGTTAGTTCATGCTATAAAACTTCCTTACGACACGTTTCTCATAGCCGCAATAACAACTATAGGCAAACATATTCAAGTAACAATCGGATTGCTTAGTTTCAATAATTTACCTATTGTGTTTGTAGGTAAATAGTTTTAACCTACACATCACAAAGTGGACAAAGTTGGTCATTTACTGAACAACAAAATGCTCAAAATTAGTCAACGGTCAATGGAACGCAGCATATTTGAAGTTAAGCGAACAGATCAAGTTAGAAACACCACCCTGCGCTCCATAACTAAAGTTATAGATGTCGGGGAACAAACAGCCTGGCTAAGTGGGCTGGCCATGGCGCACGAATGCACCCAGAGAAGTGAGCGAAGATCGTCACGTGGACGCCAGAGGAAGGACGTTTTCAGACGTCGACTGCGGCGAAGGATGTGTGACGATCTCATCATGTTTGCCGGAAAAACTTGGCCAGAGATCGCCAAAGACAGAGAGATTTGAAAGGAGAAAGGGGATGCCTTTGCTCAACAGTGGGGCAAAAGTGTAGGCTCATAAATTACCTACATATATCCAGCGTTCGTAAGTGATCGTTCCATACCCTATTTTTTAAAATTTGATCAGAGAATCGATTTTATTTAACCGTCTTCAAAAATAGGAGGAGGTTCTCAAGTCGACTGTATTTTTGACATTAATTGTTTCTGAGACTATAATTATTGCGACTTGAATTTGAACGCTTTTTGCGTCAGAAACGCACCATACCACATCCAAACCTTCCTACATTCACTGTAAGTCCGCATTAAATTCAAGGTGCAGTAATAACGCTCCGTTTAAGACGTGTTCATAGAACACTGGAGCATTCCCAATGCTAACTCAATCGAGCCTTCGTGGTGTAATAAGCAAAATGAGGTGGTTCCTGTCTCATTTCTGGTTAATTTGTGGGGATTAACAAGTTGTATTTTGGGAGACAATGACGCATAAAGATTCAGTGTATTTTGCACGCAGTTTAAAGTTTGAGCAGTTGATTGTGGTTTTTTCAGTCACCTGCGTAGACCTTTCCCAACTATATTGGGGTCGTCTTCCAGCCAAGTCGTATTTAGCTGAATACCAGTATTTTATGTGGAGCGACTGATTACGAGACCTCCACAACTCATAAACTGGGAAACACGGTACCTACTTCTTGGCAAGAGTGGAGTCATATTTTCTGGATTCTGACAATCCGTTACGACTGCCAAAGATCTACAAATGACAGCCAAGACCAACGAATTAACGTGCTTTCCGAGGCACGGAGGAGTCCCGGTGTGTTAAGGTCCCCCATCCACAGACAGACCTTGGCAAGCATTGATTAACTTTGGAGATTTACCCATGCAGCCCCATTATTTAACCACGAGCTCCTCGTGCACAAATATAAGTACCTTATTCAATTTTTTTTTGTAAATACGAACACTCATGGAATAACACAACACCTCCATCCAATTTAATTTTGGAGCACCATGTATATAGCAAATATCTACAGGCTGTTACAAATAAACGCATCCGCCTTAATTAAACGTCTGCTTTTCCACTCGATCCCTCAATTTATATCTACCCACAAATATTTTTGCTTCCATATTTGCGTTATGTTAGACAAACATGGGTTGTTTGCGTTTCTAAGTTTAATAAGGCGCAGGTGGGCCATGATCTCTTTGATGTAGTTGACATCAATATGTGGCCCAAGATCAGTTGAAGAGCAAGTAAAATTGGTATTCTTGTTTATTACGTTACGTTCTTTTCTATGTTTGGGAGTCAGAGTACTGGTAAAATATCGAATTGTAAACAGTTAAAATATAATAATGAATATATTTTTCTGTGAGCCAGGGAGACGTCATTAGCCCTTTTTTCTGGATGGGAAATCATCAAATTACTTCTCCCACTCTGAGCGGAGTGGACGGGAATGTCTTTTGCTATAACTAAAACCCACCCGTGTTCCTCCTAGTGCCCTTTGCGTTCCAGGGCCGCGATGACTCTTTCGAATAAATTCTGCAACCCTAGTAAGCACTAATCCTATCCTTTGCTGACATATCTTTGAGTCGCGCGTGGAACACGACGCGTCGTCCATCCAGCAGCCCTATTATGACGTCTTAAATCCATCATGATTTCTGTGTCAGAGAGAGACGGAGTTACACAAGACGAATAGCACTATCTCTTTCCCTCACACGAATCATGATAGCATTGGCACTTCGTAAAACAGCCACAGACCTGGTTGTTATCGGACGGCGAGCCACTCATAGCTCGCCATCCGCAGACTCGAGACGTCATCAGAATCATTTTATTCAGAATCCGTAAAAACCAAAGATAATTATTTGGGTGTACCATTTAACGTAGAGAGTAATTGCTTTATTTATTTGGAGTTCGAGGCTGAGACGGATTTCTCAAATTATTCAACATTGACAAAACTATTTCCTTCCTGAGTTGGAACCTACATATATTGGAACCGTTCATAGTATTATTATAAACAGCTATATATTACGTGCTCTGGGAGGTAAATATTTATATAATCAACGGTAGGTGTACGTTTGTAGTTTCGTAGTACCATTTTCGACTAATTGACGAATTTACATTTTACTAGCAGCGCCCCGTGGTTTCACCCGCATAGTTCCCGTTCCCGGACATAAACTATATTCATTTTAACCCCGTATTCCCTAATACGGGGTTAAAATGAATATAGTTTATGTCATCCGGGATAATATAGCTTTCGAACAGTGAAATAATTTTTTAAATCGGTTCAGCATTAGCAGTATTGGAGCCAGTATCGGAATACAAACAAAAAATGCAACACACAATCATGTACAAATGCGCACTAATGACACAAATGACGTTGGCGTATGGATAGACCTGAATTAAGATAAAAGATTCCATTTTATCTCGGTAATATGATCCTTCGGGATAATTTTCACTTTTTACGTCTGCGTCTGACCGAAGCCAGTTGTAAATTTTGTAACGTTGGTTGGGTTTACCCGACCGTTGGGAAAAGTTTAGCTGTCAATGGTGAAAATAAACATCTCATACCGAGAACTATCGAATTTGGACCCATGGGTGTTGTGTCAAAAACTATATTAAAAATGTGACTTGAATAATGTAATAGTAGTTATTTTATTTGTTGGTTTGGTTGGTTTATTTACTACGAAATTCTGAGGGTATTTTGTCGTATATGAGTTTTTAGAGTCACTGGTTGCATATCTTATTGTGTTATGCCATTGCTGGGTAAAGGGGTTTATCTGGAAGGTATTTATTATAAAATGAGTGCTGTTTTTATTGCCACAATACAGGGCCTCAAGTCTGCTATTTCTTATAAATTCGTCATTCCAATAGGCACTGACCCTACGGGGACACGGCGTTGCTCCGCCCAAGCAGGGTACACCTCCACCATATGCTCCACCGTGTCCTCCAGGCGATCCGCACAGTGTTGACACCCGGACGTTTCCTCCCGCTGAATCATAAACAAGTACCTCTTGAAACAGCCGTGTCCGGTGAGCACCTGCGTCAGGTGGAAGGTTAGGACGCCGTGACGTCTCTCCAACCACTCCTCAACGAGAGGACTTATCACCGCAATGGTGGCGTGTCCAGTCTATGCCAATCCTGGACAGGAGACTAACCAGGCGCCTTCTGTGACTAGATAGGGGCAGAAACCATCACCGGGCACTATTCACTGAACAAATATTTCTACACGATATGTATAACTAACAGGCATGCATGGAGGAGGAGGTAACGTGGCCGAAATACGGAGGCAAACAATAGGAACACCGAATTCGCTTACAGATATCCTGAACACAATGAGTGGACTGATCTGCTTCTGGAGGGAGGTTGGCTGGTTAGAGTGACAGCCACCATGGCTCACGCATAATGAATGAAAACAAATATCAGAATAGCATCATATAGAATAGAATTATCCTTACTAATATTATAAATGTGAAAGCGTGGATGTTTGTTACGCTTTCACGCAAAAACTACTCAACCGATCATCATGAAACTTTGTACACATATTCTTGAAGGTATGAGAAGTAACATAGGATACTTTTTATCCCGGGATTATGTTGCCTTGGGATAATTTCCGACATTCATGCGGGCGAAGCTGCGGGCAGCAGCTAGTATTACCATAAATACTAGTATATTTCTTACTTCAAATTAATTAGATGGTAAAATGTATGTGTTATTTACGTCTCGATTATCATAAAGCACCGAAAACCATTAAACTCGAAAAAAAAAAATGTTTCTAACCGCTCTCAGACACTCCGGTAGTATGACGTCATATGGCATCAGGGGAATCACGTTTTTCCGCGTTGCACTGAGTCCTGAGTAATACTCGTATTTTGTTGGTATGTATGTATGTACGGTGCTCTGTGTTATGATAATTTATTAAAAGGTTTTTGCAGTACCTATGTACTCTTGTTATGAATACAAATTATGTGTTTTTTCAATTTCAGAGCGATGTTTGCGATCTGAAATCTCTCTCATCATTCTCTTAAATACTTATAAGCAGTACACAACGGTTCACAAACAAAATAACTCACAATCTCGGTTATTCGTCATCACTGAGATTTTTGATTCTTCATTCGTAAAACATTTTTTTTAAAGTCGGCTGTGTTTTTTTTTTTGTGAAGAAGTTTAATTTACCCACAACATTCCAAACAATCTAACCGGTCCATATCAACTTAATTATCTATCTCCGATGTTCTTGATCACATCTTTGCGGTATTTACATGGGATCTCTTCCAAACAAAAAAATAATTAAAAAAATCCATCTTATACATGAAGGAGTTATACCTGAAAACAGCGATATACAAAATTATAAACATCGGAATTGATAAAATTCGGTAAAAAAAACAAACGAAACGCTGACCTGCCTTGTATAACTTAAAAAAAAAAGTTACTTATTCAAAGTTGTATAAAATAATTAAAATGACTTTTTGTTCTACCAATAACCTCAATTAAACACCAAAACATTCCAAATGAACTATCCAAAACAAACTAGTGCAATAAAACTACCGAAAAAACTTTAACACAAGCATATCATAGCTCGGAAATTATTTCAAACAGTCCAAAGTTAAGGAACGCTTCGATCTAAAGGGACATCCCTTGGGGTCCCAATGACCATTCGCGATGATCTCTTGAACTGGGTCCAATGCCCTCTATGACAGCCTTAGGGTGATATAAGCCAAGAGGGGTGGTAGTTCAAGTGTTACTGGTCACGTTATACATAACAATTGGTTGGTCCCCTTATCTAAAAGGATCATTTTTCACGTCACTGCAACCACGAGGCGACATTTGTCACAACTCCTTCAAGGCTTTTTATGGGTACCTTTTGCTACCTAGAAAACAAAGATTTATATTGCTAACGTTTTTGTTTTTGTTCGTAAATTGATGTAATTGGATTTTGTTTCGAATGTTTTTTTAGGCGTAGCCTTCTTGTTGTTGAGGGAATTGGAAAATCTTGCTCGTAATCATAATGGAAGATTTAGGTTGAGCTGGATTGGATAAGTTACTTACTTACCTACCAAGTTCTAACCTAACTAGTCTTTATTAATAATAAACTGTAGTTATTTAACTGTAGTTTGGAGCCGTCAAAATATAATAACGCACCAAATACAATTTATGGTTAACATTTCGCTTTTTCACAGTCAACATCGATAGCCTTATTCCAATTGCTGAGAATAATTTTTGCTGTGCTCTGCTTCCCTGCTTCACTGATACGAATATGAATACTTTTCCTTTTCTGCAGAATACCTACGAAAAATCCCCATCATTTCACCGCAAACACTACTACTGCAGATAGGCCCCTTTTTTTAAGGATGGGAAATCATCAAATGACTTCTCCCGCTCTGGGCGGAACGGAAAGGAGTGTCAGACTCCTACTTCCTAAAACCCATCCGTGTTCCTTCTAGTACCCTTAGCGTTTCAGGATCGCGGTGACTCTTTCGAACAAATTCCACAACAGATAGGCCCATACAAAAGTCGTCGCTTCGACCGGTACTGTACTACTAACATCCAGCGGGCTTCCACTGCCTTCGCTAGTCTATTAGGTCCAGTATACGAATACTAATAACAGAAAAAAAGTATTTAAACCATACTAGTTAATCAAGCCTTCATTTACTCCGAAAAAAGATTCCTCATTTCCCATAAAATCCAATCTCCCCACTTATGACAGTAAAAGTATGAAACTAAAAATCCAGCACGCTCAATTGAGCTGTAGTGCTCAATCGAGCCGAATGTAATTAAGCGTTTGAGCCAACAATCGCGCGGTCTGCCAACCCTGATAGCGCACTGGCTTAACTCCTCAAGTGAAAAGGCAAGCGGTTGGAGCTTTACACTGTGTGAGCTAGGGTTGGCACTTCGAGGTAATTAGAAAAAATATAGGTTGGGTAAATAAAAATGTGTTTCAATTTGTAAATACCAGAATGAAAGGATTCGTCTGAAGTTGCATTTTGACTATGGCTGACAGGATTTTGGTCAGTCATGATAGATAGTGGAGCCAGGCGTGAAATAATGCTGAGTACTGTAATGTTCAGTACTATAAAGTGTGCTACTATCATGTTCAGTATTATAGTGAGTAATTGAATTAACCAAAATTAAAAATAATAATTATTAAATATCGATAGTCGACGCTTGACATTCCACGTGACATACATATTTAACATTATTTTTACACAAATAAAGCTCCAAATCACTGGATGCATTGAAGGAGAGTTAATCAAGACCGAAACATCTTAAGTAAGCAGTCATACAATTCGTCCTTATCTTTATTTCAGTCAAAAGATGTCCACCATTGGACAGTCTTTCGCCAAATTTCACCATATTGACCAGTCTTACTGTTCGCATCCAGTGAGCCTTACCATGAGATCTGAAAACCATCATGATACCAATGTGGGAGGGAGACGGAGTTATACAAGTTACACAGCACTATCCTGTTTTTACAACGAAATCAGGATGGTAGGGCTCATCATAAAAGGGCCTCAGACTTCGATTAAAGTATAATATTGTTAGTAAACACTTGACATTATGTTTTAATTATAAACAACTATCAGCACCCCGCGGTTTCACCCGCATAGTTCCCATTCCCGTGGGAATTAGGAGATAAAATATAGCCTATGTTACTCAGGGTAAATGTAGCTTTCTAGTGGTGAAAGAATTTTTGAAATCGGTCTTGTAGTTTTTGAGTTTATTCATTACATAAAAAAATACAAATCTTTCCTCTTTATAATATTAGTATAGATCAGTGCGTGACAGCCCTAAGCCAGACCGGAACTATGTGTTTAAAGCGGACATTGTAACAGTAACTTGTTAAAATTGGATTATATAAATGGTATCGTAGGTTTTGATTTAGGTGATTATTTAAGCGGATTTATCTTTTTTATATTGATCGTAATACGATTATATTTGAGATAATTATTTAATCCTTAGCCTATGGCTGTATTTTCTTTGATCATAATTCTCGATTTCTAATATGGATATGATTTTGAATATATGACGTCTTATATATTAAATCGATGAACAGCGGCTGCACGCACGAAATAGCATGATTCATTGTCACGTTCCGCCTGAGCCCAGCGTGCAAGCGAGAGCGCGGTACAAGCGATAGAGAGGCATGATCAGCTTAAGCGTTCGACTTGTGATGGATGCAATTTGTCATCAATGTTTTTTGATGACGCTATCACTTAAAATTATCGTCCAACCTACTTTACAGACAACTCATTTTTTTGAAGTTTTCTACCTTTTTTTCCTGGATGAGAAATCATCAAATGATTTCTCCCGCTCTGGGCGCAGCGGAAGGGAGTGTCAAACTCTTACCGACTAAAACCCACCCGTGATTCTTCTAGAACCCTTTGTGTTCCAGAGACGTTGTGATTCTTTCGCTACTTCACGAAGTAAATTGGTAATTGTATAAAATCTGCCCAAAGTCTTGTTCCTCGTTCCCAGCTTGCCTTTATGACTGGTTGGAGAGAAAATAATGAGAATTAGTGTTTTATATAACTAAATATGGTCAGTAAAAAAAGTCATACTGTAGAGTTCATTCGCGCCACGTATAAACCTCAAATAGGTTTCTGTAGCGTGTCTTACTTATTATATAAATGTCTGTATGAATATGTATTTAACAATAAAAAAAAAGATCTCCTAACTCAATTTTTAAATTAGTCTCGGTTTAGTACACTAAACTCAGATTAATTTTACGAATGAATAAATGTTGTAGTTTAACAACATTTATTTGAAAACCTTTCACAATTATAATTCAAAGTTAATCCAAAGCCGTGAAAATCCGAATGATCCCCGCTGTGAAATTAAGATACCATTTTGATACCATATAATCTGAATTATGGAGTCCCCAAGTGTCTGAACCAACAGATCAAAGGATTGTACCGAGTTCTATTCAGATATGATTCTGGTCTTCAAGCTTTCGCGTTTTGAGGTGAGACAGAAGTTGATTTCGGGTTCAGAGAAATAAGTACGTATATTTTTGTCTTAATAAAAACGTGTGGAGTTCTTATACTAAGAATTATAAAAAAAAAACTTTTTACAAAAAATAAAACCGACTTCTAAACAAAAAAACCAAAAAGTATAAAATAACTTTAATTTCGGAACTCGGTGTTTTTGGTTGCTTTTTTGTTGTTGAACACACCGACTTCCGAAATTAAAGTTATTTTATACTTTTTGGTTTTTTTGTTTAGAAGTCGGTTTTATTTTTTGTAAAAAGTTTTTTTATTTTTCACTTTTTAGTGGTACCTACACCCCCTCCCCTCCCCCACCTAAACGAACCAATTACATTGGTGTAAAAAAAACGTACTGCTCCTTTGCGGAGTACACTAAGAGGTCGTCAATGTAGGCAATGTAGATATTTTTTTTAGATTTTTGTTGATTTTTCGAAAACCGCTTGGTTGATTTCGATAAAATTTTCATGGGACCATTTGGGAAGTATACCCTTTCCAACAAAAAAAGAATTTTTCAAATCGGTTGACAAGCGACGGAGTTATGCGCGAACAAACAAAAAAAAAAAAAAAAAAAAAAAAAAAAAAAAACATACAAACATCCGAATTGAGAACCTCCTCCTTTTTTAGAAGTCGGTTAAAAATGGCAGTTATAGAGACTGCCGATAGAAGCGAAAATTTTGAACTTTAAGTAACCAATTTTAAAATTGTATAATGTTTGAATCAAACAAAAACACTATTTTAACAATGCACCGTATATAGACATTGAATTTTTCACTAAATCCATTCAATTTCACGTATACGCATTATTCATAAGCATGTCGGTGACGCGAACACATAAGATTTTCCCCTACCAAGAAGTGCCCAACGCGGCTAGAGGAGTTTTCACTACAATAAGAATTGTAAAAAGTCATTAATGATTTTTTCATTTGCCCATAATTGTTGCAAAAATATAGATTTTTATACGTGAGATGAGTTCGCTCTGGACTTTAGCCTAGGTGATAGAGACAATGTACCTGTATCTTATAAAAAACAGACTCTAATAATAGGTATCGCATTTAATTTGTTTTTAAGCTGGCGTCATATATCTCTTGTCGCGCTGTCATATGATTATGGTATCTCTTTCGTAGCGATGACGTATCAATACGGTTGCAGAAATTAATTCAGGCTGAGTGTGACTGTGACACACGAACATTTTATTGAAAAATTGAATACAGAATGTTTGGAAATATTACGGAAATTTATATACAGTATGTTAAATAACAGAGGGCGTTCCCTTAAATTCGTTAATCTATATCATTAATAGATTAAAATATAAATATCAGAATAGAAAAATAAGCATAAAAAAAAACCGAATAAAAAAAATTGGCAATAAATTCGAAACACCTGTTTAAAATCAAAATAGTAGCGCGGAATAGTACCTACTCGTCGTAGCAATGCCCAAACTGGCAAGTACGCGTGTACAGACTGATTCAATCAATTTTGATGATTCAATTCAATTCAAAATCAATTTAACATTTTTAGTGAATATTTTAATATAAAATAAAAAAACTTTTTACAAAAAATAAAACCGACTTCTAAACAAAAAAACCAAAAAGTATAAAATAACTTTAATTTCGGAACTCGGTGTTTTTGGTTGCTTTTTTGTTGTTGAACACACCGACTTCCGAAATTAAAGTTATTTTATACTTTTTGGTTTTTTTGTTTAGAAGTCGGTTTTATTTTTTGTAAAAAGTTTTTTTATTTTTCACTTTTTAGTGGTACCTACACCCCCTCCCCTCCCCCACCTAAACGAACCAATCACATTGGTGTAAAAAAAACGTACTGCTCCTTTGCGGAGTAAACTAAGAGGTCGTCAATGTAGGCAATGTAGATATTTTTTTTAGATTTTTGTTGATTTTTCGAAAACCGCTTAGTTGATTTCGATAAAATTTTCATGGGACCATTTGGGAAGTATGCCCTTTCCAACAAAAAAAGAATTTTTCAAATCGGTTGACAAGCGACGGAGTTATGCGCGAACAAACAATAAAAAAAAAAAAAAAAAAAAAAAAAAAAAAAACATACAAACATCCGAATTGAGAACCTCCTCCTTTTTTAGAAGTCGGTTAAAAATATAAAAACATTTTGTTTTTGAATGGTAATATTTTTTTTTAAATCATATATGGATGCTATACTATTGCGGGTTAACGGGAACGCCCTCTGTTAGTAAACATACTGTATAACAGTGTACGAGTGTGTTTACTTAAGTTTTTTTTTTCGCTGGGGCAAGCTAGCCACATTATACCCAAACATTGCGTCAGATAGCGGCATTAAGTCAGAAACAATAAAGGTGAACATCAAAAAATTGCCGTTTCAATGAACCTCTACGAGTCCCGGAGACACGACTTAACTGTCTTGGATCCCAAATTAAGTGCATCAAAGTTCAGGGTTGCTGACGTCACTTGCAGGTAAATCGGGACGTCATGAACAATTTTAACAAACTGTATTGTCTGCAATTTATTGTTTACGTTACAAAAGTATCGTGTTGTTTTTCGTGTAATTTATATTTCTTCTAGAAAATATCCTATAGAAAAGCATTTGAAGAGTCTACTGCAATAACGATAAATGTCCTTGTTACCTCGTTTTGAGATATTGCGTTACAATTGTATTAATGGGAACAGGAAAGTCGTGTTTAAAAGTATGAACATAATAAATTGATTGTTACAGTACATTTTTATTATTGATATTATTTTGTTTCTTTACATTATGAAAAAATATTATTTAGAGTTATTTTTAAGAAACAGGACTTTATTGAGTAACTTTTATCTAAGCGTGCACTGTTTAAAATATCGGGATTTTAAGTAATATTGTTAAGTTCGTTAACGAGAATACCAACTACAGATAGGCCTAATCCAGTGGCTGAATGACGTGCTTACTCAGATGTTTTTACAAAAAATAACTTTCATCATTACTGCAGTGGACCCTTCATTTCTAAATCAAGACCAAACTTCAAGACATAAAATATTTACGTTTCGTTTCATCCCAGTTTAAAATCAAACCATGTCACCCTGCCTTCCCTCCCGTATGTGTCAGGTAATTTTTTACCGAAGTAATCAACATTAAAAACTTTACGCGGATCAAAGTGGGAGCGATCATCAATAAAATATTTATTTTGCAAGCGAAACACGAAATCAACTGTCTGGTGTGTGACGTTGGTGATTTCCCGGGAGATCGTGGCCACCGATAGAAAATTTGATTTCAATTTTATGTATATGTGCTGTTTTGATTTAGAACGTAGAGGGGTGATTGTTTGGTTTTAGATTCTTATTTCTTAACATAGATTCAGATTTATTTATTTGATGATTATGATGTTTTTTTTTGATCGGTGTTGCGAGATATTCTTTGGCTCAACATGGTTGACCATGGCTGGTGTACAACTTAGGTTGAAAAACATTAAGATTATGTACATATTGTAAAATACATTAAAAATATGTTTTTATTGTTAAGTATTGTTAGAATGATGTATCAAAATAATATAAGTATTTAACTACCAGTTACGCCATCTCTTGTGCAATATAGAAACTATACTCCTATTGTATTATTATCTGTGATATAGTACAGTGTAAAATTAAAAAAATAAATAAAGCATAGTCTGTTTGCGATATTCACGTGTTGGTGTTCGAAGGTATGGCCAATTACATCAAACCGACCGACGCCATATTTAGAAATTAACCCAGTGGACGATGCAAAAACAAAGGCAAAGCTAGTATTGACTATAGACCCGTCATTGTACGTGCATGTAAAGAACACCAATACTTCAGCAGAATTATGGTCTAGATTGAAGACTATGTTTGATTTTTATAATGCATCAAATCTGCTTTTGATGGCTGAGAGATGTTGATTAACATATTTTGATGTAATTAATTAACATTTAAGGTTTTTTTTTTATAAAAGTAGAATAGTAGTTAACAAAAAAGCGAGAGTCTATGGAAACTATGTCTTAGCAATCATTTATAGATACTGACAGGCTCAAAGGAAAGTCAGGAGCTCAGGTTTCTGACTTCCATTTTCATGTCAAGCAGTTGCATAATATCTGACCTCCACATCTCAAAAACTGGGTATTCTATTACTTATTTTATATGACTTATTCCTTACGTTATCGTTCTTATCACATCCTACTTCAGATAGGTACTTACTTTGTTGTTATCATTGTTTTTGTACTACTAACCCTAGTTTTAAGATACTTTACTAACAAAATGGACTATACTGTTGTCCGGATTTTGAAAATTAAATAAAAAAATAATAAAAATAAATAAATTAGATAAGATAAGATTTATTTGTCCAAACATATGTATACATACAATAATACTAAGTGCATGCAAGATAACATAAAGAAAATTGGTTCAGACATGTTTGCCACATACATACATGGCACGCAAATGTTTTGAACAACAGATTGTGATTTATATAACCTTCAAAGTAAAATTTACAAGAACATAATTTAATCTATGACTGCAAAATTAGCAAATAGGTAATGAATGTCAAAATTAAGAAGTATAAATCAAAATAAAAAAAGAATTAATAATACAATATGTCAAAGTGTACACAGTCATGTCAAAAGTAAAATTGACAAAAATCACTACCTCTCTCTTTAATCGTTTTTATTTGGGTTCTATGCATTTTGTTTCATAATTATTATTGTATACCTATATTTATCTAATTTTAGACTTAGACTGGAAGCCGATCCTACAAAGTTGGAAAAAGACTGATCAGATGAGATTGGCTTTCTGGCTAAGCATTCTCATTTATGTGGCTACGCCGCCAGTCTTTTGGGCACATTACCAGCTGACAGAGTTGAGGAATTTTTTCTATGCTATATTTTAAGTTGTTATTCATCATCATCATCCTGTTGCAGTCCACTGCTGGACTTAGGCCTCTCCAATTGCACGCCACTTAGATCTATTTTCGGCTTCTCGCATCGAGTTTCTGCCAGCTGTCCTGCGCTAATTGTCACTCCACCGTGCCTGAGGACATCCTACACTACGTTTGTCGAGACGCGGTCTCCACTCCAGACCTCGTTTACCTCAAGGGTTGTCGGTTCTACGACTAATATGGCCAGCCCATGACTGCCACTTCAGCTACTAGTCCAGTGGGCTATATCGATGGTTTTGCTTCTCTGACGGATTACCTCATTTCTGATGTGATCCCTCAGTTGTTATTAGCTGAGTTAATTAAATAAAAATATTGTTAAAAAAATGCCGTAAAAATCAGAGATGAAACCTGATCCAAATCACCGCACTGCATTTACAGATTCTATTTCAACACCCGAAAACAAGCGTGCTAATAAAAGTTGAAGGAACCCTACACATCGGCGCTAATACAAAGGGTTCCGTAGACAAATGCTCGGCTGTCGTTCGTTCGATGTAAGGAATGAGCTCCGTTAGATAAGAGAATGGGGCGCCACGTACTTTCAAAGCAGACACAAGTAAGGTTTAGAAAGGACCAAGGAAATGATAGAAAAATATATAATGTTCGATTTCTTTGCAAAGAATTTTATAGGTTCGATACTAAGTCATGACATCTTACACTACTATTTATAAATGCGAAAGTTTGGATGGATGGATGGATGTTTGGTATTCAATCTCACCAGGACAACTGGACGGAACTGGATTACATTTGTTATAGAAATAGGGTATAGTCTGAAATATCACATTGGCTACTTTTAATCCCGGGAGTATGTTCCCATGGGATAATTTCCGATATTCAAGCAGGTGTAGTCGCTGGCGTTGCAGAATTTGTTCGAAAGAGTCACCGCCGCCCTGGAACCCAAGAGAATTTGGAGGAAAACGGATGGGTTTGAATCAGTAACAGTCTGAAACTCCCCTTTTTTCTGAATGGGAAATCATCAAATAACTTCTCCCTCTCTGGGCGGAGCGGAAGGAGTATTTTGCGATCCAGGGCGGCGGTGACTCTTTCGAACAAATTCCGCAACCGTAGCTGGCACTACCCTATGGAAGAGTTTGAAACTCCCTCCCGTTCCGTCCAGATCGGCCATAAACAAAGCTGCGGGCAGCTAAAATTGATAGATGTGATGATGTTTGATTGTCAATATACGAAATAGAACAGTTACTCCCGCCTGCACAACCCAAGGATATTTTGTAACTTTAAGTTAATGGCTGAAGCTCGTGTATGATCAACTATCTTGAAGTTTAAATATAACTCTGGGGGCAATTAGCACATTAAATGTCAAAAAAAAAAACAAATTGTTTTTGATCGATTTAAAAAAAGTAGGTTCTAAATTCAAAAGTTTTTATTTCTTTTCATTCACCTTATGATAGCGATGATAATTGGTAGCCTCAATTTTTTTTAATTCTTTGGAGAGTATTTTTCGTTTATTGCCATGTCCTTTAAAAGTGGCATGGCCAGCAGGCTTGCCCACGAGCAACTTCTTGTAGTAAGTTCCCCGCTCCCATTCTTCTCCCAAAATTGAATATTTTCTTCATCTAAATGGGTGAGATACAGTTTTTTAACTGCCTCATGGTTTTTTCAGTATTCATATAGCTTAAGTCACTGAAGAGTATCAAATCGAGGAAGTCAATAACTAGAAGTAGGTACAAAGGCGATGCTTATTTCTACAGAAATCTGTTCTAGCATACCTGCGAAAGGAGAGCTGAATAAAAAGAGATGCCTTGTGTAAAAGTTTATAGAAATATAAAACAATACATTCTGAATGTAACATACTATGTCAGAATGTACCAGAAATATCGAAGTTCACCTCTATTCCATCTCAACACGTCTGCTTATTCTTAGAAATTACTTCATTTGAAGACATAGGGCGGGGTTCGTAGGGTTTCATATAAATTCGTACAATTTGTTATACCGATGACGTTATTAACCTTAAACGCGAGGGGAGCAAATTTTCTATACTCAAAGCTACATACAGTATGAGTGGAGGAAATTATTCTTTTATCTTGAACTAGCTGCTGCCCGCGACTTCGTCCCCGTGGAATCCCCGATTTTAAAACATTCTTTATCGCTGCTCCGCTCCTATTGGTCTTAGCGTGATGATATATAGCCTAAAGCCTTCCTCGATAAATGCTCTATTCAACCCAAAAAGAATTTTTCAATTCGAACCAGTAGCTCCTGAGATTAGCGCGTTCAAACAAACAAACAAACAAACAAACAAACAAACTCTTCAGCTTTATAATATTAGTATAGATTGAAGAAAAACTTATTTTACCAACATTAAATTCCGAAGCCCTTAGCGGCTGAGGAAATTCTACAAGTGATTTTGTCTTTAGAGAGCAAAGAAGTGATAAAAAAATGGTAAACTACGAATGAACATTGTTGTCATAAAACTATAAAAACGACAATAACTCTGCCTGTCTGTAGATTTGTTCCGTTCTCACGTATAAATCACTGAAACACTTAAATTTCATGTTTTTCAAGGCTGGAAATTCGAGAAGGACAAAGGATACTTCTCGGTACAACTTCCGCTTGAGATAATTTCCACACTTAATACGGGCGGTACCGCTGGCAGGAGCTAGTCTGCATTTTTGTTATGTATGGGAAATCATCAAATGACTTCTCCCGCTCTAGGCAGAGCGAAAGGGAGTGTCAGACACTTGCTGGCTAAAACTCATTCGTGTTTTTCCTAATGCCCTTCGCATTCCAGGGCCGCGGTGACTCTTTCGAATAAATTCCGCAACCCTAGCAGGCACTGACCCTATGGGGACCCGTCTTATTACCCGAAACACGACGCGCCGCCGGGATTGGTTGTTATCGGACGACATCCTTTGCTCGCTATCCTCAATCCTGTGACTCCCGATGCCCAGGGCGTCTTTTGCTGTTGCGGCAGCTAGGTCGTGAGGTTTGTCTCTCCCTCACGACGTCTAGCTGCCTCCTTCGCTAGCATTACTGCTTCACAAAAGCAGGTGACCGCTTCCCATGCCTCCTCGCTGCGGACCATGGATTGAAGCAGAGCCGCAGGGCCTGAACCAAGAGGTCACCCTCGCCGATTACATCGACAAAGATGCGGACGTACCAGTGTATGCTCCCTCATGTCCTCCAAATGCTCTTTACGTTCCAAGGTTGCGGTAACTATTTCGAACAAATTCCATAACCCTGGAGTCTGCCGTCTATGTTTTTTAGTGCACCTGTGATCATACTTCTTGAAAACAATAATATCACAATTTTTGAATCATTAATTGCAAAAAAATTATTTCCTTTCCAAAATGAAGAAGATTTCAATTCAGTTTGCAAACAAAATAAATATGCTTAAAAGTAAATATAATTATGACGCAATCATATAAGTCTAGTTTCGTTGACGTATTTTTGACCAACGAAATAACAGCAAACACCGTTATCTTTTTCTGACCGATATCAATACCATGCAACTTGTCAACAAAACATAACTTTATTCCAATAAAAATAAGACTCAATTCCGAAGCGATCAGTTTAAAAGGACATGCTTTATCAGTTGATAAAAAAGATAATAAAATAATATTGATAAAACACAGTAACGAAATTGAAGTATTCATCGCTATAGATCGGTTAGTGGAACTCGTGTGAAAAGAAACAGATAGAAAGACAAGATGACTAACTCTTGTAGATACTACACTGACAGAACTTTGGGATGGATGTTAAACAACAAAATCATAGTGCTCTTGTCTCTTCTATCATTCTCCCTGTTCGTGTCTACTTTAGCGATAGCTGGACAAAGGAATGGGTTGAGCGATGAGCTGAATGAATGTAGACAAAGTTTAATAAGTACCACAGAAGCTCCTACCACTACCGTAGCACCTGCTGATCCGACCACTACGCCTGCTGAACAGACCACAGTACCTGCTGATTCAACCACTACACCTACTGAACAGACTGCAGCACCTACTGATGCGACTACTACGCCTGCTGAACAAACCGCAGTACCTGCTGATCCAACCACTACACCTGCTGAACAGACTGCAGTACCTGCTGAGCCAACCACCACACTTGATCCATCTTCTGAATCTAATCCAGTGCTTTAAGGTTAAATTAAAGTGCTTTTGTGATATTGGAAAGTGTATTTTTAATAAGTAAGTCTATCACGTGGAGAATGAACTGAATATAATTTTGTATCTAATCAGAGTGCAGCCATACTCTAAAAGCACACGGTTCTAAAATGTGTTTTCACAAACAGGTCAACAGTCCACGACTAGTTTTACATCTATAGATTAAAAAAAAATATATTATCAATTAAATCATTGCGTAAAAGGAGTGCTTACGTGGTGCAAATGAGTGTGGGACAGCACTAATAGTATTCTATGCATTATTGCAAGTCACCTATACTGTATATACAAAGGTCCTCGTTGTGTAAATATCTCATGTGTTGTCGCAACGGTGATCCACTGTTATTAGGTTTTTTTTTTGTCCGCAATATTGATGGCGATGTGGCATCCGATTCTGGAATGTTTTCATTTTAAGTGACATGTTTGTGTATTTCTGTACAGTATCCAGGCGTTAATATGGCGCTTGAATTTTGGTATATAGTTTGCCTTGTCCTCTCTGTCTCTCTATTCTACTACTCTTTTTCTATACTTCAAAGTGTCATATTAATCATAAGCCCTCTTATATTTTGTTTTCGTATATTATTGGAACGACAAAGTAGACTATAAAGAGATGATAATTTTAATAAATTCTATTGTTTTTTTTTTAAATAAACCTTTTATTTTGATGATTGTTGATGCTATTTCGTTTATATTGAAATTTGAATAGAGACTGCAAAGCAATTATTGTATCACAACCAATTCTGTAATATATTAACCTGGATGCAGGTTTATTAGATGATTTTATTTGTATTATTATAACGGCCTATTTTATTTTATTACATCCTATGACTTAAACAGTTATTAGGGAAAATCATGTTTATGTAAGAATTGTTGCAGTTGCTACTTTTTCATATAATTTTGACAGATTGCGACTGAGATGTGAGCCTTGATTAAAAATAAGTAGAATTGGCACTTAAACATCGGCTAGTATCATTCATTTACTAAAGAATCAATAAATATTATAGGTATCGTCTGTAAATATTTGATAAGTGAACAATAACATATAGAATGATAAGAGATATCAAGTGAGCTTTATTTTTATGAAGACATGAATTCCAACTAAATTTGGGTTTTTATAGATATTTGTAATCACAATAATTAACAAATATTTTATTTAACGTACGAGTATGTATTCGAAAATCGCTATCGCTTGTAAAATGTTACTACTTCTAAAAGGCTTCACACTGGTATTATTTTTTTGGATGGGAAGTCATCAACTGACTTCTCCCGCTCTGGGCGGAGCGGGAGGGAGTGTCAGACTCTTACTGACTAAAACCCACCCGTTATCCTTCTTGTGCCCTTTGCGTTCCAGGGCCGCGGTGACTCTTTCGAACAAATTCCGCAACATATTTGGGATGGCCTGTCATAGGTACTGCATTTGGCGAGGTTATTTTTACAGCGGCAGCGGTCAAACTGAGGCTCTAGAAAAGTGACATTCTGTCAGCAGTGGTGGCGAAGACGATTGTCATAAACGGGATTGGCAAACGCTGTCGAAATATCATGTGACCAATGTATACTAATATTATAAAGAGGAAAGATTTGTATTTTTGTATGTAACGAATAAACTCAAAAACTACTGGACCGATTTCAAAAATTCTTTCACCATTGAGTAACATAGGCTATATTTTATCCCCGTATTCCCACGAGAACGGGAACTATGCGAGTATGCGGGTGAAACCGCGGAGCGCTGCTAGTGTTTTATATTTGGCAATCTCTTTCACTTCGAGATTAGCATTGAATGTCACTTTATCTAGAACATCTTTATTTTATTTGAAATCATCAAGTGACTCATCCCGCTCTGAGTGGAGTGGATGGGAGTGTCAGGCTCTTACTGAAGCCCCTCGACCATGGCCCTCTAAATGCCCTTTGCGTCCCAGGGCCACGGTAACTCTTTAGAGCAATTCCGCAACCCTGATAGGGCAGGGCCTCTGGGCCCTCAATCAGTTAAGACATTCCCAGATAAGGATTATTAAATGCAACACTAATTTATACTACAAGATTATCGTCACTGAGAGATAACCGAATTTATATCTATAAATGCGATTCTGATATTACTATCGATAGTTTCTAGAGTGTTCCTATGGTGTTGTTAATATTAACTCAATTCAACGCCAATTTATTTCACAAATATGCTGGAGGCTGCTTTTAATTTAACCGCATGCAGCGTAATACTTTACTTGGAGTGATTGCCTTTTGTATTGATAGATTATATAAAAATAATCATCAAAATCGGTACTTACACCCAGTAAAAAGTTATGTGGGAACTATTGAGGTAACACTCAAAAAAAAAGCAGTCGACTTGAGAAACACCTCCTTTTTTGTGAAACCGGTTAAAAAGAAAATACTCGTAACTAGTTTTCTTTCAACTCAGAATTTAAATAATTCAACCATATTTACAAGAACTTTTGTATCTTGCAAAAGATCTTAACTGTGGTGGGGATACAATCTTTTACCGTGCATTTTAACCACATTTTAGTCATTACAGCTTAATTTAGTTTGAAAACTGCTGTCATCGGCGACACCCTGCCCTCTAGCGGCAAGCCATCGAATTAGAATATAAATTGAACTCTTTATATAAACATTTATAATTTGCATTTAAGGAGACGCTTTAAAATCGTGAACGTAGTTACTTGTAGTAGCTGAATATGAAGACACTTGGGCTGACGTAGAATACTTATTTATTTATTTAATACTTAACGCACACAAATGTACAGATGCGGACTTAATGCCTTAGGCGTTTTCTACCAGTCAACCTTTGGGTGATGCAGAGAATAATTTTGGTAGGTGCAGTATGAAAGAGAAAAAATAAAACTAAGCAGAAACGCGATTAATATTAAATTACTACAAAGATAATATATAAACTATACATACAACACAATGCTATAATATATACTCAAATTAATAAACTTACACATAAAAATACTACAGTTGATGCAAACAGATAATGAGTAAAAAAAAAAATTAGCGCTGTGACGATACTACTGCCAACTTCTTACGAATGTACTCGCGAACCTTAACTTTGAGGGTTAATCGGTTGGTTGCTATCCTAATTTCCTGGGGTAGAGCATTCCACAAAGAAATAGCTTGTATGAAAAAAGAACGGTGAATGAAGTGAGACGGACAGTGAAGAAGACGATTATGGGATGAGCGTAGGTAGAATACTTATTTCTAACAGCCTAAATGTTAAAGAGGCTAGTTGAGTGGGATAATCCGCTAGGATTTACCTCACAATGAAACATTGCTAAAAAATTTGGTAGGCGTTACGGAATTTGTTTGAAGAGTTACCGCGGCCCTAGAATACAAAGGACATTTGGGGGAACACGAATGGGTTTTAGTCAGTAAGAGTCTGACACTCCTGTCCTCTCCAACCAGAGCGAAAAGATGTGATTCTAAAAAAAAAACGATTATGTAGGAACGTTTTTGTCTACTGTGACATTGAAATTGATGGCACCGATCTACTATAGGCTGACATGACTGGTCACGTTTTTGTAAATTTGCATAGTTTTTAGTCTCAAAACGATATTCGATTAACTCATTAGATTTTTCACGGAAGACCAGCTTAAAAATAACAATCAGCCTATCAAACTATTGTGAAGTTTCATGTCGAGAGATTTTTGTTTGTTTTTCTAGTAAGCCGATCAAAGCCGTCAAACTATTTAACTGTCTGTCAGTAACGTTTTAAACGAATGTGAGGTTGCAATTCAACGATCAGGCAACCAACTGGTTTCTGGTTAACGTCTTTTCAGTCATAGAAATAATTACTTTACTACGTAAGTTGTGAATAACTAAGAATGTGTTTAATGATACCGTTTGAAGTCACTTGGAATAACACAAGTTATCAGCACATTTTATTTAGTTATCTGAAGGTTCCATAATTTTAGACATCAATAACAATCTCATATCAAATGAATACATTAATACCAAAAAATGAAATTGTAAATAATATGTTACCCGATCCACTTAACAAAATTAAAATTCTCACAGTTACAAAATATAACAAAAAAATACCTTAATAAATATATTTTTTTACTGTGGCAACCCACCCTTAATATTCACCGGTAGCAACACAAACGACGTTCAGCTAATACGTTATAAATATTCATAGTCATAAGTAGCTCCCGACCTATCGAACGTTTACTAGGTACTAAGCCAGTGTTACTTGACCCGCAACCTCGGATGCACCAACTCCCTTTAATCCTAAATCTCTTCCGCAAAGAAGGGGTGGGAGGCTTTCAATACTTTGGTCATCTACTCTTCACCATGGTAAGGGATTCCAATACACATTATACAATATTTCAATTCAGTATTTATATTTCCTTCGGGAATATGGTTTTAAATCCATGTGCAATGTTTTGGTAAGTAATTTTTTTTTTTTTCCACTTTGTGAATCTTCACATTTTTGAGTTTGAATTCCTGCAAGCTAAAGATAAAAGTAATGTTTTGAATTTATATACTTTGAAAATGTTATTAGGAATATGCATTTTCATCGATGACACTATTTCCGTATTTATTAAGTTAATTATAAATATGCTCCATTATGATAAACCAGTCGTCCAAATTATCTTTGTATTACTTACAAAAATATTAACCGTTCGTTCCAAGTAATAAAGTCATTAGCTGAAAGTCAGTATGTACGCATATCAACATAAATCCGTATAATAGGAAATGGAGGCGTACCCAACGCTGGGTTGCAACAGCCGCATGTCTCCATACCTCTGTGAGATCCCGCCGGAGCTCCGTCCGCTGCGCAAAAATCAGAGCAGAGACCATGCGGTATCCCCGGGCCAGCTGGATGGCCATGACGCGCTGGCAGTCACTTCAGCGACAGCATCCACACCGAAGCCCCGTAAAGCACCATGGACCGCAAGATCCCTTTTTTTTTGGATGGGAAATCATCAAATGACTTCTCCCACTCTGGGCGGAGCGGAAGGGAGTGCCATACTCTAATTGACTAAAACCCACCCGTGATCCTTCTTGTGCCCTTTGCGTTCCAGGGCTGCGGTGACTCTTTCAAACAAATTCCCTAACCCTAGCAGGCACTGACCCTATGGGGCCCCGTCTTCTTTGCTGACGGCTCTTTGAGGCGCGCGTGGAACACGACGCGCCGTCGACTCGGACCTGGTTGCTATCGGACGACGAGCCACCCATAGCTCGCCATCCGCAGGCCCGCGCCTACGGTGGCCGGGCATCGCCCTGCGTTTCCCGACGCCCGGGGCGTCTTCTTCTGTTGCGGCGGCTGGGGCGTGAGGTTTCCCTCTCTCGCACGCGTTCCGCCTCCTCCTTCGCTAGCATTACTGCGACCGTGCGGTATCCCCGGGCCAGCTGGATGGCCATGACGCGCTGGCAGTCGCTTCCGCGACAGTGCCCACACCGAAGCCCCGTAAAGCACCATGGACCGCAAGATACCTGAATACAGCTTCCGGCAGGAGGTGTTTGGACCGTTTCATTGTGACCTCGTTTTTAGTCGGGGCGTCTATCGTCCTCTTCGGCTGTAATGGCAAGATTTGTTCACTTTCATTTAACTACTTGTAAGATATTTGGTCTCTTTTCTAATTCTAATTCTTTTCTATACTCTTTAATAAGTGTGTTCTCATGGAATTATTAGTTTTATTCAATGACCTGTCTTTGAATCTTTCTGTAACAACGTGTTATCACTTAAAACGCGCACTCCACCATTTCATTACCAAGTGAGCAATTTTCGATGATCAAGTATTGAAGATTTCCTTCCCGGGTCTGATATTTTCGTAAATGAAACGTATAAAGATAAGCTTCCTGTTATATTTATAAGTAAGTTTAACAGCGACCTAATGAAAGATTCCATCGGCGTTATGATAGACGATGGTGGCTGTATTCTGAAGAATTTGGAAAATTCAAAATATCCGATGAATTTTCTTGAAAAATTAAGTGATGGGCACTTTATGATAATAATTATTTATTCAATCCAGACATAGTCCACACATGATGTAAACATTAAAATCCATAAACCCATTACAATTAAATAGTCAACATTAAATTAAATTAAGCATACACATTACAATTACCTAACCACTGTCACAAATAAAATATTAAATTTTTATTAATTTTATTTACTTTTCGTTTGTCATTATTGTCTAACTATCTTTATTTATGTCTTTTGTATAGACTAAAAACGTTGATTAATATTAAGTAGGTTATTATCAACACACGTAAAAATCATAAGTGGTGTGGTGTGAAAAAATGACGTTTTCCTAAAACATCGAACATACCCATGTTAATGTGAATACGTAAAATGTGTAATATACTACTATACTTTTCACATTTTTTGTACCTCACTATATTAAATATTATACTTTCAGGTCCGCTGCTTTATTATGATAATTCAGAAAGTAACGGAGAAATTATTCCTATAACTTGCATAATCTTTCTCGGAGAGATAGGTCTTTGAGCCGTCTTTTACTTACATATTTCCAAGTTAGTTCTTCTGCTTATATATTTATATTAAGCATTCTGCTCAGTGATTAAGTGTGAATTATAAATTCATTAAAAAAAAAATATTATGTGGTTTAAAATCAATGAAGGTTGGTGAAATCTGTGTAGATTAATTACAAATTACATTAAATGATAATTATTTAGGTGGAAAATGATAGTTTAAATTAAGAACATAGCAGTTAAAACACAAAACAGTAAACAAAACCATATAATTATTTGACTATAACAAAACTGTGGCCAAAAAACAACTAGACGCAAAATAAAAATTAATTTCAGAGCTTCTGAACAGCAACACATTTTTTTCCAGAATAGGACCGCAAGCCTCTTATACGTCGATACTGAGTCAGTCATCTCATCAAAGAACGTGTACAAATGAGATCGCTTCCCTCGAAATTCCTCTTCCCCCGAGCCATCAATTGCTTGGTACAAAAATTGATCAAATAAAAAATGTGGTAGATATTTTTTGGTGTGCCCTTTGAAAATTCTCCTCTTTTGTATCACAATTTTGGTGTGAATAAGGTTACTGTCAATCAGCGAGTGAATTTTGGAGCATTTGGGGAGGGTTTTATCTGATTCCTGATTGACAGAGGATCCGTTGAAATTGATCGCTGCATTTCAATAATTCAAAATGGCTGCCTTGAAATAATTCCTTCGTAGAAATTTGCCGGGTTTTTTTGGAATGTTAATAATTATCATTCTTGGCTGGCGTGCATACCGAAAATTAAAAAAAAAAAATCAGCCATCCAACAGTCAAAGATACTACAGAAAGCAGCTCAGTGTACGGTTATAACTCGATGATCTCAAAAATAGTCAGATATTTAATTTTACTTATATAGCAAACATGATGTAGAGGACTAATTCGACACCTTTTTTATGGATAAGAAATCATCGAATGTCTTCTTTCGTTCTGGGCGGAGCGGTAGAGAGTGTCAGACTCTTACTGGCTAAAATCTGTCCGTGTTCCTCCTAATCCCCTTTGCGTTCCATGGCTGTGGTGACTCTTTCGAACAAATTCCGCAACCTAATTTGATGCCAATGTTTGTATGTAATTAGGTTTAACTGATGTATATAGTTATATAGATTTAAGGTTCCTATGTAGGTACATAATATATAATATAAATACTCTAAAATCATCAGTACAATTGTTATGTAGGAAAATTTGTGTGTTACATCAAAAGTCAGTCAATCAAAAAGCAAGAAAATTTGAAAATGAAAATAATATATCTAGTTTTAATTTCCGCGAATATTAGTGGGTTGCAGGTATGCACCTTCCTCCCGCCCGCTATATTATGCACATGCAAGATTACAAGGTAAATGCAAGGATTTTATGCACATGCAGGCAGGCATGTGCATAATATAGCGGCCGGGAGGGACGTGCATACCTGCAACCCACTAATATTCGCGGAAATTAAAACTAGATATATTATTTTCATTTTCAAATTTAAAATGGATTTCCGCAAAGTAACGCCTGACTCAATCAATTTTAAAAAGCAAGAAGACTAAAAAAATATTTACTACTACTATACTCGCAAGATTTCGTGCGAGTATTAAAAAAATAATTAAAATTAAAAGTTACCAGCATGAATTATATCAGTGCGAGGCCAAAAAGGTCCCTATCTACACTATATTCAAAGGTATAACTAAACTCAGTCAAGTATTTAAACCACCTACATCCGAAAGTGTAAAATTTAGGTATCCAAACTATAATTCGACTAATGAGACGACGACATTTTATAATAAACCAAAATATTACAATATATAACACATTGCTACATAGTTGACAAAGACAGCATACATGATACAAAAGGCTCCAATGAAACTTGTTTTGACATATAATAGCTGAAAGTTTGGTAGTTAGCGCGCCTAGACATTTATGATTTACAAGTCATAGGCTTAGGGCGATTTGAACATTATATGTAGTAGTATGAACGATAAATTATATTATTGTATACTGTAATTTAACTAGCTGCCGCCCGTGACTGCGCCCGCGTGAATGTCGAAAATTATCATTTTTGTTATTCCAGACTATAATCTAACTCTGTGCCAAATTTCGATAAAATCTGTTCAGTAGTTTTTGCGTGAAAGAGTAACATCCATTCGTACAAACTTTCGCGTTTATAATATTAGTAAGGAATAGTAATTATATACTATTATATCCTACTAACACTATAGATTTAGAAGTCTGTTTGTCACAAATGAATGTAATCTTTATCAACGAATCAATTGCGTATTTCAATGAATAAAATAAAAATTACATGTTCAGGTAATAAAAACGAAGTAACGGCATTTATTTATTTTATCCTTAAATCCGACGATAAATGAAAAGGTTGTAGATAACGTGGTTTACTCGGAATAGAGGTCAAGAGCTGGCCCATTAAAACTGTTTAATGTGTAAAAAGAGACATGATCTGATTCCAAAAAATCAAAACTAATCTAAGTTAAGCTACGCCGTAGTTGACTGCCACTGCAACTGGTTACAATTTATATAAAAAAAAAAAAATACACGATCCTGTGCACAATTACGCGAGCGAAACCGTGGGGAGCATTTATTTGAAAAGAAAATAAATGGTGGTTACAAAAAGGACATTTTCTAGGACTTTTAAATAACCAACCCAATCCAATACTTGAGATGTATTGGTTTAGGTTGTAAGAAATATATTAATATAACACCAAATCTGCTTTCAAATTTCATCACGAATCACCCTATTTGCGGAGTGTAACAGGCCTTTTGTCCCGAAGAAATGCACGGTCCCTGTGAGGGTATTCACACTTTCAAAATATCTTTAAGTTTCATCTAAATCTATTACCAAAAATCTATCGTAAATTAACTTACAAAACGCCTTTGCCTTGCACCACACCTTGCGGTCCCACCTGCCCACGGTGTGTAGATATAACAGTCTCAGAGCACTTACATACTGCCCTTGTTCTAATGACCAAAGTTTTCAGCGCAGCCAACTTAATATATACAAAATTACCATACCTATAACATTGTAGCCTTAATGGGGCTCGGATAAAAGGACATTAGTATCAAATTGGTTTTTGGGGCTTATAACGTTGTTTGTAACCGATTTGTGGCGTTATCGCGTTTGTTTTATCCGTGTATTGATGTTTCGTAGGCGTTAATGTGTTATTTTTGGTTGGTTGTGATTGTTACAGGAGTATAAATGCACCAATCCGTTTCATCATCTGCTGAAAGTGTAAATGTCATCGGCCTATTATTGGGAAATTTAGTGCATTTTACATTTTAATTTAACAGGGTTTGGAAATCATCAAATGACTTCTTTCACTCTGGGTGGAGCTAAAGGGAGCATTCAGACTCTTACTGACTAAAACACATTCGTGTTCCTCCGAAATTAGTTAACGTTCTAGGGCCGCGATGGCACTTTCGAACTAATTAAATCTATTCTAATATAAAAATCATTCATATTAGGACGATTCTGTTCTAAAATGATAATACAACTGAATAAACAGTACAATTAAATTGACAAAAAGAACCTTTTACCTTATCTTTTACAAACTGTCACTAGATAAACTGAATTCTATAAAAAGGACTTCTTAGTACTTATTTCAGCTGACCCGTATGATAAAACTGGCGTGAAAGTATACACAGAACAATAACGCGTCGGGTTTAAAGCTCATAAAGTAGTTGCTTCATTGTTTACGAGTTAAACTCGCCCGTTTGACTTTAACAACTTTTGCCGCAAAACACACATACACGTGAAACCGTTTCCAGTGGCCAGTAAGTTTTACGTGCTTTTTGAGTAGTGTCGTTGTTTAGTGCTGGATAGAGAGAGACTAACTAAAGTACCTACGTGCCATAAAAAGAGGCCTAGCTGTACATAGCTTAGTTGGCAACATTCAGGACGTAAAAAGTCCTTACTTTTTACGCCCGTGGAACGCAGCGTGGAATTTTGAAGTCAGCCCATACTGACTTCAAAATTCCATGATGCGTTCTAAAACGGGAATAATTAAGAAGGCTGTCAGGCTTTAAGAGGACTTGGCAGGCCAAATTCGTCATTGGGCAAAAGTGTCCACATAATGGCTGACCAAAGATGACCGTCAAATTTGAGTAAATAATTTAATTAATTCAATTATACAAAATTACACAATTTCAGTGAAAAAAATAAGAAAAATCAGCTGTTCATATTTTTTTCAAGATCATGCTAACTCTAAATCCTTATAAACAAACTAGCTTCTGCCCGCGACTTCGTTCGCGTGGAATAGTTACTTTACCCCCGATTTTGAAACTCTCAGCCCGATCGGTTTAAAATTGACAAAGTTTCATAAAAACGATCATCCCCTATTTTATCCCCTTGGGGTAGAATTAATCAAAATCCTTTCTTAGCGGATGCCTACGTCATAACATCTACCTGGATGCCAAATTTACTTTGTAACATCTGTACCTACCACATTTTATGCAAATAAATGATTATGAAAAATTTCAGCCCGATCCGTTCAGTGGTTTGGGCTGTGCATTGATAGATCACTGTGTGTGTGTGAAATATGTACAACTTACAATAAAAAAAGAAATGAAAGTAAAGCGGAAATGCCTGTGCAAAATTATATTATAATAACCTATACCTACTCCACTTAAAAATAAATACCTATAACTAACTAATTAATAAAATAACTACTAATTAATGAAAGAAACATAAATTAGCCAAAACTAACCTATCGGTATCTAAAAATCTATGCTCCTACTTCTACTACTACTCACCTAAAAAGAAATAAAATTGAAACTATTAATAATTTGTAATTTGAACGAATATTTAAACACTACCAAAATAACTAATAAGTACCTATTTTATAAAATAACAACAAAATAAATTCAAATAAACTATTTAAAGACTAAAAGTCGCGCTGATAAGCACGGTTTGTTAATACCTATCAATCATTGTCTGTCAATAAGGTCGAACGCTCTGAATCAACAGCCAAATATTGAATGACGCTCGCGCGTTTTTGTTTAATGTGACCACTCGCAGTCCAGCACACTAAGGCTGGTTACTGCTTAACCGGGCAATCCTGTGGTGGCCTCAAATGAATTTAAGGCCCCCAGCCACGGACCTCCCGCCTTTTTACACCCTACAGCCGCGACCCGTGTCGAGCGCGGCAACCGTTACACAAAAATAATCCTTACAGCATGATTCAGTACTAAAGCGCACGGCGCGATGGCTTATTATTGTATTCATGATTGTATAAGTTTGGTGTTTCTATACCGATTTCTATGATTCTTTTTTTATTGAATAGGTAATAATGTTAACTTTCTTGAATTAGGGATGTGTGAGAGTATTATAAACGTAAGAGTAAACAAATATAATCAGAAAGCTCCGAACTGTTAAGCTATCGGGAGTTACACGTGTTATTGTGAGTCAACCATAAAAGATAGACATATGCTGTTTTGGGATATTTTTTAGGTAATTTTATGTAAAACATTTCCGTCATACATTATTTCTATGTAACTTTAACCATTAAGGCTACACACGCGACGGAAGCTTAAAAAATGGAGTAACTTCTCCCGTTTTCCCAACATTTCCCTTCACTGCTCTGCTCCTATTGATTGTAGCGTGATGAAAAGTATACTATAACCTGCCCAGGAGTATGAAGAATAATTGCACCAAGTTTCTTTAAAATCCGTCGAGTAGTTTTTGTTTCTATAAAGAACATACAGACAGACAGACAGACAGACAGACAGACAGACAGACAGACAGACAGACAGACAGACAGACAGACAGACAGACAGACAGACAGACAGACAAAAAATTTACTGATTGCATTTTTGGCACCAGTATCGATCACTAATCACCCCCTGATAGTTATTTTGAAAATATATTCCCTGTACAGAATTCACCTCTCTACAGATTTATTATAAGTATAGAAGATAGATAGAAGATAGATTTACATATATATTTTATAGATTCGCCGCTATTACAAATTTCAACATTAATGTGTGCTTGAAAAGCTGTGAATCCACCTTGTGATGGTGACCTTCGCCGGTATTGCGGATACCCATTTTCCCCAGCCATAGTTAGTTCTTTCACTTTCAGTGCTCTGGGGTATTTTTTTGAGCATTGACCATCTTTCATGCACGGTGATTCCCTGTTTAAGACGCCACATGGCCCGTGAACCATATGTGTTTTTACTATGTCATGCAAAATCGGAGTCCGACACCTATCTGTAGAGAGGTGAATTCTGTACAGGGAATATATTTTCAAAATAACTATCAGGGGGTGATTAATCCGATAGATGGCGTTGTGCAAATGACGTCATTTTCTGAATCGCGGTGTTAAGATTTTCCGCGCGAGAATGGGTTGCCCTGGCTGGGGGCCTTAAATTCATTTGAGGCCACCACAGGATTGTCCGGTTAAGCAGTAACCAGCCTTAGTGTGCTGAAATGCGAGTGGTCCATTCCAAAAAAAAAAATAGGCAAATTGTTGTGTGTAGGTTTCGTTAGGTGTCGGACTCCGATTTTGCATGACATAGTAAAAACACATATGGTTCACGGGCCATGTGGCGTCTTAAACAGGGAATCACCGTGCATGAAAGATGGTCAATGCTCAAAAAAATACCCCAGAGCACTGAAAGTGAAAGAACTAACTATGGCTGGGGAAAATGGGTATCCGCAATACCGGCGAAGGTCACCATCACAAGGTGGTTTCACAGCTTTTCAAGCACACATTAATGTTGAAATTTGTAATAGCGGCGAATCTATAAAATATATATGTAAATCTATCTTCTATCTATCTATACTTATAATAAATCTGTAGAGAGGTGAATTCTGTACAGGGAATATATTTTCAAAATAACTATCAGGGGGTGATTAGTGATCGATAATATTTTACTTCTTGAACTCACTAAATTAATCATATCTTTTGATAGAGTGAACCGATTTCGATGAAACAAAAACTAAGTTAAACCTCAAGTTGCTTATAATTTTTGTATATAAACATTGTCAGCATTGAATTCGTAGATTTTACGTGATGTGCGCACAAACAAACAGACAAACAGACAAACAGACAAAAATTTCAAAAATGATGGAAATGGGTTCTGTTACTTATCTTTTCACACGCTGGCTATTTTTTGTTTCAATTTCTTCAATGTACAAAAATGACTGTTCTACAGATTTATTATATGTATGCCCATTTCCACGAGCAATTTGTATTAATTGAGAGCATTAATAAACTATACTTAACAGTGCACAATATGGACGCCAAACACGCACAGTTCTCTTCCATATTTCTGGGAACTTTATTTCTGTACGAAACTATTTATGTGCCAAAGGCCATGACCGTGAATATTATGATAACGTTAATATGACGTTTGAATGAAAAAGCTTTTGAACATGGTATACGACCTCATGAATAGAAAGCATTAAAAATATTTTACGTCACGAGAATATAATGTGAGGGAATACAGTAAAAACCATGTTTTAAGACTATTTGGCCAGATGACCTCGAGTGGCTCCCTATCCCTCTTCACTGGAATACTCGAATATTATGTCTCCTTTTTAACGTTCTTTTTAATCCTGTATACCCTGGCTACCTGCGAGATTGTTTCTCGTTTATTCGCCCTGCCGATGCGCTGTGTAGATCCCACCTTAAACTCCATCTAAACCTCCCATCCACATAATACTCATTCATATTCCCACTACATCTCTTTTCATGCAGTACGTTTGTGTCACCTAATAAGAGAACTAGTATTTCGCTTGGGGGCGCGAGTTGCGAGCAACTCGCGGTGTCTTTTTACTATTTTTTGACTAACAACAAAGGGGTTGAAAAGGGTTGAATTTTTAGTGGCCATATACTCACCCAGATACCCTCTATACAACCCCGAAAACCATTTTTCTCTACAACGTCAGGTTTCTGAGATATGCCAAGGGGTTGAAACAAGGGGGTTGAAAAGGGTTGATTTTTTATTGGCCATATACTCACCCAGATACCCTCTATACAACCCCGAAAACCATTTTTCTCTACAATGTCAGGTTTCTGAGATATGCTAAGGGGTTGAAAGAAGGGGGTTGAAAAGGGTTGATTTTTTATTGGCCATATACCCACCCAGATACCCTCTATACAACCCCGAAAACCATTTTTCTCTACAATGTCAGGTTTCTGAGATATGCCAAGGGGTTGAAACAAGGGGGTTGAAAAGGGTTGAATTTTTTATTGGCCATATACTCATCCAGATACCTTCTATACAACCCCGAAAACCATTTTTCTCTACAATGTCAAGTTTCTGAGATACGCAAAGGGGTTGAAAGAAGGGGGTTGAAAAGGGTTGATTTTTTATTGGCCATATACTCACCCAGATACCCTCTATACAACCCAGAAAACCATTTTTCTCTACAATGTCAGGTTTCTGAGATATGCCAAGGGGTTGAAACAAGGGGGTTGAAAAGGGTTGAACTTTTTATTGGCCATATACTCATCCAGATACCTTCTATACAACACCGAAAACCATTTTTCTCTAAAATGTCAGATTTCTGAGATACGCAAAGGGGTTGTAAAAAGGGGGTTGAAAAGGGGTAATTTTTTTTTTCGTTTTATACTCATCCAGACACCCTCTATACAACCCCGAAAACCATTTTTCTCTTCGACGTCAGGTTTCTGAGATAAGCAATGGGGTTAAAAGAAGGGGGTTTGAAAGGGGTAGTTTCAGATTTTTCCCATACTCACCCCGACACCTTCTATACAACCCCATAAAAAGTTTTCCCCTCCTAGCACGGCAAGTGGGAGAACAATTATGTCAATCAGTCAATCAATCAGTGAGTGGTTTTTTAATTATATATAATATAACTAGTATTTCGCTTGGGGGCGCGAGTTGCAAGCAACCCGCGGTGTCTTTTTAGTATTTTTAGTAACAATTATTATCTCTACAATGTCAGATTTCTGAGTTACGCAAAGGGGTTGAAAGAAGGGGGTTGAAAAGGGTTGAATTTTTTTTGGCCATACATTCATCCAGATGTCCTCTACACAACCCCGAAGACCGTTTTTCTCTACAATGTCAGGTTTCTGAGTTACGCAAAGGGGTTGAAAGAAGGGGGTTGAAAAGGGTTGAATTTTTTTTAGCCATATTTTCATCCAGATGCTCTCTATACAACCCCGAAAACCATTTTTCTCTACAATGTCAGGTTTCTGAGTTACGCAAAGGGGTTGAAAGAAGGGGGTTGAAAAGGGTTGAATTTTTTTTGGCCATATTTTCATCCCGACACCCTCTATACAACCCCGAAGACCATTTTTCTCTACAATGTCAAGTTTCTGAGATACGCAAAGGGGTTGAAAGTAGGGCGTTGAAAAGGGTTGAATTGGGTTGAATTTTTTATTGGCCATATACTCACCCAAATACCCTCTATACAGCCCCGAAAACCATTTTTCTCTAAAATGTCAGATTTCCGAGATACGCAAAGGGGTTGTAAAAAGGGGGTTGAAAAGGGGTAATTTTTTTTTCGTTTTATACTCATCCAGACACCCTCTTTACAACCCCAAAACCATTTTTCTCTTCGACGTCAGGTTTCCGAGATAAGCAATGGGGTTGAAAGAAGGGGGTTGAAAAGGGGTAGTTTCAGATTTTTCCCATACTCACCCCGACACCTTCTATACAACCCCATAAAAAGTTTTCCCCTCCTAGTACGGCAAGTGGGAGAACAATTATGTCAATCAGTCAGTGGTTATTTAATTGTATATAATATAACTAGTATTTCGCTTGGGGTCGCGAGTTGCAAGCAACCCGCGGTGTCTTTTTAGAATTTTTTACTAACAATTATTATCTCTACAATGTCAGATTTCTGAGATACGCAAAGGGGTTGAAAGAAGGGGGTTGAAAAGGGTTGAATTTTTTTTAGCCATATTTTCATCCAGATGCCCTCTATACAACCCCGAAAACCATTTTTCTCTACAATGTCAGGTTTCTGAGTTACGCAAAGGGGTTGAAAGAAGGGGGTTGAAAAGGGTTGAATTTTTTTTGGTCATATTTTCATCCAGACACCCTCTATACAACCCCGAAGACCATTTTTCTCTACAATGTCAAGTTTCTGAGATACGCAAAGGGGTTGAAAGTAGGGGGTTGAAAAGGGTTGAATAGGGTTGAATTTTTTATTGGCCATATTTTCATCCAGACACCCTCTATACAACCCCGAAGACCATTTTTCTCTACAATGTCAGGTTTCTGAGATACGCAAAGGGGTTGTAAAAAGGGGGTTGAAAAGGGGTAATTTTTTTTTCGTTTTATACTCACCCAGACACCCTCTATACAACCCCGAAAACCATTTTTCTCTTCGACGTCAGGTTTCTGAGATAAGCAATGGGGTTGAAAGAAGGGGGTTGAAAAGGGGTAGTTTCAGATTTTTCCCATACTCACCCCGACACCTTCTATACAACCCCATAAAAAGTTTTCCCCTCATAGCACGGCAAGTGGGAGAACAATTATGTCAATCAGTCAGTGAGTGAGTGGTTTTTTAATTATATATAATATAACTAGTATTTCGCTTGGGGGCGCGAGTTGCAAGCAACCCGCGGTGTCTTATAAGTATTTTTTGACTAACAACAAAGGGGTTGAAAGTAGGGGGTTGAAAAATTCCATATACTCATCTAAATACCCTTTATACAACCTCGAAAACTATTTTTCTCTACTATGTCAGATTTCTGAGATACGCAAAGGGGTTGAAAGAAGGGGGTTGAAAAGGGTTGATTTTTTATTGGCCATATACTCACCCAGATACCATCTATACAACACCGAAAACCATTTTTCTCTACAATGTCAGGTTTCTGAGATATGCCAAGGGGTTGAAAGAAGGGGGTTGAAAAGGGTTGAAGAGGGTTGAATTTTTTATTCGTCATATACTCATCCAGATACCCTCTTTACAACCCCGAAGACCATTTTTCTCTACAATGTCAGATTTCTGAGATACGCAAAGGGGTTGTAAAAAGGGGGTTGAAAAGGGGTAGTTTTTTTTTTCGTTTTCTACTCATCCAAACACCCTCTATACAACCCCGAAAACCATTTTTCTCTTCGACGTCAGGTTTCTGAGATGAGCAATGGGGTTGAAAGAAGGGGGTTGAAAAGGGGTAGTTTCAGATTTTTCCCATACTCACCCCGACACCTTCTATACAACCCCATAAAAAGTTTTCCCCTCCTGGCACGGGAAGTGGGAGAACAATTATGTCAATCAGTCAGTGGTTATTTAATTGTATATAATATAACTAGTATTTCGCTTGGGGGCGCGAGTTGCAAGCAACCCGCGGTGTCTTTTTAGTATTTTTTTACTAACAATTATTATTTCCCTGTGAAAATAATAATTTGTGTCAGGTTTCTGAGATACGCAAAGGGGTTGAAAGTAGGGGGTTGAAAAGGGTTGAATTTTTTATTGGCCATATACTCATCCAGACACCCTCTATACAACCCCGAAGACCATTTTTCTCTACAATGTCAAGTTTCTGAGATACGTAAAGGGGTTGAAAGTAGGGGGTTGAAAAGGGTTGAATAGGGTTGAATTTTTTATTGGCCATATACTCATCCAGATACCCTCTATGCAACCCCGAAAACCATTTTTCTCTAAAATGTCAGATTTCCGAGATACGCAAAGGGGTTGTAAAAAGGGGGTTGAAAAGGGGTAGTTTTTTTTTTGTTTTCTACTCATCCAAACACCCTCTATACAACCCTGAAAACCATTTTTCTCTTCGACGTCAGGTTTCTGAGATAAGCAATGGGGTTGAAAGAAGGGGGTTGAAAAGGGGTAGTTTCAGATTTTTCCCACACTCACATCGACACCTTCTATTCAACCCCGTAAAAAGTTTTCCCTTCCTAGCACGGCAAGTGGGAGAACAATTATGTCAATCAGTCAATCAGTGAGTGGTTTTTTAATTATATATAATATAATTTAAAAATATTTTTCTGTTCAAAAAACAAGTGAAAGAGCATTATATATCCACTATATTGCGATTCTGTGTATTTTATAGGTGGGCTATGTATGTATTATTTAATTATAAGTATGTATTTAGGTAAATTTATTTGTTTATATTTGTTTGTGTGTTTATTTTAATTTATAGTTATAAATAGATAACTGACGGGTAGAAAATGTCTAAGGCATTAAGTCCGCCTCTGTACTTTTGTGTGCGTAAGTATTAAATAAGTAAATAAGTTTTAGTTGAGTTAGTATATTCTATTTTAAGTTTTCTTCACTGTTTTTTTACACACTGTATCTACGTTTCTTATCAAACTCTTGTGTCGCAGGTCTGCTGGAAGAGATTTCTGTTGAAATAAGCAGTACCTTTGCTCTTGGTTTCTGTAAAAAAAAGTATTTTAAGTATATTGTGTGTACATAAATAAATAAAATCAGGTTTGGATGCATTTTTTCTCATAATTTGGGAATAAGATACCACCAATAACATTTCATTTAAATTGATTGCTAGATTTTCTTGTTAAAACTTTATCCGATCTCGAGTCGAGCAAAGCCTCATAACGCTCTCTCTCTCTATAAACCCTAGATCTTGGTAGTGTTCGATAATTCCGCCAAATATATCTTATCTTAAGAATGTGGATTCTTTAGTGTTTCCCAGAACGAAACTATAAGGGTTCGAAAATACGGCGAAATGCTTCGAGAAAAGGTAGATAGGTAGGTCGCAGTAGCACCCACGCGCACCGTCCACAGGCATCAGCCACTGCACAATAGCACAGCGAGGTACCTTGAGCTCGACTTAGCGAGGGCACTACCATTCCCCCAGATTGGCGGAGTGGGAAGACATACTAATTCTAACACCAAAAAAAGCTCGAGGAATCTTGAACAAAAAGAGACAGTGACAGCAATTTTAAGTCTTTTAGAGAATGTGAAAATCACACTCTCTTACTTAGTTTTCTTTAAAACACTTCGTGACTTATGTTTAAGAACTGACTTAAATTGGAACATTCATTACCAAGAATAAAGACTTGCCAGTTTGTATGAAGTACCGTTCAGAATAAACACTCTTGATGATTATCCAATCCCATCGAATTCTTGTACTAATGCAAAAAAAAAGCACGAATCAGTCACTGTTGCAAAACAAAATCATATAACAACTTGCATACATCAAAGAAAGCAAAGACCAAGATGCAAGCTCACGAACACATCTAAAGCAATGTCTACATTTGATCAAAATGGCGTCATTAGCGTTCTGGGCTGATCCATACAAGCGTCTTCAGACATAACTCAAACGCACCACAACTCGAGTAAATCCTTCTCATTAGTTGTCTCGACCCACTAATGTGTTCTCCTCCTATTAAGTGACGGCTTACTTGCTCGGTGTGTGTCGCTTTTGTCATGTATGTGGATCTTTTATGATACTGATGAAGTATTTTTGTGCTTCATTAATAATATTAGGTATTTTGATGTTTGTGTCTTGGAAAGGAGTTTTTTTTTTATTATATCTGCTTTTTAATAGTTAAGTACGTCATTATGTGATATGCAAAAGTATATAAAGGTTTGAAATAAAAAATAAAAACAAAAAAGTTTAAAAATATTATTAGGTAACTATCTTGTTTTTAATTTTTATAGCTAACTTTTTTATCTTTGCTTATTTTTAGGAAATACAACTAACATAACCAATGCATTACAGATACCAATCCTTCGCCCAACGTACCAGGAAAACATGAAACCCGAAGAAATATACAAAACCATCCCAAAAAATATTATTTACCAAGTAATCCATAAGCACCAAACTATTGCGTCAACATACAGGTAATATCGCGCACAAAATAAATATTTTTCATGCTGGCAAGCATTTCCATCCATCATTGTATTGGTCCCAAATCCTAAGGTGAATTTTCCTTAACATGTTTGTAAATGATGACCCGGTTCATATTTTGTTATATAGAAGCTTTTTCTATCTTTTTCCTCGTGTTTGGGGAAGAATGCATGCAGAAACCGTTTCGAAATTGCGAAGGACTGATTTGTTTTTATGTCCTGCATGAAGCGTAATGATCAATTTTTTTCGAAGTCTAAGCAATACGGGGCAAATTACAGCCCGACACTCGGTTGAAAATCGGTTCTGTAGATCCAGAGATTACTCCTTACAACGTCACAAAGTCACAAACGTTATCTCTTTATAATATTAGTGTAGATAAGTTAAATTAATAATTTTTGTTGCTGTCATAGAAATATACTTTTTTATATGTATAATTCCTACTAAATACATACCTTTAAATATATGTATATTTGTAGGTAATTAGCACCATTTAATATTGATCTTAAGGGCTCATTCATCCCCACCGAATGTGTCTCCACGTTGTCGTCGTGGTGGGGCTTGAGCGTCTCAATGATCTTGCGAGCTTTCCCGGTAGAGCCACTCATGCCGGAAGGTCGCAAGTGAGGGATCAGACCAAGAGAGACACACACGCGAGGAATCCCGCTCGCTGCCTTCTGGTACGCGTCTGCTCATCAGACGTGGCTGTGAAGGCAGCGAGCGGGTGGGAGGAGAGGCCCTGTGATGGAGAAAGGGCGGAGGAGTAAGGGACCGCACCCTCTAAAAGGAAAATATGAGAAAAGGCCTTTGCAAAATGAGTCCCCAGGTGGGTCCCGACTGCTCAGCGGTCGGGGAATCCCACCCCGCTTCGGCGGGCTGCCCTCCGTACTCTGCGGTGGGCACCAAACGCCTTCCGTTTGCCAGTGGCAACACGAGCCGAGGAGGCTCCCAATCGTCGTCATCCGAGTTCGCTTCCTTTAAGGAGCTGATGGCGTACGATTGCGTAGTGGAGGGTTCGCCTGAGCGCCGGGGTGGTGCGGAGTCGGATTCCGGCTCCGCGCCAGACCTAGTAACGGTCAGCTCGGCGGGCTCTGAAGACGGAGGAAGGGGGGTCGCTGTGGAGGGCGTCAAGCTCGTCCGCAAGTGGCCCAGACGGGAGGACGACAAGGAGTCGTCCTCCGAGGGCGAGTTTGCCTCCGCCCGCAAGATCCCCACCGCTAGGCGGGGCAGGGGCTGTGAGGCAGGGAGGGGGCTGGCTCCCTCTACCCGGGAGGAGCGTCGGGCCGGGAGGTTGGTGGAGGAGGGGCGTCGCCCTGGAGGGAGCGGTCGCAGGGCTCCCTCTACTCTTCCGCCTACTCTCGACTCTGACGACTCGGAGTCCCCGGGAGAGGAACCTCCCGCTGCCGAGGAGCAGAGGGCCCGGTTTGAGGAGGTAGTGGAGGCCGCGATCCGCGCTGTGGCCTTCAAGAGGAAGCAATCCTCGAAGCGGGAGGCCATAAGCGCGGCCAAAGCCTCCATCCTGGCGGCAGCGGCGGCCAACGGACCTGCCTCAAAGGAGGCGTCAGAGTTGCGGGCGGAGGTCGCCCGCCTCGCGGTCGTTACGGAGCGACTCGTTCGGGAGAATGAGTCGCTCCGGAGAGACCTGGCGGGGATGGCTAGGGCGGCCTCTGTGGAGCCGCAAGGGGGACTGAGTCCGGCAGCGCCGGAGGGGGGCCAAGTGCTGAGCCAGGTACGGGACCTGGTGCGGCAGGAGCTGGCTCCCTTCCGGAGGCAGGTCTCAGTGTTGGAGGGCATTGTCCGGCGTCCCCCGTTAGCGGCGACACGGGGGCCCCCGGGCCAGCAGAAGGCGGCCTCGTATGCAGCCGCGGTGGCTGCCAGCCCGGTAACGTCCGGCCAGGCGGCGAAAGCCAAGGTGGGAGCCGCGCCAGCGCCTGTGACGCCGGCGCCTGCGACGCCGGCGACGACCAAGTCGGCCCCGGCGAAGAGGGGAAGGAGGAAGGCTGGAGGGGGAGCGGCTGAGGCTGCTGCGCCAGTGGCGCCGCAGCCGCCCCCACCCCCACCCGCGGACCCTCCTGCGGCCGAGGCCGAGTGGCAGGTTGCTGGCCAGAAGCGGAAGGCCAAAGAGGCGGCCAAGAAGAAGGCGAGGAAGCAGCGGCGGAAGGCCAACGCCATTGCGGCGAGGCTTCGCGCCCCGAAGTCCGCAGCTGTAGTGTTAACACTGCAGCCGGAAGCGGAACAGAGGGGCGTGACGTATCTCGCCGTACTGAAGCGGGCGAAGGAGGCGGTGAGCCTCCAAGAGCTGGGCATCAGCGGGGGCATCGGGGTCAGGAGGACCCTAACCGGTGCCCGCAAGCTCGAGCTCGCCGAAGCGGAGAGTGGCCCGTTCGCGGACGCCTTGGCCGAAAAGCTGAGGGCGGTCTTACCCGCGGACGAGGTCCGGGTGTCCAGGCCGACTAAGCGCATCGACATGCGCATAGTGGGCCTGGATGACTCCGTTACGGAGGAGGAAGTTGTGGCCGCCGTCGCCAGGACTGGGGGGTGCTCTGCCGAGCTCGTCAAGGCGGGCACCCTCCGACCTGACAACACGGGCATGCAAACCCTTGTGGTGAGCTGCCCCGTGACGGCGGCCAGAACTGTGTCGGAGGGCCGAAGGCTCTTGGTGGGATGGGTGTCTGCGCGGGTAAAACTGCTGGAACCCAGACCTCTGAGGTGCTACCGCTGCCATGTGGGCAACCACACGGGAGCTATGTGCCCCTCGGAGGTGGACCGCAGCGGTCTTTGTTTCCGCTGTGGTCAGCCCGGTCATCGGGCCGGCTCGTGCGAGGCCACGCCGCACTGCAGTGCATGTGCGGCTGCTGGCAAGCCGGCCGAGCACTGGGCTGGGGGAAGGGCCTGCGCGCCATCCGCCGCGACCAAGGGCAAGAGGTCCGCCGCCGCCGCGGCTTCCGTCGCCGCTTCTGCCGCTTCTGCTGTGGGTGCTGCGACTCCCGGTACTCGGGAGGGTGCTGAGATGGAGTGCCAGTAATGGTCCCATTTCGGCCTCCTCCAGAGACAAGTCGGCCGCTGTGCTATTGCGCAGTGGCTGATGCCTGGGGACGGTGAGCGTGGGTGGCTCGCCGTCCGATACCAGGCTGAGTCGACGACGCGTTGTGTTCCACGCGCGCCGCAAGGAGCCGTCAGCACCGAGGACGGGACCCCATAGGGTCGGTGCCTGCTAGGGTTGCGGAATTTGTTCGAAAGAGTTACCGCGGCCCTGGAACGCATAGGGCACAAGAAGGATCACGGGTGGGTTTTAGTCAGTAAAAGTCTGACACTCCCTACCGCTCCACCCAGGGCGGGAGGGGTCATTTGATGATTTCCCATCCAGAAAAAAAAAAAAAGGGCTCATTCATTCATTATATTGTTAACTTTCATTAGTATCAATGTGATGATTTCAAACTGAATTCGAAATATTAGAAGTACATACTCTATCACACACACTATAGTGTTTGAATTCCATTGAAACCTACACTTTTAGGGCATTTCTAATTCAAAATATCTATTAAAAAACAACTTAAAATACAAAGCGCTAATGTTGATTTTCGAGTTGGTGGCGATGTAAACAAATTGTCTCGAATTATATATTCAAGTTAAGATACTTGTTAGGTCCAAGCTAGTAAGTACGTCGTTTTATAGGATTATCCATTATACGCCGTTGGCTAAAATGTAGATGTGCTACTTACGCCCCCATCAAATACAAACGCGTTGTTAATGATATATTATTTTACTAGCAGCGCCGCACGGTTTCACCCGCTTAGTTCCAGTTCCCGTAAGAATATGGGGATAAATAGCCTATGTCACCCGGGGATAGTATAGCTTTCCAACAGTGAAAGAATTTTTCAAATCGGTCAAGTAGTTCCGGAGTCTATTCAATGCAAACAAACAAAATTGCAATCAAAATTTTCCTCTTTATAATATTGGTATAGAAGTAAAGACTTGTCATCCACAAACGTCTAATTGTTACTAATCTATCCAGTCTATTTCGTTCCAATACTGGGTAGAGATCTCCCTGTATCTTCTCCATACAACTATGTCCTTTGTTAGTACAAGTCAGTCTTCATAAGGATTCAAACTGGTCCTGTAATCAAAAACGAAATATACTTTCATTGCAATTGTAGTATCGATCGAACGAACACATTTACGCCAGACTCATTACTTACTTAAAGCAGTATCCTCTTTTTTGTCTGTGTAAGGAAATATTTGCACTAACTGATCCAATTTCGAGAATTCACTGTTAAAATGTACACTATTGTTGCTTTGAATCCCTGAAAAAATACATGTTTCCTGGGCCCCAAGTCTGCTATTTTTATAAATTTGTTATTCCAACACGATCCCATTGTCACTTTGCTAAAAGTTCGTAATCTGCTATATTCATAATGGTCGATCATTGGTCGGTCAATGGTCTCGTAACACTTTTTGATAACCAAGCTATTAAAAGCAATGACATTATAATGGTAGGTCACTGATCCAAATAATTGTCAAAGTTTTAGCAGATTACCGCATACGTCTATTATCCATTTGACATGATGTACGAGATTACCATTCTATGCCTTTTCTTTCAATAGAGTGTCAGTAGTTGACCATTGGAAAGTTATAGTGACGGTTTTATATTAGTAGACTACCAAACTTGTCAAAAAAACTTGTAAAAATCACCCATTATGAAATCAATGATAGACCATTCTGACACTATTGTAATAGCAGACTTGAGCCCCAGATGAGGTCACAAAAGCAAAGCCGCAGTACAAAAGTAACTTATAGTGCAACAGTGTTATATCTTGGCTCATTAGTGCGTATTCTCACAGCCTTTGTAACTCTGTACGCAATCTTGTTCGTCAAGTATGATTGGAGCCGTCTTCGCGGGCACAAACAAACACACAACATGACATTGATACTCATGTATAATGAGCCCAGTGTCTTCCGTTCTACTTTTCTCTATGATCTGGATCAACTGAGGTGTTCTGTTTATTGTCTCTATTATTTCTAAATTTATATTAAAATGAATTGCGTTGCAATGTGTCGCAAAAACTCGTAAGTGTCTGGACCGATTCGATTTTTGATTATTTTGTCGAAATGTCAATATTCACCTCAATATTGGGTTGTTTATAGTAATTAATTTAAAATGGAATTGTGTGTGTGTGTGTGTTTATGTTTGATTAATATGTTTATGACGTCAAAAGATATTCGGTATTTAAGTAGTCTAATTGTAATAACCATCTTTACATTGGGATTTTAGCATCATGTTTGTTTAAATGTAGATAATATTTTTTTTTTATAAAGTAAACTATTATATTATAATAATGAATATATACATACCGATTTCCATAAATTTCTATAGAATTTTGTCTGTGTAGACAAAAGCCGGTGTGATAGAATTTCTATTCAGACTTCAAAGTCTGTGCAGACAAAAGTCTATACCACGCAGACCTATTACTAGGCAAGGGGAGCTAGATATATTTATTTCTTTTAGTCTTTTTCTGAGAATGTTCTTTGATTACTTTTTCAGAGAATCTTACTAGTACAACTTATTAGTCGACAAAGATGACGTCACAAGAACTGGTCTCGTAGAGTAACTCAATTAGAGGTGTAATTGTGCTTGAGAAGATCTTTTCCTGTAGTGACATAACGAAGGAAAACAAAGAAAACCGAAATAAGACACAAATATATAATACTGCCCCGCGGTTTCACCCGCGTTGTTCCCGTTCCCGTGGCAATACGGGGATATAACACGGGGGTGACACTCCATAATAACGTAGCTTTCTATTGGTGAAATAATTTTGAAAATTGGTTGAATAGATCCAGAGATTTGTTGTGAGTTGCCTCTTTATATTATAATATTAGTATAGGTAACTTTCTAAGCTAATCATAAAAACCATCTTATTTGAATGTTTTATGCCTTTTTCAATACTATATCTAATATTATACTGCCATAATTTAATTATGAATCTTAAACTAGAAATATAAGTACATATATTTTTCTGGTATGAATAGCCGAAGGCTACATGTTTTTTGCCGATACTGAGTTAAGAGGTTAGGACAAATTCTTTGTTTTAATTAATATCTAATTTTTTAAGTTGCACCTACAAATAAGTTTAAGAATTAAGTCCAAGTCTTAATTATTAATTACAAGAATAAATTATTACATCTCGTCGAGATTTTTTTTAAACATAATAATATCATCAATCATTTATAACATTAATACAAATCTACCCATTCGTCAACACTCCTTACACCATAAGGTTTCCAAACAACATATTTCACACATACAATTACAAACGCCATTTACATAGTCCCCTTGTAATTTCCACGACGCTCATAAAACAAGCCGGAATACTTGCACAGCCTTATTCCAAAGTCGTCATTCCTTTGTACATAGACACTTTTACAGCAGACCATTCAGCTTGACGCAAGAAATCCAAACATACTTTGTGTCACAAAACGGAATAGGCAAAAATGACACATTCCTATTCAAGCAAAAGGCGCAATGTATAAAGGTTTGAACGATAACCTTTTCATGACGTAGTGGGTCTACGGCGTGGATGTGTGCTACGCGCTACGCTCCAGTTTGCTACGAGGCCCGGAGCGGGGAGGTCGTTTCGTAGCTTGTCGTAGCGCTACGATGCGAAGTTCGCAGCTTATAAGTTGTCTCGGTTCTTAAATTGAAGTCGGGGTTTTAAATGAACGTAGTCTTTTTAAAAGTGTGTAGTGAAGTGTGTTTGGATATTTATTACATTTTTTGCTCTCGATTTCTGTGTAAGTTTGGTGTTCCGTTTCTGAAACAAAGATGTGAAAATCTAAGGCAATATTTTCTTGTTACACATGTAAAGATATCTATGGTACTTTTGTTTTTGCGAAACAGAGAAACCGCTTTGTCTTAGCGATAGTTGAAATGTTGAGTACTCCAACTTGCGGATAATTTAACTTTTGGGGACTCTAAGTGTTTCATTGTTCAAAATTCATGACTTGCTAGAGTTGGTCTGGAGTCTCGATAACCATCTAACATAAATATTTAATAATATAATATATCAATATTTGAATAGTTGTCAGTCTATTGTAGTCATTTTTGGAAATAACAACTACAGTAAAACAATGGCTGTATTAATAAAGCACTGGTAATTGGAGGATACCAATTATTCCCCGTGTCTACAGGTGAATAATTATCTTTTGTAGTACTTTGAGTATAGTATTTAGTTTCGACAGTGAAACTTAGATCCATTTCCAAAGAGCATTGAACTAACAAACAAGTATTTTTGGTTGGAATTACTAAAGACGAAGACGATTTTCGTCCGTGAGTGGAATTGTTAATGATCCACTACTTTTTTTTTTATTAAATCTATTCTTTTCTAAATTACACTTTGTAATTATTTCACATTGATTTTTTTTTAATAACAGGGAGGAAAAAGTACAATATACTTTCTACTGATAGTTTCATTTGTAGCCAAACCAACTTAAACTCTGAAACAGACAATTACAGAGTCAACATAAATATTTTTAGTAAATAGTTTTAAGTAAGTGATGTACACTTGTTGTAAATAACATAAATTAACTTTGAATAAAACTACCACCAGATTTCACATCCTTCCATTTAAAAATATAAAAGTCGACACGTAAGCAAACACGCGTCGTTCGCGTAAAAAAAAAGAAACAAATGAACGAGCGAAGAGATTAAATGAACCGTGACCGAAATAAATGAACATTTAAATGAAAGAACACAGAGCGACTCTGAGTGTAAAATGTACTATTTTGGGTGAAATCGTGTGAATAGTTAAAACGTAATGAAGAACGGGAAGAGTTACTTTTGGTCGATGCTACAGGCCTTAGCTTTGTTACCTACTATGGCTTTGAAAGGTAAGCTTTTGAATTACTTACTCCTTACTATTAAACGAAAATCAACTTTCATTTGATGGCAGAGTTTTAGGAGTCCTGTTGCAGTAATATACATGTGTACTTCTGAATCGGATGGAAATTTCAGTTTGTTCAAGGAAAGTCAGCTTGCACAAACCACAGATTATCTTTTTAACTCAGATGAGTGACTAACCATTATGAACGAAAGAATTATATAACGTCTTGCTAATAGTAATATTATTAAGATACACAATTGTTTACTTATTATGTTCGTTAACCTCAGTAAACGATTACGAAAATTCGTCCTCTGATAAAAAAGATACCAGAAACGCGACTGCTGTGGTTAAGGCCGCAAGAATATAGCCGCGGGAAAAGCTAGTATGATTATGTCAATGCAGTTTTTAATTTTGGTGTCAGCCTGAACTTTCCCATTCCTGGATGAGAGCCACCTTCCATTCCTTCCAAAGGCAGTTAAAAAAAAAATCTAAACTGTTCTTCTTTTAAAAATAAATTCTCAAGTAAACCTTAGACGCTGCTCCAGGCAGGTGGATTAATTATCACTGATTGCTGTTATCAGTACCCGGAGGTACCCTGTTTTGTTTACCCTGATACTGCTGTTTTACCCGGCTTCTTACCCACTCTGGTATAATTTCTCAGTTGTCTTTTACGATGCCCAAGGGAGTGCTTTTGAAGATAGTGTTTATAAGCGCGTATGTTTTGAATACATAGTCTAGGCTTCTGGGCTTTAACATAGATTGAGATAAAGGTGGCTTATTAAATGTTCATGAAATCAAATAAATCATTAAACTGTTTAGTTTGAGTACACAATTGTATAGAGATGTACCGTGTACCGTTCTGATGACCGAGTACACAACTGTATGATTAGCAGTGGTACAGTGTGGGATAAAAATAATAAAAATGCGTTAACCATAACATCAACAGTTCAATGGGCTTTTTCTAAGACGTTTGAATTGTCGTAGTTAAGATTAGTTCTTGACTACGACGATTGTTCAGCAGGCTGAAGGATTTTTTTCATAGGATCCAACGCATTGGAACGAACAACTTTTCAATTATTACGATAAGAGATCATTAAATGACTTATTGTGCTCTAGGTGAATTGAAAGGGAGTGTCAGACTCTTACTGACTTAATGACATCCGTGATCCCCCTAATTCCCTTTGCGTTCCAGGGCCGCGGTGACTCTTACGAACCAATTTTGCAACCCTGGCAGGGAACGAGCAACTAGCGTTAACTTTCTACTTCATGTAATGGTTTTAGTTTGTCAGACTAGTGTAAATAATGCTGTTGACTTTCTAAACATTACAATCAAAATAGATTTTTGTGTCTGTCTATTCATCGTTGTTCTACTTAACACAAAACCTATCAATCTGGTTTGTAATTATCATAGAAATTTGTTTAAATGATTCACCACTCAGATATAGCAGAGATGCCTCGATATTTTGACATTATTATTATAATCCTATTTTATTGCATACGTTCAAAGCGAGGATTGGTTACTAGTCCATACTTTCACGCTAAAATTATAATACAAAAGTGACTGTCTGTCTGTATTTCGTTCCGTTCTCGTCTAAACGGCTGAATAGATTTTAATTAATATTAAATTTTGCACACGGGCATGCTATGTTCGAGACTATATTGACACCAGATAAATGTTGAATAAGGTACATTGCCCTTTCCTGAATATCTCTTCGTAGGGACCGGAACTGTTAGTTATTAATTAATAATGAGCGATTTGTATTACCAGAAAATTTAAAGGATCACGATTGTTGTCTATTTAGGGCAGCTTTATGTATTTATTTCCTTTTTTCAAATAGAAATAAAAACAGACTACGTTTACTAACGTACTTAAGTAGTAAGTCAATAAATGTGGATCAATGATTCCAAATTTATCTGGTTTCGACCATAAAACATAGGATTTTTTTCCCGGTCAGTACCTTGCCTAGCCTTGGAATCATTTTCTAATTTGACATGAGTGAAGCGGCAGACAAAAACTATCTTAATATAAACGTAATTTGAAGAATATCAAAGGAAAGATAACATTGATTCACTTACAAGTTCGTAGGTACGAAGATACTAAGTAACAAATGTATTGTGTTCGTAGACATCTTAATTACTAAATAATGGATTGCTTCTTGTCTACCAAACTAACGAGAAAGTCAGCTGCGTTTGTGTACTACAAATAAATACGATAATGTTTTGTATTTGCGTCGATTTTGCGAGAAATATAAAGTAAGAGCATTAAGGCTACAATGTCCAAAATATTTTCTTTGTCTGATGAAAGTAATTTTTTTATAAAACTATTTATTCGTTTGCTTTCTTACTTATAAATGTAATTCTAAAGAAATTTAGAACGACATTTTATTTAATGAACAAAGACGGTTTAAGTACAAGCAGAGTGGAAAGAGGCTTCCAAAAATATTATATAAAGCGAACTTTATCATTATTTCTACTGGTTGCTTTGTGATGTCTAATTTTATATAAGTTTTGTACAGCAAATAAATTTTTAAATAATGAACTGACAATCACTATTTACATGCTTAAGCAGAAAAAAAAAACTCTTAACTAAAGAAATACAAAAATATATATACTATTATTATAAAAAGGTAACGTTTGTGAGTTTGTGACGTTGTAAGGGGTAATCACTGGATCTACTGAACCGATTTTCAAAATTATTTCACCAATAGAAAGCTACGTTATTGTGGAGTGTCATAAGCTATATTTTATCCCCATATTGCCACAGAAACGGGAACAACGCAGGTGAAACCGCTTGGCGCTTTTAGTTAGTAATACTCTCAAAGGACTAGCGGCATTATCAGATTTGATGGCAATGCTTAAACGCTGTCCAAGGTAGAAGCCAGCCCTTGAGTCATCCGAAGTGTCAACCAGGACCCTAAACACTGTATTAAAAAGTTTAGTAAGGTAAATGCCTTAAAATATAATATCACATTTCCCCACCAAAATAATCCAACCTGTATTTCACGAGTAAAACCACAGCAAAAGGCCAGTTTAAACCTAAACTAAACTTATTCATTAACGTCAGGCTTTTGGGTGGGCAGTTAAAATTCATATCTTATTAACTTAGCGTGGCAACACTTACCAACTTACTTATAACTTAGTGAGGCTTAATTGGAAGATAAACCGCGATGAATATAAGTGCTTCATAATTTTTGGATTTTATTTAATGGGATTTTGGTGAATTTGTTCTGATTATTTTTGGTAATAAATTAGGTATAGTAATTATGAATTTAGTACGTATTTTCGTATTAAAAGCGTTCAAATTCAAATCGCTATATTATCTGAGCGACAATGGGTTTGTCGTTGAAAAAATCTAATTAGTCCGACAGGTAGATTTCCAAAAAATATTGGATAGATTCTTTTTTATATCTAAAAAAAAGACGAAGACGATACCATACAGTTGAAAACTCGTGTGACGTCACTTCGTTCTACGATTTTTACCACGACATAACTTCATAAGCCCCCACTCCTGATCTTTGATTCTTTTTATCTTCGTCAATTTTAATATATTTGATAGAGCAAAAAATACATGTCCAATAATTTTCGAAATCTAACTGATGCACTAAATAGAATCACACCTATATTTTTTAGAAAAAAATTATAGTTATTGCAAAATTAGAGGAGTTCTTAACTGTTAGCGACTGCAATGCGAATGCTTCTTAAACATGACGAGAATTGCTCATCTCATGTCAGCTTAATTCAATAAAGAGTACTTTTGAAGAGACGTTTTACAACTGATAACAAATAAATTCCACGTAAAAATAACTTTACTACCTAAAAGCGTATTCAAAAATATCTGAAGCTTTACGATACATAAAAGTTTTCTTAAGGTAGCGTGGGATTCCACTGAATTTATGTCAATAGGTGCTCTATTCATGTTATCAAATATTCACCCACGAGTTCTTTTACCGCCAAAAATAGCAACGTAATATGATTGTTTGATAGAACCAAAATTACTGCGCATTTACCAGTAAATCTTAATTCAATTTCTGTAGCGTATTTTTTTTTGACAAAAATAGAATCATTTGGTTAGCAACACCTGCGACCCGAAACCGCAATAAATTGTAAAAAAGATTTTTCAAATATTTACCCATTTACTTTGTAAAAATATTGTGGCACTTCATTTTGTGTTTACCCAATAAATGTAGAAGCAAGGGTGCAAAACAATGAACGGTACAATCCGCAGTTAGGCGGTAAAATGCCCGGCAGAGTTGGCCGAGCAAATAGTACGTGGTACGCGGGAATAAATCGTTCAAACCAATGCGACATTTTACGGTGGATATTGTGGAACGGTTAGACTGGCTGAGGACTGTGCAAATATCTAAAAAAAAACAAAAAACAAGCGATTAATATCTATAATATCATCATTTTTATAATTTAGTGGTATACGTACGAGGCGCAGCTTTAGACAATCGTGCCCAGAATTCTATAAGTACACGATCAGTGAAACTGTTTGCCATTTCTTCCGTCGATTAGTAAAATCTTTGTAGTTTTTAAATCTTTCACGACTCTTCTTGTCGTTTCAACAGAAATGAGTACACACTTGGTAAGTACGATCTGCAGGACAAGACATCAATAAATATAACACAGCCGAAACTGGTTGTAGAAGGCTGCAATTTGGTATTTAGGTTCCTTGGAAAGTGTAAAGGAGCATTAAGAGAGGATTTTCCGAAATTCCTACGGGAACAGGAAAAAACGGGGCATGTGCGCACGAAGTCGCTGATAAAAGCTACATACATAGTTAATCTATAAAAATCTATAAACCTACAATTTGTAGAATTTCCATCGTCAGACAAAGACACGCGCATTGATTGTTGACTAAAAAGATGTCACCCACAAAATAATCTCCTCAGACTAATACAGACTTCGTGTAAACATTTTTTCCCGCCTTCCTCTAGTGACACTGTCACCCGCCGTGTATCCACGTCCTCTCGATATATCATATTGGAAGTGACAGCCGGTGATACTTATTGCCCCGCTCTCCTCACTGCCAGCAATACGCACGTTCAACCCGGTTATAAATGTGTGGTGCTATGTGTTTTCCTTAATCGTTATATTGTGTTACAAACCATTGTTACATTGTGTGCAGGTGCTTAGGAATTAATGTGAACGTTTTTGTTAAATGGGTAATGTACGGTTTTCTGTATGAAGTGGGTTGTTTCATATTTTAGGTATGTATGACTTTGCTCCAAGCCATGATATAATAGGGTAGTTAACTAAAAAAATCTCATTAGTCCGTCGGATAGATTTCCAAAAAATATTGGATACGTACGTACTTTTTCTTTTTTCACGTAAACAAAAAATGAAGACGATACAGTGCGTTGAAAACTCGTGTGACGTTACTACTCGCTATAATTTTTAGCGAGCCGTAACGTCACAAGCCCCCACTCCTGATCTTTGATGCATTGTATCTTCGTCAGTTTTTATAGATTTGATAAAGGAAAAAATACGTGTCCAATATTTTTCTATAATTTAACTGACGGACTAAACATAATCATTTATATTTTTTACTCAGGAAACATCCCTATTCTGTGTTTTTTAAGTTGGCCATACATTTCATACTGGATTTCCTTCAGTGCCTCGGAAAGCACGTTAAGCTGTTGGTCTCGGTTGTCATTTGTATATCTTTGACAGTTGCTACTGGTAGTCTTACTAAACAATATTTGCTACCCAGTGACTGTACATGGAGGTCAGATAGGCAGCCGTTCCATCTAAACTAATCCAACAGGAAGATTTCCAAAAAATATTGGGTACGTACCTACATATTTTATAAATATATTTCCACGTAAAAAAAACGAAGACAATACGATACAGTGCGTTGAAAACTCGTGTGGTGTCACTATTTGCTACGACTTTTACAACGATGACGTGACGTCACAAGCCCCCACTCCTGATCTTTGATGCTTTTTATCTTCGTCAATTTTAATTAATTTTATAAAACAAAACATTTTTTTTTACTCAGGAAACATCCCTATTATCCAGTTTAGTGCAGTCGTTCTAAAGTTATAGGCGTACATAAATTTTGGCGATTCATTTTGATTTATAAAGATTAAGTGAGAAAACGTGGTTCTGCCTACACCTTCTGGCAATAACGCCATGAAGATCTATTATATTTCTTTCGACCTACTTCAACATATATTATGCTCTTTTACCTGAACCATGGCGTTTGTGTGTGAAACCCATGCATTAGCATTCGGTGACAGGTGCGAACTGCCTCGGTGCCGTCACACCACCGGCCTTGCTCATTTTATTATGTAACTTATTTTATTGCTGTTTTAGAGCTCTTATTTTATCGTTTGACTTTTATATAAACGGCAGTTTTGAGTATCGCACGTTTTTGGATTAGTCGTACAAAAATGTACGATACTCCCGTTCAGTTTTGCATGTTAGTATTTTGATTTATTGGTAGTTAGTTATCATTTTGTTCCCTTTTTAGTCATCATTATACGGGACGGGTTGAGTGGTAACGGCCCCGACTTACGAAGTGTTGTTCGCAGGTTCAAACCCAGCCAGGCGCATTACTTTGTGTAACTAATTTCATCACCACTGCTCTCAAAATGGTGAAGGAAATCATCATGAGGAAACCGGCATGTCCTAGAACTAATTGTTTGGTGAATGTCACATGACTTCAAATTTAGTCATGTGACATTCACCAAACCGCGCTAGGCCCGCGTGGTGGATTACGGCCCATTCCCTCTCCTAGAGAGGAGGCTTGTGTCTCAACAGTGGGAAAATTAAAAGGCTGATTATGCTTATGCTTATGGGAAAGAATAGAACACAAACGTATGACCAAAAGCCTCATTTCAGGAAATTCAATAAAAAAATTGAAAGAAACGATGATCTCATTAATGCCAATAGTATCAGACACATAATGTCCATTGCTCACAAATTACTTAAGTAGTCATCATCAATTTGGAGGCACATGATTCTTCAAGCAATGAAAGTCAAAACATAAAAAAACGTTATCCATTAGTTTCAACGATACGAATGAGGAAATGCGATTTAGAAGTTTTTTGCCAAGTTGATATTAACCCATCAAGTCATGTATCAATTTCCTCGTCTTATTCATTTCTTCATGTATTGATGCAAAATTTTGGGTAATTAGGCGTAAATTTGAAAGATAAATAAGCCTTAATCCTTAAGTCTCTAATACTGGAAACATTAAACAGGAAAATACGGTCCATATTTCTCCTCAAAGTTTTTTATGTGTATGGGAAATCATCCGAATAACTTCTTCCGTTCTGAGCGAAGCGGATGGGAGTGAAAGACTCTTACTTACTAACACCCGTTTCTAATAATCTACCGAAGTTCATGGATAGATAGCTGTCTCCGATAAATAGCAGGATTCTATCTATCCATAGTCTGCGTTTCACAATCAAAGATAGGCGCTATCTATCTTCGACCAACGACAGATAGCGTTTACCCTCTGATCTATCCAAGCCCATTCGTGTTTCTCAAAAAGCGCTTTACGTTCCAGGGCCACAGCTAAAACTCACAATCTTTAACGGTAGGCCTTTTTATTTTGTCATAGGAATTGCAGCATTATCACCGTTTTAAAGTTAAGCCTCTAAATCTCGTATAAAGGGTTGACCAAGGGACCCCGTTCAACAGAACGGACGTGAAACCCGAGGGAATAATAAAGTAGAGGAAGACCCGTTATTATTTATTTAACCTTACGAAATTCGGTGATGTTTTGTATGACAATATTTTTTGTAGGGAATTTGCCTGAAATTTTCTGTTTTCTCTCCACAATGATTTATGATTCTCAATTCTTTATTGCATACCATAAGTAACATATTTGGTAGGGAAGTAAATAGTAGTCACAATTATAGACCCTGCCGGACACTGCAAAGATTAAGTTAAGTAGGAGAGAGGATGAAGACACTGTTTGTTTTACTTATTACTTAGTTAAAAAAATTAATAAATAATATTTTTATAAAAGGAACTGTTATTATGTATGTACATAAATTAATTTAGGACTTTTGATTGAGTATTGTTTTATAAATTATATACATTTCATTTATTTAGTAACATTGTCAATACCATTTATTTATGTTTAATTATTATTTTTTATTTTATCTAGAAATATACATTTCGTACCTCTTTTATAGTTTTTAATTAATATACACATACATATACTATGTTTATTCTCTTAAGGTAGAATTATTAATATTTATAATTTATCATTTAGGTATTCATTTATGCTATAATAACATTTCTTTAAGTACAAGAAAAAGTTTCAATTTATTGATAAAGATTTTATATTTTTCTAAATTCTTTCGGGTAACTTAATATATATTTTTATGGACATGACAAAGGTACTATTGGAGTGCATTTTTAGTCGCGATTGTGGTAAGTTTAGTCTATTCTTTTCGTTTGTACATCTCCTATTTTTATAAAGAACTCTGGATACTTACGAATGAACTTTCAAACTTCAAATATATAAAGATAGGGTAGGGATAAGATCTTTAGGTCCTGAAAGTGGTGATTGAAGGAAGTAATGAAGGACAAGTAATTTTCTCAAATTATTTCAATTAAAAAAAAATTCATCACTAGCATTTTCGAATTAACAAGGTCGGTCAATTAAAAATGTGAAGCTACTTGCACGTTTGAAAGCGTTGATCTATATGGCGACGAACGTCCCAGAAGTTCTTTTATCTATACTAATATATGAAGCTGAAGAGTTTGTTTGTTTGCTTGAACGCACTTATCTCAGAAACTAATGGCCCGATTTGAAAAATCGATAAATGGGCTATCTAACACCGAAGGGGTGTTAGATAGCCCATTTATCGAGGAAGGCAGAATATGTCACCACGCTAAGATCAATAAGAGCGGAGCACAAATTAAGAATGTTTAAAAATCGTGGAGTTAGTAATTATTCCATGCGAATGAAGTCGCGGGCAAAAACTAATTTCAATATACACAATTACATAACTTTCATCAGTTTCAAACAATGCTATCATATTTTTAGAGTAAGCATGGTGATCTAATGTCTTTATTCACTATGTTTACTTTGAATGAATTATTGAGGCCTCTACTTTGGTATGGTGAGAAGATGGTTACAGGCTGGTACGTCGTTTATTGTGATGTTTTAGGTTCTAACTATTACTTAAATAGACATCATTTATAAATTGTCAAAAAAAAAATGGTTTTCAGAAATGTGCTCCATTTATGTATCTATATAAAACAGGCATGTTGGATCATCAAAAACTCACCCAATATCTATACTAATATTATAAAGAGGAAAAGTTTGATTGTTTGTTTGTATAGAATAAACTCAAAAACTAATGCGCCGATTTCAAAAATTCTTTCACCGTTAGAAAGCTACATTCACCCTGAGTGACATATTTTTCCCCGTATTGCTACGGGAACGGGAACTATGCGGGTGATAATTATATAAAAGCCTAGCGTTTTTTCAACTATGTTGGTAAATAACCCGATGCCCCTGATTACCAATCTGTACTAAAATTATAAATAGGAAAGATTTTTTGTTTGTTTGTGCTGGATAAACTAAGGAACTACTGAACCGATTTTAAACCATTTTACCATAGACCCATGAACGGGAACTTTGCGGGTGAAACTGAGATACGCTGATAGTATTTTACATGGAGTAGCTGCCTATTTGACCTACTAAACGCAGTAACTGGTACCAATATACGGTATCCCTTGGCGAAACTGGTGTTAGCTTTTCTGTGTTTCCATAATGACTGTTAAAGAGCAACAAATGATAGCCGTGACCAACGGTTAAACATGCCACAAAGTCAAGCTTCCAAGCCAGAAGGAGTCTGGGTATGTAAAAGATGGTCACCCATCCATGGATCGACCTCTGCATGCGATGTTTACCCTCGAACCGTGCGGCTGTTATTATTTGGCCAAGTCACCTATCTAAGGCATAAAAAGGCGTTGCTAACGATCAATAATACAGACTGTCACCAACCAAGATAAATGTTCCTAACTTCATTCCAACTTCGTAGTCAATTCATGCAAAAAATCTACCAAAAGCAAGGGTTCATTTGCTAACTACCTGCAAAATATCAAACTTTGAAAACTAGGTTAGTAATAACAAAGAGAGTTTGGGTACTAAGTCGGCTCATCATTGATAGAGTGCCGACATTCAATTCTGAACTTTATACCCCTAAGAGCTATGGTTTAGTATTGTCTACGAGTAAATTTTGAGTTAATTATCGAGTGGAATTGATTACTGCTCTTAGGTCGTGAATGGGCTATGAAGGTATTGTATATGTATTTTCTAGGAGGATTTTGTATTGTAGTTTTGTGTGACGAAAATATTTTCTTAGTATTCTGATGGGAGGGTACGAGGAAAATATCGGGAGGAAGGGTATGAATGTAAATAAATAAAACTTTTGGATGAAATGTGATAAAGATCAATGAAAGATCGATGTTGAAACTTATTTTACAACTAAATAAGTTTGTAATATTAGAATTTATTAGATACCAACCAAATTTCAAAGATTTTGTAGGAATTAAATTATTTGTTTTATATTTTAATAAATCGCGTTCAAGTCGTTTAAATTTATTCAAACACTTTTACAAAACAATATGATTCTTATTATTGCTTAAATTTCATTCAACATTAAATTATTTTAATTTTAGTTAAGAAATATTTATAAATTTATATTGCTTTTTTTGTTCAATATTTATTGTTTCTTAAATTCTACTAGATTTATTAGACCTACTTTGAGAGGGATGTGCATGCCTGTAAGTGACTTGTTTACACAGGATTATCTTGTAAATGTTATCATAAAATAATGTTATGTAAACAAGTCGTTGGTGAACCTATGATAAATAAAATTAAATTAAAATAAATATTTTTTACTCCATTACTGCGTCCTGTTTTAAAACTGAAATGTTCTGAATTTTCTACCTTCAAATGCTAGTTTTTGAAATTTGGGGTTATTAACCCTATTAGGTAAGCGCAAGTGTTTAAATAACATACTAGATACATCTTATCAGGACAAGTTTTAACTACTAACCATTTATGATAACATCAAAAGCATTATTTTATAGGTCGTTGCCCTGCACCGAACACTCAAAGATAAAGTTGAATTCATACATAATGGGACTTGGGCGGCTAAGTTTGCTACACATCGAAGGAATCTAAAATCTGCTAAAATTTGGGTGCCTACATTTTTTGCCAACATGGCGTCATACCCAGGCAAAGCAAAAATACGGGTTTTTGCCTAGTTTGGCAACAGATGTTTAATTCTAATTTATTGTGAAAATATAGACTACAAATATGTTGAAACACTGTAAAAATTAACTGTAATAAAACTATTTATATCATTATTATTAACTAGCAGTGCCCCCCGGTTTCACCTGCACTGTTCCCGTTCCCGTGGCAATACAAAGATAAAATATAGCCTATGGCACTCCACAATAACGTAGCTTTCTATTGGTGAAACCATTTTGAAAATCGGTTCAGTAGATCCAGAGAGTAGCCCTTACAACTTCACAAACTTACAAACGTTACCTCTTTATAATAATAGTTTAGATAAAAACCTTCTACATAAGAATTCCTCCCTTTGTTATGGATCTTCAAAAATGAATCATCAAATGACTTCTGAGCTGTCTCATCAAAATGAGAAAGAAGAAAGAAAAGAAAGAAAGAAAGAAAAATAGTAAAGTAATAGTAAATAGTTAGTTAGTTATAGCGCAAGGGAGTGTCAGACTCTTACTGGTCAAAACCCACCCGTGTTCTTTCTAATGCCTTTTACGTTACACGACCTCTTTCAAACAACTTCCGCTACACTTAAAGACCCTTACACCACCTTCTGGGGAACAAAGGTGTGATGTTGTTTTTCCAGTACCCAGTCGATGTCTGTCATGCATGTCGCTGATACCATTAAATGGTCATTTATTTAATTTAATGATGTAAACAATACATGATAATCCTTGTTTATTTTAAACGTGTATTCGTTTAAATGTGCTGACAGTGTTTGTTCCGTAATGTTAAATCCATTATGACAGCTAAACCACAAAACAGAATCGGTTTACTGAAATGATTAATTATTGTGTTTTAATTGATATAATAAAATACGGCTTTCAAAACGATTTGCTTGGTCTATGCCTGGCAAATCACGTTGAATGTAAAATAAAAATCACAGATAGAAAAACTGGACAGACACTTTGCCCGACCTATATGCTTAGCGATAACGGTTGCTTACCAATAAGCCTAGAGTAATCTACAAGTGCCCAGGGCCCCAAGTCTGCTATTACAACAGTGTCAGAATGGTCTATCATTGAAATCAATGAACCATTATAAAATCATAATAGTTGAACAAGTTTGGTAATCTACTAATATAAAAGCGTCATTATGACTTCCTAATGGTCAACCACTGACACAGAATGGTAATCTCGTACCTACATAATGATAAATGGATGACAGGCGCATGCGGTAATCTGCAAAAACTTGGACAGTTCCTTTGATCAGTGACCTACCATTAGAACGTCATTGTGCAGTCATTGCTTTTAATAGCTGATAACCAAGCTATTTGTGTGAAAAAGAAAAAGTGTTACGAGAACATTGACCGACCAATGATCGACCATTATGAATTTATCAGATTACGAACTTTTAGCAAAATGACAATGGGATCGTGTTGGAATGACAAATTTATAAAAATAGCAGACTTGGGCCCCTCTACTATCTATCGGTCATAGGCCTTCACGAAGCGTCAACGCATAAACTAGTCCTGTGGTTCTCACATCAATCTTCAACTCATCATCGGGTCACCTTTTAGCCTTTCAAAATTCATCATTCCAGCCGAAAAACGTCCACTGTACTATAAAAGCCTCCCACAACGGAGTCCGGTAGGGCCAGTGCCTGGCAAGCAGTGCTGCAATTTAATAATAATAAATCTTTATTCAAAATGTATATTGGTATAATAGAATAATGAATCTTGGGTAATAATGTAGGTAGAACAATGTCAGATGCCTGTACTTCTTGATCACAGGCGGCAAGGGCTCAATGTATTAAGATTATCATTATCAGAATGGAGAAATTATTGGAAATAGTTACCGCGGCCCTTGACCGTAAAGAGCATTTGAAGGAACATGGGTCGGTCTTAGTAAATAATAGCCTGATACTGGCTCCGAACTCATTTAATGATTTCCCGTCCAAAAAAAAGCATAGGTATAGGGCGTTTCATCCAGCTGATTTCTGCGACCTCCACAAGGTCATCGACCATAGTTCAATATTCTTACTGGTTATTATTACAAGCCTACACAAAGCTAGAATACCAACTTCTCATAGACAACCAACTAAATACACTAAAACACCACTAGATATTATACGAAGCACTCTGAACACGAACTACATAGACTAACAGTATGTAGGTATAGCGTCAAACTTTGAAGTGATCTATGTAAATGAGACCGCTACGACATGCTGTCAAAACACAGAATAGTTAACTGCTGGTATTTGGAGAATCGTAATGAGCCTGCAAGTGGTGGAGTTGTAATATTCTTGATGATTCATTCATAACCTGAAGTTGGAGACAGGCTATCTATTTCTAAATAACATGATTTATGTTAATTAGAAATAGATAGCTTGTCTCCTTTCAATTCTAAATAACATAAACGATTCCTTGATTAAATACAATGCGTGTTATTTAGCCATTGATATTTATTTATTTATTTATACACAAGATACTTAAAAAAAGATTTTGTACAAAATCAAGAGCACAAAGGTACTGCTTATTTCAATAGAATTTTTTTTCAGCAGACCTGCGACAAAAGAGTGGAATAAGAAAAGTAGACACAGCGTGTAAAGAGACAGAGAAGGAAATTTAAAATAGGGTTCTCTATTGTGTCACCTAACTTTTTTATTCATAATTTAAAGAGCCATAACTTTTTTGTCCTAATCATCATTTGTCCGAATGATAACTTACCCGAACTTAATATCACCTAATATCTGATGCCATAAAATTGAAATCCCTAAATATAATATGTCCTAATCCGTTTGTCATAAATATTACAATCAATAATATACATAATTTATAAAATCGTTTTCAATAAAAGTTATAATTCCTAAATTCAAGTTACTTAATGTTTATTTATAATAATAATATTCTTACGTATAGATCTTATAACAAAGCAATTACTATGAGCTTCTTTCATTTGTTATAATTAAAAATATCTGATCATGCATTATAATCTTCATCTATATTTTCTGTAACTTATATGGTGTACATAATAAAGAGTATTCTATTCTATAATATTTTATTATAAGTAAATAAATATATTATACATGTACTCAATAAAGCAGTTAATTGTGAACATGTGGTTTTTGTAAGCAAGCAAGCATGCAGCATGCAAGCAGGCATGCAGCATGCAAGCAAGCAAGCAAGCTAGCATGCAACATGCAGCAGGCATGGATTCTGTCACGGCTCCGGCGCTGCGGGGCTCCGGCGGTCCCACGCGATTTTAAATTACACTCTAGGGGTAGGGCAGACAAGACTGCGTGGAGTCGGATTTACAGCGATTTGTTTCTGTCACAAAAACCTATTTTTAGCAAATGTTTTAGGACTAAAATATTTATTATAAATGAACATTCGGAATAATACACATTATTCAACACAATACTTAGGACATATGACTTTAGGGCATGTAAAATTAGGAGATTCACTTATTATGTTACTCGATATTATGACAGAATACTTTTAGAACTAAAGATAATTATGCGGTACAAAATTTCGGGGTTTTGAACATTATGGTTACTGCAGTTTATAGCAAACGTGTTATGGATAATGATTTTCGGACAAACAATTTTATGAGAAGAAAGGGAGTACCTTAAAATAGACCATACTAACTTAACTAAACATATTATCAACTATTTATACATACAAATCAAATTAAAATAAACATACAAACAAATATACCTAAATACATACTTCTATATAAAATAATATATACATTTTTATATTCGAAAAAATTTATTAACAAACGAAATGAAAGGGTTTGCTCAGTTTGTTAGGGCAATTTGGCTTAACATGAACATTAATTATAATATTTAATGACTAGTGTTTTTAATAGTTTATACCTAAAAGAAATGAATTATAGTAATAAGGTTGCAGGAAAGTGTAAAAATAGTTCATATTTAGCATGTCAAATGCTAAAACTTGTCGCTGAAAAAGTTACAATTATGAGTATTTATTTTCCAAAATAAATCATTTTCCTTTTTAATCATGATATTATCTTATTTTAAATCCGGTAGTAACATATCCTAAAGTCATTTAAATGGAAAAAATAAAACTATTTTTTTTTAATCCGAATGGTAAATTAATAAAATACCATCTAAAAACTGGGCAGGTGGCCTAATATTATTTTCATGCCTTGCCCAGCTTAAGTACCATATTGTGGTCATAACGTGAGCACAGCAACCCACCGTTCTTCACCCTACAAGGCAATTGCAACAATATTGAGTAATTGCTTCTCTGCCTTGCAGATTATATTAATTATAATATACACGAAATATATTTTTCGGTTTATGTGCCTGCTTTGAACGTTTCCTCGTAATAGACTGCAATTGCCAGATAAGGGTAAACCTTCAAGGTTTCACGTTTAAGAAAACAGTGCCAGGGTCATCGTCATCAGCAGATTAAGTGTCCAAGGGTACAGCCGGGTCTTCAATTGAATCGGTATCACAGTCCATTATAACAAAAAACAAAAACTTCGCAAAAATAACTGAAACAACATTCACAATCACAATACACTACATAAAATATTTTCATTATTTTCATTTCGTTGTCTAGATTTGTCATTATTGACATTTAGTAGTGTTGCCAGGTAATAAAAAAAATCGATTGGATAACAATCAAACTAATACTATAATCGGATGTAAAATGATTTGATGGCCTAAAACGACGAGTGTTTTGTTTGTTTTTTTATTTAATGAAAGGAAAATAAGCATAAAACCTTTTTAAATAAAGCTTGATACTAGATTTTTAAGAAAATACATTCTTTTTACCCAGTTTTAGCAATCGATTATTATCTTTAATAATCGATTGAAATCACAATTATTATTAATGTGGCAACACAGAATCGGTCGCCAACCATAAAATGGCGACGCTTTTTGAACTCAATCGCCTTAAATACTTATTAAACGATTTGTTTTTATATTAAACTTCCTGCAACGAGAATCAAAAAAATATTCATATTAGTTTTAATTATATTTTTTCGCAAAAATACTTTTCACATAGTAACTTGTCCACGTTAAGCCAAGAATGAGCAATTCCCTTTGTTTTTTATCATTCTATGTGTCAATATGTCATTTAAGAATCACATAACAAGGATTTGTGTAACACATAATGTAAATAAATACCAAATGATTCCAGGATTTCGTAAGTTTCTTGCACGTTGTAATCTATACTAATATTATAAAGCTGAAGAGTTTGTTTGTTTGGTTGTTTGTTTGTTTGTTTGTTTGTTTGTTTGAACGCGCTAATCTCAGGAACTACTGGTTCGAATTGAAAAATTCTTTTTGGGTTGAATAGACCATTTATTGAGGAAGGCTTTAGGCTATATATCATCACGCTTAAGCCAATAGGAGCGGAGCAGCGATAAAGAATGTTTTAAAATCGGGGATTCCACGGGGACGAAGTCGCGGGCAGCAGCTAGTCCAATATATTTTGACTGACCATCATTGACAAATCAAAAGTGACTGAAAATGGTTTATGTAATAAATGTTCTAAGTTGAAGCTTGTATTGATTTTCTTTTAATAAGGTAAGAGTTTTTCTTTTGATTTAATTAACGTAACCTCTAACAAATATTTAGATATGTTTTGTATTAAAATAGATCCTTAGTAAAAGAAAACTCCAATCGATCAGCACCATTTAACATTTATCGCAGTCCACATTTTCCCTTAAAATAAAATCCATCAAAGCTTTTCTAATTTAAAAATAATATCATCGTTTACAAGATTTCATGTATCACCAGATCATATCATTTTCTAGCAGTAAATTTCTGGATCCGTTTGAAAAATGTCAGCTATGCAACTTCTGAAACTTTCAAGTGTAGAGATGCATAAAAAACCTAGTAAAAATCACTTTTGTAAATAAAAATACGCAGCAAATAGCCTTTGGTACAATTTACACCATCCTCGATCGAATGACGTCAGAACTGTGTTGCAATTTGAAAAAAGAAATAAAAATACACGTTGATTGGGTCTCGGAGACCCGATAGCGAGTTTTGAAGTGTTAACTAGTTTTTTTTTTGTTGTTGGCAACTTTATTAGTTCAGTGTTTAATGGCCTGTTGCTTCCGATGATAGGAAAAGAATAGATTATGTGGGTACTCGAAATATTCGCTTTATTTTTACTTTGAGCTTTAATACTTTTAGCTTTACTGGGAAACGAAAAAGTTGGAAATATGGCTGCTTTTTGATGGTTTAGATGGTTGTTCTGGGTCTGACTGTTTGTGTGGTGGTTTATAATTATGTTTGTAAATACAGCCACGATACAAGAGAAATTCCTAGTGAGGGCTAACCTTTTTTAAAAAAAGAAAATAAAGAAAGATCTATCTTACAACACTTAGGGTTGGTTACCAAAAATCTTGCCTTATCAAAAATATTTTTTACTATTATAACATTACATTATTAATAGTGTTACTTAGTTATTATTTGCTTATTCAGGTGCCATCTTCCTTCAGCTGTAAGACATCCATGCAACCGGGATGATAAAGTATCCTATACATATGTCCTATTTCAGGTCATGTTGTACCCATGTACCAAGTTTCATCCAAATCCATTTAGCCGTTAAGAAGTGAAAAGGATACAACCAAACATGGATATAGTCAGAGCTACTTACGCATTATAATACGAGGTGTTAGTATGGATATTACATACATGAAAAATGATATCTAGATTAAAATAATAGCTTCATTAAGGATATAAATTCATAATTTGTACCTTTTACCACGTGGAATATGACTATATTATGGTTGGACTAATTATTATGTTATAATCGTTTGTGTGAGTGGACTGAATAAATCAATTGGTGCATTTGACCTACAATAGCTGCTATTTTTGAAAGAGTTACCACAACTCTGGAAAGCAGAGCCCTTTAGGGTCAATGCCTGTCCGGGTTACGGAATTTGTTCGAAAGAGTCACCGTGACCCTGGAACGCAAAGGGCATTAGGTAGGTTTTAGTCAGTAAGAGTCTGACACTCCCTTTCGCTTGCAACCTTGCAACGATCGGTTGAAAACTATATGCTGTGGAAAGCGGTAGTACATTTTAGTGGCCGTCAGTGTGGAGTGAGTTAGTTCGATTCCTGGGTCAAAGCAAAAGCGGCCCTAGTTACTGTGTGTTTCAAAAGCAGTCCAGTCATTTTTATTTAACCAATGCACCTTTTGTGAGTCTCAGTAACGCGTCGCTACAATTAAGAGGAGCTATTTGCATAATAATAATAGCCGCACGAGTGGATAATTAAGGATAAGCAACGCTAGTTGAGGGTATGTGGATGGGTGACCATTTTAACTTAGACAGAGATTCCTCCATGTTTTGGAAATCACGTTAAGTAGTTGTTCTGTTTGTCATTAATAGATCTTGTACAGCTAGATCTATTTAAACTGTTAGCCGATTTCAACGTTGTACACTGAAATTACGTTGGTCTTGAATGAGTCTTGAAATAGGAATTGAATAAAATATAATGACGATGTTGTTAAATACCTATGTCTAATTAATAATAATTATGTAGTTTTTAAATACTTTACGTGTATTGTTTCAGATTCTCAGATGACAACAAAGAAGTTCTCCGAGGAACCAGAATTTGAGCGGCCTATTGGCAACCACACATTCTTCTTAGGAAGAGAAGCGGTACTTGGCTGCGCTGTCACGAATCTGGGCAAACATAAAGTAAGTTTACCAGTAAGAAAATATGGCATATTTTTGTTTCACAGCAACGACGAACGGTCATTGTGGTTGAGTTGAACTTAAAATATTGAATAGATTTTTGGGCCCTTAGGCGCAGCGAAAGGGAATATGAGACTCTAACTCACTACCCTTTCTCCAAATGACCTTTGTGTCCTAGTAAATTCTGCAATTCCTGGGGCCCTTAAATCACATTTTAAACCATAATATTTGCGCTTTTGGAGGAAGACGGATCTAGCGCTTTATCTTTTTCGAATCGGAGGATAATGGTATTGGAACGTTATATTGGGGCTTCTGGTACTACTGGGTAAAACACTTTTCCAACAAACCATTCTTTCTCGTTTTGTACGCCTTTCATCCAGGAGTTCCCTGCGACTTTGCTTTGAACGTACTTTTGGATGCCCTTGGTTTGTATGGCTCAACCTATGCACCTTTTGTTGCATCTTATTCCTGTGCCATTTTCATCATAAGTCCAGTTTCGTGCTGAAATTAACTTAAAATGCCTCGCTCTGATACCTGATTCCTTGCAGAAGCATAAGCATAATCAACCTTTTAACGTTCCCACTGCTGGGACACAGGTCTCCTCTCTAGGAGAGGGAATGGGCCGTAGTCAACCACGAGGGCCCAGTGCGGGTTGGTGAATGTCACATGTCTTCGAATTTTTGGTTCTAGGACATGCCGGTTTCCTCACGATGTTTTCCTTCACCGTTTTGAGAGCAGTGGTGATGAAGTTAATTACACAAAGTAATGCGCCTGGGTTTGAACTCGCGACTTACAATTCGTAAGTCGGGGCCGTTACCATTCGGCCACCACTTCTCCTCATTCGGCCACCACTGCTCCTTGCAGTATTTATCGCAAAATGATTTTTAAAGTTTTCGTAGAAACAAAACATTTGTTTGTCATCATAAGATGATGGAAAAAAAGGTGGTTTTCGCATACTTTTATCTAGTTTTGTACTCAAAGGTGCCATGTTGTTTTAATGAGTCCAAAACAAAGAGGCTAAGCACATAGGCCAAACTGTAGTTATCCTTCAAAATTGAAAACCCCTAAGTTCCATAACCATATACCTTAATGATTAAAGTTTTATGGTTTACAATGCGAGCACGTTAGCTTAATGTAGGAACATCACGATACCGGTCATTAAACAGGCAAACTGTAATCAGTATCATAGTTAATGGATTTTCATTTTAAAATGATTGTTATGGTGTATGTGCGTGTGTGTTTCGTGGGTAGGGTAGGTAGTTACATACACTTAAGTATGTATCTTTGTATGGAACAAAGGATAGCGCGTGAAAAATGAATTCATTTTATGTTGCGATTAGCTATTCCCGCGAGCAAAGCTGCGGCAATTAGATATAGTATAGTAAGATTTTCGAGAAGAATATTTTTTGTATTAACAAAGAGGCTTTTAAGAGATTTCGGTGTTTTTGGTTGTTTCTTCGTTTTTTGAACACCGACTTCCGAAACTAAAGTTATTTTATGTTTTTTGTTTAGAAGCAGGTTGTTTTTAACCGACTTCCAAAACAGGAGGAGTTTCTCAAGTCGACTGACTGACGGCCGGCTACTAGAGTTGCCAGCTTATGGCGTTGATATCGGCTACCAGTATTGCCAGCCTATAACGCTAAAATCGATTTATTTATGTGCACTAATGAATAGATCGAAATATAATAATTTTTAAGTTCAGCAAGTAAATGTAACCAATTTTTATTAAATAAATAAATAACTGGCTCTTTCGGGTGCTTCACCCCCTTGCTACCTACACGAGTACAGCATGCTTTTCAGTCGTTTTTTATGGTCATTATTTTTGTTTTCACCATCACCTGAAAGATAATTACAACATAATGCCAATTTATCTATGAAAATATACTAAGTAATATGTAAGGAAAAATCGACATCTTTTTAGTAAAATTAGCGATAGACACAATTTTAATACTAGAAATAAAGACAAATTAGACCAACCATTTTATAGATTAGCTAAAGTACATACATCTTTTATGGGGTACTATGTTAAATGTTACAACAAAATACCTTGTAACATATTAGAATTAAATGAAATAAAATTTTAAACTTTTGTTAAAAGCACCCTTTGTAAACAAGCATATTACAAATTAGAAGATTACATTCAGGATAAGAATGCTTGGAAACATGCTGGTCTTGCTCCATAGGGCAATCAAGGGTGTAGACAAAATCAAACTGGTTGATTTATGTGTGAATTAAATTTATGAATGCATTTGTTTTGTCTTGTACTTTTTTTTCTTTTTATTATTTCAATATTTGTAAATATGTGAGTACCATGTTCATGAGATATTTAAAAGTTTACCTCTGCTGGTAATACTTTGTTCTATAACTAGTATACTTGGTGCATCGTCCTCACATATATGAAGTATTTTTTGTATTACCAAATATTGTAAAACATTGATTTGAAAAGAGTAACTATGGAGTTTCTTGTCCGTTCTTCTCCATAAGAATCTACCTTTGCGAATGGACGCTAGAGTCACTTAATTTATTATCATTTTTATTAATGACGTTCAGAAGTGCCTAGATTTAGGTCTCCCACACATGACCTCTCTCGACGGTTCCTGACTACATTGCGGTTTCGCTTCTTATTCTTTTAATTCAGCTGTAGTTGCTACTTTTGATGCAGCTGAGTGTGGCAGATAGGGTGACTGACTGACTATCTGGGTAATACATTATCTATCACTTGTTTGCCGAATTACAACGGCTTCAAAAATATCTCAACTATCTTTATTAATTTGAAAAGAATCATAACTAAAGCCGCTGTTCTATCACGCAGGTAAATTTCTTTAACCCTCTTTTTAATAATAATATTATGTTTTTTATTTTTTATGTTTTTTAAGACATATTTAAAAATATAAAATTGCATTTATAGTAAAATAAATAAAGAGATAATAATAATAATTTATTTTCAGACCAGAGTCCATAGCTTACAATTTTATAAACACACACATAAATACAAACAATCAGAAATATAACAAAATACATGAATACTTATACAACTTATTTAATGACGCACGGTGCGTGTGTTTAACAACTAAAGCCAAAACCAAGGAATGGGCAGTAAATTGCATCAGACTTTACCGTCCAAAAGGCCGCAGCTGGCACTGCACACAACTGCAACAACTTTAAGTACTTTCCCTAGATAATTCACCTTATTTAGTCGCACTTTAGTTACATACAACTTCGACCAACACATCCTGTAACAAGCCCAACATGGGTACCAGTACCAACTTCCCATAACACCTTCGAGCCACCACTTAAAGCCACTTGTAAGCCAGTTGGTAACATGCTCCGAACTTTCACACTTTGCTTGATATATCGCCAGTAACCAACGTACATGGGCCAACTTCTACTACCTATAAAATTAACATCAATATGTATTTTAGGTGTTAATATCAAAATGTCTTTAGGGTTTCGTATCTGCAAATTTAAAAAATGGAATTAGTCTGCCTGTCTGTTGGTTTCTCACAGCCAATTTGTTTCAGCGGAACGATTCAATTTAGATTTTGTACAAATATGAACTTTTGTGTTCCTAACACGGACGAATAACGCAGAGAAATACATTTTTAGTGACAATTCCCCTCCCTTTTCTGCGAAATGCCTGAACCTTAACTTTTCAAAGTAATAGTTCTTTACTTAAGAATACATGTAATTCAGGAGAAATCTATGTTAAAAAATCAATTTCCTCTAGAACATGTCCAGAACCCTATGCTTCTAGTGCGGGTCCTTTTTGTTTCGTACTTTAAAACAGTGTATTTTTATTATGAAAGTTGGTGTAATGCTAGCTTTAGCAGGTCGTAAATTTTGCTTGGAAGTTTCTAGAACAATTAGGGTGTTGTATCGTGATGAAGTGAGAAATTGCTGAGCAAAATTCTTGCATAGTTCAAATAGCAACGTAATATACGGTTAAAGAAATAGTGTTGGAATAATGAGTAAAGAAATAGCGGATTTGGAGTGAAAATACAGGGGGACCGTAAGTTTATTGAACCGAAGTTGGCATTGCTGCATTGCGTCTCGACTCAACGTGTCAATATGTTTTGCAAATAAAATCATATTTTAGCTTTGACTTGAAGAAGTAGGGGTCCCATATATTTGTACAAACTCGTCTCATAATTATTTTATATATTTATTTTATTGTGTTACAGTCCGATTATTTTCAGCTATACCATTTCCAAGTAAGAATAACATAAGCTGTTTAAAAAATATCGTTACAAATCCGAACAAAAAACCTAATAATCTCCACCTCAAATCCTATCTAAGCGCGGAAATATTTCTCTCGAAAAATTTAAGCCAAGATGGTGGTGTCTTTTGCGGAAAACGCGCACTGGAAACAAAATCTTACAGCCTGAAGCAAACAGAACTACTCAAATTTGCCAATTATCCTTCAAGAATTGTTACGCTGATTGGGACGATGCCTAAGATAACAATATAATAATCCTAGCAAAAATCCTTTTAATCTGCACGTTAAATCTCCAAACACGGAAAAAATACCGCGAAAAAGATCAAAAACAAAATGGCGGTGTCTTACGGAAAACTGGCGCTGGAAACAAAGTCTTTCTGCCTTTGTGTCTTTTTTAACAATTAGAACCGCAAAAAATTACCGATTATCCTTCATTAAGAGTTGTTACACTGGTTGGCTCGATGCCTAGAATAACAATGCACGAAATAGTGCTGCACCTTTTCACGTTGTGAATTTTAATACCGGTACACACGGTGGCTGAATGCTGTGCCATTCTTTGTTGCCTTTGCCTGCTTGCTTTCTTTTAGCTTTTGTCGTGATTTCATCTTATTGTTTGCTGTAACATCTGCCTCTTTTGGGTGGGGAAGTGTGAAATTGGGTGTTGTAAATAGGAATACTTTGGCGAACGTTTTTTATTTCTTTAAGACATAATTTACGTTGTGGATATGGTCATTTCAAAATGGCGTAGTTTTTTTTTTTTGAAAAAATGTGTACCTTGTTAAAGTTTCAGGTCGTGTCAATGTCGTTGTTAAGTTAAGAAATTTACTTTTAAAAATCAATATCTAACCATCAATTTTCCCTGACTGAAGCCTCAAGCCTGAAGAATCACAAAACACAACAATATTTACGACACTAAAATCCCACTGTGAGCCCCGGAAAAAATTTGACAGGCCAGAAAAGCATCAGAATGAAAGATAAGGGCTAACAGAAAAGGATACGAGGGCCGAAGTCTTAACTAGGTCCCTGACCTAGAAAGAAATCTTCATCAGTGATATCGAATGTTGAAATTGATTTCAAACTTGTTCTCGTTTCCGATATGTTTTTGCTTTGAAATTGTAGGCCATTTTTTTGTAGCGCAAATTTTTGGTTGTGTAATCTGTGGGACACCCAAAATTTTCGAATAGGTACCTATTATTTTCCGTCAGTAAAATGTTAGAAACGTATTTGGGCAAATATTTTACTGGCAAACAGACTGTCAATTTGTTACTATGCGAGAACAATAAAGCAATTTTGTAAAGTAGGTAAAATGTCACTTATTTTTCAATGGATTTCAACGACTAGCCACCAGCTGGTCGTAATTTATTCTGAATCTTTTCTTCTTCTTTCTTAAACTTAATCAAATCACTATTGGCGGGTATCATTATTGATATTCTTGACATTTCGTTGGAAAATACTCGTAATCTATACTAATATTATAAAGCTGAAGAGTTTGTTTGTTTGTTTGTTTGTTTGAACGCGCTAATCTCAGAAACTACTGGTCCGATTTGAAAAAATCTTTTAGTGTTAGATAGCCCATTTATCGAGGAAGGCTATAGGCTATATATCATCACGTTAAGACTAAAAGGAGCGGAGCAGTCATGAAAAATGTGACACAAACGAAGTTGTGCGGACAGCTAGTAATTTATAAATGCGCTGTCTATAAACATAGAAGTAAATACTTTTCTTTTAATGTTCCCGCCGCTGCGCAATTATATTACATTATTCCATTAATTCCATTTGCTACCTTATTTATACTGTATGTAGGTAAATAATTACATGTCTGTTCCTTTACGTGAGGCGTAATATATGATCACAAAGACTTTGTTCTATAAATAAACCTTTACAGTAGAATCTAGGACGCAAATGGTCTTTCACAAGTTATTAGAACCTATGTGTGTACTTATTTTAGAAGCATTGTCAAGTTGTACGAGATATATTAAAATTCACATTCAAAATATATTTATTTGTCAAACATTGGCAAAATATTGTTAATTGGTGGTGTTAAATATTATAAAGTAGTAAATTATCCATATATCTATACTAATATTATAAAGCTGAAGAGTTTGTTTGTTTGTTTGTTTGTTTGTTTGAACGCGCTAATCTCAGGAACTACTGGTTCGAATTGAAAAATTCTTTTTGGGTTGAATAGACCATTTATCGAGGAAGGCTTTAGGCTATATATCATCACGCTTAAGCCAATAGGAGCGGAGCAGCGATAAAGAATGTTTTAAAATCGGGGATTCCACGGGGACGAAGTCGCGGACAGCAGCTAGTCTATACTAATATTATAAAGCTGAAGAGTTTGTTTGTTTGTTTGAACGCGCTAATCTCAGGAACTACTGGTTCGAATTGAAAAATTCTTTTTGGGTTGAATAGACCATTTATCGAGGAAGGCTTTAGGCTATATAACATCACGCTTAAGCCAATAGGAGCGGAGCAGCGATAAAGAATGTTTTAAAATCGGGGATTCCACGGGGACGAAGTCGCGGGCAGCAGCTAGTAATGGATAATTTACTACTTTATACTACTTTGCTGCCTTGCTGGGCATACAAATATTTTGATTTAATTCTATTATTTATAACTAGCAGCACCCCGCGGTTTCACCCGCATTTTTCCCGTTCCCGTGAGAATACGGGGATAAAATATAGCCTATGTTACTCAGGGTGAATGTAGCTTTCTAACGGTGAAAGAATTTTTGAAATCGGTCCAGTAGTTTTTGAGTTTATGCGTTAAAAATACATCTTTCCTCTTTATAATATTAGTATAGATATGATAAACACATATGTTGTGAGTATTTAAAAAAATCCTGCAAAATAATTTCATTTTTGTGACTCACAAAAAAAAAATACTATTGATTGGCACGCGTTTGACCACTATCTCACCTGCTGGTAAACGATGATGTGGTCAAAGATGAAGCACGCTTGCGTAGAAGCAAGCACTTAGGATTCCCAAGCAGGTGTACCTACTTTTATATTATGAGTTTGTCATTTAGTAGGAGTCATTTATTTCGCCTCCTTGTGCGAAGCAGTAATGCTAGCGAAAGGAGGAGGCGGAACGCGTGCGGGAGAGGGAAACCTCACGCTCCAGTCATCGCAACAGAAGAAGACGCCCCAGGCGTCGAGAAACGCAGGGCGATTCCCGGCCACTGTAGGCGCGGGCCTGCGGATGGCGAGCTATGGGTGGCTCACCGTTCGATAGCAACCAGGCCCGGGTCCACAGTGCGTCGTGTTCCACTTGCGCCTCAAAGAGTCGCGCCTCATAGGGCCAGTGCCTGCTAGGGTTGCGGATTTTTTTCGAAAGAGTCACCGCGGCCCTGGAAAGCAAAGATCACGGGTGGGTTTTAGTCAGTAAGTGTCTGACACTCCCTTCTGCTCCGCCCAGAGCGGGAGAAGTCATTTGATGATTTCCCCTTCAAAAACCAAGCAACATGGCAAGTCATAGAATAAGAAATACGCATTGTAGATAGGTAGATATATAAGGTTATCTTAAGGAGTGCACACATTGGTTTATTTGAGACACTTGTCTGGAAAATTGAATTTTTGTGTTCCAAGTCGGCTATTCGGTATGTGGAAATATCTTAAACCGTATTTAAAACAGTTATTATCTGTATCTAGAAGTTTCTTATTAGTACCTACCCGGTAAATCATAACTTCCAATTATTTTTTGTCAAGGTGTCTGAATATATGTTTTAATAATACGTGCATCAATCTTAAAACCAAAACGAAATGTAGTGGTTTCACCAAATTACTCTGTGAACAATAAAATTTGTTCGATAAAAGTGGTTCAATAACTAACCACCTGCAGTTTTGTGATAAGCACAGAGCATTAAAAAGCTGCAGACAATGGCTTACCGAACCTTTTATAAGAGGATTCGCTGAAAATCTTCGCTAAAAGAGTATGTGATTTGGCATTAAATGTGCCTTATATTTAAATCTGTTCAAGGTAAAAACAAAACGTATTGTGTAGAATATAATTTTTTTAATAACATTTACATTTGTATCCCTCTCATACACAATGGCGGGAACCTTTTTTCCTTCCAAATCTCTCTGTTTTTGGAGATTTCTAGCCAAGTTTTGTAGAACATTCTACATTTGCAAAACTATAAACAAAAAGAGATTTTTATTTTACTTATGTTGTTAAGATTTCTCTGGAGTGAATAAACTGATCAAGTACTTGAACTATTACATAATGACAAACGGACTAGCTACTTTTTCTTTCTTAAGCAAGTTGTTGTTCCACTGTCGAGTAGGCCTCCTCTCTCCGTCCAAACCTTTCCAATCTCTGGCCAAGAACAACCCGCAAATGTAATCAGATCCTCAAATCACCATCGCTGAGGTCGACCACATCAGGCCGGCTGATTTTTTATAAAAATATATACTTAAATTGAAAAAAAAAACATGGTTCCTGTCGGTGAAGCTGCGAGGAAAAGCTAGTGAAGTCTCTTCGTCTCATTATAAAGAAAATTTTATTATTAGATATTATCTTTCACTTTATAATCAACCTTAAAAAAGGAGGAAGTTCTGTATTCATCTGTATTTTTTATAATTTTATTGCCTACTAGCTTCTGCCAGCGACTTCGTCCGCGTGGAATAGTTACTTTACCCCCGATTTTGAAACTCTCAGCCCGATCGGTTTAAAATTGACAAAAGATAGACATGCTGTTTCGGGATATTTTTTAGATAATTTTATGTAGAACATTTCCGTAATACATGATTTCTATGTAACTTTAACCATTAAGGCTACACACGCGACGGAAGCTTAAAAAATGGAGTAACTTCTTCCGTTTTCCCAACATTTTCCTTCACTGCTCTGCTCCTATTGATTGTAGCGTGATGAAAAGTATACTATAACCTGCCCAGGAGTATGAAGAATAATTGCACCAAGTTTCGTTAAAATCGGTCGAGTAGTTTTTGTTTCTATAAAGAACATACAGACAGACAGACAGACAGACAGAAAGACAGACAGACAGACAAAAATTTTACTGATTGCATTTTTGGCACCAGTATCGATCACTAATCACCCCCTGATAGTTATTTTGAAAATATATTCCTTGTACAGAATTGACCTCTCTACAGATTTATTATAAGTATAGATGTGTTGTATATTAGTTATTATAGCCGTATAAAGTACCTATGTAATGAATCTTGAACAAAATAATCCTTTTTTTTTTACTCCAAAAACAATTAATACAAGATAGAAGCTTCGTTTCGCTCTGTGAATTAAATATTCTATGTTATAAAACAATGATACCCCGAACTTACCTATTTCTAACCCATTATAAGCTCACATCTACCCCTATTTGGGTTTTAAAAGTTCACAACTAACCTTTTGTGTGATATAAGTTATATTATTCTATTTGAGGCGTAGCGCCTCCACGCGCAATGCGTAAATGTGCGCGAGGGCTCTCGCCTCCAGGCGGCAGCAATCCGGCAAGGAGATTCGCCGCCTCGCCAGAGACCGTACGGTATCCCCGGACTAGCCGAATGGCCATGACCCTCTGGGACGCTACCAGGTGGCGCGCCGGCAGTCACTTTAGTAACAGCGCCCACACTGGGGCCCCGTAAAGGGCCATGGCATACAAATATTTAACAAACCTATGAATTAGAGAAAATAGGCTACCACAGCAGTTTTAGGAAAAGTATAACCACATTCACAAAACCGCTTAGGACATTTGTTTTATTTTAGTCGCTATCAATATAATTAATCTAACAATATAGAAATCAAACTTTTATGGAAAATGTATGGAATTGAAATCCTTAATTGCTTTCAACTCATTTTGGATTTTATGACAATCGTTGTCGCTGAAAAGTGTCATTATTTCTAAAGCCTATCGTTGTGAGTCGTGATGTTATAGCCTGAACAAACATTTATTTGATTTTTCTAAACCCGCGCCAATTTTTTGACACCTATACCATCCGTGCACGGTCTCACAGACCGAAAGTTTGGAAAGCAATTTCAAAACATTTTATTAAGAAAAATTGTTTTGTCGGTCTCACAGACCAACGCGCTGGTATAGGAAGGTTAACCAATTTACAGTTTCCGGAACCACACGTGGTCTTTGCTGATTGTTTAACTATTATACCTGCTGTGCGAACAGTGAACCTGTTATTATGGTACATTCTAAACTCTTATTCCTTCTCCAGGTAGGCTGGTTAAGAGCAGAAGACCAGACAGTCCTCACGATGCACGACCGAGCAGTCCTCAGCGCCAGGTACTCCGTCCATATGGACGCGCCCAGGACATGGCAGCTGAGGATCAGACCTCTTCGGGCGGAGGACCGCGGCTGCTACATGTGCCAGATCAACACGCAGCCCAGCATGAAGTGGCAGATTGGATGCATTGATGTTTATGGTGAGTGGAACTTTTCGAAGACCTGATAAAGTTGGTTTTTGTTTGCAATTTTATGTATCTAAATCTATATATCTAAATATATATAACTCAAAAGTGACTGATTGACTGATATAGTGATCTATCAACGCACAGCCCAAACCACGGATCGGGCTGAAATTTGGCATGCAGGTAGATGTTATGACGTAGGTATCCACTAAGAGAGGATTTTGATTAATTCTACCCCCAAGGGGATTAAATAGGGGATGAAAGTTTGTATGAAACTTTGTCAATTTTAAACCGAGAGTTTTAAAATCGGGGGTAAAGTAACTATTACACGCGGATGAAGTCGCGGGCAGAAGCTAGTCTCCTATAAACAGACCAAAAATACCTGAGTTGTCTCCTACTAATAGTGGTTTAAGAACACAAATTATTTGTCAGTTTTTAAATCGATTGTCATTTAGTGTATTCTAGTGGTAAGCACTTTTCAGCATACTTGCAGAATTTTAAGTCAGTAGAAAAAGTGGTTGTATTGTTATTTAATATGACCCAAAAAATACAATGCTTTATTTTTTTTTCATGAGAACAAAGAATAATGCTTCTTTTGAAGTGCCTTATTTAGGACCTATGTGTATGAACAGGTGTTCGATTATCCTATTGTTTAGATTGGGTAGGTACCTACTTTAGATAATTCGATTATGTTTTTAGACTCCAAATATTCTTGAGAACAATACAAAACTACATCCGTAACAACCCAAAACTCGAAACATAAAAACTAAAATCAATTGTACACTGACCACCAAGATAAATCCCAGTCAATATAGTCGGTTGACCACCCAGTTGAACGGGGCCTGACAACCCATCCGTCAGCTGTCAACCGTTAGCTGTTCGCAACTGTGACTTGAAACACGAGCGACTCCTTTTATTTTATTTTTTGGTTTCTCTTCATCGTGAACGTAGTTCTGTTTTTCTGTTGACCGCTTTATAGCGTTGTCGTGAAACATGTGACTTTAAAACTGAAACTTAGAATATATAGGGCTATAAATGTTGGACTACAGAGCCTTTAAAATGTCAGGAGATTCCAGACAAATGAGGCAATAAATGCTTCAGAAACATAACATATTAAACTTCTTCTACTTACTGCAATCCAAACTTGACATCCTAACAATTCAGGAAACATTGTCTAAACTAAATTCATAGACAGTCCGCAACGATTTGTAAATCTTGGATCTTTAATTTGAACTGATGAGCTATGATTTCAATATTTGAAACCTGTTACAACGCGCTATCAAACTGTTAGCTTAGATACAAAAATTAAGACTGTTAATTTGTTATAATTATTTATTTTATTTTCACAATATAAATTAAGCCCCACTAAACTGTCACCTTTCGGTACAGCCACCCATCAACAATCGTGACAATCCTATTAATTCTACCATGGTTAGTTGTGTAAAGAATGCCTGCAACTTATCCAGTCAAGATTAATGACCCCGAACACCACCTAAACTACGAACACTCTGGAAAAACGATTACAAACATTGATAAACAACCACAATAAACCACCCGACTTTCAAAGAATGCTTGTAACACATTTATCCACCACCCCCACTTCCTAATTCCTCCATAGATCAACCAATTAAGGCAAGGTTAACAACTTAAACGTCTTTTTATCTGTTCTAAGTGACGGATTGGTGGCTTATCCAGTACACAACCCACTGGCTGATTCATGGGGTGGGAGTTAAGCGGCTCAATCCCCCCACCCCCCTCCAAAAAGTCCGAGATATCTCGGCTAGTCTAAAATCTAAGAAAGTAATTTGATTATTTTACAAAAAGTAATATAAGGAGGCCTGTTATGCGTTAATCCAAATTCCAAGTTTTGTGCTTTTTTAGCACAAAACGTGGAATATGTGTTTTTTTTTTGTGTGTTTCCCCCCCAAACAATCCTGGATCCGACACTGATGCAACCCGTATAGGCAGCGACCGTGCCTAAGCTCATTTAAACCGACTAGGAATAGATTAGAAACGTCTTGAAGATATGGGTCACTCAGTTTAAGTGAAAGGTGCGGCTTCTTGAATCGCGTGTGCTGCAGTATTAGTACGGGGTGGTTTTTGGAGGATTAAGACTGGTTTCGAGGGGTTCAATTACTTGTGAGGGGCTCGTGAGTAGGGCAGCCGTTAGTTAGCTAAGGTTTCTGCTTACAGTCCGTTGATTGGCCTAATATATTTAACAAATTGCAAGTACACTGTGGCATAAACTGTTGCTCTTGTACATATGTTCTTTCATTCAGAACTTAATAATTATCTACGTAAGGTTTTTGGTTAATTAAGAGTGGTTTAGTAAGTAGTATTGGGCTTGCGGGTTGGTAGCTTCTTAGATTATTAAAGTTAACTTTTTAATACATTGTGATTCTTCCGTACAATGTATGTTACTTACTACTTTTAAGGTTGGGTTCCAGTAGTCATAATTATCTTTGTCAATCATAATGGGACGCCCAAAAGTCTGTCCAAAAGTCTGTCGTATGGCCCAACCTCCAAATATCGATACCGCCTTAATTGACTAAAAGCCGTAAAGGTCAAATGACATCCACTCCATATTCATTAGGAAAAGTCAGGTGCATACGTGGTTAGAATGAAATCTGACCCTAAAATAGTTGGGCAAAGACGCAATAGGAGAAAGTTCGTTCACGTAATACTCGTTCGTACGTAAGTAAAACCAAGCGCGACTCTTGATAGATTGAACGAAATAATAATTAATTCATATCAACGTTGAGTACCGGAAACCTGAGTTTAAATGGTCGTGAAGTAATTACAATGTAGGAAATAAGCATGACTGAAATACGTAATAACAGAGTAGAATATTGTTTTGTTGACAATTTTGATTTGTTCGATAGCAGTACTTATTTTACTAATAATAATAATATAGCATTTTATTCAGATCTTAAATGTTTACAATAAGTTTATATCTAAAACTAAACATGCTCTTAAACTAAATAAACTACTTAAACCACTGTTCTTTGGTTATCATCGCTAGGTCTGTTTGCCAGTCGGCAAAGGCTTCCTCCAACCTTTTCCATTCTGATCTTTCTTGAGCCACTCTGTTCCACATTACTCCTGCCACTTGTCTGATATCGTCATCCCATCTTTTCTGCGGTCTGCCTCTCTTCCTTTTGCCTTCTCTGGGGTACCACCGTGTCACTCTTTTGCTCTATTTGTCATGACCTCGCATCACGTGGACACGGACTTATTTTACTAGGTCTACTAAACTGACTTGATAGAACTGTAGACCTGGCGACCTATTATGACGTCTTAAATCCATCATGATTTCTGTGTCAGAGAGAGACGGAGTTACACAAGACGAATAGCACTATCTCTTTCCCTCACACGAATCATGATAGCATTGGCACTTCGTAATACGGCCACTGTCTTTTTTATGGTAAATCATCAAACCACTTCTTCCGCTCTGGGCGGAGCGGAAGAGGGTGTCAGACTCTTACTAATTAAAACCTGTATTCCTTCTAATGCCCTTTGCATTCAGGGCCGCGGTAACTCTTTCGAACAAATTCCGCAACACTGAATACCTGCCTAAGTGTTGTTTTGACATTTTTGCATAAAGAATTTCCTTTAGAATACGTCTGTAAGTTTGCGCTCACGTTTTGGATTGACTATGTTACTGTTTAATTAATGTGACAAGTTGTCAAATGCGCGTGAGCTGCTGTGATTTGTTGAACGAATTTTCAACAGCTAGAAAAACTTTTTACAAAAAAACACAACCGACTTTTACACAAAAAATTGCAAAATAACTTTAATTTCGGAACTCGGTGTTTGTGGTTGCTTTTTCGTTTTTTGAACACCGACTTCCGAAATTAAAGTTATTTTGCACTTTTTTGATTTTTTGTGTAAAAGTCGGTTGTGTTTTTTTGTAAAAAGTTTTTTATTTTTCACTTTTTAGTGGTACCTACACCCCCTCCCCTCCCCCACCTAAACGAACCAATCACATTGGTGTAAAAAAAACGTACAACTCCTTTACAGAGTAAACTAAGAGGTCGTCAAAGTAGACAAAGTACATATTTTTTTTAGATTTTTCGAAAACCGCTTGGTTGATTTCGATAAAATTTTCATGGGACCATTTGGGAAGTATACCCTTTCCAACAAAAAAAGAATTTTTCAAATCGGTTGACAAGCGACGGAGTTATGCGCGAACAAACATAAAAAAAAATATATAAACATCCGAATTGAGAACCTCCTCCTTTTTTAGAAGTCGGTTAAAAACTTGTGTGTTTTTAGCAAATTGATAATTTCTATCAAGGTAAGAAAAAGCCAATAAAACATGTCATAAGAAATATCTCTTGTGTGTGTCCGTCTGCCATACACAGATGTTTTTTTTTTTTCTCAAAAACGACACACGGATTCCAATTTTTCTTACGAAATTGAAATGATTTCTGCCTTCTTTATACGACCACGGCAAAAAACCCTACATTTCTTATTTATTCAGTCCAATTTTCTAGACCTATACAAAGCCGAAAAATATTACATCCGGCCATCCGATCATGCGACCTTTTTCAAGACATGACAGTAGGTCAACACATTATGGTGAGGTCACATTAAAATTATAATAGACTCCGGAAATCGGAATCCACCCGTGTGGAGCGGGCCTCTGCCGGCGATCGATCACCTGGTCTTACATGTGCCAGAAACTGGAATGGAATAAAATGGGTGCGGTGACATCGGCAAGGTGGGTTTAGTTATCTACTACATTAGGCTTGTCTTGTGTGGGTCGCATCTAGGCACTTTTAGAATTGTATGTCTTTGGTAAAGATCGGTAAGTTAATGAAACGACTGAATATTTTGTGCTTTTTGGTTCTTTTGTGTAGAAGTCGGTTGTAAAGTTTTTTGGTATTTTACTGATGTAATATTTTTTGTGGTTGCCTGTGGTTAAGTGACAAACACAATATATTTTAAAAGAATGTGTGTTCTCCAAATAAAATAAAATAGAAGAAATTATATAATAAGTTCGGGCGCCATGGAGATTGCACACAGTATAAAAAGATTGCCGGAAAGAATAGAGCGGAAGAGTCAGACCTTTAATCTGCCGGTGGGAGGCTAAACAAAGAAATAAAAAAATATTGTGTCTTTTCTCTATTTAATGGCCCGTAGCTTCAATTTAATTAAACATTATTTAATTGCCTTACATGGAGCAAATCTTAAGTTTTAGGTTTTATTAATATTTAAAGAGAGGCGATATTATTTTAAGTTTATAGGCGATATTATTGCATCGTGCACTGTTAATTTAAAGTAGGTAATGGAAAATTCCTACCAGTTTACTGGTTATAAAAAAAATAGTAGAATATAACCAAAGGAAGCGATGACCGACGAAAGATTCCCTCAGCAAAAAAAATGATCCAAAAGGATGTAGAAAAAAAAATCCAAGTTAAGAAAAACATCCGATAAGAAAAAAATCCGTTAAGAAAAACATCCATTAAGAAAAAAAATCCGTTAAGAAAAACGCCAATGGGCTGTAACAAAAGGTATGAAGTTTAATATACACGAAAATCATCTGTGTCTGAGCACGTGGACGCGTGCATCTCGATAAAACTTACCGTTTTCCTTTTCAAATAAATAGGCGTGCTCCACGCAACTCCATTTAGTACGTGTATAGTGAGCGTAAATTATTGATATCTGAAATTAACAATTCGTCTGATACAATTCCTATCTGATTTTCAAGCCGAAAGCATCATGTCCAGAAAAATTCTAACTTACCAAAAAATTAAGGTCAATCCTCATAGTATCATCGTCCTTGGTCGTTTTAAATATGTTATATCATAATATAAACCAAAAATATTCCAGATAAATAGGGATTTATAAAGATATTGAAAATAGTTTCAAACTATCGACCGACCATCGTCGTCTGCAGGATCGAAGAGTGACATGTCAATAACGTCATCTGTCAAAACTAGAAATAGTGTCGCGTTCCGAAATCGACTATAAAACCATAAAGCATGTAACGAGAATAAAAACTCGTTACACTGAATAACTTTATTATTCCGTCTGATAGATTTCCAGAAAATATTGTATAGGTACGTATTTTTTTTCTTCCTTCACGTAAACAAAAAAATTAAGATGATACAGTGCATTGAAAACTCGCGTGACGTCACTACGTGCTAAAATGTTTAGCAGCGTTGTGACGTCACCAGTCCCCACTATAGAACTTTGCTAGCACTTTATGTTTATGTTTTTTTTTTATGATTTGAAATGGCAAAAAATGCATGTCGAATATTTTTTAAACGGACGGATAAAATAGAATTAAGATTTACCCAACTCTTAGACGTTTTTCAAATTTCTTAAATTAGTGATTTTGTAAATGGGTCTCTTGCCAAAAATACACTGGTCTTTATATGTGCATATAAGTAAAAATAGAAAAGTTGTATTTCTACAAATTGTTGCCATAACTATATATATAGATTCTCATGTTTTCTCAGCAATAAGGACTTTTTCTTATTTTCAGATTACCGCTCATGAAATTTAGTCATTTTCCTTAATTCATTGTTCTGCGTTCTTGATTTATAATAGAATAGAATACTCTTTATTATGTACAACATATAAGCTAAAGAAAATATAGATGACGAAAACATTACATAGGGTGGCACAATGGGCCGCCTTATCGCTAAAAGTGATCTTTTCAAGACAACCTTTAAGCAGTCGTAAGCGCTACTTTTGAGCATAAATTCCAAGGTTCGAATCTCGGTTCGGACTCATTGCATTACCGGCCGAATATATCCCAATTGAACAGAGCAGGAAAAACATGGATGTAGTTATAGGTAAAGCTCTGCCTAGCCCTTCGGACAGAACAGACGTGATGGTTTAAAATTCTGTTGTCAGTTTTATATTGAACGTTCTTCTTATTGCTCACTTATTGCAAAATTACTCACACACGGGTCACGATTTACATCTCGTTAAAAAAGGACCAACATTTTTAATCGCCGAAAAGCCCGAAGAATTCACAAAAACACCTTATTGAAATCATATTTCATTACACAAGTTCTGTCTAATTTATGGCAGAATTTCCAAGTAGACGGTCCGGAGTTTAGCAATTTTGTGTTCGCCGATATTTGCATGCCTCGCCGGGATTTCTTTTTCAATTTCGAAGTTGTTCGTGACTTTATTGGGGCCTTGTGTCACTTGGGTCGACAAGGCGGTAACGAATGGCAAACGTTTTGATTCCTGTTACTGCGGAGATTAAATTTAGGCGCTGGTAACGTTATCGATTATGTTTCGGCGATGTGTTGTGTGAAGATGTCATGTCTTTTTTGTATGAGTGGCGTTTGGAACTGTGGGCCAGTGTTGTAGTACTTCCTTCTTTAGTTTTGCGTTTTATCTATTTGTGTCGAAGTTGGAGATTAAGTGTACTTTTTGAGGGGTGTGATTGAATTATATAAATATTAATTTGCCATTGACGAGTTTGACTGATTATTATTTTTAGAAAGAAAGAAAAAGTATTTAATTGCTACAAAACGACATACCTACTTATGTACATAGTTATATTAGTTGCACTATAACCTAAACGATAGTGTTAATATTTAAGTGTTAAAAGTAAATTTTGTTAATAAGATTAAAGATAAATAATATTTGTGAGTAAGTATAAATAAATAAAGCAAATACATGTCGAGGTTGTGGCAAAAAGACTTACCGTGATGCCCACTTTTCAAAGTTGTCTTCACCTCTACTTAGCCCTTAATTAATACGAGTCATATTACGAATATGTGTATTCCAAAATTAAACGAAGACACAAGAAATGTGTCTATACGTGAAAAACTTTTGTGTAAATTACCGCTATTTTTGTGCAAATTAAATTAATTAAGCGACAAAGTTTTCTTAAGAACGTTTTAATCACAAGAATTTCTCAGTGCACTGTGACACTTTCTCTAGTTCACCGTATAAAACGATACCTTGTTAGTAGCGCACTGCTCCCAGTTAGAATTTAATATCATACACTAGGGTTGGCACATGTGTTGCGGAATTTATTCGAAGGAGTCACCGCGGCCCTGGAATGCAAAGGGCGTTAGGAGGAACACGGATAGGTTTCAGTCAGTAAGAGTTTGGCACTCCAGTTCGCTTCACTTACAGTGAAAGAAGTAATTATTTTGATGATTTCTCATCCATAAAAAGGGTTGGCACATTTGTAGTGTTTTAAGTTCCTAGTGGTTAGTTAATGTTGATCATCTGAGATAAATGTTACTACTGCCATCTTAAGAACTTTGCCTTTACTGATAGAATATGTCAGTCAGCAATGGGTTTGGTGTGAATTTAATACCCCACGCTAAAAGTTCAAGGTGCATAGGCAGTTGGAGAAATTAGGACTATAACTAAAAACGTAGCAATTAAAAATTACAGCTTTGTCATGTTTTGGCATTTTTACAGCGTCTCGTCTTCCCTCTAGTTGGTAATAAAAATATACAATTATATTATAATTTTAAAAAGCCATTCACATTTTCTATTTAGCCTGTACCTATGTATCTTTTTTTTCTGTATGGAAAATCATCAAAGACTTCTTTCACTCTGGGGGAGTGGAAGGGAGTGTCAGACTCTTACTGACTAAAACCCACCCGTGTAAATATGGGCAACCCTAGCAAGGATGCTTTGCAAATCGTTTTTTACTGTCTTAGAAACTCTGGAGACTTTCCTCGAGCTTTAAACATAGTTTTTACTTACTTGTGTATCTTTTTCGAGCGAAATACTGATTACTAGGTGCATAAATAGTTATTAACAAGTTTGCTTGGTATGCAAAATGGGTATTATTTAGTTACCTACTGAAACTTTATGTACAATAGTGGTACACGGGCACTACCAGTCAACCTTTGTGTTAAAAAGACAGAGAGAGAGTATTAGTGAACATAAACTAAGGGAACATTAGAACATAAGAGGATCGATTAAGACATATGATTTTATCCCGGGAATATGTTCTTACGGAATAATTTCTGATTCGAAGGGAAAATTAGTGGTAAAAGCTTGAATCGCAGAAATAAAATCTAAATAAAAACAATGTTTTAACTTTCTTCTACTCTTAACTTTAATTTACGGAACTCCATGAGTTATGATGACATTTGTTTAAATTATTTTGTAGTTGGTTAAAATTAACACTTTTACGCGACAATATTTTTTTCATTTCAAACTAGCGGGACTTTCTATCAGCGGGTGGCTGCTGCTAGGTAGCCACGTTTTCTAACTAACTGCTTAAAAAAAGAACACTGAAACCAGTTCAGGGGTTTTTAAAGATCATAAAGCCAATAAAAGTCTAGCTGAAAAGTCGATAGAATCCATACAATCACATTTTCATGCCGCAACAAAAGATTACAGAATTTTTTCCACAAAGTTCATCGAATTTATTGAAGGCAATGGATAAGTTGGAAACTTGTTAAAACTTATCCAACGAACACAATCTTGAAACTTAAAAATGTCGCATTGCTGATCTTCGAGTCAAAGAAAACATAAGAAGTCAATATAGGGAACGGATATTATTTTAATGAGAGTCATCTGCCTAGCCTACTCCCAACTACATTGGGGTCGGCTCCCAGTCAAGCCGGATTCAGCTGAATACCAGTATTTTACGTGAAGCGGCTGTCTACCAGACCTCCACAACCCATTAACTGGGGAACACGGTACTTTTTGGTAAGACTGGTGTCAGATTTTCTGGCTTCTGACAATCCGTAACGACTGCCAAAGATCTCCAAATGACAGCCGGGACCAACGGCTTAACGTGCTTTTCGAGGCACGGAGGAGTCTTGTTATGTTAAGATGGTCACCCATCCACAGACCAACCTTGGCAAGCGTTGCTTAACCTAGAAGATCTTTTACTGAGAGTATAGAGTGGATATTGGCACAAACTAGATCAAAATACAGATGTTTTTGTACGTATTCTCAAGTTTTTATGAAATTCACAATGCAATGCAAAGTTTGTTTGTAGATAAACCGATGTAAATCGAGAATGTGGTGCTTACGGCTGCCACCTTGTTGACTGATATGGAACTGGACCCAGTTTCCGAATGTCTGTGCTGAAAAACGTCGTTGAGAAATGTCTCAACGTTTTTCAGCACAGACATTTGAAACTTTAAAAATGCTAAAATGTAATGATATTATTACGATAAATGCTATAATATAAGGATATTAAAGCATTTATCATGACGAAGTTTTCCCATTTACATTACAATGTAGTATTTTATCACTAGGTATATGAGTTTTCACACAGTTTGTGTTGACATTAAGTCAAGACATGATGTATTTGTTTAATGAAACTTTATCTACAAGAATGGTGCATGGTCCTTATTGTTTAAAAGTTTTTGATAAATTGATCAATTAGAAATATTCATCCAAATTCAAAACACACTGTGGACCAATAAAATTGTCTATTTTGTATTAATGATATAGGTATAGGGTTATTTGTGAAACACCAACAACCTCTTAAGAGGTCATTGTACTCATCTTTATGAACAACTTTTGCTATGGGACCAAACCCGAAACCACGAAATAAAAAATCTGCTGTCCCCTACATTTTGATGAGTTATAGGAACATAAATGTAAGAAACAGCTGCTTTTTGAACAGCTGAGTACAGTGACCTCTTAAGAGGTTGTTGGTGTTTTATAAATAACCCTGTATATTTGCAATACCGAGAACGAAAGTTGATTGCTATTAACATGTATTTACTTAGGTATACAAGGGCCTCTGTCTTGGACTACCAAGATTATATATAGGTTTATATGTAGGTCTCAGTATAGGCACGATTAGTGGCTTTGTCTGCTCCACCGTGGTCCGTGACGTTCATACGCCTGGCGTTGCCTTAGTTTATTGTTGAGGTGTATGGCTAGCGAAATTGGCAATCGTGTAGGACGTTCCTAATCTATCGCAGGGCTACTGCAATAGGGTATGGAAAATCTACTAAAGTTGAAACGTGTTGCACTTACTCCAAGTTTTAATACAGAAAAGTGCAGACTGTGCAGAGGGATGATTATGTTGCGGAATTAGTTCGAAAGAGTTACCGCGACTCTGGAACGCAAAAGGCATTAGGAGGAACACGAGTGGGTTATAGTTAGTAAGAGTCTGACACTCCCTTCCGCTCCGCTCAGAGTAGAAGAAGTCATTTTATGAATACTCATCCATAAAAAATAGCACAATGAAGACGTGGGGTTATCATTTTTAGTGTCCGATACCCGAAGGTAACTAATGAAACAAAAATAAAGTAACAAGAAACCCTTTGCTGACCGTCTGTCGCTAAGTCAGCTATATCTCATGAACCATTCATGATTTTCGTCGAGTAGGTATGTATAGCAATATACATAATTAATATCAATTTAAAAAAACTGGTGCGGAGCTCTTGGTGTGTTTATCCCACTCACATTTCCTCAGTTTCTTTGGAAATCCACAAAATACAGAACACACACACTAGAACCTAATGTTTTAAGTAAGGAGCACTTACAAATCCTAATTCGCAAGCACTCAAGATACTAACTCCATTCATGAACTCAAAGAAAACATCAAACAGTTCCACACATACATAGCAAAATCCAAAATGGCACATCAAACAGCCAGCACATATTGCATTTTAAAATGAAAAATTCTTAAGTAAAATGTGCCCTACAAAGTGGAAGAAATAAAAATTCAACATTAAACATTTCCCGAGGAACTTTGGTATAAATAAAGTTTGCTCTGAACTCCATCTGTGGGTCTCAAGTGGCGACACAGACGTAACACTGATATAGAAACATAATAGTGTGGAAACTTTAAGATTGCTTTCTATCTGAACTTGTATTCGATGAAAATCGAATGTTTTCTTCAGGATAAACTTCGTTGGTGTTAGATAAAGAGGAATTTTCTGAAGCCCGGTTCATGTTTGTTTAGCTTTGTTATGACTACATTTTGCACCCAATTTTTTGGCCTTTTCATCGAGTAAAGAATCGATGGTAACCTATTTCGTAAGGAGTCGTACCTTTTTCGACGTCTTTCTGTCAAAAGTAGTTTCGTTTACTTGCGATGTACGAAGATTTTGCCTTTGAAGCGATCAGGATGATTTCAGGCAAATGTCATTGCTATTTGTCTTCGTACCTATGGATTGAAGTATTGAAAATAAACACGTATGAATAAAGCGATGTAAAACTCAAAGAAAATGAATTCTATACTAATCCCGATGCTACTATCGTACTGATAATACAAACGTGAAAGTTTGTGGGGATGGATATTTGTTTCTATTTCACGCAAAAAATACTCGGAAAACGGATTTTGATGAAACTACAGGAATATAGCTCAAAGATTCAAGATTCAAAGCATTTATTTCAATTAAACCCTTTACAGGCACTTTTGAATTGTCAAGTCGAAAGAGGTGAAGCTATCTGCACGTTCCAAAGGGTAGATCTCTGTGGAGAAGAACGTGCAAGAAACTCCACGGACACTCTTTTAAATCATGTTCTGTATTACATAACCTTGGTTACATCCTTGGTCGCTTCTATATGTGAGGACAATGCAAAGAAAAAAAAAATAGAAAACTATAAAAACAATTCAAAGTATAAAGATTAAAACAAGTCAGTGGCAACTGCCACTGACTTGTTTTAATCTTTATACTTTGAAGACTTTTTTTTTTTGAAGAGGTGACCAGTCTCAACCGACGGCGCCCGTTCACGAACTTGACGCGTGTATTGGCACCATTTAGCTCAACCATTTTGAAGGGAACCGAATGATCCAACACACACGCCACCATCAGCGAAACATTTGAGCGAGCATGACATGCTCTCAACTGCCATTTTAGTTCAAGTCACAAGGTAAACTATAACTTATAATATGTAAATGGCTCCATGGTACTCACATTTACAATATTTGAAAATAAAATGCTTCTACATTATACAAAACTATGGTTTACAAAAACCAAGCAACTACAAGTAAAAAAAGAGAAATTATTTATCATCAAACTAATATTATATATAAAAAAAAGAATAAATAAATGAGATAAAAAAAAGGCGAGCATCTCTTCCAAATATAAAATCCTAACTTGTTTATCCAAGTGGTTGAGGCTGTGGAGCAGGACCGGCATTTAGCCAAGCATTATTATCTTCAATGTAATCCCCCAACTTATAATATGCTTGCCTGCATAATGTGCGTTTAATACAAGTTTTAAATTTCGTTTCATTCAGTTCTAATATATGGGGAGGAATTTTATTATAACATTTTAAACAATACCCCATGAAAGATGTGGCTACTTTAGCTAGTCTGAAACCTGGTTGAACTAATTGATCCCTATTTCTAGTAGCATAATTATGTCTGTCGCCTCGCTTACTAAAGAGATGTAGATTTTTTCTAACGTACATAATGTTTTCATAGATATATTGACAAGGTACCGTCATGATGTTAATTTCCTTAAACAGTTCCCGTAGAGAATCACGCCGGCGGAGATTGTAAATGGCTTTGATGGCTCTTTTCTGCAGAATAAAAATTGACTCGATGTCTGCAGCCCGTCCCCATAACAAGATACCGTAAGACATTATACTATGAAAGTAACTGAAATAGACTAGTCTCGCGGTATCAACATCAGTAAATTGGCGGATTTCCTAACAGCATATGCTGCTGAGCTTAGTCGTCCTGCAAGAGATGCTAAATGAGGACCCCATTGTAGCCTTGAGTCAAGCGTAATTATTTACGATGTCAAGATTATTACTACGTCTATTTATTTTAAAAATCAAAGAAGTGTCGTCAGCAAACAAGACCATGTTTAGCTTGTTTTGCAATAAATGGGGTAAATCATTTATATAAACTAAAAATAAAAAAGGACCCAAAATTGAGCCCTGTGGAACGCCCATTTTCACGTTTAAGCCCGATGAATTTACACCGTTTATTTGCACTACTTGCTGTCTATCATAAGCTCATGAGTCAATCTATTGCATAGTCTATATTTTATAAAGAAGCCAGAAATAATTACGCGCAGGTCGGGCCGCGGGCAGCAGCTAGTACCTACCTTTCTATATCTAGTTAAATCATTGAAATCATTGTTGTATTAAAAAGCTTATTTCAGTTAATTTAAAGTTAGTAGATAGTATTTCCTTTTCTATCCAAAATGGTTTCAAGTGTGTAACTAGATTTTGAACTTAAAGAACGACTTTAAATGATAAGGCATACCTAATCTACTCAAATATATCTCATCTAAAACTAAAGGCAAACTGTTGTTTTTTCTTTTTTAATGATGGTAAATCATCAAATGACTTCTGCTCTACCCGTGCTATTCTGAAAAGTTTATTTGCGAAATCACTTCTGAATCCGTAGTGAAATCAATTCACTGCCCAGAGCAGAACGTAGTGACAATCTCTTAGTGACTCCAGGGGCCGTATTATGACCTCTTAAAACCATCATGTTTTCGGTGTGAAAAAGAGACGGAGCTATACAGGACGAATAGCACTATCCTTTTCTCACACAGAAAACATGATGGTATTAAGATGTCATAATACGACCCCAGGTTCGCGGTGACTTTTCGAACAAATTCCGCAACCCTAGCAGCAGTGGCGTGCAGTGGTTCGAGTTAGGGTAGGCCAGAGAAAATGTCCAAAAAAAAACCCACCACATTATTCAGGGTTGAAATGTGGTGTTATTTTTTTTTGTTATTTTTTTAATAGGCTATTAAAAAAAAAAAACTCATTTCATTAAGAATCAACCCTTAATAATGTGGTTATTTTTTAAAATTTATTTGGACATTTTCTCTGGCCTACCTTAACTCGAACCACTGCACGCCACTGCCTAGCAGGTATAATAAGTCCTACATTACAAAGTTATCTGTAGTAGCTACGTTAACACGTTTACACAAAGGAGAAGTTTCTTTGATGTAGTGATGGGACATCAATTTGTTACAGTCGAGTGATTCGACTCGCCGTACAAGTTGTTACTAACTTGTGGCGGAGATAAAATTAGGTATTTGACTGAAAGGTTAGTTATATATGTAGGTATTTCCTTGAAATAAGGTAGGGATGAAAAATATTGAGATTTATTTGTAGGTAAGTAATTGTAAATTCTTTTTTAATATACATATGTATATATACCGCACAAAGTGAAAGAAAATAATCTAAATGTAAATATGTTACTTAATGTTACGTGTGTGATGTTTTAATTACAGCATTTTTTTTTTTTTGGAAAACGGCGTTTGATCGAATTTGGCATTCGTCATTGCAGTCTCTCGACTACTTACTGGAATAACTATAACATTAATAAAGCAGGTTAGTAGAGTAATAACTAGGTATTATAGAATAACTTGAATTCGGGTAGTTTAAAAATTAATTTCAGAAAACCTAGTAATCATCAAATTACTTTTTACACTAAACTTTTTACTCTTACTGACTAAAAAACCCACCCGTGTCCCTATAAATGCTCTTTGCATTTCAGGGCCGCGGTGACTTCTTCGAATAAATTATCGTAATCCTGATACTATTTAGTGTAGTAAAATAGCTAAATTATGCCACTAACTAATTATATGAACATAAAATTGATTTCATGAAACAAATCCGAAATTACTGCCTATCATATGCAACCATATTTTCAATAACCCCAAAACATAGTTATGTAGCGTTGCAAATATTTTTTTCCTTTGGTATTGCTAGCAATACGCTAAAATAAAAATAAAAATGGCACAAATGTAGATTTTGTTACTACTGAAAATTCCTGATGAGGAATTTTCATAACATAACAACACTTCGATCGGCCCAAGAATTTAACTTAAGACCTCATACTCAATCCTCGTGTGCGACCACTATTCCAATTTTAAATTCTTCTTTAACATCAACCAATAAAACTAGCTCATAAAAATAAATAAAATAAATCGATCGATAAAATAAAACTGCGTCATCTGTTGTTTCCCAGCACTATTAACGATATGGCTGCAGTGTACTTAAAGTTTAGCAATTTACTTTTATTCTCTCTTCCATTTTACATGACATTAAACGAAAACTTGAGATACACTGTTTAATTAAAGATTTAATGAGCTCTGCGTTTCCCAAGTTTTAGTTGAGTTTTGGGAAACAATTCAGATAAGTAACTGCGTTTTAAGTTTGTCCTTCAATCTTTCTTATCTTGTTGCCAAAGTAATGTTCGGAGCCTTCTTAGTTTATGATCTTGAGTTGAATTTATACTTGGCTAGAATCAAGACACGATTTTTGTAATAGGAGAATTATATACATACGAGTTTCTACGGAACTCTCAGTGCTCGTCAGACTCACTCTTGTCCGATTTTTTCTCTGACCTAGTTTCAGTCAGAAACAATTCAAGACTACATCTTCGGTAGCCAAATACAATAATAATCTTTCTATAAAAATATACAAATCGTATATTTTAAATTATTATTATTATATAACATTATAACATACTTATGTCTACTAAAAGTTATCTATAGTAAAATTATAAACAGGAAATATTTTTGTTACTGTACTCTATGGTTTGAGTGTTCCCCCAATTGCCAACAGAATGACAGCGCCTACTGTAAGACCATAAAAAAAATAGTATTCCAAATTCAAACTTACTTGTCCGAGGTCCCTCAATTCCCAACACTACTTGTACCGGCCGCGGTACATTCAAGTTTACCAATTTATTTTTATTCGCACCTCCGTTTTGCATGCCTCAGACTGGAAGTCGCCAGTATTTCCAATTTCGAACTTGTTCTACATTGAAGCCACTTCGGGTCGTTTTTTATTTGTAATTTCTTTAGTTTTGTAGCTGTCAAAGTAGTGACCGGTAACTTTTTATATTTTTTTATAAAGCTATTTTATACTTTTTGCGTTTTTTTTTTGTTTAGAAGTCGGTTATATTTTTTTGTAAAAAGTTTTATTTTATTTTTCACTTTTAGGTGGTGACACCCCGCACGTGTAAGTGTTATAAACAGGTTTAAACAATAAACAGACACGCGGTTTCCGCAATCCCGGCAGATTTGCTAACATTTATTGAAGAGTTCCGTTTCCTATCTCGGTTCTTCATCAGATTTTCACCAAAATAGGAAGGGACTACCTCCAAATATTAAGATTCCAAACCATCGTATACAGTTTGTTTTTTCATTTTACATTGACAATGAGAGAATGAGAACATCATCAACGTAGTCGAAGCCAGACATTATATTAGGGATAACTCACTCAAATTTAAATGGGACCACATGACAAACACCATCTTTCGAATTCAAAAAGAATCATCAAAATCGGCACACCCAATAAAAAGTTATGAGGCAACACACACACGAAAAAGCCTCCTCCTCCTTTTGGAAGTCGGTTAAAAGGTACTTCAAGCCAAAATTGTAAGTACCTAGTGAAAATAAGATATTTACAAATTGTTATTTGTTGTAGATTTGGTTTTAATGATGGTTGACGTGCAATGCAATTTTATTTTATTCAAAATTCTGTTTGCTTTTCCATGGAATCTAAAATCATTTTTTGTGCATCTAAAAATATGTGAATATACTAGAAAATAATCTGTTTCCATGAAAAATATAAACTCTCTACAAAAAAGTGTTTCAAAAAAATAAAACTCAATTGGCATTTTTCACATTTCCTCGAACTTGATCCAAATAAATCCGTAACTCAATAGTGCAAATAAACAGTCACTCTTTTTTTTCTCGGAATCCAAAATAATTAAAATGCAAAAAAAAGTGAACTTGCATGTCATATGTATCGAATATTAAACGAATTCGTATTTACAGACCTGTGTCCTAAAATATTTATAAACTATTTTTCTAAATCTATGCCCGAGTGAAAATCGAATAATTTCACGGAAATCCACTATCAGAATAAAAAGGTATCTCATGCCCTATTCATTCAGGCCATACTCTGGCTGAATAAGATAAATATACTTTATTGTACACCAGAAATAGTCACACAATTCTTTGACAAAACTTAATTCCACTGCTGTGATCTACTACCACTGTAAGAAAACCAAAAGGACTCGCACTTGACTGGTTTTATTTTAAGTTATTTAAAACGGGCCAAGTGCGAGTAAGATTCGAGCACAAAGAGTTCCGTACCATTATTTTTTCTCTATGGGAAATCTTCAAATGCCTGCTCCCGCTCTGGGCGGAGTGGAAGGGAGTGTCAGACTCTTACTGACTAAAATCCACCCGTGATCCTTCTAGTGGCTTATGTTTTCCAGGGCCAGAAACTCTTTCGATCAATTTCCGCAACCCTAGTAGTCTATAAAACGGCAAAAAAAAAACTCGTTTGTTGTATGGAGCCCTTATATAAAATATTTGATCTATTCTGTTTTTTAGGATTTGTTGTTTAAGCAGCAGCAAAAATACATCATCTATGAAAATTTCAACTGTCCAACTACCACGGTTCATGAGAAACAGCCTGGTGACAGACGGACGGACGGCGGTGTCTTAGTAATATGGTCCCGTTTTAGCTCTTGGGTACGGAACTCTAAAAAAGGTGTGGTAGTCTTCGGTGATCTACTGCAACATTCTTTTACCCTTTGAATCAAATCCATTAAGCTGTTGAGGCGTGATTGGTCAGCAAACACCCACATAATAGGGTATTTTACTGTAAAAATCTAATTAGTCCGTCTGATAGATTTACAAAAAATATTGGACACGTATCTTTTCTTTTTTCACGTAAACAAAAAATGAAGACGATACAGTGCGTTGAAAACTCGCGTGACGTCACGTCGCTGGTAAAAATTGTAGCAACGTAGTGACGTCACGTGAGTTTTCAACGCACTGTATCGTCTTCATTTTTTGTTTACGTGAAAAAAGAAAAAATACGTGTCCAATATTTTTTGTAAATCTATCAGACGGACTAATTAGATTTTTACAGTAAAATACCCTATTATGCATTCTTTCACATTAAAACTGTATCATATTGGCCTATAATATAGGATCTATTATATCAAACTCAAAATGATAATGTACAGTTAAAAGATATTCCCGTCCTGCCGTGTCAATAAAGGTTTAATTCCGCAGTCTATACAGTTAAATCCGTAATGATTGATCGACCAGTTTTTGCACTCAGGGATACAACATTTTGGGAAGCGAGCGTAGGATTTCCATGGTTTGAGAAAGGAAATGGGACAGGTAATCAACTAAGCAAGGGGTTTTAGAGGTGACTAAAATAGATTATTTGCCTGCTGTCAAAAACATGCATTAAAAAATACTTAATTGAAAAATGCTGTTAAAAAAACGAATCGAAATACAAAACTGCATTTTGCAAAAACATTATATAATACGGATTTTTTTTTCGCAATGCATGGTGCAAATTCACTATAAACACGCAATTAAAGCTGTATTTTTATAATAGATTTTATGAACCCTCAAACTTTTTTGAGTTAAGAAGAACTACGTCTATTGTAAAAAAAACATAGACTATTACGTAAAACAATGTAAAGAGGCAGCCATGACAATTTTTGCATTGATCTCCGTCTCGCTGCCATACCGGAATCTTAACGGTAATAGGGTAGTTGACTAAAAAAATCTAATTAGTCCGTCAGGTAGATTTCCAAAAAATATTGGACACGTATTTTTTCTTTTTTCACGTAAACAAAAAATGAAGACGATACAGTGCGTTGAAAACACGTGTGACGTCACTACTCGCTACAATTTTTACCGAGCCGTGACGTCACAAGCCCCCACTCCTGATCTTTGATGCTTTGTATCTTCGTCAGTTTTTATAGATTTGATAAAGGAAAAAATAACTACGTGTCCAATATTTTTCTATAATCTAACTGACGGACTAAACATAATCATATATTTTTTACTCAGGAAACATCCCTATTAAAGACAACATGGTAAGGGGCCCCGTTCTTCCAAAGATTACATCTCACATGCAAATAAACTTTTCCATTCGTCTTGAAATAATCAGTTTAGATTCGAAGCTTTAAAGTTTTCTTATATCAAAAAGTCTCTTACGAGACGTAAAGTCTGGTCACAACACAACGACAACAAATAAAATTTTAAACCACGGATCATTGATCAAACGTCGATAGTCGCTGTCGCATTTTGATTGGCGGTCGCAAATCTATGTGAGCTTCTAACCTTTACAATGTTGATACATTTTGAACAGGGCTTTAAACGACGCTTTTATGAAAAGCTTTTTTAAGTTTTATCGGGAAATGTGAATGCGTGTGTATTGGGATTTCAATGAATTCTGGTTCTATTGAAAAGTGCCATTTGATTCCCTATTTATAATGCGTTGGATTGATTACGTGATATTTTGATAGCACCGTGGTAATCCCCTACATTTTAATTTATCACTGAATGAATGTCGCTTTTCCTCACATTGTCACTTGTCACCTCAAATATCCAACCTTAATTTAGTTTGTTTGTTACGCTCTCGGGCCCAAACTACTAAACTGATTTAAAAAATTCTTTCGCCAATAGAAAGCTACATTATCAACGAGTAACATAAGCTATATTTTATCTCTGTATTTTCACGGAAACGGGAACTACGCGGGTGAAACCGCAGGGCGCTGCTTGTACAGATGTAAAATGAAGAACTACTATAACTTTAGTTTGCCTATCCAAAAACGGCCAGTACTATAAAACGGAAAAGGAAAGAGAGAATGCTCTTGTATTAGTACAGAATGATGAACACAAGCATCTCTAGTGTGACTGACTCTTTCGAACAAATTTCGCAACCCTAGATTCGCAACCCTATAATAGACCATGTCCTAGAATAGAACATAGAATACTTTCATTCCGGGAATTTATTCCCTTGGGATAATATTCACGCAGCAGCTATTGTATACAGAGTAACATACATTAAAAAATTAATCTAAAAACATAAAATTCCAAAATGAAAAAATAACTATTTAATTAATCCAGCTAATTAATTACCTGCAGAGCCTACCTTACAAATAAAATAGGTATAATTAATACCGCAAGTCCAACTAAAACAAGCTTAAATATGTATGTTTGAAAAGTTAGGACAACCTTGGAACGTGACCTACATAGGTAATAGCTCGGTAAATATATGCGAGGATTCGTATTATGTAAACGTAAATAGTCAATTATTTATAAGAGACGTTTTGTGCGTAGATAAGCGTCTTTGTTGTATCTATATATATTATGTTATCTTTGTTAAATGTTACACGTGAAGTTCCTGGGCAGGTGCGATTCATTTACTAACTCAGCCGACCAGAGAAAAATTAATGTAATAAATAAAGTAACAATTTTCATTGAAGCTCCGTTTCTATTGGTTGTAGCGTGATCTTTTATATCATATATTTTTCTTCGATAAATTGACTATCCAGTACTAACTAAATTTTTAATTCGAATTAGTAGTTAATGAGATTAGCGCGTTCTACCAGACAAAAACAAACAAACTCTTCAGCTTTATAATATTAGTTGCATATTATATTATTACATTATTATGCATATGTTGAGTACGATGATGTAACTTATTTATAAAATTTTCTAAACATATAAGGGTGAACAACATATACTTCTATCTAGCAAGGGGGCAACTTCTTAGACGAATATTAATGAAAAAGATTGGAAGAATAAGATTTAAACAATAAATAAATTATGTATCTATGTTATTGTTTTAACCCCATGTATGTATGTATTATTTACCAATAACAAAAAAAGAGTGCTTTTTCCGTTGAGTGGTACGGAACACTTCGGCTGCAAGTCCGGCTCGCACTTGACTAGTTTTCATTTAATTATCATAAGGTATCGATACTCCTTACGTTTGTGGATTTTCGCAAGCTAATCTAATGCCACCCTAAATATCAACCTACTAGAGTTCACTACTGAATTAAACGTTACAAAAAGAGCGAAGGAAGTAAAATCGATACGATATTATAATTTCATACGAGGTACGTTCATGCCACTTGAAGCCCTTCCGATATTAATGCATGAGGTTTAAAAATAGTGCAGTATACGTGAGCGTGGCAAATCGAACCGACAATTGTCACTAACGCCGACGGTCGCGAGTACCTACAGCGATCGATGGCTTATTTTCCATGTATCGTAACTTCGGAACTAAAATTATAATTGCGATAGTATGTTTGTTTGTTTACCTTTTATGTCCAAACGGTTAATGATAAAAAAGGATACGTTTTAATTCCTTGGGACAATTTTGCGGCTGTCTGAAACTAGTAAATTATATTTTCTTGTACAGAAATATTCCATTGGCTGTTGCTTTCTTTTAGACTTATAACCGAACACCAAGTTAACATGTTGTGCCTGCTAGGGTTACGGAATTGATTCAACAACGTCACCGCAGCCCTGGAACGCAAAAGGCCGTTAGGAGGAACACGGATGCGTTTTATTCAAAGTTAAAGTCTAAGTCAAAACGTTTATTTCAATTAGACCATTAAAAATTATCACAATTAAGTGACTCTAGCGTCCATTCGCAAAGGTAGATTCTTATGGAAAAGAACGGACAATAAACTCCATAGTTACTCTTTTCAAATAAATGTTTTACAATATTTGATATTACATACTCGTTTTACTGTCTCTTTTTCGTTTCATAAACTTTCAAATGAGAACGAAGCTATAGAAGTTTTTAAAACCAAAAAAAATAATAGTAGGATAAAACCCATTAGAAAAGGAGGAGAATATTATAAAAATGAAAGGAAAAATAATTTACGGGCGATCTGAGGTCGGGAAGGGGGGGGGAGTGAGGTTTTAAGGGTAAAAAACGGTTTATCTCGATTTCCGGCAAAACTAAAAGTCCTATGGAAAAAAGTCAAATGGCAAAGTTGTAGGTAATAAAAAGATCTAAAACTTTTGTATTTACACTTTTTTCACATAACCTCAAAATTTAGGAGAAAAATTCAAAAAACCAAGTTTTTGGTTTTTTATTTTTATCTTTTACAAAATTATTTTTTTTGTCACGAAATTTGGTGAAAACTTACCTTTTTATGTCCCAAATACGCTGTAATTTATTTGATTAGAAATATTTATTTTTTCGCCTTATTTTGAATTAATATCGAAAAAGCACCCTAATTTTCAATCAAAAATTCACCCGTCAAAATATCAGCTTTTTTCAAAAAGTTGGTATGCTTTCTGTTCGTTGAAATCTCTACTTTCCGATGGTGAAAAAAAATATATATGTTACTATAGTAAATCTTCTCAGAAAGTGCAAAAAATCGAAAAAACTCGAATCGATTTTTTTAATTAACCAAGAAATAAGTTAATAAAATTAATATTTAATAAGACATCTACAATATTTAGAGAAAGTTGTAGAATATTCTTTAAATTATATGCGTAGATGCCTATTTATAACTATTTTAAGATAACTTATATACCTGAGTGACCTACGAAAAATTTTAGCCCATCAAAAGGTATTTCATAGAAAAGTGGTGAAGGGGCTAGGCGGGTCTGGGTCTTACTACATACATACCTACTATTTCGTAGCAGCTGTAACAACCGTTGGCCTAGCCAGTATTCGAAATACAGTACCGTATACAACATCGTTTATAAAAATACACGTGCACGCTGAGTTTTCCCTTCCCCACTTTTCTATGAAATACCTTTTGATGGGCTAAAATTTTTCGTAGGTCACTCAGGTATATAAGTTATCTTAAAATAGTTATAAATAGGCATCTACGCATATAATTTAAAGAAGATTCTACAACTTTCTCTAAATATTGTAGATGTCTTATTAAATATTAATTTTATTTACTTATTTCTTGGTTAATTATAGTAGTATATTTTGATTTGCAGTTTTTTTTTATCAACGTGACATGTAATCTTACGTTTTTCGAGTAATTAAAGTGTAAATTTTAATAAATAGACCAAAATTGTATATAATAATTAAAAAAAATCGATTCGAATTTTTTCGATTTTTTGCACTTTCTGAGAAGATTTACTATAGTAACATATATATTTTTTTTCACCATCGGAAAGTAGAGATTTCAACGAACAGAAAGCATACCAACTTTTTGAAAAAAGCTGATATTTTGACGGGTGAATTTTTGATTGAAAATTAGGGTGCTTTTTCGATATTAATTCAAAATAAGGCGAAAAAATAAATATTTCTAATCAAATAAATTACAGCGTATTTGGGACATAAAAAGGTAAGTTTTCACCAAATTTCGTGACAAAAAAAATAATTTTGTAAAAGATAAAAATAAAAAACCAAAAACTTGGTTTTTTGAATTTTTCTCCTAAATTTTGAGGTTATGTGAAAAAAGTGTAAATACAAAAGTTTTAGATCTTTTTATTACCTACAACTTTGCCATTTGACTTTTTTCCATAGGACTTTTAGTTTTGCCGGAAATCGAGATAAACCTTTTTTACCCTTAAAACCTCACCCCCCTCCCCCTTCCCGACCTCAGATCGCCCGTAAATTATTTTTCCTTTCATTTTTATAATATTCTCCTCCTTTTCTAATGGGTTTTATCCTACTATTATTTTATTTCACTTTTTATTATTTTTAAAGGCTTCTACCCTGGTCTATAAGTTTATTTTGTAACATAAACATTAACATCGCATCGTTGATACTTGTTGCTGTACCACAGCAAAAAGTATTTATGCTGTTACACCTTTGCTGCTTTAAAATTGACGGGCGCACAGAAAATAAGTCTAAATAACCTCTAGAACATAACGCCACTTCAGGGTTGAAGAGGCACTCGTAACTCGGCCCAAATTAAAAACGAACGATTAATATTACTAATTCAACCCTCAGATAACACGAATAATTCATAGCCGTCGTCAATTAGTTCCTTAAAAACCGTTTCTTATATTTTAATTACAAAAAACGTGGAAAAGGAACTTCAACCGATATATTTTTCATAAATCAATCTGACCTAATTTAGGGTGGCGTGACCTAATCTTGACATTTTGCACGTTTTAGTCATTTATAAGCCAGTTTCAAACTAACAGTATATATCAGAAAAAAAGTAGACAGGTTTCTGTTATGCGGTGATAAATCTACCGAGTAGAAACTCTGATTTGTACTAAACATTTTTATTTTTCAGTGAAGTATTTTTAAGTTGCTCAAGCTACTTGTGTGACGTCTGAGATAAATGATGCTGAGAAGCTTGGCTTTGATCTATTGTTGCATAATCTTGCTATTAAGTGTAGTGTTATTTGTGGAATTTGTTCGAAAGAGTCACCGCGGCCCTAGAACACATAAGTCACTAGGAGAAACACGGGTGGATTTGTCAGTAAGAGTCTGTCACTCCCTTCCGCTCCGCCCATAGCGGGAAAAGTCATTTGATGATTTCCCATCCGGAAAAATAAAACGTAGTGTTTTGTTATTATAATTATTAATTAACTAATTCTAGGGTTACTGCGTGTTCTCTTTCACATTTGGTGCGAAATTAGCAGTAAGATTTAGCCAGTTACCAAACTGCACTGGGCCCGCTTGGTGGATTGCGATCCATTCCCTCTCCAAGAGGCGACCTGTGTCGCCTGTGTCGCGCACTGGGAACATTAAAAGGCTGATTATGATTATGACAGTCAGTTACAATATTTGATAAACCAGTACAAATAACCAAAAGTCGTAAACACCTAGAACATCAATAGCCACTCAATAGCTTTGGCAAAAAATGCGGTAAAAAAAGCAATGTTACAAAATTCGATCAACTATAGTAACATTATTGATATACTAGAACATTTTAAATATTCAGAAATTATTTTATAGTGACACTTTGACCAACGTGTTCAACGCAGTAGGTTTTAATTCAATTATAATGATTTTTTTATAGAGCTGTAATTCTGCTTTAAATTCAGAATATATTATTTGCATATGTTTTAAAAATAAAACATGCAAGTTTTTGGATTGCAGTGGCTTGGTTTTAAATGAATATAAAAATGTCAAAAAAGAAAAACTAATTTTGTAACATTAATTCCAAATTTATTCAGTGAATTTTGTTGTTTTAAGGTGATGAAGACTTTTGGAACTTTTAGATGCTTATCGCATTTTGACACTAACTATACCTGATTATAACTAAGTTAAGCTTATTATTTTTTACAGTAAAATAGCTGCGAAGTAGGACATCAAACAATAACACTTCACCCACAATCCAAGTCAAAACAATCAAAACCCCCACAATAACTTATTCAACCCCAGAAAAACCTTAACAAACGAATTTACGACATTAATCAAGACTTCAGAATCATAAATAAAGCAAAACTTAACAAAATTCAGGTCTAAGTTGAATGCAAATCGTTGCCGTCGAACGTAAACGGTTAAAGTAGCAAAAACTTTCTACAACGTGGCGGTATGATAAATCACAACAATATTGTGAAAATTCACCTTTTTTCGCCCCTCTTCGCCTTTTTTCACCCCTCGTCACCGTGGCCCACCCTCGGCAGTGGTACAAAAACTTTTCGTGTTAAAAATTGGCAGCCTCTTGCGGTGGGTCGTGTATACGTATTTATGGTCCAGTTTTTCTTTTATAGCAGTGGTGGCCGAGTGGTAACGGCCACGACTTGCGAGTTGTAGGTCGCGCGTTCAAACCCAGCCAGGTGCATTACTTTGTGTAGTTAATTTCATCACCACTGCTCTCAAAACGGTGAAGGAAAACATTGTGAGGAAACCGGCATGTCTTAGAACCAAAAATTCGAAGACATATGACATTCACCAACCCGCACTGGGCCCGCGTGGTGGATTACGGCCCATTCCCTCTCCTAGAGAGGAGGCTTGTCTCCCAGCTGTGGGAACATTAAAAGGTTGATTATGCTTATGGTGTTTACGGCTATATCGTACATTTTTATGTAGTCTAGAAGGTGTTACGATAATGTTCATATAAATACGCAACTTAGTTTTTATGGCAGACTAGGGAATTTGTCTTAGAGCTAAACAGATCCTTTAGTGCCTTTAAAAATGGTAATTCCTTTTCGGTCTCTTTAAAAAGTAAGTTTTAATTTTGTTGACTGAAGTACATACGTGCGATACCTAGCGATGTTTCAGACATAAAATACCTACACCAAATAAAAAAACTTATATTCTTTCTTATTTTTTTATTATATTGTTTTAGATTAATGAATACAAGCAATGCACAGACTAAAAACGAAATCTCTCTATTGCACAAATCTGAGTTCTTCTTATGAAGGGTTTTTGAAGAATCCTTGAAGAACTTTGGGGGTAGGGATCTGTGGTAAGCTTGTTGATTGACGACCCTGCCCGTTTTAACCTATATCGGGATATAACGCCCATACACAACTTACAAATAAAAAAAACACTGTGGTAAAGAGGTAGTAGGGACCGGGTGTCTCGCACCTCCAAGGGTGCGATGTACACGGCGTTGGGGCACTGGGGCAGTTTCGGATGATGATATGCCAAAGTGCATGCCGTGCCGTATCATTCATGCCGATGATATCGTTTTCAATCAGGGTTCTGGTTCAATGGGAAGTCCCATCAGTCCCACTCCCCTTGTAAATAAAATGATGTCTTTCTGGATCTGACACATAAGCCAAGCCAGGTAAATGACCTCATCTATTTGTCCACAGTGCCACCAGACATCATGAGTGACGAGACTTCGGGAGACGTGTCCGTCCAAGAGCTGGAGAACGCTACCCTGACCTGCAAGGCGACAGGCCACCCGCCTCCGAAGATCACGTGGAGGAGAGAGGACCACGAACCTGTGCTGCTGAAGAAGCCACAGTCTCGGGAATTTGATAAAGGTACGTACGAAAGTTTCTATCCATCGAAGGTGGCACATGAGTGAAGTAGTAGTGGAGATTGACATAGTAAAATTGTTTTTTTTTTATTGTTCTTAAACATAGTACACGATTTGTTCTTTTTTGGGTTCCATAGCCAAACGGCAAAAACGGAACCCTTATAATTTCTACTATAAAAGCTACTAGCACATAAATAAAAATTGGTAGCTAGGTGCAAATTGTGAACCGCTATTCATTAGTACTGTGATACTAAGGAAAAAAAATAGGGGTGGCACTCCATACATGTAACTGAGGGATCAAAAAATTAATTTCCTCAAACGTAATTGTTTGGGCTATCATAGATCTTTCAAATCGAAATAGAAGTTTCATAAAAAGTTTTTTTAAGGCAATAGTTTTTGAGATATGTGCATCTAAATTCGTAAAAAATGTGTCCGGAGGGACACATTTTTAAAACTCACCTCTAACTTTTAAGCTAAGTAGTTGAAAGTTAAAAAAAAACTGAACAAATAGAACTTCACAGACAATTCCAACAAAAATTGGTTTAAACATCTCAGCTTATACGCTTTTAGAGATATGAGATTTTAACAGTGAACTACGGAACCCTTCACTATGCGTGGTCCGACACGCACTTGGCCGGTTTCTTACAATTTTACACAACAAACTAATTATAGAATGTATAATATACAAATATTCTTATTAAACCAACCTTAAAACTACCAACTATGCACCACTTCACTCAAGGATCAGCCACACCGCCACGAATAGGTCTGTGGATAGTCATGAATATGGATGTAAGAAGAGTTAGACTTGGCTAGTACGAAAACCCTAATAAGTTAACTAGTTCTAAACTGGTCAAACATCAGCCAGTACTCTAAAAATTACCTCAGAATAGTAGAGTCTGTTTAGTCTTAACGTTAAGAATGATTTGGTTAAGTGAGGTTAGAAAAGGCTTCTGAGGTGGCCCGCAGAGGCTGAGGTGGCCCGCAGAGGCGGGCCGGCACTAGCCGCAGATCGTGGAAGGCGCATTAGTTCCCACAATCCCCGGTGGCAAGTGTGGGAAGGAACACTGGGGTGGTTTTTAGTCAGTAAGAGTCTGACAGACCCCTTCGCCCGCCCCAGGCGAAGTACATTCATGAGGATTTTCCACCCCGGCAACAAAAAATAAAATAAAACAAGGTTAGAAAAGGCTCCCGAGGTGGCGGTGTGTGCTGATCCCGTGCGCCCCTCTCTGACGTCGCGGAGGGAGTCAAACACCTCACTCCCTCCGCAGATACAAGGTGGCCTGCAGAGGCGAGCTGGCACCAGTCGGGGCTTACGGATGTCGCATACGTTCCTGCAATCCCCGGCGTAGGTGAGAGATGGAACACCGGCGTGGTTTTAGTCAGTAAGAGTCTGACAGACCCCTCCGCCTGCCCCAGGGTGGAGGAAATCCATGAGGATTTCCCCCCGTCAAAAAAAAAAGGTTAGAAAAGGCTAGAGAAGCATCACCCGGACATGGCTGAAGGAGGAGGAATCCCAGAGCAAAGAAGAGCCCGGAGCCCAGAATTGGGCCACGCTCGAGGGGTTGCGAATGTCATACATAGCAGATCTTGCGGCCCACCCATCAAGGTGAAAGTAGGCGCGCAGGCGAAGTTTTTAGTTGGTGCAAGCCCCACATAACCATGTCGTCTTCCCGGACGACATGACATGTGTTAGGCAATTTGTTAAAAAAAAAATAGTCAGAGAAGGCAAGATAAACTATAAAAAATGAAATATAAAACGTACAAATTCATTATTCATTGATTGCTCGCTGGGAAGCTGATTGGCTTAGCTAGGGGATTAAAAGTCATTAATATTTCAAGCCTATTTGGTTTTAGGGGTTATTATAATACCTAGGTACTTTAAATTAGCTATCACAAAATTAAGTCATCGCTTAATAATAACAGCCGCGCGGGTCGATTTTCAAGGTTAAGCAATGCTTGCCAAGGTTGGTCTGTGGATGGGAGGCTATCTTAATAAGACTCCTCTGTGATTCGGAAAACACGTTAAGCATTTGGCACGGCTAATATTTCTAGATCTTTGGAAATCGTTGCTGATTATCAGAATCCGGGAATTCTGACACCAGTCTTGCCAAGAAGTTAAGTGTTACCCAGTATGGGTTGTGGACAGATAGGTAGTCACTCATGTCAAATACTGGTACTCAGTTATATCCCGTTTTGACTGGAAGCTGACCCCAATATAGTTGGGATAAGACTACGCAGATGATATAGACCCACATTCTTACCTATAAATAAATAAAGATGTCAATTAAAAACTTCGTCAATCGTTATAAAAAATAACGACTTCCTTTGACACTCAAAACCAGATCTTAAATCTCGGCGCAAAACACAACAGTTCAGATCAGAACATCTGTGTAAATGTAAACGTAACTTTGTTTACATCTTAAAGTTTAATCTTGAGATTAAGCTCGACATGTATGGGATAACTGGGCACAGGTGCCGGAACAAATTGGTAGGTAAGGGAAACGTGTTGCTCCCATTACCCGGTCCGTTGACTGTCTAAAATACTAGATAGGGTACACGAAGGAAATCTGGTCCTTCCAGTAATTTTGCTGAGTTTTTTCGTGGTGTTAGCCTGTTTGATGTTGGGTTAGGTTGTTTTTTAAATATTTTTTTCGTGTTTTTTGAAGTGAAAAGGAAAGTTTTGGGATTGTTATTCCTTTTTTCCTATTGCTGAGTTTCTACAATGTAATTTAATGCCGATGATCACCGTTCTGTTGCGTAAAATATCGATGTAAAATTTTAGGGGTCATCTTATTGTACCTTTAAAAAAGAATAGCGAAATAAATATTTTACCTACTCACTTGGCGGATACTTTATTCGTAATTAACCACACCAAAGGAAAGCGTTTCGAGCTTATTCACCACTAACAAATCTTTCATCTCTTTATAATATTAGTAAGTATAGATTTAGCTTTCTATATATGAATAGCTCAGGGATTTTCATGATTATGAAGGATACAGATAAGCTGAAATAAATAAATATTAATATATAAAATAAGCGAACTTCGTCCACTGGATGTACTGTTTTTAACTTTCTGTCATACAAAATAAGGACGAGTCTCAATATGGGGCACAGTAACATATTCCTAGCTCTATGGTCATGCCCTTGTTCTTAATTCAAAGTGGGAAATGAGCAGAGGGAGCGTCTCAACCAGACATATTTATAATGTCTCTTTATGTATCTATGTATGTACGTTTGCTTAATAAGCTGGCTTCATGCCGTGGTTCCGCCTCGTTTGCTCTCGTAATTTAGTAAGATGAAAAGGTACGTGTTTTTGTGCATATTTCACTCGCTTTATAAACGTATTTCTTTCACATAAAGAGCGTTTTGTAAGGTTTGTAAAGATTTAATGCAAAAAATACGCCAACGACGCGGCGACGGTTAAAATCCTATCTGTTGCAATTTTGGCATGACTTCAATTTTCGTTAAACAAAACATGCAATGCATTTAACATGAATGTGTCACCATAGGTTATTATTATTATTATTATAGGGATTAATTAGCACAGCCATTTTTTTATGGATCGTTAAACGTCAAATGACTGCTCTGGGCAAAATGGAAACGAGTGTCAGACTCTTACTGACTGAAGCCCACCCGTGTTCTTCCTAGTGCCGTTTCAGGGCTGCGGTCACTCTTTCGAACAAATTTTGAAAGAAAGAAAGAAAGAAAACGAGTTTATTAGGCACAATCGAGACACACAAAATACACAACATAAAAACTTAATTCTAAAACAAGAAAAGAAATGCGTGTCCTGCGGCTGCGCCAAATAGGCATATAGAATTAGCACAGCTTTGGCCAAGGGGTCGGTTTTCAGTCTATCGGGATGCAATTTACCAGTCTGTTAAATGAAGCAACTGACCATTTGACCTCCACAACCCAATAACACGAGACCCCTAGCCAAGATTGGTACCAGAGGCTTCTGATTGTACTCGTAACGACTATAGGTAGGTACCAAAAAGCCGTTGGCACAACAATGTCACCAGCAAATAGTTAAGAATTTGTGGTTCGTGACAGTAAAAATAGCCAATTAAATAACAAAAAAATTATAGTTTAATTCATCATCATCAACGGCCTGTTCCAGTCCACTGCTGGACATAGGCTTCTCCAATTGCACACCACTTAGATTTATTTTCGGCTTCTCGCGTCTAGTTTCTCTAGGATAGCTTTATTAAATAACACTAATTACAACTTTAACCACTCATTATAAAATACAATTTCACTACGAATCACTTTAATTCGCAGTTAAATGAAGATTGCTCTAGAAGTTAACCATCTAATAATCCCTCGGTCGTGGTATAATCAAGCCTTATAAAGGGCGTCAGTTAATTCCATTGTAACCTTCCACTATAGAAAGAGCTAGAAAGTTCGCGTACATATCGGTCGCGACTGACTAGGTGTCGAGAATTCTAAAATGCTCTAGGATAGAACAGTATCGAAAGTTCTAGACTCTACTAGTTCCGCTACTCGATACTAGATAGCGCTAGTGGTAACTAATGCCGCTATGCCTTGTCTTAATTGTGGCGCCTTGGTACCATCTTAGTATATTAAGATGGTCAGTCATCCAAGGACTGAACTTATTAACAGTTGAAGGTTTAAACAACGGTTGACGAGTTCGCTTATAATTTAGCCACGAGTAGCTTTTTTTCTGGATGGGAAATCATCAAATGACTTCTCCCGATGGGGCGGAGCGGAAAGGAGTGTCAGACTCTTACTGACCAAAACCCACCCGTGTTCCTCCTAGTGCCCTTTGCGTTTCTGGTCAGTACAAATAAAGCATTTTATTATTATTAGAACCTCATTATTGTTAAAAACCGTAAAAAAAAAACTGTGTAAACAGAAAATGTAAAAATATAGCAATATGCTTCTAAACGTATTTTCTCAAATACCCGCATCATGTATATTCACCTACGTCAGACTAAAACAGACCAGTCTATAAACTAAATAAGTGTTTCAATAAACAGCCCTAACTTTCAATGTAAGCTCTGGTTAACAGGTTGTTACTGATGCTCTAACCAAAACAGGTAATACACAACATTACTCTGTAATGAAACAATTTAACCTCAAAATATTCAATATGCAACAAACATTATTGAACCGCGATTGTAAAACAGACGCGTACCTATAAGGACAATCAATTATGTCGACAACTATTAATTTAATTAATTCGTTTTTCTCAATGCTGTTGTTAATTTTATTTTTATGTATGTATTTAGGATTGTATTTTTCCCTCTCTGTTTGTCTTTATTTTAAGTTGCACCTGCCATGTTCTCTCTGCACTACCCTAAGGTCGACTGGTAGAAAATGCCTATGGCATTAAGTCCGCCTTTGTACAGTTTTTTTACTAGTCTAGAAAGTTTTAATAAATAAATTACTTAAGTTAAAATGGTAAATAAATTAAAGGGCAAATTTTCAATAGTTAATGAGATTACGTATACTGAACTCATTGTCGATTACATTACTCACCTTTAGGAGAGTTCTGCATCTTCCAGGATTGAAACGAAACCAATTATAGAACTGTATAGGTTGATTAACACTGGTCGGATAAAATTTAATTGAAGTGTCCTCCGGGCGATCCACACAGTGCTTGGCAAGCCTGGAGTTAGATTTTCTGGCTTCTAACAATCCGTAACGACTGACAAAGATCTACGAATGCCAGCCGGGACCAATGGCTTAACGTGCTGTCCGAGGCATGGAGGAGTCTCGGTATTTTAAAATGGCCACTCGGCTACAGACTGAACTTGGCAAGCACTACTTAACCTTGGAGATCGGCCCGTGCGGCTGTTATTGTTGAGACACGAGAAGATGTATTAGTCAATACCTAAGATTTAAAAAACAATCTTTAAATATTACAAAATTCAAAGTAATATTCAAAATGCGAAAGTGATTTTCTTTCGCTATCGTGCGTAAATCGTGGAAAGGATTAGATAAATGTTGGCACAGATTATATTATTATGTAGATACCCTAGAAATGGTTATACATAGACTAATTTAATGCAAATGACGCCGCGGGAAAAACTAGTATGTATATGGTAAAAAGTAAATAAATAGTGTAGTTATTTTAAAAAACTGTACTTAGAAAAAAATACAATTGCTCAAAGTGTATTCAAGTATACATTTTAATGTGACAATTTAACTTGTCCATATTTGTAACCTTTAAAAAACTACATATACCTAAAACTACGTATAACTACACCACAGATATAATATATTCCTATGAACTACACACATTGTGCGGCGAAATTGTCATGTCACCATAATGAGATCTCCACTTATAATAACTTGTGTGGGAGTGGCAAATTGTGATTTATTGACAAGAAAAGATGTGTGTCTAGAAATAGATGAACTATTTTTGGCAAAATATAAATAATTATGTTTACTGTCTGTGACCTAAGAGGTCAAATCTTTGAAGGTCTGCCCTCAAGGTCAGCAGCAAGGAGGAGGCGGACCGCGTGCGGGAGAGGGAAACCCCACGCTCCAGTCGCCGCAACAGAAGAAGACGCCCCGGGCGTCGGGAAACGCAGGGCGATTCCCGGCCACTGTGTCGTGCCGAGCCATCTGTGGCTCGTTGTCCGATAGCAACCAGGCCCGGGTCGACGGCGCGACGTGTTCCACGCGCGCCTCAAAGAGCTGTCAGCAAGGAAGACGGGCCACCATAGGGATTTGTTCGAAAGAGTCACCGCGGCCCTGGTACGCAAAGGGCACTAGAAGGATCACGGATGGGTTTTATTGTTAGTCAGTAAGATTCTGACATTCCATTCCGCTCCGCCCAGAGCGGGAGAAGTCATTTGATGATTTCCCATCCGGAAAAAAAGGGGACAAATCTTTGATAAATCTCTGTCTTCGATTATTATTTACGAGTTTAATTTATATACTTTACTAGCTACCTGTGGCTCCACTCGCGTGCCGTTTAGACTATAATCTATCTCTGTGCCAAATTTCATCTTAATCGCATTTATTATATCAGTAAGATTGAAGCCTTTGAATGTATTGAAAATTAAATTAGATCAGTTTCGATATTATTTTATTATAATTAACCACTCCAATATGGTAGTTACCTTTTTAATGTCGTATTAAACGAGATTTGAAAATTATAATTACTTATTTTGGATAAGGAACAAATCACTGGCAGAAAAGCCTGAAAAAAATAAAGACCAACAGTAGACCTTAGAATTGATAGTCCTCGGGGGCGATTGTAGGTAACGATAAAAGGGGGTTAAGGCGCTGCTTAGAAGATAATGATGAAGTAAAAAGTTTGACATAGACCTTTAACCCTATAGTTCCTTTTTTATACAGTGGCTTTAGTGCGGGCGTTAGCGTAAACGTCAACCTTTTTACTATATACAATTTGACATAAGTGAACGCTTACATTATTGCGAACGAGTAGGTACGTTAATAAACTCGCAATGAGCCCTCTGGGTCTGCTATTTTATAAATCTTGTCATTCCAACACGATGCCATTGTCATGTTGCTAAAAGTTCGTAATCTGCTAAATTCATAATGGACGATCATTGGTCTGTCAATGGTCTCGTATTACTTTTTGATAACAGAGCTATTAAAAGCAATAACTGCACAATGACGTTCTATTGGTCACTGATCAAGGGAACTGTCGACATTTAAGCAGATTACCGCATACGTCTGTCATTCATTTGTTATTATGTACGAGATTACCATTATTTGCCATTCCTTTCAATGTAGTGTCAGTGGTTGATCATTGGAAAGTCATAATAACGCTTTAATATTAGTAGATTATCAAACTTGTAAAAATCAACCATTATGAAATCAATGATAGACCATTCTGACATTATTGTAATAGCAGACTTGAGGCCCTGAACTGTTGTTTCGGTACAGGAGACTGACTCTAAAAAGAAAATTAATTATTTGGCTCATACATATTGGACACAATGTAGATACAAATAAAAGGGAACTTAATATTAAAACAATTTTTCCACGTTTTTTAATGACGTTGATGGCCTTTTTTTTCTATATGAAACAGTTGTAAACTAAATTATGTTGGATTACCAAAAAAGAAATCACACGTTCCTTTTTTCACGTAAACAAAATTACTTAAGATGAACGCATAAAACGGACTGTCCGTTTAACTAAAAACTAAAAAGTCTTCCCTATATTCCCTTCAGATTGTAGGAAACACTTTCAGAAGTGACGAACTTTGATAAGTTTTATTATTTTAATTTTATTAATTTGTTAAAGCAAAAAATAGGAGTCCATATTTTTATTTTACTCCATCTGACGAACCAAGTAGAATCCGATTTGTTGCCCCGGAAATATTCCTATTGCTCGGGTTTAAAAGTTAGCATTTAATTTCGTTCCTGACGAACTAGTTCCGATTATTTTATGAGCTTAATAAAACACTTTGGCAGCCCACTTTTCACTTCTTAGCCTTCATATAAATATTCATTAAACATTAAAGCATGAACGAATGGTGGCACTTTGATATGGCTCCGGTATATTTTGGGAATTATGTGTTACGGTCACGCAAACCTAACAGCATATTAAGTCATTTCCCTCCGTTTACTTTGGCTAAGTCCAAAATAAACGTTGTGTTTTATGAGGAACCTATTTGGAATACTAAAATGTTTGTTCTACATTTATGGGTTCGACCGTCATGTAAATAAACTTGTGTGACAGGACCAATAGTTAGTGGGTGTCAATTTTGAATTGACTACATAATGATGGGCGCATGTGTCGAACTTCAAAGTTAAGTTATGATTACCAAGGTTGGTCCGTAAATGGGTGGCCGGACCAACCTTGGTGCGGTACGCGAACCATTAAACGTCAAAAAAGGATGGAAATAGTCTTCAAGGCACATTTACTGCATTGTTTAATGATCGACAGGTATCATTCGATTTGAATTTCATGGAATTCTACAGCATTGGATGTTCAAGTTGGTTTATAGGAAGTTAAATATTAAGATCTATCGTGATAACATTGTATTTCTTACTAGCTGCTGCCCGCGACTTCGTCCCCGTGGAATCCCCGATTTTAAAACATTCTTTATCGCTGCTCCGCTCCTATTGGATTAAGCGTGATGATATATAGCCTTCCTCGATAAATGGTCTATTCAACCCAAAAATAATTTTTCAATTCGAACCAGTAGTTCCTGAGATTAGCGCATTCAAGCAAACAAACAAACAAACTCTTCAGCTTTATAATATTAGTATAGATTTGTTTAGTGAAAACTGACATAATAATCAATTGTCTGAAAAATATCAACTGTCCCATAAAAGTTTTCATAATGTGATTTGAGTTTTGGTCCCATAGTAGTTTTGCGTTTATTCAGTTCCATATACCGGTCTATTACCCATATACAGCGTGTAACAAAATGTTTACGCCACATCTCTTAAGGGTCATTGTACTTAACATTATGAACAACTTTTTTTATTGGACCAACACTGAAATCACGAAAAAAAATAACGATTTTTAGTACATTACTAAAAGTTATTCATAATGACGAGTAAAATGACCCCTTAAAAGGTATTGCGTTTATTCTGATACACATTGAATATTATTGAAATTTAACTTGTTGCTTTTCCGAATATAATTTTTTTGCATGGAAGAGATCGCAGAATATGTTAACGTTGCCCGACTTTATTTTTAGTTTAAAAATCCTTCATATCTACCTTATGTGTTACACACAGATTTACAAGAAAACATTTTAAAATAATACGAAATTCTTAATAAAATTTTAGAACCTCCCTATAAAAAATTTTCTTTTACAGTTATATCGCAAAGAAAAACAACATTCACAACATACCTGTCATCAGTAACTTCACTTCTAACATTTTCTAAGTGCAACTTAAAAGGAAAAATAAATTTCTTCTGTTTATTTCAATACTAGTTGCCGACCGCGGCTCCGCCCGCGTTATAGTCGATCATTGTCCAAAGGATACATAATGGGTGTCCTTCCAAAAAAAAACTTCCAGGACCACAAGTCTGCTATTTTTATAAATTTGTCATTCCAACACGATGCCATTGTCATTTTGCTAAAAGTTCGTAATCTGCTAAATTCATAATGGTCAATCAATGGTCTCGTAATACTTTTTGATAACCGAGCTATTAAAAGCAATAACTGCACAATGACGCTCTAATGGTAGGTCACTGATCAAAGGAATTGTCAAAATTTTAGCAGATTACTGCATACGTTTGTTATTAATTTGTCATTAAGTACAAGATTACCATTCTATGCCATTTCTTTCAATGGAGTGTCAGTGTTTGACCGTTGGAAAGTCATAATGACGCTTTAGTATTAGTAGATTACCAAACTTGTAAAAATCAACCATTATGAAATCAATTATAGACTATTCTGACACTATTGTAATAGCAGACTTGGGGCCCTGGTCATAGTCTAGGTACCTACTAGCGTGCCAAATCTCATCCTGATTCGTTTAGCTGATAAGATGTGAAGAGTTGACAAACAAACAAACAAGCAAACTTTCGCGTATTTTAATATTAGTTCGGATTTCTGTTTTTCATTGCATTTGTAAGCTGTAAGGCTAACTTTCTATGCTTGCGTGTAACCTACTTAAGTTATTAGGGTAACTAACGCTAGCTTGGTGATAATTACTGTAATATTGATCATGGTAGGCTTTTAGCGGTAATGTGTGAGTTATGTGGAAAAGGTCACAGGAAAAATATAGACGGAACTCGCCTTGGGAAGCTTTTAAAAATGAAAGAAAGACCGGATTTGTAAAACATATTATTAAATACTAGCAGCGCCCCGCGGTTTCACCCGCGTAGTTCCCGTTCCCGTGGGAACACGGGGATCAAATATAGCCTATGTTACTCAGGATGAATGTAGCTTTCTAATGGTGAAAAATTTTTTGACAAATGGCAAAAACGGAACTCTTATGATTTCGTCATGTCCGTCTGTCTGCATGTCACTGCCGTTTAACTCGAAGACTATTATTTAAGCTACATAAATAGCTATTCAATAGTGCTGTGATTATTATGGCAAAAATAATTTTAGGGGTGACATACTTCATACATGTAACTGAGGGATGAAAAAATAAATTCCAACAAACATAGTTATGTAGCGTAACATTGGATATCTTTTTCAAAATGAAATAGAGGTTTCTAAAAAAAGTTTTTTATTAATGGTTTTTGTCCTCTAACTTTTAAACTATGAGGTTGAAAATTCTAAAAAAAAATATGAGCAAATAGAACTTCACAGACACTTCCAACAAAATTTGTTTTGAACATTACAGCTTATATACTTTTAGAGACATGATATTTTCGGGATAACGCTCAAATTGGTTTGAACAACGCAGCTTGACGCAACTGTAACTTAAATATAAATAATAATAAATGCAAACCACAAGTCAGGTCATAAAAATATAAATATGTTTACAGTCAACATATCAAATAAACATTTTATAATTTTAACAGTGAACTACGGTATCCTTCACTATGCGTGGTCCGAAACGCATTTGGCCGGATTAGTTTATTGTGACCTTATTTTCTTAGACCGTCTCATACACTTGATTTTCGTCTAGTGTACGATTTTAACCAAACACTTATGAGTACTTACTTCCTTAAAATCAAAGCAACAAACATTGAAACTCATAACAATACTTGTTGGTGCGGCACTAAGCAGTCAGAGAATTCTAAAGGTCTCATAACCACAGTTATTTCCCCTAGTTAATGTTCCGACTTCCGCACGGTTATAAACGGTAAGCCTCCATTACAGTATACAGGTCTTTCCTGTAGCCTATTATGATTCACGAGGCTGTTGAAGTTAGGCTGTAATCCGGGCCTGGTTTGAATGCAATACGGTTTATGGTCTCATTAGTGGTTCAAGATGTTCCTTCCATTGTTTATTTTTACTCTGAAAACACAATTCCTTGAAAAATATTCAGATTTGACAGCAATTTGATGCCAAAATATTAATAACTAGCAGCGCCCCGCGGCTTCACCAACGTAGTTCCCGTTCCCATGGGAATACGGGGATAAAATATAGCTTGTTACTCAGGGTGAATGTAGCTTTCTAATGGGGAAAGAATTTTTGAAATCGGTTCAGTAGTTTTTGAGTTTATTCGTTACACACAAAAATAAAAATCTTTTCTCTTTATAATATTAGTATAGATATAGATATACATAAATTCGTCTCAACGTTTTTATCCCACTGAACACCTAAACGGCTCGGCAAATTTTGATGAAAGTCTTAGTTAGAAGCCGAGGTCTCCATAGTTTTTTTTTTTTATCTGGATGGTAAATCATCGAATGACTTCTCCTGCTCTGGGCGGAGTGGAAGGGAGTGTTAAACTCATACTGACTAAAATCCACCCGTGATCCTCCTAGTGCCTTTTGCGTTCCAGGGCCGCGGTGACACTTTTGAACAAATTTCGCAACTCTAGCAGGCACTGACCCTATGGGGCCCCGTCTTCTTTGCTGAGGTACGCGTGGAATACGACACGCCGTCGACCCGGGCCTGATTGTTATCGGACGCCGGTGACGGTGACCGGGACTTGCCCTGCGTTTCCCGACGTTCTTCTGTTGCGGCAGCAGGAGCGTGAGGATTTCCTCTCCCGCGCGCGTTTGCCTACTCCTTCGCTAACATTCCTGCTTCGCAGAAGCAGGTGACCGCTTCCCATGTCTCCTCGCTCCGGACCCTAGATTGAACCGGGGCCAGAAGCGAGAGGTCACCGCTACCGGAGGATTCCATAGCTAAGAGACACTTAAAATGCGCCTTTCTATTAGCGAATGCGACTGTCGAAATGCGAAAATAAAAGGGATTGATCACGTGATATTTCTACAACGTTTGTCAGCTCCATTCATTTTTGGCGTTTTGACAATACCTTTGGCATGCTACCGCTGACAGAATGTCACGTCTAGTAGGTCCTACTTAAGATTGGGTCGGTTATCCCTACTGACAGATTACTTCATGTACTAATATTAACAGATTTTTGTTTTTTTTTTTTTCTTGTCTAGTTGAGAGCTACACGGGCAGTTCCCTGCCTCTGTGGCGCGTGGATCGTCGGCAGATGGGCGCGTTCCTGTGCATCGCGGCCAACGACGTGCCGCCCGCCGTCAGCAAGAGAATCATACTTAACGTTAACTGTGAGTACAATATTTTATTACTTTTTTTTTGTTTTTAGAACAGTGGTAAGAATGAGAATGATGCCAGTCTCTTTATAGTGGAACATAAATAAAAAGCGAGGGACGCACAATTCACTTTTTTCAAGCAGTTGGTTTCACTACCGTCGCAATTTAAATGTTTGAGGAAAACATTTTGAGATATAAATGATAGCAAATCTTTCGGGATTGCATATTTGTTTATACTCTTTACAGTACAGTACCCCTAAAAAGTGAAAAATAATTGTTTTTTTACAAAAAAAATACAACCGACTTCTACATACAAAAAAGTACAAAATAACTTAAATTTTGGAACTCGGTGTTTGTGGTTGTTTTTTTTTTTTCGTTTTTTGAACACCGATTTCCGAAATTCTTACTAACTAAAAGCCATCCGTTTTCCTCCTAATGCCCTTTGCTTTCCAGTACCTCGGTAACTCTTTCGAATGAATTCCACAATTCTAGCAGGCACTGACCCTAGCGAGCTCCGCATTATAAGCTGTCATCTCTTTGAGACGCGCTTGGACCACAACGCCTCGTCGACCCGTGCTTGGTTGCTATCAGACGGTGAGCCACCAAATGCTCGCCGCCCACAGGCCCGCGCATACGGTTGCCCTGCGACTCCCGACACCCGGAGCGTCTTCTTCCGTTGCCTCTCCCTCACGCAGTCCGCCTCCTACTTTGCTAGCATCATTGCTTCGCAGAAGGACATAACTGCCTTCCATGTACCTTTGCTCCGGACTATGGATTCAACCAGGGCCGGAAGCGAGAGGTCGCCGCGGATCTCTTCGACGAGGACACGGCGTTGCTCCACCCAAGCAAGGCAGACCTCCACCGTATGCCCCACCGTATCCTCCAGGATAATAATAATTTCAAAACTCACCAAATCCCGGGAATATCCACTCACCATCGCAACCCGTCAGATTCCAAACATAGCAACACTACGTTTTCCCCGAATTTGTTATAGAAAACAGCTTCTGACGATCAGATGTAACTTTGACGTTGATAAGCCGATTGGATTTTCAGTAGTCATGAATTTTGCATACGTGTGCAGCATTCAAATTGATAATTCTGATGCTAAATATGGCTGAGCTTATAAATTAGTAAAATACGTGTATGTGAATAAATATATAAGTCTGCGGGACAGACCTTTGCCCAGCAGTGAAATTACATTATTTTATAAATCCATACACTTGTGTGTACAGGTAGCAACTCAAGATGATTAAGGCAGGCACAAGTAGTCAAGAGCGTAGGCATTATGAGAGATATAAAAACAAAATAAAAAAAATGTCGCTTGTAAATCGAATTGTCGATCGTAGTTAATTTCGTTTTACATAGTTTGATATGACTCTTATTTTGATACCTTTAATTCATTAAAATTCCATAAGACGGAAAGGGCTACCCATTAGACCTTCAGTAAAAACCCTTATAAAATTCCACGTACCCATTATAGACCTAGCCTTTAACCAAACAACGAAAACTATCAACAACCCCCCTCCTCCCCTTAAATCAATATAAAATGCCCCCATTCGTTTGTTTGTCACTTTGAATAATATAATCCGTTCAGGGTTGCCTTTTTTTTTTTTTTTTTTTTTTTTTTTTTCTGGATGGGAAATCATCAAATGACCCCTCCCGCCCTGGGTGGAGCGGTAGGGAGTGTCAGACTTTTACTGACTAAAACCCACCCGTGATCCTTCTTGTGCCCTATGCGTTCCAGGGCCGCGGTAACTCTTTCGAACAAATTCCGCAACCCTAGCAGGCACCGACCCTATGGGGCCCCATCCTCGGTGCTGACGGCTCCTTGTGACGCGCGTGGAACACAACGCGTCGTCGACTCAACCTGGTATCGGACGGCGAGCCACCCACGCTCACCGTCCCCAGGCATCAGCCACTGCGCGATAGCACAGCGGCCGACTTGTCTCTGGAGGGGGCCGAAATGGGACCATTACTGGCACTCCATCTCAGCACCCTCCCGAGTGTTGGGAGCCGCAGCACCCGCAGCAGAAGCGGCAGTGGCGGCGACAGAAGCCGCGGCGGCGGCAGAGGCGGCGGTGGCGGCGGACCTCTTGCCCCTGGTCGGGGCGGATGGCGCGCAGGCCCTTCCCCCAGCCCAGTGCTCGGCCGGCTTGCCAGCAGCCGCACATGCACTGCAGTGCGGCGTGGCCTCGCACGAGCCGGCCTTATGACCGGGCTGACCACAGCGGAAACAGAGTCCGCTGCGGTCGACCTCCGAGGGGCACATAGCCCCCGTGTGGTTACCCACATGGCAGCGGTAGCACCTCAGAGGTCTGGGTTCCAGCAGTTTTACCCGCGCAGACACCCATCCCACCAAGAGCCTTCGGCCCTCCGACACAGTTCTGGCCGCCGTCACGGGGCAGCTCACCACAAGGGTTTGCATGCCCGTGTTGTCAGGCCGGAGGGTGCCCGCCTTGACAAGCTCGGCAGAGCACCCCCCAGTCCTGGCGACGGCGGCCACAACTTCCTCCTCCGTCACGGAGTCATCCAGGCCCACAATGCGCATGTCGATGCGCTTAGTCGGCCTGGACACCCGGACCTCGTCCGCGGGTAGGACCGCCCTCAGCCTTTCGGCCAGGGCGTCCGCGAACGGGCCACTCTCCGCTCCGGCGAGCTCGAGCTTGCGGGCACCGGTTAAGGTCCTCCTGACCCCGATGCCCCCGCTGATGCCCAGCTCTTGGAGGCTCACCGCCTCCTTCGCCCGCTTCAGTACGGCGAGATACGTCACGCCCCTCTGTTCCGCTTCCGGCTGCAGTGTGAGCACTACAGCCGCGGATTTTGGGGCGCGAAGCCTCGCCGCAATGGCGTTGGCTTTCCGCCGCTGCCTCCTCGCCTTGTTTTTGGCCGCTTTCGCGGCCCGCCGTTTCTGGCCAGCAACCTGCCACTCGGCCTCGGCCGCAGGAGGGTCCGAGGGTGGGGGTGGGGGCGGCTGCGGCACCACTGGCGCCGCAGCCTTAGCCGCTCCTCCAGCCTTCCTCCTCCCCCTCTTCGCCGGGGCCGCCTTGGTCTTCGCCGGCGTCGCAGTCGCCGGCGTCACAGGCGCTGGCGCGGCTGCTCCCTTGGCCTTCGCCGCCTGGCCGGACGTTGCAGGGCCGGCAGCCGCCGCGGCTGCGTAAGAGGCCGCCTTCTGCTGGCCCGGGGCCTTCTGTGTCGCCGCTGTTGGGGGGCGCCGGACCATGTCCTCCAGGGTGGAGAACTGCTTCCGGAAGGGAGCCAGCTCCTGCCGCACCAGGTTCCGCACCTGGCTCAGCACTAGGCTCCCCTCCAGAGGCGCCGGACTCAGCCCCCCTTGCGGCTCCTGAGAGGCCGCTCTGGCCATCCCCGCCAGGTCCCTCCGGAGCGACTCATTCTCCCGAACGAGTCGCTCCGTAAGAACCGCGAGGCGGGCGACCTCCGCTCGCAACTCAGACGCCTCTTTGGCCTCCGTTGCCCCGCCGACGTTGGCCGCCGCTGCCGCCAGGATGGAGGCTTTGGCCGCGCTGATGGCCTCCCGCTTCGAGGACTGTTTCCTCTTGAAGGCCACAGCGCGAATCGCGGCCTCCACCACCTCCTCAAGTTTGGCCCTCTGCTCCTCAATAATTGGAGGCACCTCTCCCGGGGGCTCCGAGTCGTCCGAGTCGAGAAGAGGCGGGAGAGTAGAGGGAGCCCTGCGACCGCTCCCTCCAGGGCGACGCCCCTCCTCCACCAACCTCCCGGCCCGACGCTCCTCCCGGGTAGAGGGAGCCAGCCCCCTCCCTGCCTCACAGCCCCTGCCCCGCCTAGCGGTGGGGATCTTGCGGGCGGAGGCAAGCTCGCCTTCGGAGGTCGACTCCCCGTCGTCCTCCCGCCTGGGCCGCTTGCGGAAGAACTTGGCGTTCTCCGCAGCAGCCCCCCCTCTTTCCTCTCCAGAGCCCGCCGAGCTGACCGTTACCAGGTCAGGTGCAGAACCAGAATCCGATTCTGCACCTCCCCGGCACTCAGGCGAACCCTCCTCAACACAATCGAACGCCATCAGCTCCTTGTAAGAAGCGGATCCGGATGACGTCGATTCGGAGCCTCCTCGGCTCTTGTTGCCACTGGCAAGCGGAAGGCGTTTGGTGCCCACCCCAGAGTACGGAGGGCAGCCCGCCGAAGCGGGGTGGGATTCCCCGACCGCTGAGCAGTCGGGACCCACCTGGGGACTCATTTTACATTCGCCTTTTTTCATTTTGTTCCTTTTAAGGGTGCGGTCCCTATTCGCTCCGCCCCTTCTCAGGGCCCTCTCTCCTAACTTCACCTCTCCACCTGCTCGCTGCTCTCGCAGTCACGTCTGATGATCAGACGCGTACCAGAGAGCAGCGAGCAAGCATGTGTGTGTCTCTCTTGGTCTGATCCCTCACTTGCGACCTTCCGGCATGAGTGGCTCTACCGGGAAAGCTCGTAAGATCATTGGGACGCTCAAGCCCCACCACGACGACAACGTGGAGACACATTCGGTGGGGGTTCAGGGTTGCCTCCGTCACGAATTTGGATGGCATCCAAAATGATACAGTCCTCTATGTTGCAGTAACCAGGAAACGTGACTTAGTAGCGAGCGGGTACTACTGAATAGATGCAAGATTTATCTTTCTATTTTGAGATCTTTTGTTTTTACTACCAATAGTTTTTGGTTAAAAGACACGGCTGCATCCACACGTTTCCAGCTACCATGCTCGACCACTGAGTTTTTGTTATTACAATTTCTACCTACTTTTATAGATAGTGGAAGTAATTGTGTTGCGCTGACCCCGTGAAGTAACATGAGAAAAGGGCATCACGATGACAATTAATTTCTGCAAACAGTTTAAACTAACATGGTGTAAAGAATCAACAATTTATCAAATAATTACAGTTCCGATAAATGAAAACAAAACATATTAGAATTAAAATTAAACAAAGATATATAAATAATAGTTGTGTGAGCTAATTAATAAATCTGATTGAATTTTTGATAACATTCGACCATGTTGGCAGGGTCTATAGAAAACAGGCTGAACACTTGCCCAGAACCCAGCATGTGCACCTAGCAATAATTTTTTCTTGCCAACATCTTGATAACTTGCATCCGAGCCGCGCTACATAATAACGACGAGTCCCTACATATATAGTTCCGAAATTTGTTCGAAAGAGTCACCGCGGTTCTGGAACGCCAAAAGTACTAGGAGGAACACGGGTGGGTTTTAGTCAGTAAGAGTCTGACACTCCCTTCCACTCCGGCACAGTAGAAATATGGAACAGTACAGAAACTACGAACAAACGGTCGAAACGGCACACTCACACAGACGCGCACATCTACGAGGCCCCTAAGGGACTTTCGCGGTGCGCTCAGTGGCGGGTGCCGTGTTCATAGATAATACCTACGCTATTATAATGGCTATAGGTGGACCGCTCAGGTTTTCGTTTTGCAAAAACTGTGTACCCAAGCACAGATTTTTAATACTAGTATTAATTAAATCCTTATACCGAAGACTAATTTTAATTTATATTGTATTATAATTTATATAACATATGGAATAAATATTATAGAATATAGTCGTTTTAATGTTTGTTCGGGCATAACTCCGTCACTTGCCAACCGATTTGAAAAAATCTTTTTTTGTTGGAAAGGGTATAACTTCCCAAATGGTCCCATGACAATTTTATCGAAATCGAACAAGCGGGTTTTTGTTAATTTCAATAAATGATAGCAAATCTGTCGGGATAGCTGAAATCGCATGTTTGTTTATTGTTTACACCAATTTATACCACGTACGCTGTGATGGGTATGTTTAGCTGGGAGTGAACCACTAAAATAACTTTAATTTCGGAACTCGGGGTTTTTTATTACTTTTTTGTTTTAAAAAATACAACCGACTTCTAAACAAAAAAAAAACCAAAAAGTAGGTACAAAATAACTTTTATTTCGGAAGTCGGTGTGTTCAAAACAAATCAAAAACACCGAGTTCCGAAATTAAAGTTATTTTGTACTTTTTGTTTTTTTTTGTTTAGAAGTCGGTTGTATTTTTTGTAAAAAGTTTTTTTATTCAACATACAGAAGTCCTTCATCAAAATTTTAGGGCAGATATTAGGTATAATTGAAATGGAATAAAATGGCATAGAAATGATAAACAATATTCAGTTTGTATTTTTTTTTTACAATGGCATTATTTACATTTTGACCAAAGAAGAAAGTCGCATGGAATAACATGCACTAACGCATTTTCGCGTGACTATTTCTCCCAGTTAACTCCTACCGCAAGTCGTGTTAAAGAACTTCGTTCCAATAAAACACTTATTGCAAACATTAAAAGTGACAACCCTAGCTCTCTACCGGAGCGTAGGTAATTATTTCAACAAATGGGCTTAGTTTCCATACTGTTCCATATTTTTACTGTGACTCCGGCCAGAGCGGGAGAAGATATTTGATGATTTCCCACCCAGAAAAAAGAAGTCCCTACATATATGTCGAGTTCTGAGTACCGAAGTGTTAAGAGTCAATTCAACACCACAAGAAAGTATTGACAATCTTAAAATCAAATTGTAAAAACTTTTGACAGCATAAGATTAGCAGTCAACAAAGGCTTAGTAAAGTTGAAATAAAATTTAAAACAAGTATAAAACTAGAGATTCAATCTTATTCTATGAATTTTAATGAAAAGACAGGGCCTGAAAATTATCTTTTTGTTGCAGACGTTAAAAAAAGTTTCAGCGTTCTGTTGAAACCTTTATAGAAAAAGTCGAAAGAGCCTGGGGTGAATCTTCTTTACAATCAAAAATTGTACTGGAGAAATTGTAGACACTTAAAGGCTAAAATCACAAAGAAACCGGTTCTCTGTCATCTGTTTAAATTCCCAGGCAGTCGCTCGGCGAAAGGTATCGACTTCGGTTCGGTTTGGCGTCAACTTCACAAAAGTGGTCGGCCGCTGGACGTTGTGACGAGTGGACGTGTGTCAGTTATCGGTTAAAAATTGTGTCACTAAAATCTGTGATTGGCTGCGTTAAGCGTTTTGCGATTCCTTGTCACTCTTTAAGTGTTTGAACCTAAACCTCACGCCCACTGGGTGGTCCCTGAAAGAGATAAGTAAATTTTTGGCATTGCCGTCTCGTTCGTCGTCGTCGTCGTTCTGAACCCGTGACCTCTCAAGGTGGGAGGTCCGATCCGTGCACCTAACCACTGCGCCATCGAGCAAGTAGCAGCGCTGACGAAATACCGGTGTGCTACGTGAAGCTGACGTCATCTGGGCTTTCTACGGCGGCGACGACGGGCTCCGGTGCAGTGCTGCGTGTGTACGAGTACGACACCGAAGTATTTCACCAAGCAAGAAACGTTGTTTGCGGCAAGTGTTTTATGTAATACTTAGTGTAACAGTTCAACAGATTTTGCAAGTAGCTACATAGTACACCACTGTGAACACTTTTGGCGATATGGCAGGCGTTCAGCGCACTCCACCTTCAAAAGTGCAAAGTCAGTGCCAGACTCGATCTGAACCTGACATAAGTGCGGCAATAGATATGAGTGAATATGTAACAAATAGAGGCAAACGAGCAAGAAAAGAAAATTCTCAAGAATTTGAACCTGCTTTAAATAAACAGGAACTAACTGATCTGCTCAGCTTGTGGAGAAATGATCAGGACACTCGTGTTACTAATATGCTGGAGTCGCAAACAACTTTGATACAAAAATTAATGAAGGACGTAATCGAGATTAAGGCACAAAATGCCGACATCCAAAAATCTAACACTGAGATTCGTAAGACAAATGCCGAAATTGAAAGGTCAATGCAACATTTCAACCAAAAATTTGAAGAAATGAAAAAAGAAGTGGAAGACTTAAAGAAGGAGAGGAAAGAACAGAGAAGCTACATAGAAACACTTGAGAATAAAATAAGAGATCTGCAGTATAAGACACGCTCATCATGTGTCGAAATAAGGAATATTCCTCAATTAGAAAATGAAACTACAGTTACATTATCAAATACCATCTGCAGTATCGGCCAGCTTGTTGGAACACCCATATCTCAATCCGAAATCCGTGATGTGTATCGTCAGCCCGGAAAACCTAGCCAAACATTACGTCCTGTCGTGGCAGAGTTCGCAACGGTAAATATCAAACAAAATCTACTGATAGCTATCCGATCATATAACAAAACTAAAACTACAAAAGAAGATAAACTTAACACGGAATTGATTGGTGTCCCTGGCAAACGCCAGGCCGTCTATGTCGAGGAGCGACTGTCTGCCAGTTCGAGGAAGCTGTTCTACTTGACGCGGCAATTTGCAAAGAATAACCAATATAGCTTCTGCTGGATCAGTAATGGAAATATTTTCCTCCGCAAACAAGTAGGTGACAAGCAAATCCTGATCCACTCAGAAAAATGTCTCCAAGACCTCAATACCAATATACCTAATCTGAATATCTGACTAGGAAAATGCATGATATTTATTTCATATACACCAAAATGTTCTTCGAAATTTTTTATATTACTTTTCTACTTAATTACACACACATACGTATACCTATTATCAAAACACAACACACACCAAAACACTGTCCAAAATAACACTTCAAATACTCACATAATTATTGACACATACAAATGCAACCACTTAAAGGCTCCAATCCCATTATTAAATTTTAATTTAAAACCCAACGTAACTCCGGTCCACCCACCCCCTGTACTCTTACCGGTTTATGGAAATAATAATAATAATAATGTATTTATTGTTTCACAAACTAGATGATATACATTATACATGCTTAGTACAAATTTATGTGCAAGAATGAACAGATATTGTACTGCTGGTACTTAAAATAGGAAACCCTGAGCTATAAGTACCAGCTGCCCTTAAGTGACACAGTGAGACCAGTACATAATATTACATGCAGACATGTTAGTTGAAGTTGCCGAGACAACAATAATACATTCAATTAAATAAATGGAAAACAACATTTCTAAAGTAGAATCGCTTGAAGTAGTAAACTATGCTTGTGTTAGTGGGAGAGTGATTATTTGTGTATGTGAGTGTTGCGTACGAATATGTGTATAGGTGTGTGTGTGTGTGTGTGTGTGTGTGTGTGTGTGTGTGTGTGTGTGTGTGTGAATATGTGTTTTTACATTAATTATTTAACTGGATGAAGAAGATTCTCCGTCTCATCATAGCTAAGTTTTAGAAGCCAATCAGTCACAGTTCTTTTACAGTCATGTTTATTTTTAGGATTAATATTTAATAATTTGTTTGCCTTGGCATACAAAAATCGTCCAAGGAAACAGAAAAATCTCTGACTGAAGTCCTGAGAGTGACACCCGAGTGAGGAAGTTTAAGCCTACGAGTAGACTGATTTTGGGAGTTTATAGGAACATGGTCGCCATTTGCGTTTAATCTATGTTGCATTAGGATAATTTGAAGAATAAAGAGTTGACGCACCGTTAATACTTCACAGTAGTCATAGAGTTCCTTGGTAGGGTAACGGAAAGGTTTGAAGGTGCATACTTTTAATATTGCTCTCTGCGCGCGCTCAAGAACTAATAAATTAGTTTTACAGGCACCACCCCATGAGGATATACAATAACTAATCAAAGATTGGCACAGGGCATAGTAAACAATCTTTATAATCTTAGGGTCCGCGATGTGTCTAAGATGTTTAAAAATATAGATTAGTTTCCGTATACGCCCTGTCATCAGTTTAATATGCGGTACAAAACTTAATCTTTGGTCTAGGATCACACCGAGATATTTGATTGTAGGAGCATTTTCAAGTTTTGGGCAGTTGCATATAACTGAAGTATTTGTTGTGTGATTATGAGCGGTGATGTTAAATTTACTTGTGTCGAACTTTACTGGTTTTTTAATGTTGAATACGAGGTACTTGGTTTTATCTACATTAAGTGACAAGGTATTAGCAGCTAAACATTTAGAAATGATATTAAAACCCACTTGTGCTGCGCCAAAAACTTTGTCCCAAGTGTCCCCTGTAAAAATAATTGCTGTATCATCTGCGAAAGCCAAAAGTCTGCCGTTTGGGATGTCTAATTTGCAAATGTCATTAAGGTATACTAAGAAGAGTGTAGGTCCAAGGATGCTACCCTGCGGAACGCCGTACTTTATAGGAAGATCTTTACTTACATGCTCGCCAATTTTTACACACTGTGTTCGATCAGTCAGATAACTTTGAAACAGCTTCAGCTGCTTATCTCTAATACCAATCCTCTCTAACTTAAGGATGAGTCTGGGGATTGAGATCGTGTCAAAAGCCTTAGCCAAGTCTAGGAATATTGCCAAGCATTTGTTACCTCTGTCCAAGGCTTTAACAATATAATCAGAGAGATCATGAACTGCGTCATTTGTAGATATATTTTTCCTAAAACCATATTGGTTTTTTGAAAGAATATTGTGAGCTTCAAGGTATTTGTTTAGGCGATTGTTCATGATTCTCTCCAAGATCTTTGACAGGGAAGGTAAGACGGATATGGGCCTATAGTTACCGACACGATCCGCATCCCCAGACTTATATATGGGATGAATCAGAGCCTTCTTAAGCAAGTCTGGAAAGACTCCACTAGTAATACACAAATTGATTATGTATGTTAATGGAGGTACTAAAATGTTCTTATATTGTTTTAGTAGGCTAGATGAAATACCGTCAATACCAACCGCACAGTCGGACCGCAAGGATAAAACCATTTGCTCAACTTCTTGCTCATCAGTTTCAAGAAGTACAAAAGAACCCGTTGAAGATGCTGTTTGTGGATCAGTGCGAGAACTGAGGTTATAAGAAGTTGAGCTTGCAATCCTGTCTGCTAATTCTTTTCCGACATTGGCAAAGTATGAATTAACTTCATTAATAGACTCGTCAACAGATTCTTTAATTTTTAGTAATGCACTAACAGATGTTTTAGTTTTTGTAGTATGAGTAACTTCCTTTATAACTTTCCACATTTTTATGGGATTAGACCTGGCTTTGTCTAGTTCGTCTTTCTCATATTGTCTCTTAAGAGTTTTTAGAATAGAATTGCAGTAATTGCGGTATCTTTTATATGTGGTCCTGATGATTTCATTATTGCGGTCATTTTTCATTTTTACATACATCCGGTCCCTATTTCTCATGCATCTTAGTATGCCTGGAGTGATCCATGGTTTAATAATTCTCAAGCGATGAGGCACAGCAACACACTTGGAACTCATTTTTAAGGCTCTGGTTAACGAATTTACGAAGTATTCCAGCGCAACATTTGCATTTGTACATTCATAAATATAAGTATAGTCGCTATTTTTGAGCTGGGTTCCTAATTTATTATAATCAATTTTGGTTTTCGTGATTACAGGGCTGTCAACTTTAACTTTGTCAAGTGAAAGCAATACAGCATTGTGGTCAGTAACCACAGAATCAATAACTATAGTTGTAGCTTTATGTTTAGTTTCAAGGGAAGTTTTGCCGTGAGTAACCAGAGTGTGTGCCGGTAGAAGACCATGACTAGCGGCCAATGTCAGGTAATCCAGAGTTTTAGCATCCATATTACCATCTGCAATATCTATATTTATGTCGCCAATTATAATTATATTACTGAAAGAGGAATATGTGGTTAGTACTTGATCCATGGAGGACAGAAAGTTATATATTTCTTTAAATGACGGTGGCCTGTATATTGCAAGGATACACGTGTCTTGTCCTATTCTTATTACAATGCAGTTTGCGTCTGTAAAATTTGGTTCGATTATTGTTATATTAGTGATACTACTACGAATATAAACTACAACTCCATCATTTTTGTTCAGCCGTTTTGTTGTAAAATATGAATTGTATCCGTTCAATGAAGGTATATTTGGGTTGCATGATAGCCAGCACTCTGTGAGAATAAGTATATCCTCTGAGATAGATATTCTGGACAATAATGTTAAAAGGTTAGGTATATTTGCCGAAATGCTCCGTATGTTTTGAGTTAGAATCTTTAGAGATCCTGGGGGGACTATACTTTTGCAATCTTCCGGCTCGCATCTATGACAATCCGAAATTCTAAGGTCATCTATATTACTTAAATGATTGTCTAGCCTATCGAATTTTGTGATATATGGAATAATTGATCGTTATGGTAGCCAGTTTTTTTAATTTTAAATATAGATTTTGCTTCTAGGACTTTCTTGTGCATGATAATATAAGAGTCGGAGTTAGTTTTAAAATGAATATTACGTAGGCAGTAGTGTTGTTGTGGTGGATTGGAGTTATGAATGATGTGTGCGTGTGTAGGTGATAGTAAGAAGTAAAAAGTTATGTGATTTGTGCAATGTATGATTACGTGTGAATTGCGCGAGTTTACTAATAGTGATATAGATAGTACAGCATAAATAGGTTTTAAAAAGTTTACATAGAGAGGAATGTTTGGTCTTAATACCATAAGACTACAAGGAATTACACAAAATAGTCATATTTGTATAGTAAGTTTAGTGAGATCTGACTCATTTTCAATCCGGTGAGGTAGATCTCCTTCAGTTTTACGTAGGTATACTAAACTTCTTGAAGTCCAGCAATAGGAGTAGTGGTTCTCTCGAGCAAATTGTCTGGCCAGATAGTAAATCTTCTGGGTCTTGGTTGTTAAGGCCTCTGATATATATACAGGCTTCGAAGGTCCAGCGATTTTGAGATGTACAGTATTTAATTTATCCTCGCGTGTTTTCGCTTTATTCAGATTCCTGACTCCTTGCAATATTTTATCCCTTTTTAGGACACTATTTAACTCGACCATGATTGGTTTAATGTTCTCCTTATTTGTCATGATTCTGTATGCATCTTTGATATCGGAATCTTGTAACTCAACCTCCACGGCTTTAGCCAAGGACATCACTATCCTGCTGACATCTTCCTTCGTTTCTGTCTTTGTATTACCATGCAGGACGGCAGGAACGTTGCGTATTTCTAGTCCTGTGGACTTGGCTTTGCGTTCCATAAGCTCTATTTTCTCTTCCAATTTTAGAATGATCTTTTTGTCCTTTGCCCTGTCCTCTTCTAGGTTTGCAAGCGATTTGAGAACGGAGTCGTACTTGTCGGACATGAATTGCAAACTTGCTTTGAGTTCGGCGTTTTGTTGCTTAAGTTCAGCAAAATGTTGCTCAACTGTCGCGGACAATGATGTGAATAAGTTCGTCATTTCAGCCTTAAGTTGCCTATGATCATCGTCTAATTCGCGTCTGCGCTTAAGTCGCACGGCAACATTACTTCTACCACTCCGCTCAGAGGGTGTATCTGAATCATACGTTTGTTGTGCCGCTCCGGGTGTTAGGGCGTGCGGGGGGGGCGGGGAGTGGCGCATCATTACGTTCAGTTGTTCAATACAATACAGATAACAGGCGATCGATGAACTCGTAGGAAGCAAGACGAACCAACCCAGCTCCAATCTAACTTAATAATTTTGCTTAGTAGTTTAACAGAAATCTTTCTATTTGTCCTTAGAAAAATTCAGTACTCAAAAAACCACAATAAATAAACTTCCAAAAAGAGTTTCAGTGGGCCGGGATTTGAACTGGCTCCTCAAGACACTGATATCGCAGCAGTCAGCCCCGAGACCAACCGTCACATGAAAGCATCGATGAATTAGGCCAACTAATGCCCAAAACTATTGCTTAGTAAATTGACCTTGCTTTCACTTCTGAAGGACGGACACACGGATCGCAAAGTCACTGCACCAAGTTTACTATTTTTAATCACAGTTTTAAAATGTTTTTGCACACTTATGGCTTATTATTGTTAATTTGATTATTATTCCGCACAGTTTTGTTTACTACTCAGCCTTTAACAATGGTCGACATGAATTTGTTTTAGGGAGATGTTTACAATCACTTTTTGTAATAAAATGTACAGAGCGTATAAAAACACGTCAACTCGCGGCGGCGCGGAGCGGGCAATCAAAATTATCTCAACAATCAAATTATCTTAACTGTCCTTTTTCCTTCTATAAATGGCTAATTTAATTAACGTTAATAACGATCTTGACCAAATAACCCTGGGAAAATCCTTTATTTGTGACCCAGAAGTATGTTTGAATTATATAGATATATCTAAAAATAATATAAATCTATTGCATATAAACATCCGTAGTGTAAACAAAAATTTTCCGCACCTCCAAGTACTGCTGAAATTGCTAAATGTAGATATTATCGATATTATTGTCCTAACCGAGTGTTGGCTCAGTAAAGTCACCAATATACCATTATTAGACGGTTTTGAGTCACACTACACGAATACAAACTGCAATAAAAATGATGGAATCATTATTTATACAAAAACAAGTTTGCAAAGTACAATATGGGAGCCAAATTTTACGGGTGGAAATTGTCTCGTGTGTCACTTGGACCAAAGGTTATCTGTGGTAGCGATCTATCGGTCGCCCTCGTTGAACTCGAGGGAGAATTTCGACAACTTTTTAACAAGTCTGACTAATGTTTACAATGGTATTAAATCTAAATGCCCTAATATCGCTCTTGTAGGTGACCTAAACATTGACATAAAACAAAATAATATGAATGAACGAGCCTTTGACTATCTCGCACTAAATGCATCTCATGGTCTTATGCCAACACACTTATTCCCCACCCGAGATGAAAACTGTTTGGATCATATATTTTTAAAATCAAATCTAATAACTACTACACTAGTTTTAGAGGCACACTTAACGGTCCACAAACCACTTCTGTTAAGTATGAAAAACGCAAATCCTTCACATAAATTATACCTACCTATAAACACCTTAAATCATAAAGCTATTGTGGAGGATTTAGAAAAGTTAGATTTCACAGTAATTTATGAACTCGAAAATATAAATGCAGCAGTGAACAAACTCATAAGTATAATAAAATCAGTAATATCTAATCATTCAATACAAGTTAAAATCCCTAGCAAAAAGAGAATCATTAAACCCTGGATTACTCCAGGTCTTTTAAAATGCATAAAAAATAGGGATAAAATGCACACAAAATCTAAAAAATCACCAGATAATATTATTTTGAAAACCACTTATTCACGTTATCGCAATTTTTGCAATAACCTACTAAAAAATCTAAAAAAGTCTTATGAAGCCAGTCAACTTGAAAAAGCCAAAAATAATCCCAAGGCCCTATGGAAATCAATTAAACAAATAACTAATATCCATAAAACAAAACTTAGCCCAATGGAGTTACTCACAATACGAGACAGCCCACAATCTGCTATTAATGAGGTAGGCCGATTTTTTGCCAACACTGGCAAAAATTTGGCTACGAAAATAACGAATGATACTGCGTCATCACCGGCCGTTAGCCATTGCCCACCTTCACCTATAGACACCAGAAACTCACCTGTAAACTCTCTTACCATCCTGGAAGTAGATGAAGCTGAGGTTGAGTCCCTAATCCTACAGCTACGCTCGGACTGTGCAGTCGGCTGGGACGGCATATCTTCGCTAGTATTGAAAAATTGTCAACATGTATTGGTCCCTCCAATTACATACCTTTTTAATCGTTGCCTACAGGAGGGTGTTTTTCCGGAAGCTTTTAAAAAAGCTGTGGTACATCCAATACACAAAGGGGGGAGCAGAGACTGTGTTAATAACTACAGACCGATATCCGTCTTACCTGCACTCTCTAAAGTTCTTGAAAAAATTCTAAATAACTCCTTACGAAAATTTCTTGATAAACACCAGCTCATTGCAAACAACCAATACGGTTTTCGACAAAGTTTATCTACAGAAGATGCGGTCCTGGATTTCACGCAACAAGTTGCATCAAATCTAGATAGGAAAACGAAATGCCTAGGTATATTCCTAGACCTTTCGAAGGCTTTTGACACAGTCTCTGTTCCCAAACTCATCACGAAGCTGGAAAATATCGGTGTGCGGGGAATGCCTCTAGAAATCTTTAAAGATTACCTACAAAATCGTAAGCAATGTATTAAAATTGATACTTACTCAAGCGATGAGTTTCTCGTGTCCTATGGTGTCCCCCAGGGGGGGATCCTATCCCCGACCCTTTTTCAGATCTACGTGAATGACCTCTGTAGACTGAGTCTTCAAAGCGGTAGAATTTATGCTTACGCAGACGACACCGCGATTCTTATAGACGGAATCACGTGGGATATTGTGAAAACAAATGCGGAGATGGCTATGGCTAAGGTTATGACGTGGTTGAATTCGAACCTTCTAACATTAAACCTACAGAAAACGACATATGTTCCTTTTGCTATACGGCGTAACGCTAATCCATGTCCTTCGTTTAGTATAACTGCCCATTCTTGCAAAAAAAACCCCACTCACTGCACCTGTCCCCAGCTTGTAAGATCTGAAAGTGTCAGATACCTCGGAGTACAGATAGACGACGGACTGAGATGGGATAAACAAATTGACGCTATCACCGCCAGAACACTGCGCCTTATACATATATTTAAGTCTCTCAGAGTATCCGCCAACCTAAAAACTCTTAAGATGGTGTACCACGCACTATGCGAATCAGTGATTGGCTATTGCATAGTTGCGTGGGGTGGTGCCACAAAAACCAGCTTTCTGAGGGTGGAAAGAGCTCAAAGAGCTATACTTAAAGTCATGACGAAAAAGCCCTATAGGTATTCAACAACTCAACTTTTCTCTGACTGTAAAGTACTTACGGCTCGTCAGCTCTATGTCCTAAAGTCAACCCTCAGAAAGCACGTAGGTCTTCCACTTCCTATTCCAAATAAACGCACGTACCTTCCACCGAGTATCCAACACAAAACCTCCTTCGCTAAACATCAGTATTATATACTAAGCACTCATATTTACAAAAACATTAACAAACATCTCAATATTATAAACCTAAATTCACATGCTCTAAAATCAAAAGTTACAGAGTGGCTGCTCCTTAAGGATTACTCTTACACGGAGTCTTTACTAACCTATCTTGTATAACACTCGCGCACACAGACACACACTCCCACACCCATCCACGCACACACACACCCACACACACACCTACTCACACAAACACTTCAACATACAAATTTTACTTTTACTTTTATTTTGTTTTTTGTTATACCATACAGTGGAATGACACAGTCCACTCGAAATAAGTTTTTGTTGATCAGTGTAAATATCGACCGGAAACTACCTCTTAAAATACAGGTATATCCTAGCTTAAGAGGTAGAGTATGATTATTGTACAGAATTTGCAACATAAACTTTAAATATATTTTAAACCTAATATGACACTGTATTCAAACTCTGTATGTTTTTGGATAAAATAAAGATTATTATTATTATTATTATTAGTGAATATTTTTTAGAATGCTCTGATTGGTAATTTTAAGTCTTTTGTTATTTTGATACTAGATCGAAAAAGTTATTTTTATATTATTTTTGGTTATGAAGACGAGAAGAGATATTTTTTCACACAAACACTATTAACTATAATAAAACTTGGTAACAGAATAAACGCAATGCGTCATAAGGGGTCATTGTACTCATCATTATAGACAAATTTCACTATGAGAGAAATAAAAAATCTACTGCCACACACATTTCTGTGCGCATAATCCCGTGAAATGTACTTAAAAGCTTCTTTTTTTCGCAGTATCGGTTTTGGGCCCATAGTAAAAGTTGTCCGTAATTATGAGTACACTGACCCCTTAAGAGCGTATACGCCGTATGGCATTTCATACAAATTTTTAAGTCGTTATTTTCCGAAATGACTAAACCGATTTTAATGAAACTTTACACACATAAGCAGGATACATAGGTCTAAAAAGTTAGTTGAAAACATTTTCGATAAATAGTGTTACAGTTAAATTAGACCCATTTTTTTCCATGAAAACGTAAATTTCCAGTTATCTTTTTTAAACAATACATTTCGAAAATGTTGTTAGCTAACTTTTAGACCTACATATGTATCCTGCTTATATGTGTGAAGTTTCATTAAAAGCGGTTCAGTCATTTCGTAAAATAGTGACTTGAAAAGGGGAATGCCGAGTTTAGGCCTTGCGATGCCCAAGAAATGTAATTTAGTAAAAAAAAATATAAAATTGATTGAGTCAGGCGTTACTTTGCGGAAATCCATTTTAAATTTGAAAATGAAAACAATATATCTAGTTTTAATTTCCGCGAATATTAGTGGGTTGCAGGTATGACCTGCAACCCACTAATATTCGCGGAAATTACATCACTATAGACAACATCATTATAGACAAATTTCACTATGAGAGAAATAAAAAATCTACTGCCACACACATTTCTGTGCGCATAATCCCGTGAAATGTACTTAAAAGCTTCTTTTTTTCGCAGTATCGGTTTTGGGCCCATAGTAAAAGTTGTCCGTAATTATGAGTACACTGACCCCTTAAGAGCGTATACGCCGTATGGCATTTCATACAAATTTTTAAGTCGTTATTTTCCGAAATGACTAAACCGATTTTAATGAAGAACCGAGTTTAGGCCTTGCGATGCCCAAGAAATGTAATTTAGTAAAAAAAAATATAAAATTGATTGAGTCAGGCGTTACTTTGCGGAAATCCATTTTAAATTTGAAAATGAAAACAATATATCTAGTTTTAATTTCCGCGAATATTAGTGGGTTGCAGGTATGACCTGCAACCCACTAATATTCGCGGAAATTAAAACTAGATATATTGTTTTCATTTTCAAAAAAAAAAATATGTTAATTTTACGTAATAAACTCTTATATTTACGACGCGATACAAGTTAGTAACATTTTTTAATAAAAAATAAATATTGAAACGATACAACGAAATAAACAGACATTTGCTAGGTTGTCAATTAAAAAACCGGGAACAAATAAAGATTTGTATTTTATTTATTCGTCCTTTTGTTTATAGAAGTCCCAATGCATTTTATGTTAATATATTTAGATGTGTAATCAACTTACAAAATATAATATAATGATTTTAAAATGATCTACATAATGCACCGATCGATACTTTGTTTGTGCAATGGCAACACTGAAACTTAGCAGTTGACAACTTGACAATATTAGAAATTAATGTCATTTCATTACTTTGTTGGCATCATAGTGATTCGCTGCGTGTATTTTGCTATTAAAATCGACGTTTTTGACCATGAATACTGACTCTGGCGATTCTCCTATTCTGATAATGACAACCAACAACAATTTAGCTTTAATATGTTATGTAGGAAGAGTTTTCAATAATTTTTTAATACTTGTGTAGGACACATTAAAAACAACTTATAATTTGGAAACTCCAAGTATTTTCAATCATTTTCTTTTATCAATATATTATTTGTGAGGCATACTCATATTAACATTCGATGTTACTTGTGGGCACGCAGGGCCTAAATCACTATGGCGGCTTGGCATACCCCTTTGTATGAAATGCCATACGGCGTACACGGTCAAGAGGTATTGCGTTTGTTCTGTTACACGTTGTATATCTATCTAGTCTATGTCATCCCATTGTAAGGAAAGTCAGTCCACTCTTTTTTCTACACTACTATTTCCTTTGCTAGTACGTGCCAGTCTTTTTCAAATTTATTTTCTTTCTTTTCCGTAAGAGTCGAGCGCGTTCCGCTATTTTCATTTTAGCGAAAATGTCGTCAGGCGTTCAATAAGGCTTATTGGGTGGTTATTTTTTATAATTTCTCGTTTGTATTTCAGTTCTTTATATTTTACTAGCTGCTGCCCGCGACTTCGTCCCCGTGGAATCCCCGATTTTAAAACATTATTTATCGCTGCTGCGCCCCTATTGGCTAAAGCGTGATGATATATAGCCTAAAGCCTTCCTCGATAAATGGTCTATTCAACCCAAAAAGAATTTTTCAATTCGAACCAGTAGTTCCTGAGATTAGCGCGTTCAAACAAACAAACAAACAAACAAACTCTTCAGCTTTATAATATTATATATAATATACATAGTATAGATTTTCACAAAATTTGTAAGAAAAACCCAAATGACTGGTTATTTGTTTTTTCTACCAGGGCTCCGTGTCTAGAAAAGAGCCCAAAAGTATACTAGTACTATGAAAGGAATATCTTGATGCGAACAGCTGTTGCCTTAATAAAGTCCTCTTTGTCCGTTCATAAGAAAGATCTGATTTTCAGAACGTGTCTACTTGGTCGCCCTCATTCAGTACAAGAAATGGAACGTATGTTTTCTTACCTTTGCGTTATTAAGTTGGCGTGGGAGGAGTATTCCTGAAAAGGTTATTTAGTAAAAGGTTCTATCAGCTAGCTATCTTATATAATTCAGTAAAACTCTGCGGTTATAGCTAAGCTTTAGCAATGATGGTGATATTGACAGTGTCATAGGCTCATGGCACATTATCAATATCACCATTATTGTAATGCAAAAGATTTTTTATTGCATTGGTTAGATTAAAATGATATTTTTAGGGTTCTGTACCTCAAAAGGAAAAAAACTAAACCCTTATAGGATCACTTCACACGACTCCTTTTATAACCCTTCATCCTTAACACGTTTGTTTCTTTGTCAACAGTTGCACCTACTGTGAAAGTGCCAAATCAGTTGCTGGGAGCTCCTCTGGGTACTGACGTCAAACTAAAGTGCTACGTGGAGGCCCATCCCAATACCATCAACTACTGGATCAAGAACAGAGGGGAGATGTTGCTAGATGGGTAAGGATTCTCTAATTAAACAATTATCATCAACATTTGCACATACATATTGGAATAGAGCAAGGCTTTTTGCTCCCATATAAACGTGAAAAACGTAGACCCATATTTTTTTTTTTTTTTATTTAGTTAAAGGGCTTTGTCGCTTTGCGACCACATCGCCCAGTTCAGGAAAAATACAAAATTTTACAATCTACCTTAAAAGACTAACTCGTACAACTGTTTAGCATTATCGGACATTGGACAAGCGAGTATTGTGTTACAAATACCACTATCAAAAGATTTACTTCGCCCAAAAAAATTGGTCCTCTTATCTTCATTCCGGACACACTCCATCAGGATATGAAACACATCATCAACTACTCCACAGTCATCACAATTTGGAGACAAAACTTTCTTCATCAAGTAATAGAATTTATTTTATGGAGTATGTCCGGAGCGAAGTCTTAAAGCTGTAGTAATTAAATTTCTATTTAGACTACAATCAATCCATGGAACCCGCGAGATCTCTGGCTGGATAGTTCGGTACCATATCCCCTTTTCTTTTGACCTTTCGTTAAAATATTCCTGCCAAAGTTCTAGGCATTGCCTTTTGGCCTCTCCGAAGTAATCCGAATACAGTGGGGTGACATTCATGCATACTCCATCAACACACGCTTGTTTGGCGAGCAAATCGACCATATCATTTTCTTCTAATTCGACATGCGACGGAATCCATTGAAGAAAGACAGTTTTAGAATCAGATTGAAGTTTTAAAAGTAATTCATATATAACGTAGGCAGTCGGAGTACCTCGCATATGAGAAGTGTGCCGAGCCAAATGTTGCAGCGAACTTTTGGAATCCGTCAGGATCACAAATTTGTCGCCATTAATTGATCGAATATAGGACAAAGCTTCCATTATAGCGATCAATTCAATGTGCATAATAGAAATATTTGAATCAATCTTAATCTTCATTTGGTTCAGAAGGATGGGGTCTAAAAAGGCAGCGCCGCCGAGTTGTTTGTCTTTGGAGCCATCAGTGAAAATTGTATGATACCCTGGATATCGTTCTCGGATGTATTTCGTACATAGGTTTTTTAATTGTACAGAACTGTAGCGTCGTTTAGCTTGAGAAATACTAGGAATTTTATCAAATACTATATGAGATATATTAATACTACTTACCCACGTGTCAAGAGAAAACATTTCAAGTTGAGGTCTTGAATGTATTGGAACTGAATTATATTGTGCGAGGATGTCGGTAAGTAATGGCAGTTTCTTGTTCTGCCAATAGTTGGAACCGGTAACGAGTGAGAGATTTTCGAGTGACTTCGTAGTTTTACTATTATAAAAGGACTTTGATCTAAGTATAAACTTAATAGCTAAATATCTCCTACGAATATGAAGTGGAGGGAGGCATAGCTCGCTTTCCATGACATGTATCGGGGTACTCCTTATAAATCCGCCAACAACACGTAGTGCTTGGTTTTGAGCCCTATCAAGTTTTATTAGTTTAGATTTAGAGCTATTGTCAAACAAGAAACTGGCATAATCAATTCTACTTCGAATAATAGATATATACAAACGTCTTAGGTGTTTTTGATGGAGACCCCATCCCGGACCAGATAAGACTTTAAGTAAATTCATGAATTTAATTGCTTTCTGTGAAATTTCATTGATTTGTTTACCCCATCTTAACGAACTGTCTAGCCATAGACCCAAATATTTAACACAATTGACGACTTCAATTGAGACATCATCAAAATTAAAGTTAATATTCCTCCTAAAACTACCCTTTTTGAAAACACAAATCTTAGTTTTATTTGGAGACATAGTTAAACCTAGCTTATCAATTAATACTTTGGTATATCGTAATGCAGACCGTAGTTCTTCAAATGCTAAATCTAAATTACTTTGTGAAGAGTACAAAACAAAATCATCAGCATATTGAGATATATTTACCTGGCCAACTTTCTTACATATATGTAGTGTTAAAACATTAAATAAAAGTGGAGCCAGTGGATCTCCTTGAGCTAGCCCACGGCCAGTACATCTAACCATCTCACAATCATATGTCGCCACTTGAAGATGTCTATTGGATAAAAAAGACCACAAATACGCACAGATTTTTGATCCAACCCCAAATTGATCCAAAATATGTAACAGGCAAGGAATATCAACATTGTTATATGCACTTTCGATGTCTATAAAACACGCCGCCGTGACCCAGTTTTTAGAGAATCCAAGTTGAATTTCAGAAACCAGCCGCGTAAGGTTATCGAGACAAGATCGTGCTTTACGGAAACCCACCATGTCCTCAGGAAAAAGACATTGTTTTTCAAAGAACCATTCAATACGTTTGGCCAAAATGGCATGCAAAATTTTACAAACACAAGATATTAGGGAGATTGGACGTAAAGATGATGATGAATTACTACTGTACTTAGGGATTGGAACTATTTTGATTTGGCGCCATTGTGAGGGAACAAAGCCGAAAGAAAAACATTGGTTATATATTAAAAGCAACATAAGTTTACCGGAAGTTGGAAGGTGTTTAATCATGGAAAAGGAAATTTTATCTGACCCTGGAGCTGTGTCGGAATTTTTAATACAGTTATTTAATTCTGACATTGATATTAGTGAATCCAAAATTGCGTTATTTGAAATAAAAGTAGGCTTCGCGGGACTAACGAAATCTGGAGTAAGGTCGCTAAGCAGGCGCTCAGCTTTTTCTTTATCCACACATGCGTTAGGAATTTGCCGACCCTTTAACCACCTCATCTTACGCCACATTTCGGACGCTGAAGAGGTTTCATCTACGGAGGAACAAAACTGCTGGAAAGATTTACATCTAGCTCGGCGAATAAGCCTCTGTGCGGTGCTAATTTTTTCTTTAAGAATATCTAAGTTTCTAGGAGAGGGGCAAGATCTCAAATTTGCAAGGGCCAAACGTCGCTCCGAAACAGCTCTGGACAACTCTGGAGACCAGTATGGTTTTGGCTTAAACGCATTGCTGATACCTTGAGGGATTTTAACGTATGGAATATATTTATCCGCCGCTTTTTGCATAATATTGTACAGAAGGTCATACAAATCCTGAGGGTCCTGGGGAGTAACGCAATTTTGTAAATACTCATCTATGTATGTAGCATATGAAGTCCAGTCTGATTTTTTAAAATTTCTTTTGCTTTGATATTCACGATTAACAGTTAGTACTAATTTTAATTTAATAATTAAATGATCACTACCTAGTGTTTCGTTAGTTGGATTCCAAATAAATAATAAAGATAAATCAGAAGATACAAATGAGATATCAGGACTAGATTGTTGGAGAACTCCGTCAACTAATCTGACCCTAGTGAAGCTACCATCATTCAAATGTATAAAATTATAATCCAGCATGGAATCAAATATTTCAGAGCCACGTCGATCTGTTCTCAAAGACCAGTTAGAATGATGCGCGTTAAAATCTCCCAAGATAACAGTTTTACTATTTCCTATAGAAAAGATCGCGTCCCAATCACTTTGAGTGGTATGTACAGTCGAAGGGCAATATACGGAAATAATATTCTCAATATGCTGACAATTCAGAATTCTAATATGTAACAATTCAATGCCAGGGTTGCGGCTTTTTGTTGTACAGACAACAGACTTTACAGAACGATGAGTCATAATTGCGACACCACCATAACCATCTTCTCTGTCTAGTCGATGAGTATGATAATCACTAATTTTAAAAAAACTGTCGGGTTCCAACCAAGTTTCGCTCAATACGGCAATGTGGATTTTTTCTTGGCTTAAGTGTAATTCAAGTGAACGAGATTTTGGTCTAATACTTTGGCAATTCCATTGCATAATATTCAAGTTCATATAATTATTGTTATTAGCCATTTCCAACAAATAAATCGAATAAAGAATCAATAGATAAACTACATACAATTTTATTTATCAGCCATTCGGAAAATATAGAAACTGATTGTTGGATTTTAACCTGTAAGGATTCTTTACTTTTTATAATATTTTTAATTTTTCTTATAATATGCCAAAAGTTTAAATTGTTGGACGACTTACTAGAATTATTGTTTTTAACGAAATTAGGTGTATCTATAATATATTCTGCAGAATCGGAAGAATCGGAAACTTGATGCCATGCTATGTCTTCTACTAGTGATGGGGTTGCTGGTCGATGATTTTGCTTCTTCGCATAACGTTTAGACAAAGGTTTAGGATTGGTTTTTGTAGTAACCGTGCCTGGACAGTGGACTTGTGAGTTTGTACCGTCATTTGCGTCAATCGGAGGCTGCGTTGGTATCGAGCTGATATTTGCGGCAGTCACAGTAGGCGTTAGGTCGACTTCAGGAATTAAATCAGACAAATTCAGCTGAGGAACGTTATCAGGGGAGGGAGCAACATATATAGTTAGTGCCTTCCTGTAAGTGCAATTAAATTCTGACATTAAATTCCTTAGACTTTTTTCTTTCTTAAAATATGGACATATTTTGTCAAATGCCATATGCCGACCTGAACAATTCACACAAGTGTATGATGTAGTTGTAAAATTTTCATGGTTTTGAGAGCATTTGGGGCAAACTGGTTTCCTTAATGGACATCTTATCTTCAAATGTCCGAATTTCCAGCAGTTCGCACATTGAGTAACTGGGAATATAAACCGCTCCACTGGAATCCTCAAACTGTAGATATAAACATACGACGGAAGTGAAGATCCTTTAAATCCTAGTTTAATCGTTTCACTCGGTGTCCAGCCGTTACCATCAGGGTTATCCGAGCAGCGTTTATTTAGCCGTTTAATTGATACTATTTCAGCAGTGCTTGTTAAATTAGCTTTAAGATCCTCATCAGATATATCTAATTCCATAGATTTAATAAGGCCGTACGATACACCTACTTCGGATGTTTTCTGACAAGACCAACCCATATCAGTAAACACGGAGCAACTCAAAAATTCCTCTGCGCCGGTATTATTATCAAATGTAATTAACATTTTATTTTGGTGTACGTATTTAACTCTGTGAATGTTACTGCTTGTAATATTGTGCGTCTTAAGTAATCGTGCCAACGCGAACTGTTTAGGCAAAGGTGTTTTACATGTCACGCATACCTGTATTTTGTCTTCCTTCTCCCTCTCACCTAGATCTCCTCTACTGCATACTAATTTGTTTCGTCTTCTACTCACTTCAGTCCATCCTTCTTCAGAAGAGTTTTCATCTCTTAACCTTTTCATTCGTGTCGTCTCAGTGTAATTCTGGTGTGTGTTGTCCTCAACTTCCATATTTGTATTATCCTCTAACTCGTCAGCGCTCAATAGTGAATTGATGTTAACATTACTTTGATTAGATTCACACATATTAGCAAAGCGATAGCTGCACAGGGACGGACCGGCAAAACCGGTTGCCCAGCGAGCGATCAAGATAAGAATTATGCGCTCAATAAAGTGTGACAAAAATTAGTAAACGTCCGCTCACAACAATAGCTCGCGCGGAATGTAGACCCATATTAATATAACCAATAATTTTTATATTGCTCTAAAAAAATTGCTCATTCTAGGCTACACAAACAAAATTCAATAATTCCATGTTTCTCGGAATAAAACATACATTGACGTATTCAATTCACTTTATTTCAGTCACACATTTGAAATGATTTATTTATTCCTACATTCGTGTTTGCCTTTAGTCAATACGCAGGAATCACAAACACAGATTCAATTATTTGGTTCAGTTGATAACGTAAAGCATGGCAATTGGTTCCGTCGAACGTTAACCATGCGGAGCTGTGTTTGGGTAAAGAGCAACTATGCAATACACTCTCAGTATCAGTTACGTAACAGATTGATGCAGGGCTCCATTATGTAGCCTTTTTCTCAAATACAGTAAAACTTGGTTAAGTAATAATAATAATAATAATAAATAATAATAATAATAAACTTTTATTTGGAACAGGTATCAGGTAACAAATTTACAAAATGAAACGGAGATAGCTACAAAAGTTAAAACTGTGGCGCAGCCATCAACGCCCAAGTAAAAAATAAGGTTCATTTAGTTCCAGACGAGTAGGTAATTAAAAAGGAAAAAAAAAACAAAACTATTAAAAGAAAGGTACTAACTACTGTGTGTGGTGTGTGTGTGTGTGTGTGTGTGTGTGTGTGTGTGAGTGAGGGTGTGTGTATGTATGCGAATATTTGGCGTGTGTTTATGTAATAAGAACTATGAGAGTGTTATGTTACCACAAGTTTTTCTGTTGCTTCGTATGAGTAGGATTTTAGCAATTCTGACAGTTTTTTTCTAACTAAGGTTCTTGTTAAAGGATAAATTTGAATTTTTTTATTTATGTTGTTGTAGAGTTTAGGGCTAATGTAGTTGAAGTGGCGTCTTACAAGTGCCAATCTGGAGGAAGGTATCCTGCAAACTATGTCGGAACGGCGCTTATTAGAGAGGTGTTTTGGGTCGTACTTGGTGAGGTCGTGCTTCTTAATAACAGTTTGAAGTATAAATAACTGTCTAACAGTGGGTACGTTACAGAGCGAATAAAGTTCTGACGTCGGGAATCTGGCAGGTTTCTTGGCCAATACTTTTAGTACTGCTCTTTGTGCTCTCTCCAAACGCAGAATAGTAGTCTTGTGTGTACCTCCCCATATTGTAATGCAGTAACCAAGGATCGACTGGACGAGTGCGAGGTAAATTAATATAAGGCATGAGAAGTCGGCAACCGCCCTGAGCTTTTTAAACACGTATATAAGTCTTCTTACACGAACCACCACTGAGTCAACCTGTTTTTTCCACGTTAGGCAATTGTCCAATGTGACTCCAAGATATTTAATGGTGTCCGAGCGCTCTATCTGGGCACAGTTACAGGATATGGTGGCCACAGTATGAGAACAAACATGTGTTTTGATTTGAAATGACATTGGTGGCTGTGTAAGAATTCCTGGTGTAAAGGGAATGAACTTTGTCTTTGCAATGTTGAGTGTGAGTAGGTTTGAGATTAACCAATCCTTGACTAAACTCAGAGCGATCTCCGCCTTCTCACGAGTGTCAGGCCAGTCCTTACCATGCGTTATAAGAGCTGTGTCATCCGCGTAAGTAATGATTCTTGTGTTTGGAAGTGATAGCTGGCACAGCTCATTGACATAGATAAGGAAAAGAGTGGGCCCAAAAACGCTGCCCTGAGGCACACCAAATGACATGTCTTTCGGTGTACTTATAAAAGATTCGACTTTGACAACCTGCTTCCTTCCCGTCAAGTAGCTGCGAAAGATTTCGAGGGCATTTCCTCGTATGCCAATTCGTTCCAGCTTGTCTATTAGCTTAGGGACAGATACTGTATCGAATGCCTTCGATAGATCTAGGAAGATACCGATTGCTTTTTGTTTATTATTAAGTTGTTCGACTATTGAGTTAGTAAGTTCTAGGGTAGCATCTTCGGTAGATTTTCCAGCTCTGAATCCAAACTGATTGTCAGCCAAGATATTAAATTTATTTAGGAACTTTACAAGTCTCGCGTTGATGACTTTTTCAAAGATTTTTGAAAGTGTCGTAAGTACGGATATAGGCCTATAGTTGGAAACGACGTACCTATCTCCCCCTTTGAATATGGGATGAACTATGGCAGTTTTAAAGACATCAGGAAAGGTTCCCAGGCATATGCATAAGTTAAATATGTGGACAAGTATTGGAATGATAGCGTCTTTGATGGCCTTAATTACTATGGGTGAGATACCGTCATATCCAACTGCACATTTATCTTTGAGGTTTAGTATGATGCTTTCAATTTCAGCATCATCTACATCATACAGAGCCATAGACTGTAATGGTGAGGAAAAAGAGTCTGGGTCAGGAAGAGAAGATATTGGGAAATTAGAAGCAAGATTGCTGCCTACATTGGCAAAATAGTGATTAATAATATTGAGAGAATGAAGAGGATCGTCGCCACACTTTAACAATTCGGTGGGAGAGGATTTACCCCTATCCAAATGGGATATTTGTTTGATAAGCTTCCAGGTTGCCTTCGGATTGTTTTTGGCCTTCTGAAATTCTGATCTCTCATAGTTACATTTTAATTTTTTTAGTAAATTATTACAATAATTACGGTAACGAAGAAATACAATTTTATGGGTTTCATTTTCAGGATGTTTTTTGAATTTTTTATTAAGCTTGTCTCTATGACGGATGCATCTCAGAAGGCCAGGTGTGATCCAAGGCTTGATGATACGTTTTTTACTTGATATAATTGAGGACGTGGTATGCCGAGTAATGGACGAAGATAGGATAGACACAAGGGTGTCAGCAGCAAGGTTAGGATTATTAATTTGGAGTATGTGAGAAAGGTCTGTTTTTTCAATGTCATTTTTAACTTTAGTTATGTCAATTTTGGTGGATAAACGCTTGGGAGCAGTTGTTAACATATCCGGATTGCAGAAAAGGAGTACCGGAGCGTGGTCTGTTAGATCACAGTCAAGGACTATGGTAGTGGCAGTACGTCTGGTTTTCAATATGACATGATCGAGGCAATTTGCTAGTCTCGTGGGTAGTGCATGTGAAGGAAGCATAGCATGTGATGCTGCAATATTTAAGTATATGTCTGTATTAGGGTCCAAGCTATGTGGGGCTATGTTTATGTTTATGTCTCCCACGAGAGCAATAGTATTAAATTTTCCTAACTCTTGTAATAATATATCTAGACTACTGAAAAACGGGGTGAGGTCTTTAACCGATGGAGAACGGTATAAAGCGATAACTGCAGCTTTGTCCGAGAATTTCATTACCAGGCAATTTGCGTCACTGAAACATGGAGTTTCAAAAGAGCACTGGAGATCATTTCTGACGTAGGCAACGACTCCGTCATTCTGGTTTGAATACGAAGATGAATAATAATTATAACCAGTTAGAGAAGGACAGTTTGGGCATTTGCTAAGCCAACATTCGGATAGTATAATAACGTCTAGTGTGTAATTTAGTCTACCTAATAATAACAACAACTTGTCAAAATTACAATTTATGCTTCGGATATTGACGTGTAGGATTTTAAGGGTGCACTCCGGTTTGCGCAGATAATTACCGCTGGTCTCCGGGGTGCAGATAAAACAGTCGGATACGGAAATTTTCTCAATTTCTGAGTTAATTATGTTAAGGTCATGCATTTTTTATTGGTTTGACAAAACGTATAACAATTTTCTTGCGCTGAATAGGGATAATTTTACCTTGCTCACGAAAAGTAGCAATGAAGTATGAATTAATATTAAGTAACTGTCTCTTAGATGAAAAATAAAGAGTTAGTTTGAGAAACTTGTGGTTTGTGTAATAAGTAGGACCTGGATAAGTGAGTAACCTCCATAGTTGGAACTCATGCATAGCATCATAGCATAATCAGCCTTTTAATGTTCCACTGCTGGGACACAGGCCTCCTCTCTAGGTGAGGGAATGGGCCGTAATCCACCACGCGGGCACAGTGCGCGTTGGTGTATGTCACGTGTCTTCGAATTTTTGGTTCTTGGACATGCCGGTTTCCTCACGATGTTTTCCTTCACCGTTTTGAGAGCAGTGGGAATGAAATGAATTACACAATGTAATGCGCCTGGCTGGGTTTGAACCCGTGACCTACAATTTGTAAGTCGGGGCCGTTACCACTCAGCCACCACTGCTCCTCATGCATAGGTCCCGACATTTTAGCAATGAATTACCTCTGTTAGTGGGACAAAATCAATCTCTATCTGAGATGGGTTCTTTCCATTTTATTGTCATAATTTCCGGTATGATTGAGATGGTGTATTTTACCTCTTTTACTGAGACTATATTTTAGGAATTAGTTCTTTCGATTTTATTCATCATAAGTACCTCTGTAATTAAGACAGCGAGTATATTTTACCATTTACCTCTGTACCCTCTGTAAATGAAACAGATATTTATTTATACCTGGATGTCTGAGACACTGGGTAAGTGAAGCATCTCTTTAAGTGAGTCCCTTGAGGTCCTAATAATCTCTTTGTTTCACTGTATATTTGGGTCGGCTCTCAGTCAAACCGGATTAAGCTGAATCAGTACCTATGTTAAGTGGAGTGGCTGCCTACCAGACCTACACAACCCAATAACTAGGGAACACGGTACTTCTTGGCAATATTGGTGTCAGATTTTCTGACTTCTGACAATCCGTAACGACAGCCAAAGATCTACAAATGACAGCCGGGCAATATAGTTAGGAAAAAACTAAGCAGATGATGATAATTTTTGAAGTACATAAAACAGTTAAAGTATGAAGTTTCAGTTTACCAAAGTAATAAAGCATGTAACCAAATCTTCCTTTTAGCGAGGAAATACGTTCATTTCAACTCTTGTTTTGTTATATATACACCCAGAGGCTTGTTTACACAACCCACTCATATATTTTACGTTTTATGTATCGACGTTCAGTCTTTCAGTCGTACTGGTGTTTCATATTACAGTACATAAATATTTATAAAGTAAAACGTTACTTTGGAAGCGAGATATTCTGGAAATGTAAGGAAAATACTTCCATTATTGGCTGGTTGGTGGCTGATTTGTAATTATTTTCTTCTTAAAATATGTTTCATTTTAGATCTCTAATATATTTAAAGTTTGTACCAAAATCTTATATGAAATCGGTCGTATTCATTAGTAGTAAAAAAACATATTGAAAGAGTTTTTATTATATCGCGCTAAAAAAAAAGTAAAATTTCGTGTCTGTACCAAATTTTGTGTGTGTAAATTAGATCGTTGAAGAGTTGCTTCGGCTGGAACCAATCTTATATTGAGAATCAAGAGTTTTTATTATTATTGTGTAAAATTATATTTTTCTGCGGGTCTTAGTTGCCTGAAAATAAAGTATTAGGGTGAATTTCAACAAGTGATTTTTATATGTCATTTCGGTGGGATTTTTTAATTTCAATGCTATCTACATATTTTTAGTGACAAATAAAACTTTAGCCTATTTTATAACATTGTGCGTGAGTGGACATCAAATTTAATCAAAACTTACATAAATATTTAAGGATGAATTTTTAAGAGTCCACTGAAATGAAAAGTGTCTACCGAAATGATAAAAATGACCACCGAAATGATAAACTGTGCACCGGAATGAAATAAATCCACCGATATGATACAGCTAAGAACAACCGTGCCGGGCAGCCAGGGTTCCGTACTTTGTTAGGTTTGATTTCCACAAATTTTAGATAAACACTGAGACAGGACAGTAGACAGTTATTTTAATATCATCATTAATATATAGATATTACAATTACTATTACATATATCATTCTTTGAGGTTACAATAACCTCAAAGAATGATATTATTGTAATATTTATTATGATATGAATGAATTGTTTCTTCACTTAAATAACCTTTGGTAATTTTTCTGGTTGTTGTTGTGTGAAAATGTTGGAAAACTTTATCGTAAATGCTGGTAACCATAAATAAATATTTTTGTTTGTTTATGAACTAATACTAATTTACTTGATATATTTTCAAAAGAGTGAACGAAGCGCGATAAGAAAGCTAAAAGTTTCTGATTAATATGATGGCTGCATTTGTAAGTTATGCCATTAATAGTAATACATAATGTGTACCCGTTGCACTAAGAGAAAAATGCTAGGTATAATTTAGTTAAATTGGTAACGAAACGAGAATAGTGTTTCTACAGGTATATAAGTAAAACTTCTAAAATTAAATCAACTCTTATATTTTATACTGGGAGCTACTACCCGATAATATCACCGTGGACTCGACAATATACTGTCATCAGCTTGACCGACTCCGTACAGAAATCAACAAAAAGCGCCGTGAACAAACAAAGATATACCTACTTCCTTCACGACAACGCTCGGCCGCACATAGCCAAAGTCGTTCGTCAGAGCTATTGGATTTTGAATGGGAGCTACTGCCACATCCACCTTACTCTCCCGATCTAGCGCCAACGGATTTTCATTTGTTACGCTCTCTCAGTAATCATATACAGGACAAAAAATTTGATGATAGAGCACAGTTAACAGATTTCCTCGAAAGCTTTTTTGCCTCACGGCTCCCAAGTTTTTACGCTGAGGGTATCCATGCTTTACCTAATCGCTGGAAATGGGTTGTAGATAACAACGGTGCCTACTATAAAGACAAGTAATTGTAAATTAAAAATATAATTTAAAATTGTTTTGTTTATTTGCAACGCTCATTACTTTCCTACCAACCCAATATATACATGTAGGTACTAGCTACATAGAAATATGTGTATATTATATATCTTTAATCTTAAACACAAATATTACACAACAAATACACCCGAATAATCTAATCTACACTTACTTACATTACAAAACTATCACTTTATATTTGATAAAGGATCTCTAAAACTTTATGGTTTTATCATTTCGGAGATACATTTCATTCCGGTGGACTGTGACACCGAAATGAAACTATTTTTGTCCCCATGTTACTGAAATGATAAACTTACTTTTTTGGCGGAAAAACCGCAAGCTTTGGGACCGCTGCGTTCGCGCCGAGAGCTTGAGCCGGACTGATCCGAAGTGAGGAAAGGTGAGAGGGGCGTAACAACGCAATGTTGACATGGATAATCTACTAAAACTTACTGTCCTCTGAAATGATAACTTTTTTCCAGACAAAAGTTGACTGCCTGTCAAATCCATGAGAAAGAAGATAAACAAACAAAAATAGTTTTATTTGATCGAATATATTATAATTTAATGATAAGAGAATTGATTTAAATCCATATTATGAATCTATTGGCAGGGGAAGGTATTTTATGAGCGGAATTGGGTTCAGGACAGGCCACCGTGATGATAAAATAACACTTTGTAATTTTTTTTTTTGGTATATTAGAGGGTAGAAATCAATGATTTTTTTTGCCAAGGTAGAGAAGTACTTACGTTGTTGAGAAAAAATATATAAAATAAAAAACCAGCACATTGCACTACCGTTCTCAGGTTTGCCGTGTATTTTTTTTGCTTGCGCAATTCACCCATTAAATAAATAGTAACTCATTGGGAGTTCAACCTAAATGTATATAAAATTTCCTGATTGTACTGTTAACCCTCAATGAGTTCCTACATTTGTACTGTGAAACCGTTGCGGAGTTCCTTCGAAAATCATTAAAACTAAGCAGGAAATCAGCCTATTTTAAAAGAACGTAACAAAAGAAAGACATCAATACATTTCTTTCTTCAAATACTTTTCTTGGTCTTGTAATGTAGGTGCCGTAGTTACTGAAACTACGATTAATCTCTGCGTCAGACATTATATAACAGCTTTTTTGGAAAAAAGCAATGCTGTCGAGAATTCTTGTGTTAAAATTCCCATTCAAAAAGGTAAAGCTACTAAACATTATGTTTTTCTACCGAGTTTATTACGCTGCAGCTATGCACCTAGAAGGCAGTTGCTAAGCAAATTATCATGTTAGTTATCAGAGCTGTATAGTTAGAACATTCTTCAGGAAAATTATTATAAAACCTGGACTGCAGTCGGGTGAAGTTTTAATGAAAGTTGGTCAATTAGCGGTCTGGCATGTTGTGTAAAATTACAAATTGTTAAATGTATGGAAGAACAGTTACACCTAGTGACTTTTCGGTATGTATATATGTAAGTATAATATGACAGCCAATAAAATACTAAGACATTTATGAAAATACCGAAACAAATGAATTGTCTTTTGCTAATATCGCTGGCACCGGGCAATAAAGCGGTAATATCAAAAATCGAATTTTACAGGAGAAATAAAAGAAGCTAAATTGTTTATAGTGCAGCGTACAGTGATCCAAAACAGACGTTCAAAATGTCAAATGAAAGCTAATTTTTTTACCAATATAACCTTTTAAAAATATTTGTCATAGTATAAATATTTAATGAAATAATTGAAAAAATGTATAATACAAATTATAGACGATCCTCTTTCAATTGTAACATCATTAATGTCTTTATAAACACATCGACCACTGAGATTCAAGAATGTAAGAAAATAATACGACGTAATTTCTACTTTAAATCTCGAGTGTACTAGACGATTACCACCTTCTTCAGGGAAATTTTCAGTAATCGCCATTTTAGAATCTTATCAATAAAACATATTTTTATGTAACCATTGTAACAGACCGATCTGATAATGTGATTAATCTTATTTTTAACCATTTTAGACAGTATTTTACAAAATTAATATGTTACTACTACCTTATTTTTGTTTCATTAAATTTTAAATGAATACTTTCGTCTGTGAACCCCGACTGAATCGGTCTGACGCCATAGTTTAACTACAATATTTTGTCTACTTCGCTAACAGTAGAAGGTTTCATATTTTGTACCTACTTATAAAAAAAAAACCTTACAAATCACAAAAAAAAAATTAAGAAACAATCACACAAAACCCCTTAAAAAAGAAAAATACTAAGTTACCATAATTTTTATCAATTAATAAACTTTGGAAACAAACACAAAAACCACTTAAAAAAGAAAAAAATATTGATTTAACCTTAATTTAAATAAAATCACATAATTTATATTAGCTGTTATACTTTGGAAACAAAAATAAAATGGTCAAAACCTTTACATATCAACTTCTTTTCCTCATTTGAAAAAACTCCTAGAAATCTTGATTCCTTCTTACAGTCACAGTATAATCATGGGTGACTTAATACTTGCCTCCTCAAAAAGGCCCATCGCTCTTCGAGAAGAAAGAACGAAAGATTATTACAAGTAGTAATATTAGTTAGAGAAACTAATATTACTGCTTGTAATAATCTTTCAATTCTTCCACTAAGTGCCAAGAAGTGGAGAAGTAGAGTTTTGAAAATGGTGAGCCATTTTCAAAACTCTACTTCTTCACTTCTTGACTTGATTCTTGTTTGATCACATCGCTAACCATGGTCAATGCTCAGCTGAAGCCTTTTCCTACCATTACCTAATTCTCCTTTCATATAAAATTCGGCCACAAAAGCTTAAATTTTTATGCAACGTAATTTTGGTGGGATTTACATTGACAGTCTTTGCGAGGATGTGAGAAATATAGATTGGTCTCCCCTGTTTGCATCCACGTCAGTCGACGAGTAAGTAAAATTTTCACAACAAGTGCAGCTATTATGACCTTCACGCAGCTGTTTGAGCGGTAAAAGCATTTGCCGGCGCCGTGGCTGACAGATGACATTAAAAAGTTGATGATCAAGAAGGTTACGGCAAAGTCGAAATTTAAACGTCTGCACTGATGTAAATAGGGACAAATAAGCCGCAATCCTCAATCGCTGTAATAAAGTATGTAGGAATGCAAAGCGCCAACACATTCAAAACTCTGTCCAAAATGGGGACCCATCCAAAGTTTGGAATTTTCTAAGATCATGGGGGGTTGGTAAAACACAACAAGAGTCAATATAATGAATTGTATACGGCATACAATCGATTACCTCGAATGCAGTAGGAAGTGACTGTATCAGTCGCAAAATATTACTGTCCGTGCTGGACTTAATCCTTCCCGTCATTTGCCACATCCTCAACTTTTCTGTATCTACCGGTGTCTTTTCTAGTTCGTAGAAAGACGCTCAAATTATTCCATGACCAAAAAGTCCAACCCCACATCCTTCTCTGAATTCCGTGCAATATCCGTGTTACCATTCCTATCCAAAGTCCTAGAACAGTTAATCCACAATCAAATTAGTCTTTTACTATCCAAAAATAATCTCCTCAACCCCTTTCAGTCCAGTTTTCGTCCTGGTCACAGCACTAATACAGCGCTTCTGAATGTTACTGAAGATACTAGGTCAGCCATGGAAAGCGGTAATGTAACGGTCTTGGCATTACTTGATTTCAACAACGCTTTTGATTTCGATGTTTTTCTTAGCATCCTATGCTCTCTTAATGTATCTCTATCGGTGATTGACTGGTTTCGTAGTTACCTGTTTGGCCGCCGGCAACGTATATGCATCGGAGATACATCATCTTCGTGGTAGTACTTCTGCCAGGGTACCACAGAGTGGCATTTTATTCCCTTTACTTTTCGTAATATTACAATAAATTTCCGGGAAGAAAGGCGTAATAGCTTGTACAGAATAAAATCTCTTATGATTAGTTCGTATTAAATGTTTACGGTTTTTTGTGTAATGTTTCTTAGAGTAATGCAATAATACATAATTTAGTCATAAGAGAATTTTCCATTCAATAAAGCTGTTATTGTCATTTATTCCATTGAAATATTGTATTAAAAATATGAAAAAAATTAGAGTGATAGACTGATACTCAGAGAAGCCAAAAATCAAATAACATTAAAAAGGGCGTAACCGGTGTTTACCGCTTTATTGCCCGGGGCCAGCGATATATTAGAGTGTTTAGTTTTTTACGATTGGGTTGACTCTCCTGTGATATTCACAAATGTATGTGTGTGTGTGTGTGTCTCCTGTGAATGTATGTGTGTGTGTGTGTGTGTGTATTTATGTGTGTGAAATGTATGTGTGTGTTGTGTATGGATGTGTGTGTTGTTTTGGTGTACAATAAAGAATTAAAGAAGAAGAAGAATATGTATTTAGCAGATCAGAATGTATTTAGCTTCTGTGACACTTCGCATTGCCTAGCATTTTCCCAACTGTATTGGGGTCGGCTTCCAACTAAACCTGATTCAGTTGAATACCAGTATTTTACGCAGAGCGACTGCCTATTTAGTCTCCATAACCTAAAAACGAGGTAACACAGTTCGGCAAGTACATTATTTAAATAGCAAGACTCTTATCTTATCCGCTCTTTCAGCTTTGTCGCTATTTGTACCAAGATTGTATGAATTAGGACCAGTCATTTACTTTTTGTAGGCGTCCCTAAATTCCTTTATTTTAAGGATGGGAAATCATCAAATGTCTTCTTCATCTCTGAGTGGAGCAGAAGGGAATTACAGACTCTTAGTGACTAAAACCCATTACGCGTTCCTCCAAATGCCTTTTGCGTTCCATGGTCGCCGTGACTGTTCCGAACAAATTTCACAACCCTAGATCCCTCAACTCCTAGAGAGTAATATATGTTATTTCATTTGTTACAGGCCCAAGTACACAATAACAGAAGAGAAACAGTCATACCAGGTGACAATGTGGCTAACCATCAGACAGTTCTCCAGAAGTGACATTGGTACTTACAACTGTGTGAGCACAAACTCGCTTGGCAAGAGTGAGGGGACGCTTCGACTTTATGGTGAGTGGAACATGATAGAATCCTTCATGATTAAATACATATGGTCAATTTTTTCGCAGCGCCTCGCGGTTTCACTCGCATAGTTCCCATTCCCCTGGGAATATAGGGTTAAAATATAGTCTATGTCACCCGGAGACAGTGTAGCTTCCCAACAGTGAAAGTTAAAATTTTTCAAATCGGTTCAGTAGTTCCGGAGCCTATTCGGTACAAACAAACAATCAAATCTTTCCTCTTTATTATATTAGTATAGATTCAAGTGAGTGACTTTATTTTAAACATTTTTGGACATTCCGATTTTTTGTGGCAATCCTAACTAATATAGGACAGGACCAGGAAGCAGACATTCGGCTTCAGTCAGCCTGGTTGGCTCGCAATATCCAGTTGCCTATCAAGTTCCATTTAGTGAATGTTTAGGAATACTGGCGGTTTGAGTTCTTTATGCGACCTACCCAAATGTCCTTACTTTAGTATTGTTCGTCAAATAGTCGATCTGCGTAAAGTTCTAAGTTTGAGCTACACGATAGCTGAAAAATGCTTGCACTGTCTGGACAGGTCCGCTTAAATCTGTGTGGTACTTTCCTTATAAGACCACCTCAGCCATCATCCTACTAGGTTCTCTTATGATTTGAACAGTACAATTATATGGATTTCAAGAAACTTTGACCTCTAAGTTTGTTTCGGTATTCGTCACAGAAAGCTGGGAAATGCTGGCCTCATTCAGTTCAAAACGCCCAAAGATGATTGATATGTAAAAATATTATTTACAACTTATTTATAAAATAAATGTAATGTAAATAATAAATGTAACGTAAATAATAAATGTAATGTAAATATTTATTGTGAAATTTCAAGATTTTGTTTGTTCACAGAAATAAAACTTAACTCTTACTCTGAAGACTTCGGAAATCAGATCAGCGTTGCTGGTGGTAAGTACTGATTCCTAACCTATCCAAAAATAACATAAATACCGGGATTTTAATTTCTTAAGCATCAATCAGGGACATAAAAGGCCTCAAGAATATGAACCGTTTTCACTGCAATCGCAAAAAATATCTGCTGATTTTACCGAGTCATACCAAATCTAGTGAACAGTTTTTTTTTTTATTATTGTGAACCAGATAATTGAATGATCGTGACTTCTCCGTGCTACGTTAAGCCGTTGGTCCCGGCTGTCATTAAATTTGTAGATATTTTTCAGTCGTTACGGATTCTCAGAAGCCAGTTAATCTGACACCAGTCTTACCAAGAAGTAACGTGTTAACCGGTTGATAGGTTGTGGAGGTTTGGTATGCAGCCGCTCCACGTAACATAGGTACTGGTATTCAGCTTAATCCGGTTTGACTGGGAGCCGATCCCAATATAGTTGGGAAAATGCATGCACATGATGATAGTGAAAACGCTTCATACTTATTAGGACTTTTTTTTAATAAATCTACACCACCCCGTTTATAATGTGATACAGAATGCACGCAAAACCTGGAAAAATTTCATTGAACTTGTCACTATAGAAGTCGAAAAAAAAAACAACTGTCCCAAAATGTCTGCTACAAAATGTTATTGCAGCTACTTCTTTTTACAGTTTGGTTGTTGTTTACATAGAAAGCGTTAATTCTGTTACACAATATACCTTCCCTCTATAGGCACTCCCTAAAAGGACTTTGTCTAAGTTTTATATGTATACCACTACCTTTCGATAACAATCAAAACCCAACAGGCCCTAACAGTAGCAATATTGCAAATATCCACCCACCCACCCATTGATACCTCTTACAAAATATTTTATTGAAACTGTTCCGATATTGGAAAACGGACTATTGACGTCAATGAATAGAGTTTATTCATGTTTATAGCATCGTTTATAAAGACTATTCGCAAAGCAAATTGCGTCAGTGATGTTTGAGCCTAATTTTCATCTTATTCACGGCTGGGGGCACACGACGCCCTCTGGCGTCTTTTAACTTTTTGTAACTTGTTTATCGTGTTTCGTGTACCTACGCTTTTGGTAGGTAAATAAATTTTGTTTGTTTTTTTTTATTCAAATTCAATATCAATACTAGCTGACGATTTTAATCCCGGTTCCTGGAAAAATATTATGTCATAAATTAAAATTTTGCACGAATAGCTGTTGAACACTTTTCTAACCAGTCATGACTAACGTGCATTTGACAATTTGTTAAATATAATGTTAAGATAAAATTTGTTCGAGAAACTGGGCTTAAGAGTTTTCTTAAAAGCATAATTTATAATGCAATGTTTATTTAAACAACAAAAATAAATGGATAACATTGTCAGGCAGCAATTTTATATTAAGCTTTGTGGCGTCGTGTTAAAATTTCATTTGCCTTTGTCAATATAATTAAAAAAATATAGGAGATTTTGCCCACAGACAAACGACAATTATTTGGGCTTTGCAGCCAGACTATTTTTAATAAGTTTTCTGAGTAATTCTGTGCAAATTATTATAGAAAACTGTCTTCCGCCTTTTCGTCAGTATCATAAAATCATAAAAGGTATTCCCAACAAACCAACAAAATATTGGGGCAATATTTTCAAACCTGGCTCTGCGTAATTTTTTTAATATTTTTGTTTCATTATTCGCACTGAACTACTTACTTTTATGCAAATGATCATAACTGTCTTCTGAAGCACAAAACCCTCCCAGATCGCAACTAAAACGGTCCCTCCTCCACAGGTCTGACGGAGGCAGCTAAGGGGGGCTGCCGACCAGTCCACCGGGAGAGGACGATGCTAACCTTGCTTCTGTATTACGTTACTTTGCTATACCTGTTCACGTAGTTATTGTGAATTTGTACATACTGTTACGATGGGTTCTGAGTGTGATGTATGGATAATTTTAATTAGGTGTTTTACTACCATCAAAAATCTACTAGATGAATTAATACTTATTTGAAAGATGTTTATTGAATAGCGTACGAATTATGAGAAAAAGGCGGCGGTGCGTTTACAAACATATCTCTGGTTTAGCGAGAACAGCGACGGAACTAAAAATGATTGATTTTTGAGAGTGGCATTTTGGCCTTTATTTTGTGATTACGCTTCGAGTGTTTTGTCTCAAGTGAATAATGACGTTGTCTCTTTCTAACGAAAGCTGGCGCGATATTAGCGTTGCGTCTCTATTCACGATAAAATATCAAAGATTTATGATTGTTTGGCATACAAATTCAATTTGACAAAATTTTAAATTATGTCGATATTCTCGTAAACCAGCGATATATAAAATTTAAACTATGATTTAAATGTAATAACCGCAAAAATTCTGATCGAAATATTTTTACCAGAAGGCATCAGAATTTAGCGTATACAAATGTGTGGCATTTCAGACATTAAAAAAAAAAACTATTTTTTTTAGAATCCAATCAATTTAGGTAAAACTGTTGTGACTCCAGCAATAGTAGCAGGTAGCTGCTACTATTGCTGGAGGGCAATAGTCCGATGCTGTTATTTTGGATTTTTATTTAATTTGAATCTTTTGAACTCCCACAGAAAGCCAACTGGAATGTAATTCCTGCCAGTTTTTCAAACGTTCATCTAAACGACTTTTTATATTTTCCGCAACGTCATTTAGAGGTTTGCTTTATAAATAATTGAATAAGCAGAAAATTAGAATCTCAATTACGAAATCAAAATTACGTATTATTTCTCAATTGAAAGGAGAAGGAATTAATTCCAGAGGCATGGCCTAATACTTTAAAAATTCGTCTCGTCGACAACGTAAAACAAGCAATCAATACTGTTTGTGCGACGTATTACATTGTACAATGCATTACAGTAACATTAAAATTACACTGATTTCAAAATTAACTTATAGTTTTGAACAGCTATTATTATTTTTTTACCATTGATCAAGCTAAACGTTTGTCAAAAAACACACAAAGGCCCATAAAAAAAATCGCCTAAATCGGTCAGAAAAATCAATAAATCTATCTGTTAATCCAACATCACACTCAAAACGCCTCACGCTTCAATATTCAAACGAGGGAACGTAATTCAATTACATTGTTTCAATTCTTGTAAATATTAACTTAAGATGTATCTTTAAATGTAATGTAATGACAACGATGAAATAATTGTGAGATTAGATCGTGTATTCGCTTAGATAAACCAGCCAAATTGAAATATTGTTTACGTATAAAAATAAAATGTAAACTCATCGCTCGATTATAAGACTGTTTACAACAAATAAAAACGATTAAAATGAAACAATTTTTTTATTACTTCACATTTAACACCTTTATTTCTTTCATTAGACAGATTGGAGATATAGTCAGAACGCATCATTGAATTATAGATGCATGCGGAACAAGGTCTAAAGTCGTGCATTCCTCTATTGTGGAGGAGCTTTCGACCAGACGGTTCTTTTGACTGCTGGGCCATCCGAGGTTGTCAGGCGGTTGTCATCATCATAATCATCAAATCAGCCGAAAGACATCCACTGTTGGACATAGGCCTCTCCCAAGTGTTGCCACAACAACCGGTCCTGAGCGGTCTCGCATCCATCGGCTGCCCACGACCCTAACCAATTCATCCGACTGCTACACCAGTGGGAGGCCTTCCAACGCTGCGTCTTCCGGTATGCGGTCTCCACTCCAGAACTTTTCGGCCCCATCAACTATTTGTTCTGCGAGCAATGTGGCTGCCCACTGTCACTCCAGTTTGGCGACCCTTCGGTATATGTCAGTAACCTTATTTCTCTTGCAGATATTAACATTCCTGATTCGGCCACGTTAGGAAACTCCGAGCATTGCGCGCTCCATTGCCCTTTGGCTGTTTTAAACCTTCTGATCTGAGGCCCAGGCGTTTGTGTTATGTTCAATTACGAAACACGGAATTAATAACCAATTGGCCCCAAGGCCTAGGCCCCAAGGCCTAGGCCCCAAGGCCCACACTGGCCCTGGCATGAAACTGATGGTAAATATGCGAGGAGACAAGGCCAACAATTGGATGATATAAGTTCCTTATAAATTTAAAATGTCGTAAGTGTCATACCTAAGATGCACTGTTGCATTTTCAACTGTCGACACTGAACGAAGCGCTGAAAATCTAAAAGTTAACTGTCTCTGTATACCTAAATGGAGACTCCTCAATACTCGTAGTTAATGTAAGCTAAAACTTATTTGAAATAAACTTATTATTAAACTTAAACTCTGTATAGCGATATTTGAAATTTTAACCATCAAAATATTGTACAAATTTTGTTTAAAAGAGTATAGAGGAGCTGATGGCTAAATTATAACAGCCGCACGGGTCGATCTTCAAGGCTAAGCAATGCTTGCGAGGTTGGTCTGTGGATGGGTGATCTTAACATAACGAGACTTTTCGGTGTCTTGGAAAGCACGTTAAGCCCTTGGTCCCAACTGTCATTTAGAGATCTTTGGCAGTCGTTACGGATTGTCGGAAGCCAGAAAATCTGACACTAGTCTTGAACAAGAAGTACCGTTTTCCCTAGTAGGGTTTTGGAGGTCTGGTAGGCAGCCGCACCACGTAAAATACTGGTATTCAGCTGAATCCGGCTTGTCTGGGAGCCGACGCCAATATACATCTATATTGGGGTCGGCTCCCAGACAAGCCGGATTCGGAGAAAAAGGCTAGGCAGATGATATTTAAAAGAGTATATAGACCTTGGAGTAGCGCTAGTAACAGCTATTCTGATTACTTGTGTCTGTAAGTAAACGCTCGGGACCATATGGACGCCATTGGATTTTAGATAGGAGCATTATGACTAAAACACATCACTGCATTATTTTTGTTTGTGGATTAAACAACATGAAACGTCACATTTTTTCAGCACAACACTAGCAAAATCAAGCTTTAAAACCAGTTTTAACACACAAATTGATTTTGGTTGGAAAACCAAACAGTTTAGTCGTTATTCGCTCGGGCACTAACTAGATTGCATTTATAGTGCCTTCGATATGTTGAACTAGCGCTGGTGATGGAAACACATTTACTGCACGTGGATCTGAGATTCAACAAATACTGTAACAAATTTTGGTAGACAAATAAACAATAAAGTCTTTTACTAAACATAACTGTATAACTGCACTTCGTCTACATTACATAAGAGAGAGAAAAAGAACTGTTTTTGCAAAATTTTCCATAGCATAATCATTCTTTTAATGTTCCCACTGCTGGGAAACAGGTTTCCTCTCTAGGAGAGGGAATGGGCCGTAATCCACTACGCGGGCCCAGTGCGGGTTGGTAATGTCACATGTTTTCAAATTTTTTTGGTTCTAGGACATGCCGGTTTCCTCACGACGTTTTCCTTGACCGTTTTGAGAGCAGTGCTGATGAAATTAATTACACAGAGTAATGCGCCTGGCTGGGTTTGCACTCACGACCTATAAGTCTTAAGTCGGGGCAGTTACCACTCGGCCACCACTGCGCACATAAGGGGTAAAAGTAAACGCGTTTTTGCAACATTTTCCATTGATGCTCCGCTCCTATTGGTCATAGCGTGATGTTATATAGTCTTATTAAAAACTTATTTATATTTTAACAATTTATCTTACTTGTTTTAATTAAGTCTTTACCTATAAAATTGCCGGTTCATTAAGAGTGAAACTAAATAAACGTATACTTTGTGTTGTAAGTCGTATAATTTGCATTCATCTGCTGGCTGATTATTTCATCTCATAACTTTTTTATTGTTATTTTGTATGCAAAAGCTGCCATATTCATTCCTTGGAATGATACGTAAAAAGAAAAGTATTATAAAATATGCGACTCAAAAAACGCTACTACTACTAATCTACTACTCACAAAATTGCATTAGTTTGACCTGCCACTAAAATTGGACTTGGGGTTCTAATACTACGGTTCAAAGAGAGATTAAAATTTTAACCCTCAAACATTCCTGTTTTCATGAGAAACGCCTGGTCTGACAATAAAACTCAAATAAAGACAATATGTCTCTCAATTTAAACTTACCAAGAAAAACCTCTAAAAAGAAAAAAATCCTAAGGCTCACACTAAATGTCAAAGCGCGATCATTAAAACACATAAAATGTCAAACTCGACGAACACACCTTACTTATATTATATTTCCACACGAAACATTCGAATACTTTACAATTTCTAAACGTGACCGCGTTAAGGAAATGCCAAGATTTTTCTTTTGTTTTAACAATTTTTGCCGACAGGAGTATAAAAGATTTTTGTATTTTGAAGGTCATTCTTTGTTGTGTAAGCGTTCTGGTTTTGATTTGAATGAGAATAAGATTTTTTGGGCTTCGCTTTTTACTATAAGTTGGCTCTTAAAGTGGTCATCTGGTGGTTGGTGAATGAAGCGAACAGAATTAAAACTACATAATATCTCATTTAATGTAGCAGTTACATTACTTTCGTCTACTGGAATATCATGTTGCATTAAGTCCGCCCATGTACCATTATATAACATAACGTTTAAATAAATAAATAAAACATTAGCATTCTGAATAATGAATTCCAAATACAGAACATTTTTAAAATCGTAGTCCATGATTTTAAGCTGAAGGACGTCCATTGCTGGTCGCACATTATGTATATTTGCCTTGTTGCCACATCGACCAGCCTTGTACGTTTCGTATCCAGGATATTCCCGCAGTCTTCACCAGCTCATCACCTTGAGTGAAGTTTTTCACAGGTAGACACAATATTCTCTAAAAATAAGCGAAAATACAAATGTAAGAGCAAATATTCACACACTATTCCATATCTAACAAAAATAACAATTTCACAGTACGGTCGCACCCAACAACGGTGGCGATGCAAAACGAAGAAAACGCAATTTATTTGATAAAATATTCAGTTGCACAGTTTTGTTTCAAGCTCTTGCGATGTAAAACTATACAGCTGAGGCAGTTGAGTTCCGTTGTTGTGTGTGCTTTAGATGCCTAGACGGAATTTCTTTTGTGTAACCAGATTTACGCATTGTTAGGGTTCAACTGAAATGTGACTTGTTTTATTTGTGTAATGTTCACTTTCCTGTTTCCTTTTAGAGGTTAAAATTCATGAAGGTAAGTTGTAAAAGATATACATAGGTAACAGGAGCAAATTTATTTAAGGTGAAAATAGACTAGGTACGTCACTATATACCATGCACTCGGTGCAGCTAACGGCTTAGACAACTGTTAAACTAACGGCCTAGCCTTTTCATTGAACGAGATCATTAAATCCGCAGTAACACACCGTTTATACCTGGTAATTGCCACTATTGTACCCGTAGTGAGCTAATTATTCATTTGAAAGTAAAAGTTTTTTTTTTTGTATAAGTATTGTAGCTATCGGTAAATATTACTACCTACCGTAGAGTTTCGTCTAATAATCTAATTTGTTCGTCTTTTTTAACACGAAAGTCAAGGCGATTTCTATAAAACGCAAACACGTGTACAGAAAACAAAAATAAGAGCTTCATCAAAACTGAAATTTTCCTACTCCATTAAGTTAATTATATTTTATGAATCAATTTCGTAGATACAATTTCACTGCCAATCAAAACGGATTCAATTTTGATATAAGGTCAAATAATGTTTTATACTTAAATTGAGATTCGAATGAAGACACGTGTATGATTAATTATTAATCAGCATCATTATTTCAGTCGGAAGTCGTCCACTGCTATACATGACTTCCTTCACGTATCGACACATCTAGATAGATAGATAAAACATTTATTTAGTGCAAGAACAGAGGCCTATCAGACATTTATCGATCCTTTTTTGTCTAGATGTGAAATCATCAAATGCCAGTGTCAGACTCTTACTGACTAAAACCCACCCGTGTTCCTCCTAGTGCCCCTTGCGTTCTAGGGCCACGGTGACTCTTTCGAACTAATTCCGGAACCATATATGTAGGGACTCGTCGTTATTATGTAGCGAGACTCGGATGCGAGTTGTCAAGAAGTTGACAAGAACAAATTATTCTTCGAACCACAGCATGTGGTTCTGGGAAAGTGTTCAGCCTGTTTTCTATAGACCCTGCCAACATGGTCGGATGTTATCAGAAATTCAATCAGCAGGCCCTAGCAGGCACTGACCCTATGGGGAGACATCTCCTCTCATCTACCAATCCCGTGCATCTTATTGCATTATGGGATGTAATCCAACGCTGCATCTTAAGTCAACCGTGATAGTCATTTCTGCGAACAGTGTGCCCTGCCCAGTACCATCAAACTGACTTAATGAACCAATTACTTATTTATAAAAGTAGGCTATGTGTTCCTACATTTTTTTCGAACACTACTGAACACAGAGTACGGAAATGCCTCCTTGGCCGTTTTTAGATACCCCATTACTATTTACAATATTTCCCATAACGACCAAACGTGTCAGTGAGTGCCCCAAATTAGCCTTGGGAACTTTTTGAAAATTATTACTATGCCTGTGACAGCCGAGGACTGGTTTTTTTGAACACGTCAGTTAAAAGTATTATTTGGTTCATAGAGATTATTAGCAGCCGCATTGGTTGATCGTCAAGGTTGAGCAACGTTTGCCAAGTTTTAAACGTGGAAACAATCCATTGCGTTTCGTGATTCCACCGTGATATTGTGTAAAGATCTTTCATCTTCGTACTTACAATTATTCTGCCGTGCCAAGACAAAACACTGTATCTAAAAAAACGCCTATTTTTCCGAAATCGCAAAAAACTTTTTTTTTCTTTAATTGGCCACAGAACCGTGAATATTCATCCGGTTGTAATGAAATTTAGACCAATTACGCATAATGTACTACTAATTGTGGTCAAAGAAAAATAATTCAAGATTTATAATTTTTTCACACATTTTCAAGCAAAAACGTGTTTTGTCGTAATGTGCTTTATCAATAATATGTGCGAGTTGATATGACAAAACACTGTAACCTGATAGTTACAGTGTTATGTCATAATAATAGGTAGGTCTCTAGGACTCATAAATGGAAATGCTCCTTTAAATTTTATTCTAACTAGCATTGCCCCGCGGTTTCACCCGCGCAGTTCCCGTTCCCGTGGGTATACTCGGATAAAATATAGCCTATAATACTCAGGGTGAATGTAGCTTTCTAGTGGTGAAAGAATTTTTGAAATCGGTCCAGTATTTTTGAGTTTATTCGTTACATACAAAAATACAAATCTTTCCTCTTTATAATATTAGTATAGATAGATTATCTATCTTAATATAGATAGAAAAATATAACTCCATAATTCATAAAACTTAGTTTCTCATAATTAATATCTCTTTTAGACTGTAAAAATAATTTTATAAAGGAAACAGGCAAGAATAATAAGGTTATTTTTTCTTTAATTCAAATATTAAAGGTAATCCAGACTACTTAAATCAAAAATCTTATCTCGGACGGAAGCCAAATCAACAACATTGGATACCACTAGTTCTTCAAAAAAGATTCCTTCTGGACCGTGGCATAAACTGGCATAATTTTTCAAGTTCTGTCTTGTTTCTTTATTAACTCCCGATGGGTTTTCTTGTTTTTTATCATATGTATCATTTTTTTATGTTCTATCAGCTCTATCAGAACAGATTCCACAGACTTTATATCTATAGATATCAAACCTACCTGCTTAAAAAATGTCTTTCAGATCTTTACAATACGGCAGGTAACATAAACCAAATATAAGCACGTTAACTTGAAGAAGTCCCGACTTACAATAAACAAGGGCTTTCAAATCAAAATAATTACTCCAAATTTCTCACGTGAGTGTTAGGACAAAACACTGTAACTTTACACACTAGCTGAAGAAAAGGTGAGTTTTGTTTTGGCAAAACACGGTATCTGGAGATACAGTATTTAGTCAAATTAGGACACTAGGTTTTAAGAGTTAGAGTTTTTCAATGTTATTGGTAGAAAATCAGTATATTCTAAGCATGTAGATAAAGATTAGGGTCCGAAAAGCTAATTTAACGGTGTCACCACAAAACACTGTAACTCGAGTTACAGTGTTTTGTCATGGCACGGCAGTATTGTCTTTTGACTTCTGACTACAGAAGCCAAAAATGTCTTGCTACCCTGTTACCGGTTTGTGAAGCAATAAAATACATATATTGGTAGTTAACTGAGCCACTAGAAGCCTTCTTTAACATAGTTGGGAAATCGCTAGGCTGGTTGATTGAGGGCTTGCGTGCGACGACCGTTGAGCGTTTCACTGTCCGATAATAACTAGGCCCAATTCGACGGTGCGATGTGTTCCAGGCGCGCCTCAAAGAGATGTCAGCATGGAAGACGGGGTCTACTGGGTCCAGTGCCTGCCAAAGTTGCGAATTTTGGTTGAAAGAGACACCGCGGTCCTGGAAGGAAAAGGGCATTAGGATGAAAACTGGTGGTTTTAGTCAGTAAGAGTCTAACACACTCTTCTGCCCAGAGCGATAGAAATCATTTGATGATTTCCCATACATAAAAAAGGCAGCAGGCGTTTTGTATGAACATTAGGTCTCGTTGTGATGGACCGCGGTCAACTAAAATCTTTAATATTAGGGAAAGGATTAGGGAAAATAAGAGGGGATTGTATAAGGAAAGTCTATTATGCGGCCCAGATATTGTTGGACCAAATTTTATGCTGAAAAAAAAATCTCTACATTGTACCTCTGCCGGCGCAGCGTGTCCATGTTCTATATCACCAAAACACACGAACACTCCTCCCCCCAAGCCTTTAAAAGTCACACCAAAAGGAAAGGGTGTGTATAATATGTTAGCGTGACACAAACCGCCAAACAAACGTTCTGTTCATACAATATTCAAGTGCGTACTCGTTAAATGTTTTGACCTTACCGCAAGCTATTGATAGTGTTTTGTCAATGAATTAATCATTCATTTGGTATTGGTAGGTACTAGGCGCTTGAATGTAGCACAGTTATGATTATTTAGTACATAATAAAGTTGTAAGGTCGAGCTCAGCCCATGAACTTCTAAGTGAAAATTCCGTATATTCCTTTTGAAAACAAAAACGTATAAAGATCTAACTTTTACCTGCAACTTTTCGAAGGAGCATATGCCCAGTATTAAAAGTGTCTTATGTCCCAGTCCAAGATGGTCTACCCGTGTGCTGAGTTTCATTGAAATCCGTTCAGTCTTTAAGCTGTGAAAGTATAAAACAGGTAGAAGGACTGGCTGGCTGAGTTACTCTTGGATTTAGATATTTTTGATTAGTATATACATTTTATGTGCAAGTAGAATAAGGAAGAAGACCTTTTTTCTGTATGGGAAAACATCTCCCAAATCCCATCAAATGGCTTCTCCCGCTCTGGGTGGAGCGGAAGGGAGTGTCAGACTCTGACTAAAACCCACGCATGATCCTTCTAGTGCCCTTTGCGTTCCAGGGCCGCGGAGACTCTTTCGAACAAATTCCGCAACCAAGGAAGAAAACCTTGTGCAGCAATTATTTACAGAAAATAATGTAGTAATTGATATCTATGTTATTCTCTAATCGAAACTGTACCTATAACAGGTGATAGATATACCTACAAAGCGTTATTAGTTATCAAAAATATTTCCATGGAATGCATATTGTAAAATAATTTAGCGTGATTTTTAAATATTTTCATTTTCAGTAAATTTTAAAATTTACCGATACCCTGGAACCTTCGGAAAGTTTGTTGCAGAGGCCTCGTTAGAAGCTTTCAATGTTATTTTATTATTGTTAGATTACATAAACTTGATTTATAATTTATTTAAATCTGATACCACAACAAGTACTAAGTAATCAATACAAATTATACCAGTATCAAATGCAGTACTATTAACGTAAATCAAATATTTTGGCAGAAATATTCTGAAAGAAAGGACACACATCGATTCAAATATTCTTATACCTTATTATTAATGCGAGAGTTTGGATGGTTCTTTGTAATTCGATCACGCCAGAACAGCTGAGCGGATCTGGATGAAATAAATTATAGTCTGGAACAGTACATAGGCTACTTTTTATACCGGGAGTATGCATGCGTAGCTAGTAAGTATTTTCTGATAATCTCAATTTAAAGTTTTAATGAACTTGACTACATTTCAACCCTTGCGAAGCCGGGACGGACGACGAACTCATTAATATTTTCGTCGACACGACACTAAATCACTACTAAATCAATAGCCGAACTAAAAATAAATATTTGCAGTATCAAATGCGGCCGTGTTAACGTAAATCAGTGTGACATACGTCGATTCAAACATTCCCAGGGGCGTCGAATGAAATATTACCGCAGTATTACTACCGCATTAACGATACTGATGTTGCTGTGATTAATCTATGTTTAATGTAAGGTAAAAAGGTAGTGATTTTAATGTGGTTATGTTTCAATTGTAGTTCAGTTTCTCTGAGCAATGGGCATCCCATTCATACGCACAGAACGTTTTGAGAAAGTAATTTCAATGTCTGTTTCCTTATTTACATCCAGGGAGTTTTTAAGTCAAGAGTGAATAGCTTACTTCGAGGCTTTCTTTACCTTTAAGATTTTCCCGTACGATTTTCAGAAGCAATTTATGACTTTTTTTTATTTATTTATATGGTACTTCAACGACTTACTCACTAAAACATACAAAAACAAAAATATCACACAGTTTTAGGCATAGTCAGATCGTCACTTACAGAAGTACACAGACAGACAGTATGACTTTGTGCAAGTTATTTTTGAGTGGCTAGTGCAGTGTAATGACCTATTAGTACTATGATTGTTACCATTAGTAGGTTGTAATTAAAACTTGACTAGATAAGGCGTAGTACACTTACTACTGCTACTGATACTAGACCCCAAATGATTACGTATCGTTCCTTACAACGCTGATTTACATTCTTACACTTCAACGTAAGGTTCAATTGTAAACTAGCGTCAGGAAGCTCTACAAAAATATAAGATCCTGTGCCCCGTGGCTGTCCACAGGGCACACGATCTTATATTTTTAAAATTAAGTTTCCTTTAATTTGTATCTACGTTGTGTTTGAAAAATAAACTGTTTTTCTTTTCTTTCTTTAGATGCCCTTCATTTTGTCATTGTGATTAAAAACAAGAACTTATCATATAAAAATCAACGTTGTTCAACAATCATTATCATTCGTTTGTCCCAATCCCAAGCATTCGGAGGAACACGGGTGGGTTTAGTCTGTAAGAATCTAACACTCCCTTCCGCTTCGCCCAGAGCATTTCTAACCTAAAAAGAAAAGGCAAGCGTTCTCAATCGCCGACCACAACCACTATCGTTTCCATCAGGTGTGATTGCGATCCTGCAGGAGATCCCACTCCCTGCCAGGAAGCATAAGGAAAGTATTCCCAAAATGTTTCGTATTTATTTTCAACCTATTTCCAAAAAGGAGGAGGTTCTCAATGAGACCGTATTTTTTTTTGTGTGTGTTGCCTTATAACTTTGTACTGGGTGTACCGATTTTGATGACTTTTTTTATATTCGAAAGCTGGTGCTTGTTGTGTGGTCCTGTTTAAATTTGATTCAGATCTGACGACTAGTATTTGAGTTATCCCTAATGCGTGGCTTAGTTTACATTGATGACGTTCTCATTCCCTCTTGTCGATGTACGTGGTCATTTCTAGTGTGGTGAAGATCTGATCAAGAAAAGAGATGATAGGAAACGGAACTCTTCAATAAATGATAGCAAATCTTTTGGGATTGCTGCATGCATGCTTGTTTATTGTTTAACCCAATGTGATTGGTACGTTTAGGTGAGGATTTCTCACTTTTTACAAAAGAAAAAACCACTTCTACGTAAAATAAAATAAAAAAAAACAAAAAATAACTTTAATTTCGGAACTCGGTGTTTGTGGTTTCTTTTTCGTTTTTTGAACACCGACTTGCTGCTTGCTGCACTACAAGCGAACCACATACTAAGTCACGTAGTAAGGACTGAAAATGCCAACAAAGTTTACCTAAAAAATAAAATGAATAAATCACAAAACAAACCATAGTGTTTTGTTGGTCGCTCAATTTCTTCATACACATTTATTTCGCTATCACTAATCGGCGTAACGCTAATTGTTGAGACAAGCCGCAGATCCTCCATCAATCTTCTGTCCGCCATGACAGATGGCATTCAAGGCGCGATATCATTACGAGGCGCAATGTCGATTACTTTTGGTTATAATGGTTCGTGAATTTCATGTGGTGGGTATTTGAGTGTGAAGGAGAATGATTGCTGTTTAAGTAAGCATTACGTTTAATATCATCATCCTTATTGAAGTCTTCTGAACAGGGACCAAAACGCACCTTTTTTGGTTTAGTGGTCGCAAGTTATGAGAGTGAGGTTTGTGAGGTCCTTTTTATTTTGGATGGGAAATCATTAAATGACTTCTCCCGCTCTGGGCCGAGCGGAAGGGAGTGTCAGACTCTTACCGACTAAAACCCACCCGTGATCCTTCTTGTGCCCTTTGCGTTCCAGGGTCGCGGTGACTCTTTCGAACAAATTTCGCAACCCTAGCAGGCACTGACCCTATGGGGCCCCGTCTTCTTTGCTGACGGCTCTTTGAGGTACGCGTCGTTGACTAGGGCCTGGTTGCTATCGTACGGCGAGCCACCCATAGCTCGCCATCCGCAGGCCCGCGACTACGGTGGCCGGGAATCGCACTGCGTTTCCCAACGTCCGGGGCATCTTCTTCTGTTGCGGCGGCTGAAGCGAGAGGTTTCCCTCTCTCGCACGCGTTCCGCATCCTCCTTCGCTAGCATTACTGCTTCGCAGAAGGAGGCGACCGCTTGCCATGCCTCCTCACTACGGACCATGGCTTGAACCAGGGCCGGAAGCGAGAGGTCGCTGCCGCCGATCGCCTCGACGAGGACATGGCGGTGCTCCGCCCGAGCAGGGCAGACCTCCATCGTATGCTCCACCGTGTCCTCCGGGCGATCCACACAGTGATGACACCCGGACGTGTCCTCCCGCTGGATCCGACACAGGTACCTCCCGAAACAGCCGTGTCCGGTGAGCACCTGCGTCAGGCGGAAGGTGAGGACGCCGTGGCGTCTCTCCAGCCACTCCTCAAAGAGGGGACTATTCGCCGCAATGGCGGCGTACCCAGTATTACATAACCTTGGTTACATCCTTGATGCTTCTATATGTGAGGACAATGTAAAGAAAAAAAGGAAACTTTAAAACAATTCAATTTATGAGAAGTGACCAGTCTCAACCGACGGCGCCCGTTCACAAACATGACGGAATAAGAATATCATAATTTTTGAAGTCATTTAAAAATGACCTAAATTAATCTGTCTTGTATAGTATTTGCAAGCGCTGCTGAGCTCGAAAATTCAACCCAAGACCTCACAAAACTCATGAGTGGGTGGTCTTGGGTTCAATTTTCGAGTTGGGCAAAGTGATATCGAATTTTCTCTACTAGAATTTGGTAGTAGCAGTACATAAAGACTGGATTTCTGCCTCATTGAAAGCAATAAATAGGCTTCGTGTCTTCATCAATATTTCGTCGGTCATAACAGAAGGCATTAAAGGCGCTAGATATCATTACTTTTAGTTATATGGTTCATTAATTATTCGTGTTGGTTATTTGAATGTGTAAGAGGATTATTGCTGTTTGAGTAAGTATTGTGTTAAATGTTGCAAAAAAAATATATATAAAAACATTGTTACAAAAACATACAACCGAATTAATACAATTGAAATAAAGTATAAAATAAAGTATTTTAAGAAATCGGTGTCCAAAAAACGAAGAAACAACCAAAAACACCAACTCCGAAATTAATTTTAGGTATTTTATTTTTCACTTTTTTGAGGATTGTTATTTGGTTCACATTAAAAGCAACGTTAGATTACAGTACTACAGGTATAGGCCAACTCATGTACGAAAGTATCTCTGTAAACTATCATAAACAAAGCATATATATTTATTTATTTATTTATTTACTTATTTATTTATTTATTTATTTATTTATTTATTTATTTATTTATTTATTTATTTATTTATAAGGCACACCAACAACTTTATAACAAATTTTATATTATGAATTGACATTTAGGGTCCTGTGTAATAAGTCATAGGCATGCACAACTTTCACAAGAAAGGGTTTGAATATGCTATTTAATTAATGATACAATATTAGCAATGGTTCATTAAATGTAAAAAAAATAATTGTAAAATATGAATATGAATTGATATCATTTAAATAATTTTATTATAAAATGAGAATAGAATTAAGTTAATGGGATTTAACAAAATTTGAATAATTAAATTAATGGAAGAAAAAAACGTGTTGCGCCGACCCCAAGGAACATGGGATAAGGGCAGGAAGATGATGATGAATTATGAATGTATAATTAAAAACACTTAAAATTAAATACCTAATGTACTAAACTAAAAACTGTAAATGACATTATAAATTGAATTCCAGACCGGGGATGCATAGTCCAACGTGCTATGGACAAGACGATTGCACAGTATTTTTAGGGTGATCGTGCTTTTAAATTCCTTACAGGTTCTCTTAATAAAATCCGTCTTTTTAGCCGCTTTTGCGATTTAAATGAAAAGCTACCACTATCTTCCTCAGTGCAATACTTATGAGTGAATATTGCGTTGATATTATGTGTTTTTTACACATGAATGTGTATGATAACACTTGCTGACGTTTAGTATCACATCTTTTATGTCATACCAGGATTGCAATGACATTGAGATCGCATTGAAGTAGCTCGGCATCCTCAATTGAGCCAGTTTTGGGATAAAGTTTAAGGTCGTCTGCGAAAAGGTAGCACTGACTATGGCGACAGCAGTCTAATACACCATTCACGAAGTTTGTAAATAAAATAGGTCCTACATGCGATCCCTGTGGCACTCCAGTATATTCTGAGGGGTGATAACCTTCCACCACCACTTTCTTCGCTTATCTAGATATGACGTAAACCAGTCCAAGGCTTATCTAGCGTGTTTCGGCACGAATATCAACTGAACAACTCTGCGATAGAAATGCAAAGATATTGTTATGGAGCACACGGGATCAAAGATCCTACAAAATGCATAAAGGCTAAAAATAACCACTGCGCTGGGATACTGAATGGGGCTATGTTATGTTTGTTTGAGCCTGTATTTGTCCTGAATATTGTGTGTATGAGAAACACTTGCGTTTTGAACTCATAGAACACCCTCTATCACAATCCTTTGGTTATTTAGAAAATAAATTCCTCAACTTGAATCGATAACCCAAGGCCTTTGTGCAAGTGCCTGTTTTACGTATGAACTAAGTGAACAAATACGTAAAGCATAAAATACATAATATATATAAAAAATATATATATAATGGCTTTTATAAGGACTGTCGCTAGAAATGAAAACTTAGAACGTTTGGTGTTAAAATTTGAAATTTCATAATGTTGAAATTAAAATAATAATCAAACAAAAACACTAGTTCAATAATGCACAGTATATACACATTAAAATTTTCACTAAAACCAATTTCACTTATAGGCATGAGTCATGAGCATTTCGGTGATGCGAACCCATAAGATTTTCCCCTACCAAGAAGTCACAAAAGCGGCTAAAGAAGTTTTCACAACAAAATAACGAACTATTATTTTCAACATGTATTTATTAAATAATTGCATTAGAATTACGTTCAATGTTTTTTTAGGTAAAATTATGTGCGTTTTCAGTTTGGGTTTAGATGTTACTCGCTCACAGGTATTTGGCCGTTAGTAGACACACGCAAGCCCTTCCCTCATTCTAAACTTTTCAGTAGTACCTAAAATAGACTTTTAGAATATTTTTCAACTATCGACATTTTTTCATTTTTAACTATCTGGCTATTTCCTTTGGCAAGTCAAGTTTAATCTCTTTTGCCACGTCTTAATGTAATGGATGCTGTTGAATTGTCAAAATAAAAGGCTTTTTTACTTTTTATGCGGCATTGAGCTCATTTTTATACCAACCAACACTTTACAGGTGAGTCAGTCTAGTTTTAAGAGCCTTTTATAAGCGATAACCCTTCAATAAACAAAAATGAACCCAAAATAAAAGCAATCCTTCTTAAACTTCACCAAATACCCCAGAAAAATCTTAACGTAAAATAAAAACACTTCAAGAACTTAAGAAAAACTTTTTAAAACTCGTCCTGTAAAACTTCACCTATCCTTTATCTTGCCTTATTTTTTTTTCACAAAAATGACTAGTGTAAACCAAGGAGCCGCTGCGACAGCCACTTATCTAAGAGATTTATAATAATATCATGACAGTTAGAAATTCTCGTCTCCACTAACAAAGCCAGGAAAAAAATCGCGCAGAATGGTCGACTTTTTGTGAAAAAAATGTTTTATTCGTTTTTTGTTTGGGTGGTGATGAAGGGGTCTGTGTGATGGACGGATGCTTGTTTACACGATGGCCTATGCTGGCTATACAATGGTGAGTCAATTCGTCACTGTCATTGATTTTCATGTAAAGTATGCACATTTCAGATTATGATTGCCTCGTTGATATTACTGGCTATTTGTAAGAAAAGTGCAGACTCCGTAAGATACATCTTTATGAGATTTTTTTTAAGAATAGCTTTGTCTAAGTATACTAATATCATAGAGAGAAAAGATTTTTTGTTTTGTTTGAACCGAATAAGCTCTGAAACTGCTGGCCCGATTTTAAACATTTTTTCACCAAAGGAAAACTACATTATAAGCGAGTAACATAGGGTATATTTTTATCACGGGAATGGAAACTACGCGTGTGAAACCGCAGGGCACTGCTTGTATAGAATAAATCTCATCCGAATTCAAAAAAATCCAATTATATAATATCCATGCTCTATTAAAAAGTGGTTTACAATTTCACGCAATATTGCACGCAACCGGTAAACATGGTCCTTCTTGGCAAACCTGGTGTCAGATTTTGACAATCCCAAACGACTGTCAAAGATCTACAAATGACAGCCGAGACCAACGGCTTAACGTGCTGTCTGAGGCACAGAATCTGGATATGTTAAGATAGTCATCAATTACTAATCCATAGACCGACCTCAGAAAACAATGTTCAAGGATAAAAAAGCTCCTTATTGTTTATCCTTTTTTTTTTTCAATCGCATCATATCTTCAAAACTAACGTTTAACAAACATGACTTAAAACAAAATATTCAGTTCATAAAATTATATTTTTACCCTATCATTGTTACCTAAACAATGATAGGGTAAAAATATAATTTTCTCTCTCTCTCTCCCGCAGATAATAATCATAACGTAATACTTTTCCGTAAACACATTTCATACCCTTTTTCATCAAATTCAATCGTACATTCAAAGTATTAGACAACCTTCCTATTCAATAAATGAAAAATCATTTTATTCACAACGAAATGATGGTCTTCACAAAAATCAACAGGATTCAATTTCTGTAGCTGTATTTAGCCTCTTTTTATTGACACTTCGTTAAATTTTGTATGAATATGACGCTGTGAACTATGTATTTATTCATGACGTAAGGGCGTGGACACATTTGAAGGAAAAATAAACATAAAATTGTGATTTCATTTAAAGCCTCATGTTTGTTTCTTAATTGAAAGTCTCCTTCATAATTAATCTTGATTAATGCTTTAACAAAAAAAGAGGCTGTTTCTGAAGAGGAACCTGAATCACCGAATAAACTAATATTAGAAATAGGTACATACGAGTTCTTCATCGAGGCGATCGGCGGCGGCGCCCACTCGCTTCCGGCCCTGGTTCAATCCATGGTCCGGAGCGAGGAGGAATGGGAATCATTCAAGTGACCGCAGAGCGAAGGAGGTCCATCGGCGAAGCAGTAATGCTAGCGAAGGAGGTGAACCATGTTAGTTAATCGCGGGCCACGGGCAGTTCGCCGTCAGATAACAACCAGGCCCGAGTCAACGTCGCGTCGTGTTCCACGCACGCCTCCAAGAGGTGTCAGCAAAGAAGACGAGGCCCCATAGGTCAGTGCCGGTTAGAGTTACGGAATTTGTTCGAAAGAGTGACCGCGGCCCTGGAACGTACACGGGTGGGTTTTAGTCAGTAAGAGTCTGACACTCAACTGATAATCAACTAAAGTGCATTTTAAGCAACGAGATGAGGAAACCATATCTACGAACCGGTCTGAATTATAAAAGTTCCTTAAAAAAAAATATGTGTTTGAGCAGAGAAAACTCCTATGATTCGTGTTTACCTGTGAAACTGAAAAATAAACTAGTGACGAATAAAAACTTTACATCTTTCAAATTGATTGCTATTTGTAAATTCTCTATTTGAACACAACAAAACTGACAGTCGGGCACATCATGTTACCAAAGAAATGTGTCCACAGCTTTAGATCGGCTTAGACGTATCCGCAGCCTTACGCTGGCGTAGCTGTGTCACGACGACTTGAATACATGAAATAAACGATAAACATTGTGTTTTCCAAGAAATATTATTGGAATAGCCCAGGATATTTTAAAAGAGATTGAATTTCTGTCAGAATGAATGAAATGAAATTTTTCGTGTTGTGATCTTTACAGTTTGGAGTGTCCTATTCCATTAATCGTTGAAATAGTATTTGATTATGTAGCAAAACATTGAAAATGAGGTTTTGTACGGGGAAAAAAATAACATATTAAAATGAAGGAGAGAAAGTGCAATGATCTTAAGGTGAATATATTATTTTCTTACAAAGGTATGCGATTTTTGCCGATTGTTATTTACAGGTAGGTAACATTTTTGTTGCCGCTTGTTTTCAAAAGAGTTAGAAACGCAAAGGGCATTAGGAGGAACACGAAACGGTTTTAGTTAGTAAGTCTAACATTATTTTCCACTTCTTCCATGCGAGGAAGAAATCAGTTGATGGTTTCGAAAATTCGAATCTATAAAAAAAAAAAAAAACTATGCACCGTAGTAAAAGTATTTTTAGCACCCTAAATCTATAACCATATACAATTGAAATACTTTTCATGAAAAAGCTTTATATGAACACAACTAAATATTCAACAATGTTTATCCGTTTGCTTTGTGTTCTTCGTCATTCACAGCTATCTACAAATTGATGTGTCATATTTAACAATGCCATCGTTTTAACGTTCTTTCCAAGGCACTTGCGATCGATTGATCTGAGTTGAATTTATTCTAATGGGTGGTCACCCATCCATGGACTGACCTCGGCAAGTGTCGCTGAAAGATACACCTTTTTTCTCTGGTTGGGAAATCATCAAATGACATCTCCCACTCTGGGCAGAGCGGGAGGGAGTGTCAGACTCTTACTGGCTAAAACCAACCCTTGTTCTTCCTAGTGCCCTTTGCAGTGGTGACTCTTTCGAAAAAATTCTGCAACCCTAGCAACTGACCCTATGGGGCCCCGTCTTTGGGAGATAAACCTTGATTGCTTTACCAACCAACCCGCACTGGGCCCGCGTGGTAGATTACGGCCCATTCCTTCTTCTAGAGAGGAGGCTTGTGTACCAGCAGTGGGAACATTGAAAGGCTGACTATGCTTATGCTTATGCAGTCTTTACCTACAGACTTTCGGGTCCTAGAAAATAACATCGTTCTCTCTTTGACAGATTGTATAGAAAATGTCAAACATTAGCTTTACATTCCGTAATTTCGAACGCCATATTGCACGGAAAGTGCATTTTATCATACTGCAGCTTTTTGAACGGATTTGTCGTCTAGTTTTACTGTATGGTCCAAGTTATTAAACTTGTTGAGAAGTTTTACCGACATGTAATTACTATCCTACTATAGTTCAGAGGCTGCTTAAGAAACCTATAAGTGTTTAACCGTTTGTGGAATTACTTGTTGTATAACAGATCACCACGCCTGCTTCTTGTGATTGGTTGGGATTTCACACTTTTATTTGTCCAGGTATCATCACGGATTTTTTTTTATTAAATAATTTAAGAAAAATATTTTCTATAAGGAAAAGCACTCAAAATGTATAATATGATACCTAAATGAATATCCAGTTTTTGTTTGCTAATCAAGTCTAACTAAAACAAATGGCAGTTATAGGAACTGCCGATACAAGTGAAAACATAGAACTTTTAGTTTTAAAATTTGAAATGTAATGTTTGATTTAAAATAATAATGAAACAAAAACACTATTTCGATATTCAATTTCACTTATACACATGAGTCATAAGCATGTCGGTGACGCGAACCTATAAGATTTTCTCCTACCAAGAAGTGCCCAACGCGGCTAAAGAAGTTTTCTCTTTAAAAACTGATAAAAATTCCAAGTGCTGTCTTCTGGGTACCTTCTGTGACATCTGAAAGCCAACATTGTTCTAGTGTACGTCAGAAACGGAGCTATACACTATGCATAACATGATCCTTTTTTCACATTAGACTGAGAGACTTCATAGCAAGGTCCCAGACCTCAAAATCTTTATAGAAACCGGCAGCAAATCGCGCAATTTGGGTAAGAAATTTGATTAAGTGACAAACAATAAAGTAAGAACAGTAAATGACAAAAGTCATTCACTCTTTATCTTACTCATTACTTCATTAGTGTAGCCACTCACTAGGCCCAAACATTCTAAGCACGAAACAGATAAAAAAGATTCGCTTATGCCTTGAAGCCTAGCTAAACCCGTCAGCGCCAAGCGCGGGCTTAAATAATAACTTCCCTCTAGCCCGCTCTTAGAGGAAATAGTGGCCCATACTTGTATGAGATTACCTAAATCTGGGATCTGACCTTCACGAGATTGTTTGTGTGACTGAGGAAATAATTGTTCCTCATCATGTTTGGTTAATATAATTCTGAATGAGCCGACACTTGAATTGAATTAGGGGAATTAGGGGCGTCAGTCGTCATACACTTAAGAGTCGAGTTGGCATCGAATTGCGATAGGTGTTTAAATAAAGAGAAATAAAAAGTATGCAGGGCTTCTTAGAAGTTTACGTATGTTATTATTTTATTTTATTTGGCACTTCAGCAATGAGTACTTTATTACATTACAAAAAAGCATTACAGACTTAATTTTAAGTGCCTCATCTCTTAAAAGAGAACACATGATGCTCTTTACGAATAAACCGCTAAGGAAAAAAAAAAATAAAAAAAAAATCAAAACTAAAAATAAGGTGGATTTACAGTAACAGTGTTAATAACAATTATTTTGTATTATTAGTTGTTACGGTGAGATTATTATAGAATTTATGAACAGAATAGATGTTCATGGCGTCGAGTTTCATCAGGTGAGATTTATATCCTGAATTAATAAAACATTTAAATAAATACATTAATGAAAAAAAAATGAGTGAATTAGTTTCCAGGACAAAACTCTATTAAATCGAATAAAACACTCCCCAGCATTTTTTACACAGGTTCCTATATCAGAAAATGTACAAACGTAGAACAGAAATGTGGTATTTCTAAACTGGTATAGACAAGAAGTACATAGGTACAACAGAACATGATCGATGGAGTTTGTTATGGGTTCCGTGCACGGTAACGTACAGGTAAGACAAAGGAAACATGCAACTTAACTCCATTAGTGACAGGTCGGGAGCTGAAACAGTAAATATTTTAAAACAGTTTAAAATTGAGAGTGAAATTTTATTTTATCGTAGGCATTATTATGCAGTACGTAAATGGTGAAAAACCGTTGATTTTTTTTGGCACTTATCAAAAATATGTAGTCTTTGAAGTTAAGCAATTTATTAAAAAGAAACTAAATTAACAAAATATCCCAACTATTTATATCTTATGAAGAGAAAATTAAAATAAACCCCAAAGGCACTTGCTTTGAATTAATAAAATTAGTATTTTGATTGCAAACACTTAGCTATATAAGTTTGAAATTAGACCTTTAAAATCTGCTACATAATTACAAACAAGTCTTAAACTAAGCTAGCTAAGTCAAGATTTAATTAATGATCTTAAAACATAATTAATAATAATGAAAAATTCAGACTTTAGACCGTAAAATTTATTTAGCAATTAGTTAACTCAATTTTCAATCAAAAAGCTTCTAATAAAAAAACATCAAAGATTTTAGAGAGACTAATAAAATAGTGCTCAGAATTTTCATGTTTCTTACGTCAGAATTTGATCAAGCAATTACGCACTGAGCACATAACAGTTCTAAGGATATAAAAAAATATCTTAAGTATATTAAAATAATATAACCTTGTATACGCTTTTGAATTGGCAATAAAAAAAGCAGAAACAAAGGCTATTTTAAGATTAAAAAATAATTTTAAAGGCGAAGTTGATACTAAATTTAAAAAAAAAATTCAGTGTCCTGTTCTATGTTAGTAACAAAAATCTACGTCAGTAGAAACAACATATGAGGTGCCAATGAGGTCGCTAATGGGCTCAAATACAAATAATTTTTCAAAAAGTGTCATTTTTTGAAACATGTGGTTTAACTTACCCAGCGTTACCGGATATGTCATTTTGTGGCACTTCATTGGTCTCTAAATTCAAATATTTGGCTGTGCGTCAGGAATGTTTGCTGAGGCGCGGGTTGATGGTTTTGCCGCTATTATTAGAAAAAGATGCACCTCCGTACTCACTCGCGTTCGTAGTAGTACCAACTTCTCCATGATTCTCCCATGCTGCAAAGATGGCTGCGGCTTCATATGGTAGTGTAGTGCCATTTTATAAGTACATTGTTCCCCACAAAATATGGATCTAGTCTGAATTATAATAAATGTTTATTATTATTGATATAAAATATAAAGGAACATTACTGGCAAAGGGCATTACTGTATAACATACAGTAACTAGGCTGTGAGAGGTCAGATAGGCGGTTGCTCCATGTCAATTACTGATATTCAGTAATAATATTCAAAAAAAGTTTAAGATGATTATGATATTTGCGACACGAATTTTTCGTCCATTTATGACTGTTAATTTATTAGGTCAAGATCAATAGCTTAGACATTTAGTAGAGGTAACGTATATTAAACAAGCTTTCTTCGGATTCGTATTTTCGTTCCCACACTCCCGGTCTACACCGCCTCACTTAGAGGAACAGGACGATATAAATTGGCTTACTGTCTCAATACATTGCCTTTTAATGAAAAACACTTTTTGACCACCAATTGAAGCTAACTAAAATAGCTACAAACAGGTAAACATTACCTAAAAGACCTTATTTTTATTTTTTGAATTGTGAACCGTTAACTGTAGAAGAAAAAGAGGGATGCCTTTGTTAAATTGGTTTCATCAAACAACATAAAATGAAGCATCATTCCACCATGATATTCGGTTTCAAGCCAACTTTGAGCAAGAAAACGAGACAGGTTCCAACAGCAATTAATAAATCCCAGTACGCTGGAACTGGCCCCCGCTCCCGATCTACATCGCCTCACTTAGCGAAACAGGACGATATAAAATGGCTGCCTATCTCAATAGATTGCTTCTAATGGAACTGGTCTTATTGACTACTAACTGAAGCAAACGTAACTTTGGTTAGTTTTTTAATTTTCATTTGATTATAAACAGCATTGTCATTCTGGTGTCAGATTTTCTGGCTTCTAAAAATCCGTAACGACTGCCAAAGATCTCCAAATCTTGGAGATCTTTGGCAGTCGTTACGGATTTTTAGAAGCCAGAAAATCTGACACCAGTTCTTGCCAAGAAGTACCGTGTTCCCCAGTTAATGGGTTGCGAGGTCTGGTAGGCAGCCGCTTTACGTAAAATAATGGTATTCAGCTGAATCCGGCTTAACTGAGAGCCGACTCCAATATAGTTGGGAAAAGGCTAGGCAGATGATGATTTGATTATAAACAGATATGTTTTTAGATACATTATATATTTCATTTCATTTTCATCATCATTTCATTTTTTCATTTTTTAGAGAATACTTTCACTGTGCGTACAGCAGCTTAAGAATGAAATTTCCTGTAGGAATTTGTGTTACCTGGTAGCTAGAACATGGGGTTTTTAAGTCAGGAGTGAATACGTTACTTTTCGTCAAGTGTGCTCCATCGTAGACCACATCATTGCTTATCATCATCTGCCTAGCCTTTTCCAACTATATAGGGGTCGGCTCCCAGACAAGCCGGATTCAGCTGAATACCGGTATTTTACGTAGAGCGGCTGCCTACCAGACCTCCACAACCCATTAACTGGGGAACACGGTACTTCTTGGCAATCCGTAACGAATGCCAAAGATCTCCAAATGACAGCCAGGTCCACCAGCTTAACGTGCTTTCCTAGGCACGGAGAAGTCTCGTCAGGTACAGATGGTCACCTATCCACAGACCAGCCACGGTAAACGTTGCTTAACCTCGAAGATCGACCCGTGCGGCTGTTATAATTTAGCTACATCATTGCTTATCAATACGTTAAAATAGATTGTGCCAAAATTCAAGAAATTCGTTTAGTAACGAAAACAAAAATAAACAATCTCACCTATGGCCATTATACCATTATAATACGAGTATTAGTTAGGAAGGTTAGTAACAAGTTTCTACCACGTTCCTCGTGGTTAGTGTATAATTGAGTGTCACACGTGTAACTCACCTCATCATCAGTGTACTTTGTTCTAATTTCGTAACAACCAATCTTCACGTCCTTCAACATAGTATACATATACCTATACAATAGCTTCTGCCCGTGACTTCGTCCACGTGGAATAGTTACTAACCCCCCGATTTTAATCTTTCTTCATTGGTGGTCCGCACCTAATGGTCTTTCTTCGATAAATCGGCTATTAAACACTGAAATAATTTTTCAAATTGGACCAGTAAGTAGTTCCTGAGATTAGCGCGTTCATCTAAACAAAGTCTTCAGCTTTATATATTAGTATAGATACATATAATAACATTTTAACAGGTCGATGTCTTTCTTCTAATTGTTGTCTGACTTTCTGTCTTTTCTTTCTTTCTTTCACTTGAACTAAGTTTTCACCGCTCTACTGCTAGATACATTACTTAAAATATAGGCTACATTTTACAACAGATTCTAAGTATTACGCGTACAAAGTCGTGGGAAAAAGCTAGTATTTGTGTAACAATGTAAGCTGTTCGACGTTTTTACGTGGGAGTGACGTGAAAGGGGCGTGAATGAAGCGTGGGTGTGGCGTATGAGTGCCAAGAGCAACATTAAGATTTTAATTAAGATCCTTCATAATTTCAAAAAAATACTTAAGTATACAGTTACGTTATTATTAGACTGCGCATTGTGCTCAAAGTAATGTATTTATATATTTGAATCCTTAAAAAGGATACACAGTTATATTATAAGAGTTTTGGCCGATGGGTGTCGTGTATCGGCGATTCCGCGGAAGGCTACGTGACACCACGCCGCGTAACACGACGCCGGCACTTCGTGTTAAATAGTAGTAGTTAGTCTGTAAGTTATATAAATGTAATGGGTATTTGTTACTAGAGATGAGATATACCTGCCATTCTCCATACCCGGCCTTTAAGGTATGGGTATCACTAAATACCTGGTACAAATACCAGGTATCAAAATACTTATAAGTATTTGGGTGTGGTAGGATTTCGATAAGTAAACGTATGCGATAAGTATGGTATGCCTCCAATATAATGTAGGTACGATGTTTCAAGTACCTATACGTAGTTATGCATTATGAGATATGAAATCTTTCCTTCCTACTTTACCAGACTTAGGACTGTCGCAAAACTTACAACTGACGCAAAAAAAAATCAAAACATTGTCGACCTAAGTACCACTAGACAACGTAAACATTCAAACACGTAATAATATTCCCTAACATAAACAAACTAAGGAACTCTTTCACGTCGTGACAAAAAATGTAATTATGCTATTATGTTCCTTATGCACGTAAAAATAAGTACCCATTTAGTCTAACTAAATTAAATCAACCGAATGTTCATAAAGCACGAATGACGTTTCGGGTCCCTTCGTAAGCTGTCGGGTAGCTTCGGGTTGCTTCGGCGTACCGAACTACCGATAAAACTGGGCGCTACCTTGTGGTAGCGGTTCGTATCGTACTATGCGTCTGACGTCATACCTTCAAGGTATTTACCCAGTATTTCGGTCCGTACCCGGTCTATGTACTGGGAAGCACATACTTGGTATACATACCTCTACCAGTATATACGTCTCATCTCTATTTGTTACCCGAAATAAATGATATATTATTATTTAATTATACGGGACTGCAGCATGCAAATGTAGGTAAAAAAAAACAAAATTAATTGGATATAAATAACATAAATTTAAAAATAAATAAAATAGGACAAAATGTTTCCTTAACAATATGCTTGAACGTTTTGTTCGGATGTCTTAGTATAAGCGTATACTCTGTGGGTTCGAACCTAAAAAGGTTTCTTAGTAAAAGAAAACACATACAAAGTTGTGTGCCACAGTTGTGATCTTTTCCAACTTTCAGTGGAAAACGGTCGTTGTTTTTTTTATTTTATTTTACACAGAGGAAACCAGGCAGCAAGAATACGAAACGTTGATTGAGTTGTAACCAGAAATAGTCGTCTCTGGTCCCAGCGTGCCGAAAACGGTACCTACGTTAAGGGCCAAGCCATTCATACAATTTTGGATCGAACAACAATTTAGTTGTGTGTCTAAAGTTTATGGAGAACAATTAAGATCTGCGTATTATCAACTAAATAGTTGCACAACAGTCAGTGCGTGTTTCGGAACACTGGTAGAGAACAAGTCAAGATCATCAACACTCTGACACATCGTGTTATATGCCCTGCAAGCTCTTATTATATATGAGTTTTGTCGATATATGCACCGCACAGAGGGAACATACAATGGTCGATGGTTCCTTAAGTTGAAGGAGGGAACACGCAGCCCAATTTTACCCATCAGTTCGGAACAGTCGGTTGAACCATTTGCCAAGTTAAATAAAAATAACATGCAGCAATTTTTCTCCGTTCAATTAGCGGAAGAATATGAAACTTCCTACAGCGGCTGTGATAGCTAGGTAAATATGTTTTGGATCTAAACTGAATGTACCTTAAGAACTTCTTTTGAATACTTTCAATGCGATTAACGTAAGTGTTATAATTGGGATTCCATACTGGTGAGCAGTATTCGAGGTGACTGCGTACAAAAGCACAATATAGAATTTTGAAGGTTTTGATATTTTTAAAATCTGCTGATATCCTAAAGATGAAACCTAAAGCCTTAGAAGCTTTTTTAATAATAGTATCGATGTGTGTGTCAAACAAAAGTTTCGAGTCAAAAGTATCGCCTAAATCTCTGATCGTGTTAACTCTGGCTATTGAAGTATTGGCTAGTTTGTAATCATAAAAAATAGGTTTAGGTTTGCGAGTGAAGGTACATATATAACATTTCGAGACGTTGAGATCCAAGCGGTTGGCCACACAATACTCCTGAAATTGGTCCAGATCACGTTGGAGACGTTCAGCGTTTTCATTAGTTCTAATTTCACTTAGAATCTTCATGTCGTCCGCAAATAGTAGAACTCTTGAGTTCGAGAAACATGAAGAGACGTCGTTGATGAAGATGTTGAATAACAAGGGTCCCAAAAGCGATCCTTGTGGAATTCCTGAGGGGATAATCATAGTTCTTGATGTGTATCCGTTGAGAACAATAGTTTGACATCTGTTGGCCACATAGGAAGAGAATCACCTGTAGAGATTTCCACTGATACCTATAGCCAAAAGTTTACGCAGAATTATTTATATTAATTATTAAGATTACATCTACTTGAGTGCGTTGAGTCAATGTATGACTCAACGCACTCAAGTAGATGTAATCTACACTGATTACAGCAAGTGTTTTGATCGCTTGGATCATGCCATACTTCTGCGTAAACTTTTGGCTATAGGTATCAGTGGAAATCTCTACAGGTGGTTCTCTTCCTATGTGGCCAACAGATGTCAAACTATTGTTCTCAACGGATACACATCAAGAACTATGATTATCCCCTCAGGAATTCCACAAGGATCGCTTTTGGGACCCTTGTTATTCAACATCTTCATCAACGACGTCTCTTCATGTTTCTCGAACTCAAGAGTTCTACTATTTGCGGACGACATGAAGATTCTAAATGAAATTAGAACTAATGAAAACGCTGAACGTCTCCAACGTGATCTGGACCAATTTCAGGAGTATTGTGTGGCCAACCGCTTGGATCTCAACGTCTCGAAATGTTATATATGTACCTTCACTCGCAAACCTAAACCTATTTTTTATGATTACAAACTAGCCAATACTTCAATAGCCAGAGTTAACACGATCAGAGATTTAGGCGATACTTTTGACTCGAAACTTTTGTTTGACACACACATCGATACTATTATTAAAAAAGCTTCTAAGGCTTTAGGTTTCATCTTTAGGATATCAGCAGATTTTAAAAATATCAAAACCTTCAAAATTCTATATTGTGCTTTTGTACGCAGTCACCTCGAATACTGCTCACCAGTATGGAATCCCAATTATAACACTTACGTTAATCGCATTGAAAGTATTCAAAAGAAGTTCTTAAGGTACATTCAGTTTAGATCCAAAACATATTTACCTAGCTATCACAGCCGCTGTAGGAAGTTTCATATTCTTCCGCTAATTGAACGGAGAAAAATTGCTGCATGTTATTTTTATTTAACTTGGCAAATGGTTCAACCGACTGTTCCGAACTGATGGGTAAAATTGGGCTGCGTGTTCCCTCCTTCAACTTAAGGAACCATCGACCATTGTATGTTCCCTCTGTGCGGTGCATATATCGACAAAACTCATATATAATAAGAGCTTGCAGGGCATATAACACGATGTGTCAGAGTGTTGATGATCTTGACTTGTTGTCTACCAGTGTTCCGAAACTTAAAAAAATACTGAGTAGTAGCTTCTTTGAAGTTCACTAAAACCCTTTCTTGATATTCTCCGAGTGCTTACTACTTAATTCTTACTTTCTCTTGCCTGTCTACTGTTTCTTGTGCTACCCTAATATTGTTAGTGAAAACTTTTAATTGGCCTTCTTTCACTAACTTACTGTAAACTATCTGTATCCTAGCTGTAAGTTTTCTTAAGAAATAAAATAAAATAAAATAAAATAAAACAAAAAAATTCAAAATATCAACAATTACCGAACTCAAAGGGCCTTTAGAGATTAAAAAAGGTTACGAAATTAATGAACAAATTATTCATTCACCATTAAAAAAAATACCAAGTTTGAAACTAAAAGCTCATTTGCAAACATATGGAAATGGCCAACGAAAAGAACATTAAAAATAAAAATACTGGCCGTCTAAAAGTTAGGCTACCTTTAAAAACTAAATAGAACTGGGTCATTTTGAATACACTGCAAATGAACTACGTGTTTGCAAATGTAAAAACGTCGACGTTACACTGCTGTGCAGTGAGTTGCACAAAAACTGTACACGAATTGAAACAATTACGAAAACTTCTGCTGTATCTCGTTTGTGAGTGGGGATTTTTGAAATAAATTATTACTTTCCTGATTTCTTTTATAAAGCCGGTATTTTATAAAGGGGTATTAGAGGTGTATATTCCAACTTAAATAATATGCAGTTAATTAAAATATGATGTTAAAATAAGGTCGCGGTCGTACGCATACGTAACCTGTTTAATATATTACGGGAATCTAGACTGATCGGTTACTGTAGTCCTTAGTACTTCACAGCTTTGTTGTTTCGTGATAATATGGCTTCAACATCAGCTAAAGTTTTGAAGACCGGATTTTTGACCAGTTAGTGACAAAAGGGCGAGTCTGTTGTCACTAACTGGTTTCCCGTAATATTTCAAACAGGTTACGTATGCATATGACCAAGCACGACTGCAATGATTAGGTATCCGAATCCAAACGGGTATCTATTATTGAATGGCTATTTAAACGATAAAGTATAATTTCAAACAAAGGGTGTCAAAAATACTGATAATGTCGTACTGAAATACTATGTAGGTAAGTGGGCGAAAGACTGAAGGGATCTATATTGAAAATGGCGACTTAAAAATACGAATTTGAGACACTAGTTATTAAAATCTATCAGTAGGTATAATAAATTCTTAAAATTTTGGGAATACAAAAAAGTTCGCTCGCTTCGCTAACGAACCTAACCTATTCGTGTCCATAACTTGGTTCAATCACTTAGTATTATTTTCGCACACTCAGTATATAAATATTAAATATCTTTCACTGATAGGAAGCTGCATAATCATTGAGCACATAGATAAGTATATTTCTTTTCTCAAATGATTTACGGCCCTGAAGGACAGGCCGCGGAAGCGAAACCGCGGGAGAAAATTATTGCAAAATACGTATCAAAACATGTATAGATTAAAAACCTACTTTAGACACTAAACGCCATGCCAACAAAAGTGAAGCGAGTTGTACAGTTTACAAGCTAAAATGCCAGTTGCCTTCCTTTCAACTTCCCACAGGTAGCGAATTAATAGCAAAGTTGCGTGAAACACGATAGATAACAAGCCACAGTCCAATACAAAGTCAAATACCTAGCAATAGGGATGTTTCCTGAGTACAAATTATATGATTATGTTTAGTCCGTCAGTTAGATTATAGAAAAATATTGGAAACGTATTTTTCCTTCATCAAATCTATAAAAACTGACGAAGATACAAAGCATTAAAGATCAGGAGTGGGGGCTTGTGACGTCACGGCTCGCTAAAAATTGTAGCGAGTAGTGACGTCACACGAGTTTTCAACGCACTGTATCGTCTTCGTTTTTTGTTTATGTGAAAAAAGAAAAAATACGTGTCTAATAGTTTTTGGAAATCTGTCTGACGGACTAATTAATTTTTTTTAGTCAACTACCCTATTAAAATATAAACATTGACTATTTGTCTGTTTATTTTCAAGACTAAACTGGTGAATGGATTCGGGTGAAGCTTGTCACACGGAAGTACCTGCAGCTCTACCATGACGTCTTAAATCCACCCGCAACATCGGCTTCATCTAGCTTAAAATTACCAGAAATATTGGACGTCTAAAATTGTTAACCTACTTACAAAATAAATATCATTTATGACAATTCAAGCAACAACATAACAACTTCTACCCGTAGCATAGATTCTACCCGTAGCATAGCTTCTACCCGTAGGTAGAAGCTGTTACATAGTAAAGACAAAAACTAAAGAAATTACACCTGTTTAAAATGTATATCGCTGCGTTATAAACGTCTCAGCAGACATCGTATAAGCCCAAGTGAAACAGTAGTGCCAACTACCTTTCAACATCTCTCGAGGCAGTATATTAATATCGCGCAAATTCTCTAGAAACACGATACATGGCTCCACACGGCTTAATCCTGTAGTATTCGTACGAGTCTGTCTTAAGCGTCACGTGGTGATAGCTGCATGGCAAGTGCGGATATGCGTACAATTGTTACTAAGAGGAAGCACACACTTGCAATTGGATATTTGGTTACTAACGGTTGTGGAATTATTAGATAGAAATACTACGGCTCTGTAAAAATCTGATACTCCCTCCCACTCCCCCCGAAAAGCGAGAATTAATTTGATCTCTGGAGGATGTTTCTAAAAAAGTCGAAGCAGACGTTTTTTTGGCGCAGTTATTTTTTAAGGACAGTTAATTTATCTACTGCTCTCTTAACTGGTTGTATTATCTTGTATGTACTTTCTTTTACATCGACTATTTTCCTTACCTATATGTGGAGGCTTGTTATTAGTTATTTGTTCATATATAAATAAAAAAATACAATTCGTGGAACTTTCACAAAGCTACAGACTTCCGCCGAACCAATTTTGATTAATTTTGGTACAGAGCTAGATGAGACCATTAAAGGCTACTTCAAGGCAAGCGAAGCCAATAACAAATACAATCGGAGGTAAAATAGAGAAACTGCACGATTTCGAAGTTTTTTCTGGCACAAAAAACGTTGATTGTGGCGCAAATTCACTATGGCATGACGTGCGAGTGAAGTCACACGCATTTGATGCTCTCGCTGTTTATCATAGACGCGTAGTTCCCGTATCCGTAGGAGTACCGGGATAACGGTCTAGTAGTTTCGAAACTAATTCGGTACAAACAAAATATCGTTCTCTATATATAGATTTTCTTAGTAAAGATTGTGTGGTCCTCTCCAGCACGACCATGGATGATTACCTTAATTTTAATGCGGTAGGTACATATTCATGAAAAAATGTGTACTTTATTGTTCTAGCGACTTGCAGCTACATCACTGTTACGCTATTACTATTTCTAAGTAGGCAAAATTCAATAAAATTACATTACAATTTAGCCTACTTAGAAATAGGAATAGCGTAACATAGTACTATAGCTGCACCACAGAAAAAAAATCTCTTTAAAACGGGTAAATGACTGCTTAAAAATATATATTAAATGGAGTACATTTCTGTACAATAAATTTATATAACTTTTCATGTTACAGTTAATATAAATACCTAAAATCTATAGTGGTCGTGGCAGAAAGGTTCTACCTAGCACGGCTACGGTCGATATGTTATAACAATATATGAAAATATGTGAGTACATTTTTTAAAGTCGCTAGTACAATAAAGTACACATTTTTTCATGAATATGTACCGCATTAAAATTAAGGTAATCATCCATGGTCGTGCTGGAGAGGATCACATGTAAAGATTTAAGATAGCTTACAGCAGAAATAGCAAGTGTGTGCCTAACCTTATAGACAGTGCAGTGCAGCGTTACTCTGTATTCTCAGAATACACTATGCAAAGCCATCTATTGTGTTTGAATTTATTACGTATCTTTTGAATGAAACAACCTTCTTAAGCTATATTACTTGGTATTATAACACGAAAGTTTTTAAAATATTTTTGAATGTTGCTCTCCCACGCGAACAGCACTGAACGGATTATAATGATCTACACTATCTATCTTTACAATCAATCAATTTGCTTAGCCTTTTGTGGTGTATGAACGACTTACATACTTTCATAAGAATATTAATAAGTAATGTTAAGAAAATATGGGTAGGGCTACAAATGTAACTCAAATTCGTTCACTCATCTGTCAGTCGCAATATATGTACGTATAACCATGAGCTGCTGTTTTATTCCTTGGCTTCGTATCCTGGCATCCTGGCACTTCCAAGTGTTTCACCTTTCACCAACAATATTGGGATCCACTTCAAGTCCGGATGCACCTAATTGCAAGTATTTACATGGAGCAACAATTATCTGACCTCCATAATTCAGTAACTGTGTAACACGGTACCTACCCCATTGCAAACCAGGCCCGAGTCGACGGTGCGTTGTGGTCTACGCGCGCCTCTAACAGATATCAGCATAAAAATGAGCCTGCCAGGGTTGCGGAATTTGTTCGAAAGAGTCACCGTGGCCCTGGAACACAAAGGGCAATAGGAGGAGAGTAAGAGTCTGACACTCCCTTCCGCTCCGCTTAGACCGGCTGAAGTCTTTTGATGATTTCCCAACCTTAAAAAAAACATGACAAGAGTGTAGTCAAATTTTCTTGTTTCTAACAAATCGTAACGAGAGTTAAAGATCTAGAAATGATAGCCAGTGTACTATATAATCCACTATACATAAATTATAAACCAGCATGCAAGCACCAGAAACCATTAAAAAATCGGAATAATAATGAAACTAGTGTGACCAAGGCAAAACAATGTTTGTCAATGGATTTCTTTGGATATTGAATTGTTTATGTGTAAGTACTTTGTTTTTATTCTTTAAAATTTAACATCTTGGTTTTCATGAGAAATAACGTGTCAACATATTATCTTAGTTGATGATCTACCAGCACGTTTTTAATTGTGTTACTGTTTTTATATTATTATTTTTTTTGGCATTTTTTTTTGTACTTAGTATGACATTGTGTTCCACAGTACTTTTATACCATTCTGGCTCTGGACGTGAAGACTTATAATTGGCTGCCAAATTATCAATCTGTTGTACATTACCATTATATTTAGCTGTAAGTCTTCCATAGTATTTAAATAAATAAATAAATAAATAATCCTAGTAGCATAATACGAGTACATAGAAAACCTAAAATGTACGAGATACCAGTAGTAATGCATAAAAATATTTCCTGCTTATATCTACATTCCTCTACACGGCTGTCAACTGGCACACAAAATGGTCGCAGAATTTCCAAGTCTAACAGCAAATACAGGCTATACTCGTAAATACTTTGACCAACGTAAAAGCCGGCCTTCGGGAATACTCGTTTTATTCGGGAAGGCACAAATGCTCAATTCGTGATGATGGAGATAGGAAGGCAGTCATCGACCTACTTACTTAAATTTAGGAGATACATATATGAAAGTAACAAAAATCTATAGTCTTATTTATTAATACTAATATTATAAAGAGGAATGATTTGTATTTTTGTAATGAATTAACTCAAAAACTACTATGCTGATTTCAAAAATTCTTTCACCATTTGAAAGCTACTTTCACCCTGAGTAACATAGGCTATATTTTATCATCGCCGTATTGCCACGGGAACGTGAACAACGCGGGTGAAACCGCGGGGCGCTGCTAGTCACAAATCAACTGATTATTTTAAATGCTGACTTCATTCTGATTCAGGGCAGCATTCTTAATTTGAATCAATATATTTGAATTAGGACACTGTACTAAAATTAGCAGGAATGTACGTACATATAAGAGTGCTTTGCATTTGGGATTTGTTGATCCTGCATAGTTTCTTGTGGATTCTACTGGTAAAACCTGTGTTGCCCTGTTGACGCCACATTTGCGTAAATCTGGCGAATACCACACTTAAAATAAAGAGTTACACTTGCACGTGAACTCAACTATAATATACAACTAATCCTACTCTTTTTTATGGATAGGAAATCATCGAATGACTTCTTCCGCTCGGGTCGGAGTGGAAGGGAGTTTCAGACTCTTACTGATTAAACCCATCCGTGTTCTTCCAAATGCCCTTCGCATTCCAGGGCCACGGTGACTCTTTCGAACAAATTCCGGAACCAATAATCCTGGATATTATGTTTGCTACACTTAAAAAATACCAAATGGACTGGAGCAGGTACAATTTGCACTCTAAATTAACTCATAATTATTAGTTTTATGTACACGGGCGAAGTCACTGACAGAAACCCATATTATAATAACTACTAAGTATATCTCTTTGAAAGTTATACTGAAAAGATTTTCACAAAACAGTAAAACAAAGACCAATAACAGTTTTTCCATCAGTACATTGACCAACTTGCAAAAACTTTCCAAATCTTAGTGCTTTATAAAAAAGTTGTGTATTTAAAGGACTCGGACAGACAACGGGGGGAGTACCGCTAGCGCCACACATTATTACTTCAGTCTACTGCTCAACATCATAACGTGGTAACTGGCGACAGGCAGTAGAGAAAACTTTTTAATGAAAAGTTAAACCGCCGAAAAAAACTGAAAAGCAAAAACTTAATAATCCTTTATTATTTACCTTTAATAACTAAGTTCTTAAACTAATGTAAGTATATGTACGTAGTACTTACTTACTAAGTAATTTTGAGTCGCTTTCCAGTCAAAAATAAGTATCAAAATTATAACGCTTACGGCCACAATGGCCCTATATAAAAAAAAATACATATATATAAGCGTCGACTTGTATGTAACGCATTAGCACTCGGACAGATGTTGTTTAATTTTTCTTGTTTTTTTTTTTTCATAAAAGTTGTGATTCATTATAACATCAACTTAAGGGTTAATTGCAAACTAACTTCAGGCAGCTCCTAGCCGTCTGATATTTTGCTGAACTGGACATTCTGGTCACAACCGTGCGGCACAAGAAGTAATTGTTTTAAAATTAAGTTTCCTTTTATTTGTATCTAAATTGTGTGTAGGTGTGTGCCAAATAAATTTGTTCCTTTCTTTCTTGTTTACATAATACTTTAAATCCTTAATAGCTTGTTCGATTCGAGATAGATCAAAAACGTTAGTGACTGTTCGTGTTTTAATATGTCTTTTATTCTATAATCACTTCCCATGAAAATGATAATATAAGTTATCGTTGCGAACAAAAAATAAAAATATTAACAGCCAACAATTTTCAAAATTACTGTCAATTTAATTCCTCTCTGCAATCTACGCCATGGTCATATAAGCTAAAATACATCGCGCCAATATGACTCTTTTTACTATTCTGAACATAACTTAGAACATAAAACTATGTTATGACATTTTATAAAAGACATTATGGTGATGAAAATATTAAAAAATAATGAACGAGCTTCACGTAGTTTAGTTTAACTGAAATGGTTCCTACAGATGCATTAAATAGATACGGAATAAACTAAACTAACAATAAACTAAAACATAGCATAAAAATTTCTTTCGTTTTTTCTTTTTAAAAACGTGTCCCCACACTAGGAACTACTCCTGTGTTGTGGGTGCTTTTACAAACATACAATTTCACATACAAAAACAGCCAGACCCGGAACAACTATCTGTAGGCCATACAAATATTTGTTCCGTGCGGGAATCGAACCCACGACACGTAGCGCAGCAGCCAAGCGCTCAACCACTGCGCCAACCGTGTCGTCAAACTTTGTCCTCAACGCTGTCAGTTAGTAATGTGCTCAAGAGACTGGTGGCATTGCCACGTTAAGTTCACGTGCCTAGCCTCTGGCCAAAGTAAAAGCCGGCCCTTGGGTCTCGGGAAGTTTTAAACAGCCGTTTTGAAATTTCTTTGAATAGGCTGTGAGCACGAGAGCCCCACGCATGGCCCGAGGGTTTCAACCCCAAACAGCACGAAAATATACCAATAATGTTACTATATCTACGCCGTTTGAGGTTTTCTTCTTTCGCTTGAACACGACATGACGAACGTGGGAAGAGGCTGAATGATTCAACAGTATCGACACAGGTTGGGTCCTACACCCCACCACAATAATTTAGTACAAATATTCAAATAACCTGCTTTATCCGAATCAAAACGTTTAGTTACCTGGCAAATATGCGGTACCCACTCGTATGTTTTTTTGTATATTTTTTTTTTATACTACTCAAGTTTGACCAGCTCTTACCCGATGGTAAATGATGTGGTAGTCGAAGACGGAGCTAGCCTGACTAGAAATAAACTTATTCACTCTTGACTATCCATGGACACTATGTTTTCATTACAGTATTAGTACTGTAATGAAAACACCTGACCGATTTTTTTTTTCATATTAACTGGTACCTTAGAAAAAAATCGAGAGTAAATAATTATATTGTCAGTAGTGATGTCCAGTTGCCCAGTTCTTCAAAAGCCGAGTGTCGGCCGGATATTGCAGCTTGTCGGTCCGATTTGTAAGCGCGGACACTTCATACGACCACCGAAGACTTTTTGGAGTTGATTGAATACCTTTTACATTTGAATGGATACCTTAGAAATAACCACAGCAAGTCTTCAAAACTTATTTAATTTTCCCACAACTTATTTGTGTCAAAACTTATTTCATATAAACAATCTCTACGGTACAGCAATACTACTACCACTGGCCACCATCCACCGCTTCGAACTAATGAAAAGTGTCCCGATCTCTGCCGAGCCGAATTCATCACCGGTGTGGCCAGTGCAATCCCTTTTTACTCCCGCTTTATTTTAATACATATTTTCGCCATCAGTATGGCCAGTGCAAGAATTATAGAGTGCAGATCGATTTCTATAATCAGTTTTAAACCGTATAGTTTCAGTTATATTTAATTCAACCTTACACATTCATAAACTCACAACTATAGCCCATGAACCCTAAGTAAATGAACTCTGCACTAAAAAATCGAATCTAAATAAAATGTCATCAGTAGTGATGTCCTCTTACCCAGTTCTACAGAAGACGAGTGTCGGTGTGTTCAGGCCGGATATTGCAGCTTGTCGGTCCGACTTGTAAGCGCGGACACTTCACTACGATGCGACCGCCGAAGATATTTTGGAGTTGATTGAGCAGCTTTTTATTTTTTGTTATTTTTTTTAACAAAGATTCATTATTTGATGAGAATTTTTCATGAAAGTTAAGAGTTTTTAAATTTGTAAGTTTGTACAGCTTAGGAGTGCAATAGGATAGTTGACAAAAAACCTATTTAGTCCGTCAGATAGATAGCCAAAAAATATTGGATACGTATTGAAAACTTGTGTGACGTCACTACGTGCTATAATGTTTACCACAACGTGACGTCACAAGGCCTACTCCTGATCTTTGATGCTCTTTATCTTCGTTATTTTTTAAAGGTTTCATCTACCTAGCCTTTTCCCAACTACATTGGGGTCGGCTCCCAGTCAAGCCGGATTCAGCCGAATACCAGTATTCTACGTGAAGCGGCTGCCTACCAGACCTCCACAACCCATTAACTGGGGAACACGGTATATATACTTCTTGGCAAGACTGGTGTCAGATTTTCTGGCTTCTGACAATCCGTAACGACGGCCAAAGATCTCCAAATGACAGCCGGGACCAACGGCTTAAAGTGCTTTCCGAGGCACGGAGAAGTCTCGTTACGTTAAGATGGTTACCCATCCACAGACCAACCTCGGCAAGCGTTGCTTAACCTAGAAGATCGACCCGTGCGGCTATTATAATTTAGCCACGAGCTCCTCTATTTTTAAAGATTTGATAAATTAACTGACGATGATAACTGATTATTTAACTGACGGACTAAATAGAATCATATTGTTTCAACTCAGGAAACATCCCTATTCCCTGCACAGTATCTGTATTACCTGATAACTACAACTTGAGGAGTCTTTATGTCACGAGTAAATAGGTAACTTCTAGGCAAACGTACTCCATAGTCCACTACATCATCACTTTCGTAACAATTATTTGTAATTTTATCAAGTAATCAAAGCCGTTTGTAATTTAAGGCAGAAACTTTTACACTGAGACTTGCATAAGTAAAACAAAAGTTACCTGCGAAATTTACAGTCTTCAATTTAATAAGCTGAACTTAGAATTAATGTATTCATTATTGTGGCAGCCCAGCGAATAGTTCACATATACATTTACAGTAAATTAACCTCATCTATACTAATATTATAAAGAGGAAACATTTTTATTTTTGTATGTAACGAAAAACTCAAAAAATACTGGACCGATTTCAAAAGTGGTTTCACCATTAGAAAGCTACATTTACCGAGAGTAATATAAGCTATATTTTATCCTCGTATTCCCACGGGAACGAGAACTACGCGGGTGAAACCGCGGGGCACTGCTAGTAGTTTTAAATATGAATATCAGAATGAAATTTTTACTTAAATGTGTGAACAGCACATACACATACATTTGTATAGTTAATTATACATTTTGATATTATTGTTTTGATTTTCGCTCAAATGAAACTATCGAAATTACTACGTATAGGTTTTGAAAACGATCATAATGAACGTGTATAACTTAAAAACTTTACGTGTGCAAAAGCATGACATAACTTTTATCCAAATAAAAATAAATGGTATCCACCAGCACTAAGTCCCCAGTGAAACAAATCCAAAACGACAAAACTGTCAAACCGATAAAACCGAGCCACGAAAAGGTACAACAAAAAGCACAGCTTCAAAATAAATTCGTCCTCCAACAAAACTACAACGTCAATAACAGATTAATCGTACCACAAAACTAAACTACAAATCGATGCTATTTAAAAAGCAAATACGATGTGATTCAAAAAGAAAACTAATTCGAACAAGTTTAAAGTACCATTAACATATTTCCCGTTGAAACTGTTCCATGGAACTTAGTTTTAACACAATCTGTTTCTTCTACCCTCCGTTAAACCGACAAGTTCTTGGTTCATTCATTGTAAGCGAAGTGAATGACGCTTTTGAAATGGTTCGTTGTTCAAAAGAATGTTTTTATGTAGAATTCTTCATTGGAGTGATCTGGCATTTCATTATTTTGCTGTAAAACTCATAATTAGGTACTTTGTGAATAGGTATTAAGGATACAAACAACTACAACACACAACACAACAACAACAATTGGACTACACAACAACAACAACAACAACAACAACAACACAACACACAACTGGACTTATAAAACAGATTTATAAAACCGTGCAAGTGCAAGACAGGCTCATACACAAAGGGTTCCTTACCATTTTTTTTTTTTTTTGGATGGGAAATCATCAAATGACCCCTCCCGCCCTGGGTGGAGCGGTAGGGAGTGTCAGACTTTTACTGACTAAAACCCACCCGTGATCCTTCTTGTGCCCTATGCGTACCAGGGCCGCGGTAACTCTTTCGAACAAATTCCGCAACCAAGGGTTCCTTACCATGAATCGATAAAAAAGCCCTTCTTATATGACATTATTTGTTGTAATAAGCATAATAACAATAAAAATACACATTCGGTGAAAATTTCATCCATCTACCTGTTACGGTCCCTGAGATACAGCCCGCTGACAGACAAACGGATAGCGGAGGCTCAGTAATAGGGTTTCGTTAATTACCCTTCGGGACTCTAAAAGGGGTGGTAGATCAGAAGGCCAAGTCTCACACTTCAAAAGCGATCTAATTTATGTGGCAATATCATTAGCGACAACTTGAGACTGATCAAAATATTGGGAAACTAGCTTTTGCCCGTAATTCCCTAGGCGCATCTCCTGTTTTCCCCGTTCCCCTATCGCCTTCCTCACGAATATGGCTATCATATAAATATACAAATGTAATAATCATATATAATTTATTTTGGTTACAAAGACCCATAACATATATGTATACCTTAAAGACTATCATACATAATATATTTTTATATAAACCACAAAAATATTATACTATTGGAACTGTCCAAACTCGACTAGACCTTTTAAAGAACTCTTGAATTCGCCGACGCAATCCGAACGAACGTAACATTTCACTCCAGAACGATCATGAATCTTAAACAAAATATCCAACCTATTTTCTAAAGACCACATTCTAACTATTTGAACTTCAATACGCTATTCGAACGAAAGATTCTAACCTCAAAAGTAATGCTAGACTAAAAGCTTGCTAGTCCTCCTGGCGAAGATTTATGTAGCGCACTGAAACAAAGTCGGTGGCCGTGACGGACTAGCCGTGAAACGGAACGAACTGCTGCTCGTTAAAAGTTGGAATAAAATAGTGGTTGGAAACGTTGGTTTTTGAAGATTTTCGGTCTATCTTTGTTTTATGGTAAGAGTTTTTAAAAAGTGTTAAAGATGTTTGGGAGTCTGTTCTCTGAAATAAATGACTTATGACTCATGCGTCATAAGTCATTTATTTCAGACCAATAGAAGCGGAGCAGCAATGAAATATGTTGCAAAAACGTTTTTTTTTCTCTCTTATGTGACGCAGACGAAGCTGCGCAGGTCAGCTAGTATACAATATTTTACGTAAACTACTCTTCAGTGTCTTCAAAAGACACAAACCAGAACTGCATTTATTCTAATTCTAGTAAAGCTTAGAACATACACTGGCGTATTCTGTATCAACAGTTAGCAGCTTTCATCTCAGAAGCTACATAATTACATTGTTTCAGCTTCAACTAACGAAACAGACGAATCAACGTCTAGTCTCTCAAACTAAGTTATGTAGGTCAGAATTATACCAAGCTATATAATCAGCCTTTTAACGTTCCCACTGCTGGGACACAAGCCTCCTCTCTAGGAAAGAAAATGGGCGATATTCCACCACGCGGGCCCAGTGCGGGTTGGTGAATGCCACATGTCTTCGAGTTTTTGGTTCTAGGACATGCTGGTTTCCTCACGATGTTTTCCATCACCGTTTTGAGAGCAGTGGTGATGAAATTAATTACACAAAGTAATGCAACTCGCTGGGTTTGAACTTGCGAGTTACAATTCGTAAGTCGGGGCCGTTACCAAGCTATGATTATACAATACTCTTTGCGATACTGGGCATGATACGAAAGAGAAGTAGTCGTATCTCACTCGTAATGTGGCAGTAATAGTTAGTGCATGTACAAAGGCAAGCTTAACTCAAAGTTGAGTTTTATTTTCCTTTACTTTACCTTTGAGTGCTAGAGAGAGATCAGCATAGAGGGTAGGTCGATTCAGTGTACTAAATAATATACATAATATAATAATAATAATAATAAAGCCTTTTTATTTCCTATAAAAATTAACAAAACAATCTTATTTACTGTATTCTTAGTTTAGTGTTAGTACGTACTTATTTCTAGTGTTAGTTAGAGATTAAAAAACATTTTTTTTTTTATTTTTTATAGAAACCCCTTTGTTAGGGTATAGGCCTCCTCCAATTTCTTCCATTTCTCTCTATCCCGTGCTGTTCTGTACCAGTTTCTCCCCGCCACTGATATTATATCGTCCACCCATCGTTTTAGTGGTCTGCCTACGTTCCTCTTTCCTTGTGGACCGGTCCAGTTAGTAGTCCTGAGAGTCCATCGCCCGTCGGTGTATCTCGCCACATGGCCGGCCCAGCTCCATTTTAGTTTTAATGCTTGTTGCAGCGCATCTGTGAGTTTTGTCTTTTTTCTTATTTCTTGGCTTCTTATTTTGTGAATTTTTCTTACGCTCAATATGCTTCTTTCCATAGCCCGTTGACAAGAAACTATTTTATTTGCGGTCTTATTTGTGAAGGTCCAAGTTTGAGAGCCGTAGGTCAAACAAGGCAGAATGCACGTGTCCATTACTGTTTTTTTCATAGTAAGGTCATAGTTACCTTTTAGAATTTCTTTGTGTGCCCAGTATTTGTTCCAGCTGCATGTGATTCTTCTGTTGATCTCGTCTTCCTTGTTTGTTTTACAAAACGATACTTGCTTTCCCAAGTATATGTATTGCTCTACATACTCTAGTTCGACTCCGTCTAACATAAGTTTTCCTTTTGTGCTGTTTGTCATTATTTTTGTTTTGCTTAGGTTCATATGTAAGCCGACGTGTTTGCTTTCTGTATTTAGTTGACATATATGTTCAAGCTTCTTGTGGGTTTCAGCGAAGAGTACGATATCGTCAGCAAATCTCAGATGGTTGAGGCGTGCGTTGTTGATTGGGACGCCCTCCGAGACCCAGTTTAGCTTGGAGAATATGCACTGTAGGACCGCAATAAACAGTTTTGGCGATAGAGGGTCTCCTTGCCTGACACCTCGGGCTATTCTAATCTCATTGCCTCGGGTTTCCAGTTTAACTCTGCTCACACTGTTCTCATATATGTTTTTTATGGTTCTTATGATTACTGGGTCTATGTTGCAGTTATGTAGAGCTTGCCAAATAGAATTATGATAAAGACTATCAAATGCTTTGGTATAGTCTATGAAACCTATATATAACTGTCTGTTGAACTCTGTGAACTTTTCCAGTACTTGTTCTAACGTATGTATATGGTCCATAGTCGAAAAACCGGAACGAAAGCCTGCTTGTTCCACCGGTTGCATACTGTCTATTTGTGGGCTGATTTTGTTGTTAAGAATAGAAGTGAATATCTTATACGCACTTGAGAGTAGACTTATCGGGCGGTAGTTGGCGATGTCAAGTGGATCTCCCTTTTTATATAGCAGTATTATGTCAGATTTTTGCCATTGCTCTGGTATTTTTCCTGTGCTTAGAACCATATTGAATATGTGTGTGAGTGGTCCGATGAGGAATTTCGCTCCTTCGATCCACGCCTCGTTCTTTATACCATCAGGCCCAGGGCTCTTCTCTCGTTTCAATTTTTTAATACTGTCTAAGACGTCTTCTACTTCAATAGTAATGGTTTTGTTATTACATAACTCTAGGCGATTTGTTTCTATGACCGAAGACTTGTCATGTGGATTGCGGTTATACAGATCTTCATAGAATTTCGTAGCGCATAATATTATGTCTTTCCTTGATTTTGTATAATTTTGTCCGTCTTTTAAGCTCTTGATCCATTCAGTACCAGTGATAAGTTGTTTGTAAGCTCTTTTGGCGCTTCTATAGCGTGTTAAACTATTTTCTATTATTTTATGCCTATGTAGTTTGTAATCCTTTCTTATTGCCTTACTCGTTTGTTTAAATAGGAATGACAGCTCTTTTTTCATTTCCTGCGTTTTGTTTTTGGTTTTTATAAGTTCGGTCCGTCTTTGGATTAAGATCTTGGTTGTTTCGGTGAAAAAGTGGCAGTTGTAGTCTTTGGTCTTGTTAGTGGTCTCTAGTTTTAAGCTATTTTTTATGTAGGTTTCAAATGTGTTGTAGGTTTCTTGTATGTTGTTTTCATCGAAATCGGTTGGATCCATTACGTTATTTTGTAGGTTAGAAAGGTACGTTTTTATTTCTTCGTCCGTTTTCAGCGATGTCACCGAGTTTTGGAAGTTTAGTCTGCATTTTTTGGATTTTTTTAGAGTCACAGTTGCTCTTACTATTCTATGATCTGACGGGAACTCCACATTGTTTAGGACCTCTATGTTTGTAATATTATTGGGGTGAGTAGACAAAATAAAGTCGATTTCATTCTTTATTTTATAATCTGGGGATATCCAGGTCCATCTTAGACTATTTTTCTTATTAAAATGTGTATTCATGACTGATAGTTTATACTCAAGAGCGTATTGTACGAGCCTTAAATAATATACATAGATCAATATATTTACGTAACAGTGATAAAGTGTCTTTCTAGACTTGAACTAAGTTATGAGTTGTTAAGATGGTACTTTTTGTACCAAGAAAAGTATTTTACTTTTAGGCAAGCGTGAACTGTCATCGACTACGTTGTCGCTTGCCATCTGGTGAGGGAATAGGCAAACTCGAGCTTATGCAAAATAATACATAATTTCTTAACTAATAATATAAATGTGAGATTGTGTTTGTTTGTATTTCTTCACATCGTAACGGTTAAAAGGACTACCATGAAATAATAAAATAACACATAGGTAAATCGTGTTCTGGAAAAAGTTTTGAATACTTTAATTCTAGTAATAAGGTTCGTAAAAAAAATTCTCGCAAAAATAAATGATAAATTAATGACACAAAAAATTTCAATCAACAACTAAGTTATACACGTAAAAATAATATACTACTTTTTATCATAAACTCAACTGCCAATCGCCTGACAGTGAGAGAAGCATAAACAAAAATAAACCGCTTCAACAGATAAGATCTTGAACTACGAAAATTGACTCTAAGATTTCTGTCTTCACCTGTCAGGCAAGACAATAATACACCCTACCCGCACACGTTCCAACTCAACATTACATACATATTTTGGTACCTCAAGGAAAAAAACACGCAAAGTGATTCATGCAAATATACCTGAAAAATATTCCCAGTTTCACGTACTCGTCAGAACAAAGGAAAAACGTGGAACACAAAGGTTGATAGCAACCCCTAATAGACAGGATGTCATCAAAGGAACCAAACATCAGCTAAACGAGGTAAAACATTCGAAAAATAGCTCCACCAAAGATGATAAGTTGCCACATAAAATTGCACGGGATGGTACCACTGGTTCGTGTACTCGATTCGTTCTCGAAGGTGAGAATAATAAAGAGGCCGAGTAGTAAATAACATGAACTTGGATCTTTCACCAGCATCAGTCTATTGTGTCTTTTACCAACTGTTTTGGGGTCAGCTTCCTGTCTCATCAGCTAGTTTGTACTGGTAAAAAATTCACGATGATAACTCGGGTGAAGTGAGCGTCAAGTGCGATGACATTTCTGCCACACAACCAATTTTCGGCACTAAGAAAATAACTTAAGGTTGGAAATCGATTACTTCGTTTTGTGTCGATACGTCCTTATGACGGCAGGTTTCACCTGAAAGTTATAGTTTGGCAGCTCTCAGTGAGCTGTTTACAGAATAGAAAGAACATACAAACAACACCGAACAGCTAAACTTACTTAAACATAGGTTGAAAGTGTTAAGAACATACTTTCAAGATAAAAATAAATAGGTTTATTAGTACAATCTAAAGAAAAAAAAAAACTTATTCTTTTGTTTATTTATATTAAAACTATAGGAACTAGTGAAAAAAACTGGTACAAAGGTGGACTTAATGCCCACCCGTGTTCTTCCTAATGATCTTTGCGTTCCAGAGCCGCGATGACTCTTTCGAACAAATTCCGCAACCCTAGCAGGCACTGACCCTATGGGGCCCCGTACACGGATAGGCCAGGACGAGGACATACAATACTTTCCATACTGATAGTAAGTTCACACATCATTAAAAAACATTTCACGCAAGCATAGCTGCGGGCAGAAACTAGTTTCGAATATAATATATTGATTTTTTAAAATAACATACCTACTAGCTTTGTCAGTAAGGTTGGTTAAATGAGTGTTAATGATGTCGCACCCACATAAAACCCTTTTTTTAACAAAATAATATTATAGCGAGTGGCTCGAGAACTTTTTACCTTACGAAACGAACGAACGAAAATAAAATACTTTGAGTTCATTAAAAATTTACCATCAGGAGTTAACATTAAAGGTCAGAGCAAAAAACAATTGTAGTCTACATCGTGTAAGCGAATATTATCTTTATATAAACCACGTTCATAAATCAAACAGTTCAAAACACTACCAGATTAACAACACACTTCAAGCAAAAAATACGCGAACAAACGAACCAAGAGTGAACCCACACAAAATGGTCCTAATAAAGTACTAAGAGAATCATTTCCAGGCAACCTCTCTTACCTCGCTACGCGGATTTGGTCCTTATGAATTAAGCATCACTCTTTAAAGAACCACTGGAACAATAGGCACAGACGGGAGCGAAAGCAAAATGACACACCGCTTCCATAGTACCAGCCGCGTTACGCGAAAATGGTCCTTATGAATCAAGCAAGATCCGCGTCCATATATCAAGCGGTTGAAAGCACCACTTAATCCACTTCACGGGTAAGTGTATGTGTGAGATATGACGGCATTCGTCACACAACTCTGCCACATGTGATACTGACTGTGACGACTCACGTGTTCCGTGTAATTTGCCGTGAGCGCCATATTTTGTGGCCTACCGAGCTATTGTACGATATAATTTTGGTAAGACATGTAAAAAGAAAACAATGAAATATGAACTCTTTGATGTGTAATTGTTCTCTATTCTTTGGTGTGAACAATGTGTACATTGAACTCAAAAATTGAACAATACGACAGACATTCTTTCCTTTTTTTTAGTTACAATAAAAAAATTTCCTATTAACAATACAGTATTTTCTCGTTAAAGCTGATAATGAGCAAAGATCAGAGGAGCAATGCCCGTATGAATCAGTAACATTTACATTCGCTTTTCACAAAAACACCTTGTACAATTCAATACAATCTCTCGCCCTCTAAATATTTCAATATGTAGGGAAACTTTGACATTGACTAACATCAAGGTGTTAGCGAAACTTGAATTTAAACTTTTTAAACTACCAGAATTGGCCTTTTGGGGGACGATACTCGCATTTTAACGGGGCATTCGTTCTGGCATCGCAATCACAAAATGGCGCTAATACTTGTCTTCGACATGTTGTTTTATTATTTAAATTTTTGCTCAATAAGACTTTATGTACATGGTTATTTTGGGTTTTACCTCATTTGGCAAGAAAATTCAACATTTTATTTAGAATGTGTGCAATATTCTAACCCAAATAACCTTAGGAATGTGCACAGCATGCAGCACCAGTGTTAAAAATTTTATGATCGCTGCTTGTCACCGCGTGAAAAGAGCAATTAAAGTTTATGATGTCAGAGCCATTTTAGTAGAAACCACATAAAATCCTTTGTGTACCTCTCACCATGGAAGCAAATAAAGCGCGAGAAAGAAATTAATGTGTTGTGTTGAAAAATAAAACTTACATAAACTAACACCTATTTACATCCAATCTTTGTAGGTAGAAATTTGGAACACCTCATAACATTTCTTGGGTAAACAATAACAACCGCAAGGGTCGATCTTCAAGGTTGAGCAACGCTTGTTAAAGCTGGTCTATGGATGGGTGCCCATCTTAACATACTTTCTTCCATGCCTCAGAAAGCACACTAAGTAGTTGGTCTATCATTTGTAGATCTTTTGCAGTCGGATTATATCAAAAGCCAGTAAAGTGCCAAGAAGTACCGTGCTACCCAGTTAATGGGTTGTGGAGGTCTGGTAAAACCTCTCTACGTAAAATATTGGTATTCAGCTAAATCCGGTATGACTGGAAGCTGACCCCAAAATAGTTGGGAAAAGGCTATGCAGATGATGTTGTTACGGTTCCGTATTTTTGCTTCGTTTACGTTCATATCTCTGACCGTACACGAACGACGGCCGTGATTACTACGCATCTAGCCTTATTTTTAAGAACGTCACCAATGAGATCTATTTATGTCTTTCCATTGACGAGGGGTCTTCACCCTAACAAAGACTAACTTGAAGAAAAACATCTATTTAGGCCAGCATGTCGTCATGATATCGTTAAATTTGATTCATTATAACAAAGATATATCATACTGATAAAAAACCATAAAAGGAAAACCTGTCAATCTTCGAAAAGTAATTTGATACTGGAAACACCAAAAGGAAACAGCTCGAAACTAAGTTGAGTGGCACCTACAATCTTTATCAAAACTTCTTATCGCTTTGAACAAGTAACTCAAGTTATAATAGCTTAACCAAGTCTTAAAGAGACCACTGGTCCTACGGGACTGTTCATAATAACAGTCTACCTACCTTTTCTGGCTCAAAATGAGAGGTATAGAAGGTTGACTCTATACAGCGGGCAAAAACAGATGCACGCACACATAGAAGCGTTAGTTAACTGCTGGTTGCGAGTGAGCTCGTATTCGCTGTACGTGAAGCTTGTTTATGTTGTGCGTGTGGGTTTGTGCGTGCGGCAGTGTCAAACAAATGCCGGTCGTCGGTGCGCTTGCACAATGTGTGCGTGCGTGTTCATACGTGTGGAAATCTCAAACAAATGCCGGTCGCGAGTGCTCTCTTTAAGTGAAGAGTGTGTGCGTGTGTGCCTTTGAATGCATGATCTTCATTCATTGTATGAGCCCAACCTTCTGCAATTTTCTTTTATGTGTTTCAGGTTAGACCAAAACTTCTTGCTATCAAAATGTATATAGTCAGTTATGATTTTTGATGGGTCTATCTTTGATTTTGACCGGACAATTATGGGGAAATTATTTTCACGTTGATTTGAATACGAAGTTAATTGAATTGATGACGTCAAGGTGAATAGTTCGTAGATTTCGTTTGATTTCAGTTCTACATAGGAAACCAAATATCAGTTAGGTATATTTTGCATTATATAAATGGTTATTTTCATGGTTATATTCAAAATATATAAGACACAAAATTACTTAAACTTACTTACTTACTACACACTTACTTCACACACACACACACACACACACACACACACACTACACACACACACATACTACACCCACACACACACATACACACACACTTACACACACACACACACACACACACTTACTTTACTTACTTATTACTTAAACTTGGTGTGACAAATATTTAGTTAGCATTATATAATATTTATTTCGTTGCCATCGCGGTTAGAACCTGGATGGTGTTGGAACTTGGAATAGGTGCATAGGAGTTGACAAAAAAAAAGAGGGGAAGAATGCCCAACAGTGGGAAAACTGAGTTTTAGTAACTTAAACATCTCCAGAACTATACATACACCCAAAAGACCAATAACACGAACAGGAAACCAATTTAAAATAATCAAAACCAATAGAACGGCATTGTCATGCAAATATATTCATACCCAGTAACGGCTAATGCAATTCTGCAAAATACCATTGCCTGTAAGATAATAACGTTTCATAATGTCCTAACTCCGGATTAAATGAAGCCTAATATCGGTGCTAATAGGCTATTAATACCCTCTGTTCTGTATTTATCCCATCATTGGACGAATTTGACATAGATTATCTGTGTGCGCTCGCTTGACGTCGCGCCGTCGGCGCACGCGATTGGTCGAGCCAATCCAATGGCCGGCCGCGATACCGCGCATCTCAAAAAACCCGCGTGAAAAAGCGGGCGAGTAGGCGTCTCAAGTTCGTTCAACCAACACATGTTTTTGGCACTCCGTGAGTGAAAACTAGAAACAAGGACAAATTGTGCACTACCGTGTAGTGACTCGTGCTGCAATTCTTCGTGGTCAGCGGTTACCTCTCTAACACCGGTTGTGATCATCCGAAGCCCGGCGCGCAGAGATATCAGGTGAGTCGTACTCAGTGATCTCTGTTTGGATTTGTTCCGTGATTGGGAGAACGGAGACCCCGTTCATACAGAACAACCTATCTTCTTTCAAACCAGCGTAAAATACAGTCCACTCCTCTATTCCACATTCTGGTCCTTCGAGCCGGATTTTTCATTTTTTATTTTTACTTGAGCAACGCTTCCAAAATGGCGGTAGCTCTAGAAACGAAACGTAAAATCTTAGTAATTAAAAAGGAATATTTATTTACTAAAATACAAAAGCTATTTGACTTATCTAAAAAGTTGGGAACTGAACCAGATAAGTTTCAAATGTTTACGGTGTTATTGTCGGAAATGGAAAGTGTTCGTACGAAGTTTGAGTCCACCATTTTTGATTTGTACGAAATACAAGTACAGTTAAAACCAACTGCTAAAATGTCGATGAGTGAACTCGAAACCTTCGACGAAATGTATAATTCATGTCAGTTAGTCGCTAGCAGGCAATCTAAATCCGAATCCGATTTCTATCCTGCCTTGGATAAAAATGAGTTAGTAGTACCCACACCCGCGTTACCAAAGTTAACATTATTTCAATTCAACGGAGAAGTTGAAAATTGGACAACCTTTTACGACACGTTCTCATCATTAGTTCACAACAGGAATTTCTCAGATATCGATAAATTTCATTATTTACTCTCATGCGTAAAAGGTCCAGCTTTAAATCTTGTTAAAAATCTACCTATCACGGCCGCTAATTACACATTAGTTTGGCAAAGTTTAGTCGATAAATATCACGACCACAGAACGCTAGCCTGTAGGTATTTCGATAAAATGTTGAACTTTTCACCGTTAACTAAGGATACGACGTCAAACTTAACTTCATTTATTGAAACCTTTGACCATTCACTAAAAGCGATCAAAGCATTGAATATTCAAAACTTAGATGATTTCTTATTGTGTCACTTAGCATTACAACGACTCGACCCTCATACACGAAAATTATTCGAAGAATGCCGTGATCAAAAGTTGATACCTACGTTTGCTGAACTAATGACTTTCGTAAACAAACAGATTAAAGTTCTCGAACATACTTTTATGGACAGCACTTCGAATAATACGTCGAAGTCTAGTACTAATACACAAAATAAAAGCCAAATTAAATCTTCGTCTAAGTCAGTACTAAATACGGCACGAGCTCCGAACAATAGCAACCGTAATAATAATAATATGTACTCAAATATTACTTGTATGGTTTGTAAACAAAATCACATGATATATCGATGCGATCAATTTCGTAAATTGTCGGTCGATGAAAGAATGAACCGTGTTCATTCACTAAAACTTTGTCTTAACTGTCTTAAATCCGATCATCAGTCTAATGCTTGCAAAAGTACTATGACTTGCGGGGTATGTGCGTTACCACACCATTATTTATTACATAAAGACAAAATTAATAAAACAGAAAGCGCGGGAATACCGTCCGTGGCGAACTCCCTTACGGCGCAGCCGTCTCTTTCTAACACGCAGCAAGCGCTAGTGTCGTCTCACTTCGTAAGTGAAACAGCAAGCTCGCCCGTGCAGCAAACTTTGTTTACTGATAATTGCGAGTACGGAGTAGTATTAGGTACAACACGTATGCATGTTATTGACTGTGTTGGTCAATATCAAGACTGCCGTGCAGTCATAGATTCTGGCGCTCAGAGTTCTTTTATAACTACTGAGTGTGCTCAGAAGTTAGGATTACAACGCAAAAAATGTCCTTTTACCATTCATGGAATAGGTGGGGGCATAGTTAAAAACCAAGGAATGGTTACTTGCACGTTAAAACCGATTCATTCGAGCGGTCCAACATTTCATGTTAATTTAGTAGTACTTTCAAAGGTGTCCGCCGACATGCCTAATGTTTCTTTCACAGATGACGTCATTAACGAGTATGACACTTATAAGTTAGCGGATCCACTGTTTTTTAAGCGTTCGCGCATAGATATTTTATTAGGTAATGACATAGTGCCAGATATCATTAGAGATAAGCCATTAGTAATTAAGGATAGTATTCCGAGTGTTATAAAAACAGTTTTTGGTTACGTTGTTAGCGGAAAATTATATCCACTTAGTGATAATAGTTCGCAAAATCTTAATTTATCAGTTTCATATGACGAGGAACAGTCGATCGAAAAAACGTTACGCAGTTTTTGGGAAATTGAGGAAGTGCCGTGCACACCGTCAATAAACCCAATGGATCAGCTAGCCGAGGAGATATTTTCTAATGAACATACTCGGGAGTCGAACGGCCAATATAAAGTCCCGCTACCGTTCGTGCCCGACCGCTCACCGCTAGGTACATCGCGCGCGGCAGCTGAGCGTAGGTTATTGTACACGGAACGTAAACTCGCGCGTACTCCAGATTTAAATGATAAGTACAAAGAGTTTATGCGGGAATATGAAGACCTTGGTCATATGGAACTTTATCAGGGTGAGCAGCCCAGTCAATACATTATTCCACATCATAGTATTTTGCGACCTACTAGTACTTCCACTCCATTACGCGTAGTGTTCGATGCGTCAGCGAAGACTAGCAATAACGTGTCTCTAAATGATATCTTGTTAGTCGGCCCTAAGTTGTATCCGGATATTTCGGCAATCATTTTGAAATTTCGGTTATTTGAGTATTGTTTAGTAAGTGATGTTTGTAAAATGTATCGCGCTATCTCCTTAAGAGAAGAAGATCGCTTATATCAGCACATTTTGTATCGTGAATCGCCTAACGATCCAATAAAATTATACGAATTAAAAACCGTGACGTACGGACTTAGTTGTTCACCGTTCTTAGCAATTCGGACGCTACTACAATTAGCGAACGATGAAGGAAAACGTTTTCCCTTCGCTGCTCAGGTCCTCCGTGAGGGAGTTTACATGGACGATGTTCTATATTCGTGTAAAACTTTTGAGCAAGCTTGCTTAGTACAGGACCAATTAATTGGTATTTTTGAAAGTGCCAACTTTACTTTAAAAAAGTGGATGAGTAACAGTGAGAAGCTATTACAACGCGTCCCCTTCGAAAACAGAGAAAATTCCGTAACATTCGTGAAAGATGAAAACGATAGTACCATTAAAGTTTTAGGTCTTAAATGGATTCCAAAATCCGATAATTTTGTGTTTTCGGTTAATTTGACGGACAACGAGTCAACCAAACGATCAGTGCTAAAATTGCTGGCGTCGATTTATGATCCCGTGGGTTTTATCGCACCATGCACTTTAGTAGCAAAGCAGATTATGCAGGAACTCTGGAAGCTTGGTATTGGTTGGGACGAAAAGTTACCCGAAAACATAAAAAAATCGTGGCATAATTTTATTGTAGAACTTCCTCTGTTAAAGGAGTTACGTATCGAGCGCCACATGCTCTTACCAGGGGAGACGGAATGCGACTTGGTAGGCTTTTGTGATGCTTCGTTATGTGGGTACGCAGCGTGTGTGTTTGTTATTAGTCGCGAGCAAAAGGGTAACGTAAAGGTTCGCCTAGTGACCGCGAAATCTAAAGTTGCACCAATTAAACCCGTCACGATTCCTCGGTTAGAATTGATGGGTGCAGTTTTGCTGAGCAAACTAATAAAGTTCGTAATTGATACATTTTCTCGCGTTAAAATCAACAAAATAATAGCAGCTTCAGACTCGACAGTCGTACTGTCGTGGCTTCAAACTGAACCTTATAAATTGAAAACTTTTGTAAGTCATCGCGTTACAAAAATTATTGAGGTGTTGCCACCCCATTTTTGGCGGCATGTTAGTAGCGAACATAATTTAGCCGATATTTGTTCTCGCGGAGCGTCTCCGGCACAACTTGTCAGTTGTAATCAACGTTGGTTACAGGGCGCAGACTGGATGTATCGAGATTACATCGATTGGCCCCTGACAGTGTGGGTTAATGAGAGTAATAATAAAATACCGGAATTAAAAACATCTGTAAATTTATTGACTGAAAATAACAATAATGATGATTTTAATGAATCCAAGATAGAATTTTGTGAAAGAATCTGTCGGCAGTTTTCATTGTTTACCAAACTGCAAAGATCGTTTGCTTGGATCTTAAGATTTAGACGTAAAAGAGATGATACTACTCTCAAATCGAAGGTGTTATTGACCTGTGAATTAAATGAAGCACACGATAAGTTAATAAAATTGGTTCAGAATGCCTATTTTGAAGCGGAATTAAAACTGATAAAAGATAAAAAACATGTTGCTACCATGAGAAAATTATCTCCTTTTATTGATTCCGACGGTTTCCTGAGGGTAGGGGGTCGCATCGGTCATTCCGAGCTTCCTTTTAACGCTAAACATCCGCGTCTTATTCCCAAAAATAGTTTGTTTACTAAATTATTGATCAATTATTTACATGAAAAATCTTTACATGCAGGTCCGCGAACACTACAAAGTATAGTCAGTGAAAACTTTTGGATATTATCTGCTCGTAGAGTCATTAGATCCGTTTTATCTAAATGCAAAACGTGTTTTAAATGTAAACCGTCTTCACTGCAACCTGAAATGGCACCTTTGCCACCAACTCGGTTGATACCTAATAAGGTATTTGCTAACGTCGGAGTTGACCTCGGAGGTCCTTTTTTAATTAAAGAAAGCTTACGTCGTAATGCTAAGGTGACAAAGGCTTATTTAGCACTGTTTGTCTGCTTTTCAACCAAAGCAGTACATCTTGAGGTGCTCTCTTCTCTCTCTGCTGACTGTTTCCATGCGTGCTTAGACCGATTCGTAGCGCGTCGCGGTCTATGTTCTGTTCTTTATTCTGATTGCGGTACTAATTTCATTGGCGCAAGTAAACATCTGTTTGAAATCCAAAGGTTTCTACATGAGAGTCATAATGAAATTTTAGATGGCTGCTCTAAAAGGCAGGTTGACTGGAAATTCAATGTCCCCAGTGCTCCACATATGGGTGGTCTCTGGGAAGCAGGCATAAAGTCAGCAAAATATCACATTGTGCGAAGTATGGGGGAAAAATCCTTAACGTTTGAGGAACTTTCCACTATATTTTGTAAAGTAGAAGCTATTTTAAATTCGCGTCCCTTGTGTGCATTGCCTGCTAGCGATAATCCCGATGAATTTAATGTTTTAACCGCCGGACACTTTCTCATTGGTCACAGCTTGATATCTATACCCGAGTATAATGTTCAAGATCTAAATATTAACCGACTGTCACGTTGGCAGTATGTTCAGAGGTGTTCCCAACTTTTCTGGAAACGTTGGAGTCACGAATACTTAAACACTCTTCAGCAGAGAGCTAAGTGGTTTACATCCTCCACTAACCCTAAGATTGGGGATTTAGTGATAATAAAAACTGACAATGTTCCCTCCTGTCAATGGCCTCTAGGCAGAATAGAAAAATTACACCCAGGGCCTGACGGAATAGTTCGGTGTGTGACGCTACGCACTGAAAAAAGTGTCTTACAAAGACCAACAAATAAACTTTGTCCATTACCTTATACCAACTAGATTCAAACAAAAAGTTTTGATTAGTCATAGGTCATTTCCTAGTTTAGTTTAATTTTAATTTTTTAAATACAGATAGGTAATAAGGTAATTTCAGTTACATAGAAACCATCACTATGGTTTCGGTAGGGGGTATGTTCTGTATTTATCCCATCATTGGACGAATTTGACATAGATTATCTGTGTGCGCTCGCTTGACGTCGCGCCGTCGGCGCACGCGATTGGTCGAGCCAATCCAATGGCCGGCCGCGATACCGCGCATCTCAAAAAACCCGCGTGAAAAAGCGGGCGAGTAGGCGTCTCAAGTTCGTTCAACCAACACATGTTTTTGGCACTCCGTGAGTGAAAACTAGAAACAAGGACAAATTGTGCACTACCGTGTAGTGACTCGTGCTGCAATTCTTCGTGGTCAGCGGTTACCTCTCTAACACCGGTTGTGATCATCCGAAGCCCGGCGCGCAGAGATATCAGGTGAGTCGTACTCAGTGATCTCTGTTTGGATTTGTTCCGTGATTGGGAGAACGGAGACCCCGTTCATACAGAACAACCTATCTTCTTTCAAACCAGCGTAAAATACAGTCCACTCCTCTATTACACACCCTCATTGATAGGCAAAGGCCAGTCAGTGAGATTGCTAACGAAATCACAGTTCCAGCATGAAATTGATCCGCCAGGGTTGGAAAATTTTGGGCATGCCACTATTGGAGCGATAAGTCTTCTCTTTGAGGAGTGGCTGGAGAGACGCCACGGCGTCCTCACCTTCCGCCTGACGCAGGTGCTCACCGGACACGGCTGTTTCGGGAGGTACCTGTTTTGGATTAAGAAGGAGGACACGTGTGTCAACATTGTGTGGATCTAATCAAAAATCAAAGTCTGTCCTGTTTGGGCGGAGCAACGCTGTGTTTTCGTTAAAGTCATTAGCGGCGGAGGTCTCTCGCTTGCGACCGGAATAGGAGGCATTGGAAGCGGTCACCTCCTTCTGCGAAGCTGTAATGCTAGCGAAAGAGAAAGCAGACCACGTGAGGGAGATCTAAATCTCACGCCTCAGCCGCAGAAGAAGACGCTCCGGGCGTTTTGAAACGCAGGCGATTCCTGGCCACCGTAGGTGCGGGTCTGCGGATGGCAATGTGCGAAAGAATCATCGCGGCCTAGAAACGCAAAGGGCACTAGGAGGAACACGGGTGGGTTTTAGTAACTAAGACTCCGACGCTGCTCTTCACTTTGCCTGGAGAGGAAGAAGTCAATTGATCATTTCCCATCAGCATGAAATTGATGATGATTTAGTCACAAGTTGAAGATTAAATTACTGATTTAGGTCATTGGGAATAATCCACTTCATGAAGATAATGGAATAAAAATATTTCTGAATTCTATTTCTAAGTAACTCGATGGAAATAAATGATTATGGCATATAAGATATAATGCACTTATTCAAAAAAGAAGTGTAATACGAAATCATAACAAATGTCTCAAAGGGGGTGAAGGTAATGGGTCTATTATTTACTGTTGTGTATGTGAGCATAAGAGGGCTGTGTTCCGCGATTACCCCCTGCCACCGAGAGCGGCATAGATGATCCGAACTGCAGGATCCGTCTGATCCTTAAGCAGGTCCCTAGGGATATATTTCACCGGCTCACTGCAACAACTGGCACAAGTACAGGCACCGATCTCTGTCGACAAGTGTCAACTTTCAACTGTCAGATTGACGGCTGCCCTTTTTTTTTTTTGATGGGAAATCGTCAAATGACCCCTCCCGCCCTGGGTGGAGCGGTAGGGAGTGTCAGACTCTTACTGACTAAAACCCACCCGTGTTCCTCTTGTACCCTTTGCGTTCCAGGGCCGGGGTAACTCTTTCGAACAAATTCCGCAACTACCACCAGTGTCCATGTGGCAATGAACATATCTATTAGATAGATACAAACACTACACTAACGAATACAGTGTGCAATTGACCAGGGACATTTATTAGCGTGTATCCCTTCCACCATTTCCATAGCTAACATATACCTATCTATTATATACTTGCTACAAAAGCATAGCACGTCAGTTACGCCGTAGCGACTTAGCTTCTTTTTCTCTGTTAAATCTCTAACATAAAGGTATGACTAACCTTTTAGAACAATAAAAATGCCAAACACATAGAATAACTATGTTACCACAGGTGTACTCAAACTATTCTCAAGCCACAAAGGTACAAGAGTCCGATTTAGGAGAAAACCATACTGCGTCAAAACAATCCGTGCATTAAAGCAAGTTATGTGGCTAGTACTTATGCCCGCTACGAAAGCGTAGCAAGCGTAACACATCATCTACGCCGTAGCAATTTCGTAGACCCTTTTTCTAAATTGTGTTCATTCACGCAAATTCAATGAAATCTTACAATTACATTAGTTACAGAATACTACTACAAAAACGTTATAACATAAATATCATAGTATTTTCTAACAAGTAAACTCCTGAACACAAACCACAGCAACTTTAGGTCGTGAAACTATCTCCAAGCCGCAAAGGTACAAGGGTCCAATTTAACACACCACCGAACTGCGCCAAAACAATACATGAATGAAAGAGTCAAGTGGTGAGTATAATACCCTCTACGAAACCCGTAGCAGGCGTAGCACATCAGCTACGCCGTAGCAACTTTTTAGATTCTTTTTCAATTTCAAATCTTGCATTTACATTAGTTAAAGAATTTCTTTATTATTATATATTTAGTATAGGCAATACTCGTGGCTAAATTATAACAGTCGCGGGGGTCGATCTTCAATGTTAAGCAAAGCTTGCCCAGGTTGGTTTGTGGATGGGTGACCATCTTAATATAATAAGACTTCTACGTGCCTCAATAGCACGTTAAGCCGTTGGCCCTAGCTGTTATTTGGAGATCTTTGGCAGTCGTTAAGGATTGTCAAAAGCCAGAAAATCTGACACCAGTCTTGCCAAGAAGTACCATGTTCCCTAGTTAATAGGTTGTGGAGGTCTGGTAGGCAGCCGCTTCAAGTAAAATACTGGTATTCAGCTGAATCCAGCTTGACTGGGAGCCGACCTCAATATTGTTGGGAAAAGGCTAGGCAGATGATGAGTATAGGAAATTAGGCATTCATATTCAATTAATTAAAACTCTTCGCTCTGTCTTCTCACAGAACAAAAATTCTAACAAAATCGTCTTCCATTCATCAGCAAACAAGTCCAATACAGGATTGGCCTCCTCGAGGCGTTGAACGCAGTTAACATACGCGATAACCTATAACTATAAACAAAAAACATTATAACATAAATATCGTAGTTTTTTCTAACAAGTAAACTCCTGAACACAAACCACAGCAGCTGTAGGTCGTGAAACTATCCCCAAGCCGCAAAGGTACAACAAGGGTCCGATTTAGCAGAACACCGAACTGCGCCAAAACAATCCATACATTAAGGAGTCAAGTGGCGTGTGTTTAAAGGAGCGGCCGTCACGCCGGGTCGCAGACTTATTGCTTCGAGTTAGCTACGATTTCTGAACTAACAATTCACGCCAAGTTTTTGGGGTTTGGGGTAAAGTAGGAGCTGTTAAGTTGGTTGCAATTTTTTTGTGACTTTAGAAATTATTTAAGCTGTTTATGTAATTTCTTTCAAATAGTTTTAGTATTTTAACTTATACTGATTATATTGAAACTAATGCTTCGTGAACACGGGGTTTTAAATATGTAACTTGAGACTATTATGACAGTGGCTGATATAAATCTATCTACGTGGGGCCCGAGTGCTCATACGTTGTTTAAAGAACTTGTCAAACGATTAGTTGACACTTCGCGTGACCCAAGATCTGACTTTTACTTCGGACAGAGGATAAGCATCGCCAAACAATGTGGTAATACCGCCAGTATTTTCAGGTTTACTTCCAATTGATAGCGATGTGGACGAATTGTTTGATGCCATATTCTAGTAAGGAGGATATAAGTTTATTTTTATTTTAAGTGTATACAGTCACATTTAAAATTTATTTATTCCATCTAGTGTTTTCCCAACGATACTGGGATCGTCTTTCAGTTTTACCTGATGCAGCTGAGAGTACCAGTATTTCACATGGAGTGACTGCCTGTCTGACCTCCACAACCCAGTAACTGGGTGATACGGTTGCCATTGATAATACTGGTGACCCATTTTTTTCACACAATCGTGACCAATCGTAGTTAACTATTATACTATTGCACTCAGAATACCAATTAAAATTACGGTCTTTTTCGTGTGATTTTTAACACACTTTGCCCAAAATTAAAATTAAAATTTTACATGAATAACGTCCTGACTTACGAATTGTAGGTCACGGGTTCAAACCCAGCCAGGCGCATTACTTTGTGTAATTATATTAATTTCATCTCCACTGCTCGCAAAACGGTGAAGGAAAACATCGTGAGGAAACCGGCATGTCCTAGAACCAAAAATTCGAAGACATGTGACATTCACCAACCCGCACTGAGCCCGCGTGTTGGATTACGGCCCATTCCCTCTCTTAGAGAGGACGCCTGTGTCCTAGCAGTGGGAACGTTAAAAGGCTAATTATGCCATGTTTGTGCTAAGAATAAATTAGAATCTTTGGGAGACATGGCATCCATACTAACAGGACTTACATTCACTATGTTACTAAATTTCTTTGAGATATTAAATACCCGCAATGAAGCAATCTCCACATCTTCCAACTTACACCACCCAAAATGGACCGAAAATGTCGGAAATACGACGAACACTAGGTTTTATTTGGCGACGCATATTGCTAGTCCTCACCTATGTGGCATATACGACGCTATATATTCTTGACACTTGAGCTACCTCTACCTAAGTATACGTCCTTGGTCCTTTGTGGATTGTTGGAGCTTATTTATGTTTATTCCTTTTTTTCGAGAGGTACTGGGTTGACTAGAATGATGATGAGAGAGGTACCTCTCACATCTTGGGTCCCGATATTGAGAATGGCTCAGGTAAAGTAAAAGAATAAGAAGATGATTTTTTTACCATGCCAATACTTTATTTGCTATATTCTTTGATAAATGGGTGAATTGCGCAAGCAAAAAAAATACACGGCAAACCTGAGAACGGTAGTGCAATGTGCTGGTTTTTTATTTTATATATTTTTTCTCAACAACGTAAGTACTTCTCTACCTTGGCAAAAAAAAACATTGATTTCTACCCTCTAATATACCAAAAAAAAAATAATTATAAAGTGTTATTTTATCATCACGGTGGCCTGTCCTGAACCCAATTCCGCTCATAAAATACCTTCCCCTGCCAATAGATTCATAATATGGATTTGAATCAATTCTCTTATCATTAAATTATAATATATTCGATCAAATAAAACTATTTTTGTTTGTTTATCTTCTTTCTCATGGATTTGACAGGCAGTCAACTTTTGTCTGGAAAAAAGTTATCATTTCAGAGGACAGTAAGTTTTAGTAGATTATCCATGTCAACATTGCGTTGTTACGCCCCTCTCACCTTTCCTCACTTCGGATCAGTCCGGCTCAAGCTCTCGGCGCGAACGCAGCGGTCCCAAAGCTTGCGGTTTTTCCGCCAAAAAAGTAAGTTTATCATTTCAGTAACATGGGGACAAAAATAGTTTCATTTCGGTGTCACAGTCCACCGGAATGAAATGTATCTCCGAAATGATAAAACCATAAAGTTTTAGAGATCCTTTATCAAATATAAAGTCATAGTTTTGTAATGTAAGTAAGTGTAGATTAGATTATTCGGGTGTATTTGTTGTGTAATATTTGTGTTTAAGATTAAAGATATATAATATATACATATTTCTATGTAGCTAGTACCTACATGTATATATTGGGTTGGTAGGAAAGTAATGAGCGTTGCAAATAAACAAAACAATTTTAAATTATATTTTTAATTTACAATTACTTGTCTTTATAGTAGGCACCGTTGTTGTCTACAACCCGGTCCGTGTGCCGGTCCTGCTCCACAGCCTCAACCACTTGGATAAACAAGTTAGGATTTTATATTTGGAAGAGATGCTCGCCCTTTTTTTTTTTCTGTCTCTTTTATTTATTCTTTATTCTTTTTTTTTTTATAATACCTATTAGTTTGATAATAAATAATTTCTCTTTTTTTTTTACTTGTAGTTGCTTGGTTTTTGTAAACCATAGTTTTATATAATGTAGAAGCATTTTATTTTCAAATATTGTACATGTGAGTACCATGGATGTACATGTGATAAGTTATAGTTTACTTTGTGACTTGAACTAAAATGGCAGTTGAGAGCATGTCATGCTCGCTCAAATGTTTCGCTGATGGTGGCGTGTGTGTTGGATCATTCGGTTCCCTTCAAAATGGTTGAGCTAAATGGTGCCAATACACGCGTCATGTTCGTGAACGGGCGCCGTCGGTTGAGACTGGTCACCTCTTAACTGCCACTGACTTGTTTTAATCTTTATACGTTTTTATAGTTTCCTTTTTGTTTCTTCGCATTTTACTCACATATAGAAGCGACCAAGGATGTAACCAAGATTATGTAATACAGAACATGATTTAAAAGAGTGTCCGTGGAGTTTCTTGCACGTTCTTCTCCATAGAGATCTACGCTTTGGAACGTGCAGATAGCTTCACCTCTTTCGACTTGACAATTCAAAAGTACCTGTAAAAGGTTTAATTGAAATAAATGCTTTGAATCTTTGAATCTTTGAATCTTTGAACCCATTTCCAGCGATTAGGTAAAGCATGGATACCCTCAGCGTAAAAACTTGGGAGCCGTGAGGCAAAAAAGCTTTCGAGGAAATCTGTTAACTGTGCTCTATCATCAAATTTTTTGTCCTGTATATGATTACTGAGAGAGCGTAACAAATGAAAATCCGTTGGCGCTAGATCGGGAGAGTAAGGTGGATGTGGCAGTAGCTCCCATTCAAAATCCAATAGCTCTGACGAACGACTTTGGCTATGTGCGGCCGAGCGTTGTCGTGAAGGAAGTATATCTTTGTTTGTTCACGGCGCTTTTTGTTGATTTCTGTACGGAGTCGGTCAAGCTGATGACAGTATATTGTCGAGTCCACGGTGATATTACCGGGTAGTAGCTCCCAGTATAAAATATAAGAGTTGATTTAATTTTAGAAGTTTTACTTATATACCTGTAGAAACACTATTCTCGTTTCGTTACCAATTTAACTAAATTATACCTAGCATTTTTCTCTTAGTGCAACGGGTACACATTATGTATTACTATTAATGGCATAACTTACAAATGCAGCCATCATATTAATCAGAAACTTTAAGCTTTCTTATCGCGCTTCGTTCACTCTTTTGAAAATATATCAAGTAAATTAGTATTAGTTCATAAACAAACAAAAATATTTATTTATGGTTACCAGCATTTACGATAAAGTTTTCCAACATTTTCACACAACAACAACCAGAAAAATTACCAAAGGTTATTTAAGTGAAGAAACAATTCATTCATATCATAATAAATATTACAATAATATGATTCTTTCAGGTTATTGTAACCTCAAAGAATGATATATGTAATAGTAATTGTAATATCTATATATTAATGATGATATTAAAATAACTGTCTACTGTCCTGTCTCAGTGTTTAAAGTTTCTAAAATTTGTGGAAATCAAACCTAACACAGTACGGAACCCTGGCTGCCCGGCACGGTTGTTCTTAGCTGTATCATATCGGTGGATTTATTTCATTCCGGTGCACAGTTTATCATTTCGGTGGTCATTTTTATCATTTCGGTAGACACTTTTCATTTCAGTGGACTCTTAAAAATTCATCCTTAAATATTTATGTAAGTTTTGATGAAATTTGATGTCCACTCACGCACAATGTTATAAAATAGGCTAAAGTTTTATTTGTCACTAAAAATATGTAGATAGCATTGAAATTAAAAAATCCCACCGAAATGACATATAAAAATCACTTGTTGAAATTCACCCAAATATATATAAAATCTATACTAATATTATAGGAAAGGAAAGATTTCATGACATAGGCTCCAAAACTACTGAACCGATTTCAAAACATTATTTCACTGTTGGGAAGCTACACTATCCCCGGGTGACATATTATCCCTATATTCCCATGGGAACGGGAACTACGTAGGTGAAACTGAAGGGCGCTGCTCATTATGTTATATACTATAATTGTTATTAAGTTAATTAATATCACTTAAATAAATGTTTTAAAATGTTTAAACAACGAAATAACGATAAGTAAAAAGGCGCTAATTCTTTTTGTACATTGTTGAATGTGAGCAAATACTTATTAAGAAGGATCTGACCTGTTTGGATCCTTTTTTATATTTAGGTACCTATATAAGTTAACGAGACAAAACAAAAGAATTCAAATAATCTGGACCCTTTCTGATATTTAATTGGGTATATAAACTGTATTTCTCGAAAAAGATCTAAACAGTTTGGGGCATTTTTGTGATTTTCCAAAAACACTTATTCCATAGATTTACCGTTTCTCAAGAATGATTCAAGCGTTTTGAATTTTTTTTGGTGAAAAATACCTGTTGTAGCCCATACATGGATCTTCTTTTTTGTATTAAAGATATCACTCTGAGGATGAGTTTGGTATACATATATAACTCGATTCGGAAAAAGTTTCGATTGGTTCCTTTCTGCGTAACTACGTCCAATTGTTAATTGGTTGTATATTGTGTGCCCTACAGGGTTTGTAATTGTACCTTATAGCTTTAAGCCCATTGTAACATCTTCAATCCCTTTTTTGGCCTCGCATAGGTTAAAATTAATATTAAGCTTTAATTATGTATTTTTTTCTTTGTTGTTTTGTGCGAGTCTTAAATAAACATTTTTCTTTCTTTTACATATTATGGAATGCAAATAAAGAAATGAATTATTGGTACCTTGTGTTTCTGTAAGTACAAAATTTCTATAATTGCGTCCCACTCGTCGTGTTGATTATTCTTGAGTTTACGTGCGCGGGCCAACCGTTTCTTTTATGATTTAGTATCTAAACATTTTTATGATTTTTTTTTTATCATTTGTTTCTCGTTAGCCTCTTTTAATTAATAAAAAATAAGAGCGGAGGCGTCCACGGCACGGGCTAATATGTGATGTCGCAGGAAAAAAATCCTGAGAATATTTGGATGAGGCCTTTGCCCAGATGTTGGACAGTACTAGGCGGAATAAAAAAAAACCGGCCAAGAGCGTGTCGGACCACGCATAGCAAAGGGTTCCGTAGCTCACTGTTAAAATCTCTAAAAGTATGTAAGCTGTGATGTTTGACCAATTTTCGTTGGAAGTGTCTGTGAAGTTCTATTTGCTCATTTTTTTTAGAATTTTCAACTTCATAGTATAAAAGTTTGAATATCGCTTCACAGGTTGCACCTACCTACTAATTTTCATTTATGTAGCTTTAATAGTCTACTGGTAAAACGACTGTGACGTACAGAGGAACGGACAATCAGACGGATAGACATGACGAAATTATAAGGGTTCATTTGGCTACAGAACCACAAAAATGAAAATGTCACATATTTCTTTTCTTTTTGTTGTAAAACATTGGAAAAACTTCACACTAGGAATTTCTCCTGTATCGTGGGTGCAATTACGTCTACTACTTTCACTAAAATGATATTTTAATGGTACCAATTATTCTTATGATAACAGGAAAATATACTACTATAATATTATCTTCTCACTGACCTTGACCTCACAATCTTTTACCCCATCACTTCAAACTAATCCAACCCAAATAATAGTTTAAACCACCGAAACTAAACATTTAGAAACCCAAACAAAATTATAACTCAACTTTGAGATAACAAGTGAAATAATTAATGTTATGCCCGTTAATTTTACACAACAACAATTTATCAAGGGTCGCAAGATAGGGCGAGATCGCACGTTCAGCTAATAAACTTTGGTCACGACTGCGATCAATGGTGGTATTGGTAGGCTACTGTGATCGCGAGTAATAATAGACAGTATGTGTGGATATTGGCGAGTCTTCAATGTGTATATCATACTGTGACTAAGGTGCATGTACCTACGCAAGCAGCCATTATTTTGATGTAGTTAAATTGCAGCAGATAGAATTGTGGGTAAGTGGTATATGTAATTTACCTGTTTATACTTTTTTTCTTAGCTCGTGGCTAAAGACTTACAGCCGCACGGGTCGATCTTCACGGTTAAGTAACGCTTGCCAAGGTTGGTCTGTAGATGGGTGACTATCTTAACATACCGAGTTTCTTCCGTGCCTCGGAAAGCACGCTAAGCCGGTGGTCCTCGCTGTCATTTGTAGATCTTTGACAGTCGTTACGGATTGTCAGAAGCCAATAAATCTGTCTGCAGTCTTGCCAAGAAGTACCGTGTTACCTAGTTAATGGGTTGTGGAGGTCTGGTAGGCAGCCGCTCCACGTAAAATACTGGTATTCAGCTGAATCCGGTTTGACTGAAAGCCGACCCCAATATAGTTGGCAAAAGGCTAGGCGGATGATGATCCTTTTTCCCAGCTATGTTCGAATTGGATTTTTATCTAATCGGTTGCGGCTGAGGACCAGTATTTTACTTGGGACGACTGCCTGTTTGACCTCCACAAGCCAATCAGTCTCACGATCCCATGGCAAGACTGGTGACAGATTTCCTAGCTTCTGATTGCCCCTAGTGCCCGTATGGACTGTCAAAGATCTACAAATGACAGCTGGGAGCAAAAGCTCAGCACTCAGCACAGCTTGGAAAAGGGTTTTTTTTTTAAATAATAGCTTGATCCGAAAATGAATACAAATTGATACCTACCTATTGAATCTTAAATTCTTTCTCGAATCAAAATAAAAATATTTTCACATTCTAATACCAAACAATTCCTTTTTACAACCAAACTACACTTCGTCTATCGTACGGCAGTAACACAATTTTCGACGCAGACGAATTTGGATACAGCAACACCATATTGAATTTCGACCGAATTTCTACATTCTTGTATAACAGGGAAAACACAATTGTGGTGGCAACACTTTATGACATCCTATACCCAGGAATATGGGATGAAGGATGTTTATGGACGAATAAATTTATGTATTGTGTGAAGATAGGCCTGTCTAAGGAAATGAGAAACTATTTCATGCCTAGAACTTGTTTTTATACTCTTCAGGGTAAATTGGGAATTGTTCTGGCAGTAAGAACTGGTGGGAAAAAATGTGGGTAGGTTGTATTAGATGGTAAGTGAAGTGGAAGCAGCAAGATGAATAGTACAACTGGCGTAAGGGATAGTTCATATGGCGCAGAAGATAAAGGCGTATATCGGGAGGGTTGTGGCAAGCGAATATTTTTTTTTCCATAGTTAAGACTCGATAATATACAAAAAATTGACAAGTCTTAATATTTCCTAAAAATGCACACTAAAATGGTAAGAGATATGCTTATTAACCTACTTGCAGAATAAATATTGTGAAGGCATCAATACCGCCATTAAAAAACAAGAAAAAAACTCTACACCGCAACAAAAAGCAACATTTATCCCACCAGCGACGAACTGCTGAACGAAATTGAAGCGATTAGAATATAATTATAGAACACTCCAAAAAAAAAAACAAGTATCGGGCAGTTGCCCACCAACCGTCTCTCCAGAGGATCCTCCCCTGCTCAATGGAGGTTATTTATCATATATAACTTTTGCCTTTTAATATGACTTAAAAAAAAATGTGTTTACATAACACTTTTTTTTTTCTTATAAACTTCAGCTGAATAGTCATAACGCAAAATAAAGTCGCTCACAAGTGATGCTCATTTGTTTTATTGTAACTGTGACCATTCCTTGCAATTTCATAAGTAGCAGCCTCACAATAATCCTTATAAATGCATCATAAATGTGCGGTAGACTGCTCAAATCAGGGCTGCAGTTGCTTAGCTGTGTGTGCTACTGTAGACAAAGGTACGAGGAACGACGAGTGTATTCCAGTTATCGCACATTACAAACGGTGTGAGCTACGCCTTACAGCGGAGTAGTTTTATTATATACAGTGGCTAATCAGTAGTCTGTTATTTCAGCCTTGAGCTAAGCTCATTTCTTTTCGCTTTCAGATAGAATAGAATATGCTTTTTTTGTGTCATTTGAATAGAAGGCTAGAGCCTTCTATTCTTAAATGTTAAATAATGAAAAATTGCACGCATTAGAGACATGATTGTTAAGTTTTAGTGACCAGTCCAGACTATAAATAGACCAACCCTATCTCAAAAGAAGTCATATCGACGTGACACAAATGAAATGCATGGGTGTTCGAGAACTTATAATGTAATTTTGCAACAAACAAGATGACTTAGTAAGGGATTTTGCGACAGTTAATCGCCTGACACGTTTTTTAAATCAAACGAACTCAACACACATCACTTGTAGATGAACCAAATAGAATGAGCGCAAGAAATAACATAATAGAATAGAATCCTCTTTTTCAACGAACAAATTTTACAATTGATCCAACGCACAAATTCCAAAACCGGCACTTTCAAAAATGGAACTTAAAATAAACACATCAAAAGTATCTAGGGATCAACATATATTTTTGCAATAACTTTTCTCCTGATTGATATTAATTAAAATTTTCTTTAAGGATTCATCAAATAAAGTGTTTTCGTTTGTCACAGTAACGATAAACCAAGTCACCTTTGCATTAATAAAGAAATTTGCCATTTTCCTAATAAAGGGATTTTTGACATTTGAACCACTAACATTAAAGTTCGAAAAAAAGACTGAAATAACAGTTTTCTTTAAAATTTTATTGGGTAACTTAAACAATTAATAATCCGTGTTTCTACCGCGAACACTAACAACACAAGAACATCGGTTTGGCATACTCAAAATGAGTTCATCCAAATCACGCTGTGGAATGGCCGCCCATGTTCGTTGCAACAACAAAAAAAGGTCTTCTTGCGACTGGATACCCTCCATATTCGGCAGAGCTCTTCTCTGTAGCATATCCCATGCATGCTCAATCGGGTTCAAGTCTGGCGACTGAGCAGGCCAGGGCAGGACATTGATGTTAGCTGCGGCGAGAGTCTGTCTTACAACTCTTGCGGTGTGCGGTCGTGCATTATCATGCATTAACTGAAATAAGGGACCGATTTGCACTTGTAGAGGAACGATGACGTCTGATACAATCGTCTCAGCATAAATTTGAGCGTTGAGGTTGCCTCTGATCCAAATCAACTCAGTTCTTCCGCCGATCCAAATACCCGCCCATACTATGATGGTTCCACCACTATAAGGATGGACTTCCTGGCAGGATTTTAATCGCTGTTGGCGTCCAGGGGTTCTCCAGTGTCGTATACGTCTTGTATCCGGTCTCATACCAAAACGAGACTCATCAGAAAAGCACACGAAACGCCATTGTTCTTCTGCCCAATTTCTGTGTTCAAGAGCCCATTGATATCGAATCCTACGATTGTGCATTGCTATAGGTGGTACCCGTAGCGGTCTTCGGGAATGAAGGTTCACTTCATGCAAGCGGTTTCTGACTGTTTGGTCGCTAATTAAGTTCCCTGAAGAGTGATGAAGCCTCACGGCTAACATCATGGCGGTTATTGTTGGAGCTCTTCGAGTTAAGATTTGACAACTGCCCTGGCCTGCTCAGTCGCCAGACTTGAACCCGATTGAGCATGCATGGGATATGCTACAGAGAAGAGCTCTGCCGAATATGGAGGGTATCCAGTCGCAAGAAGACCTTTTTTTGTTGTTGCAACGAACATGGGCGGCCATTCCACAGCGTGATTTGGATGAACTCATTTTGAGTATGCCAAACCGATGTTCTTGTGTTGTTAGTGTTCGCGGTAGAAACACGGATTATTAATTGTTTAAGTTACCCAATAAAATTTTAAAGAAAACTGTTATTTCAGTCTTTTTTTCGAACTTTAATGTTAGTGGTTCAAATGTCAAAAATCCCTTTATTAGGAAAATGGCAAATTTCTTTATTAATGCAAAGGTGACTTGGTTTATCGTTACTGTGACAAACGAAAACACTTTATTTGATGAATCCTTAAAGAAAATTTTAATTAATATCAATCAGGAGAAAAGTTATTGCAAAAATATATGTTGATCCCTAGATACTTTTGATGTGTTTATCTCATAAAAGTAAACGACATGCCACTACATGTTTCCACATCATCCAATCCCAAACTTAATAACAAAATTAATACCGTAGTCGTCCAATAAAAATATCGTAAGCGCAACAGCTCGGTCTATAAAGTAAAGTAAACATGGCCGCCACGATCCAACTTTGGTCAACTGACTACAAGGCGTACTATATTTCAGCTATGTCAAACTTGTGGCCCGCGAGCCATGTGTGGCGACAATATTATTAAGTGGCCTATGAACCGGGAGATGATATAGAGATATTATTAACGAATGCTCAAAATCAGACTTATATTATGACGTCACGATTGGCGCAGTGGTTGAGCAATTGGCTGCTGCGCTGTGTGTCGTGGGTCCGATATATAAAGGAGGAATAGGGTAGTTGACTAAAAAAATCTAATTAGTCCGTCAGATAGATTTCCAAAAAATATTGGACACGTATTTTTTCTTTTTTCACGTAAACAAAAAATGAAGCCGATACAGAGCGTTGAAAACTCGTGTGACGTCACTACTCGCTACAATTTTTACCGAGCCGTAACGTCACAAGCCCCCACTCCTGATCTTTGATGCTTTGTATCTTCGTCAGTTTTTATAGATTTTATAAAGGAAAAAATACGTGTCCAGTATTTTTCTATAATCTAACTGACGGACTAAACATAATCATATATTTTTTACTCAGGAAACATCCCTATTATTTGTATATGAGGGTAATCTCAGAAAAAACTAGGTCGATTACAGATAAAAAAACTATCGGTATATCGTAAAACTGACAGCTATAATACCAATATTCAGCACACAAGTGGATGGAATAAAAATATCGTCAGCACAACAGCTCGGTCTATATAAACTGGAGTAAACATGGCAGCCACGATCCAAAATTGGTCAACTGACTACAAGCCATACTGTGTTTCAGTTATGATAAACATGCGGCCCGTAGACTGGGATTTGATCAAAGATATAGTTTACTTACAATAATAATCTTAATTCGATTAAGTACAAGTTAAGATATCGATTTTAAAACTTTGTTTGTTTGTTTATGAGGGTAATTTATCAAATTATAATACTAACTAATAGCTGACCCGCGCTATTTCATCTGTGTCACGTAAGAGAGAGCGAGAGAGAGAGAGAGAGAGAGAGAGAGAGAGAGAGAAATAATCCCGTTTTTGCAATATTCTTCATTGGTGTTCCACTCCTTTTCATTTTAGCGTGATGATATATAACCTTCAGCTTTCCTCAATAAATGGGCTGTCTAACACTGAACAAATTTTTCAAATCGAACCTGTACTTCCTGAGATAAGCGTGTTCAACCAAACACATGCTTCAGATTTATGTATTAGTATAGATAATAATATTATTAACTATGAAAATTCTTCGATTCATAGAAAGCTGCACTATCACTAAGTGCCTTAAGCATTAGGGGTTTTTAATGCTCCCACAGCTGGGGGAGCCATCACGTCGGTCAAGTCCGAATGGATAAATTAAAAAATATATACATATATAATCTGTAAAGTTTATGTTCCTCAAAACATGCCGATTGCTTCAAGATGTTTTATTTTTAGTATCCGTAAGACCTGAAGTATCCTTCTCTTAAATTATATTATTTAGGAGATGTCCTTACAGGAAAACGAGTTGGCCAGCTCTGCTCTACTTGGTGACCGACCAATATAAACAGCTAGTTTGTGTTTATGTTTCGGGATATTAATCCTGCAGTTTGCAATGATGAGGGTTTGAGTTGAGAGTCCAGTTTGTGGAAATTAATGGTCTAGAACTTGATAATTAGTTAGGAAAGGTTTCTTAGAATGAATTGACTACAAATAGTTTCTGTAATGAATCTCTGAATACTTCGAACAAACTTTTTTTGTTTTATATGAAACTAGCTGATCCGCGCGACTTCGTTTGTGTCACATTTTTAATGACTGCACCGCTCCTATTGGTCTTAGCATGATGATATATAGCCTATAGCCTTCTTCGATAAAAGGGCTATCTAACACTGAACACTTTTTCAGATCTGACCAGTAGTTCCTATGATTAGCGCGTTCAAGCAAACAAACAAACAAACTCTTCAGCTTTATAGATTAGTATAGAATAAAGTATAAATATAAAGACACCGAGTTGAAAGGTTAACAATGAGTCCCAAACTAGAGTTCAATTACTACAAATAAGTTAAGAAATTCAGAGTTATTAGCTAAAGCGGGTTTAAAAGACGAACATATCATACCTAGTTAATGGCCCCGAGTATTCATCTAACTAAGATTTGAATGATAAGTGGGCCTTGGGGCTCGAAAGGGTTTTGACTCTTTCGAACAAAATCCGCAACCCTAGCGGGTACTGGATCATATGAGGCCCAGGCAACTATACCTTTATATCCTCGTTTGAACCCAATTAACAAAAAAAAAACTGTGCTTCCCAATAAAACTACAACAATAATATTATACATCACCACGGCCCACTACTGCTTTATACTCTTCAAATTGTTTACACAAGACTGCTGGCAATAATCTGATGAGATAAGCGGTATCACCTTTGTGCTCTATCGTGCTATCATCATCTGCCTAGCCTTTTCCCAACTATATTGGGGTCGGCTTCCAGTCACGCCGGATTCAGCTGAATACCAGTATTTGACGAGACAGACCTCCACAACCCATTAACTGGGTAACACGGTACTTTTTGGCATGATTGGAGTCAGATTTACTGGCTTCTGACAATCCGTAATGCCTGCCAAAAATCTACAAATGACAATCGGGAGCAACGGCTTAACGTGCTCTATCGTGCTATATTTATTTTAATTCTTAGTAGAAAACGCAATGCAAAATTGACTACGCCAACGACCTAAAGCGAAGCAACCTTTCCGGAAAGGCTTCATTAGCTATAAGTACTAATTAGCCCTCACTCACTTACTCAAATACTCCATAATTAAAATTTCAAACAAATACACCCTTTGGCAACTCAAAAATCCCTAAAAAGTAACATGTAACAACGCTAATAACTTGTCGTGGGTCTGGCAACATTAAATAAAGGGTCCATAATTATGAATGCCAATCTACATACATACTTCACAATTAGCAAAGGGCTTTTAATACCTTTGTATTCCTTACCTTGGAACATTTGCAATTTAATTTAATTCTGTTCAACTTTCCTCGTATTATTTGAGTTTCGGGGGTTAATTTTAGTTATTATATTATCCGTAATGCAAACAATACGTAAATAACAAGCTTTGGTTTCTATTTATTCAACATGGGCGGTTTGATTAGGAGCGCTGTACTGTGGAGAGTTTTCATGCAAAGATGAATATAGAATTTACAAGCACTTCCAGTATGAAAGGCTAATGAAGGAAATGGACTAATTTGTTTGTCGGACTAACAAGCTTGCAGGGGTTAGAGTAACTTTATTTATCTTTTGAAAACATTACGGAAATAATAATTATTTGGTCCTTTTTCATGGACCACGAAAACGGACCAAATAATTATTATTTCCGTAATGTTTTCAAGTATTAAATAATTATTATAATCATCAAATTACTTCTTAAGGTAGTATCAGACTCTTACTAACTAAAACCCATACGTGTTCTTCTTAATGCCATTTGCGTTCCAGGACCGCGGTTACTCCTTCGAACAATAGTAACACACGAACGGGTCGTTCTAAAAAATGCATCAGCAATAATGATAGGCAGTTTATACCATTGAAATAAAGCCATTGTAATAATTTTATAATACCTGCATGTGTTTAGAATGGAAGCCGATTCGAATATAATTAGGAATAGGCTGGGCAGTTGGACTTAACATAGCATATTCAGCCTTTTACGTTCCCACTGCTGGGACACAGGCCTCCTCTCTGGGAGAGGGAATGGGCCGTAATCCACCACGCGGGCCCAGTGCGGGTTGGTGAATGTCGCATGTCTTCGAACTTTTGGTTCTGGGACATGCCGGTTTCCTCACGATGTTTTCCTTCACCGTTTTGAGAGCAGTGGTGATGAAATAAATTACACAAAGTAATGCGTCTGGCTGGGTTTGAACCCGCGACCTACAATTCCTAAGTCGGGGCCGTTACCACTCGGCCACCACTGCTCTCTTGTTGTTGGACTTAACGATCATAGGTAATTAGGCATCAAGTAAGTTGATCGAATTCTTTCATACCTAAGTTGAAATAAAAGACATTTCTCAGCTGTTCGTGACGTAATACAAGGTAAACCCGATTTACTGGTCCTTTTTTCCTCAAACTTTTCTCCACACATAAATCAAATTAATACAGTTATAAATAACGGCAAACATTGAAAAATAACTAGGTACACGTATTTTAAATCTATCTACACGGCATGGCGCAAAAAGTATTGTAATATTCACGTAATTTGGATGATTCATGAGCCATTAGGTAACGTTATTGAACTTTCTGGAAAAAAGGTACGGATCCCTCACGACTGAGGGTAGAGGACCAATATTAAGTCCTCGGCCTTTTGGTCTCTGGTCTTTTTAATAATGTTATAAGATATTTTATTCGTGTGGTGATTTGTGAATGGCAGTGGTTTTTTTTTTCCTTAAAAGCATCTGTGATGACGTAGTCAATACTAATATTATAATGAGGAAATATTTGATTGTTTGTTTGTATTGAATATGCTCCGAAACCACTGAACCGATTTAAAAAATTCTCACTCACAGTTGGGAAGCTACACTATCCCCGGGTGTCATAGGCTATATTGTATCCCATATTCCCATGGGAACAGGAACTACGCGGGTGAAACCGCGGGGCGCTGCTAGTTTCAAATAAAATGAATTTTATTATCTTCCGAAATCTATGTTTTCTGTAGATAAGGTTTCTCACCTATCACTTGCAAGTGTTGTATAACTTATTGTACGTAGTTGAAGACTATATATATTAAACAAAGGCATTATTTGCAAAGTCATAGGAATATATTGTCACTGGATAATTGTAAAATGCGTTAGATTATAAACTCTCGATACATTTTCAACTGAACATTTTGAATACTTATACGGATCAGAATTTTGTAGTCTATAATTTCTCGAAGTAATTCTGAGAAATTGTAAAGCGACATCAACTAACGATATGTTGGCGAACAATCACTGTGCGGTTCTACAATTTATCGGATTTTATGGCCCTGTCAAGTAGCGGAACATAGGGCAGAGGGAACTTGAGGCTCCCTGGAGCCCTACCATGACGTCTTGAATCCATCATGATTCCTGTGTCAGAGAGAGACGGAGTTACACAAGACGAATAGCACTATCCCTATCCCTCACACTGAATCATGATAGCATTGGCACTTCGTAGTACGGCCACTGATACGTATTGTTTCGGTTCAAATGGTATGATAGGAGCCAGAGTGAACGAGCGAAGTGAGCGAACTTAGCTCGCGTTATGCCATTGCTTTTTTTTATTTTGTTGATCCTGTCAATAGAACGTTTCGTTACTTACTATTCTACAATTTCTTGGCATTACTTCGAGAGATTCGAGAGAAGTGTTCCAAATGTTCGGTTCACAATTTATCGAAAGTTTACAATCTCTCAAGATATTTTACAATCTCACGAAGTTTGCCATTTTCCAGTTACAGATGATTTATATTACTGCAGTTGCACCATACATATTCATCCTATAATCTGTCACTTACAAGCGTGAATCTTCGACCCCATACGGCGCAAAATTTATTCTGCTTATGCCGTATTTTCTACCTAAACACAGCCAGGTTATGAAAGTACGAATGGCCGCCAATCTAGTGCTGTCTTCAATCATTCCGGGATTTTGTCGCGACATCCCATTTCCGAATTCGTGACTGTCATATATATATCTTTAGGTAGGTAGCTTTTATACGTAGGTTTGGCTTGATATAACTAAGGTGTGTGCGTTCTATTTTGGGGTAGGATTTTGTATAAATATGTCTCCGTTATGAGTGTTTTTGGTGTTTCGATACGAGGATTTTTTAATACAGCACTATGTTTAGTCTGTATTATTTATTTATTTTGTAACTGGCAAAGATAGATTAATAGTCTGACATAGCACCTAGTAGGTGCCAAATCTATCTATCTTTGAGCCAAAATTCATTCAGATCCGGTCCGGCATCATAAGAAACAAGTTTATATAATATTATGTGAATATTCTATAATCATGTTGTGTTGTATTGCTTTTGTATTGTAGGAAGATTGCTTATAAGCACAAGACAAATATAAACACAAGTGTACAATGGGTGGTCTTATCGCACAGAGCAATCTTTTACAGACAACCTTTGGATGAGCTGAATGAAGGAGAAAGATTATAGATATTATATTTGGGTTTGGTAGTTACTACTTTTTCGTATGTAGTACCTACACATCGGATTTTAAATTTGAAAACAGACTGCGGTATGTAACAGGAGTCAAGTTTACCACTACGTCAACAGTCAATTGCATCACAAATTCACAAATATATGAAAAATCGGCCAAAGTTAAATAAAAAAAAAAATGATCAGAAACTGAACCATTTATTTTGACTCTACTTTTCCGAGCGAACGATTTCCGAACGAGATAGACATTTTGATATGGAAATGATGAGAACACAAACTATTATTATATTTTTAATTTACTTCTGCAGGCGATCACGCCAGCGGGAATGTTCAGAACTATCCCAAATGTAATATTTTCGATAGAAAAGTACCGTATGTCTATAACCAAGGTGCAGCCTCTGCATTCCCAAATGTTTCAAAATCGGTTCAGCGGTTTGGATGTGAAAGCGTAACAAAGTACAAAAACCGGCTAAGTGCGAGTCGTACTCGCGCACAAAGGGTTCCGTACCATTGACTAGGTAAACAATACACAAATTTTATATTGTAAGCATATTGTAACGAAAAAGCTGCAAAAAAATCACTTTTGCTGTATCAGACCCCCCTAAAAAATAAATAGTTTAATTTTGATTGCATTGTTTATTATTAAAGTAAATATATAATTAAATATTTCGTGAATATTTCAAGTACCTACCTGTTACCATTTATTGATATCGAGCAAAAATAGGCAATAAATGGAGAAACCCCGTAAATATTTAAATATTTTATTTTGTTTTAGTATTTGTTGTTATAGCGGCAATAGAAATACATCATTTGTGAGAATTTCATATGTCTAGCTAGAGGTTCTTGAGATACAGCCTGGTGCCAGACAGACGGACGGACAGACAGCAAAATCTTAGTAATAGGGTCCTATTTTTACCCTTCGGATATGGAAACCTAAAAAAACACATTTACTTTCCCATTAATTATATGAAGGGTCCACTGAAATAACGATAAATTTCCTTGTTACCTCGTTTTGAGATAATTGCGTTTCAATAGGGTATTTTCATGAAAAAATCTAATTAGTCCGTCTGATATATTTTCAAAAGAATATTGGACACGTATTTTTTTTTTCACGTAAACAAAATATGAAGCGAAATTTGTGCGTAGAAAACTCGCGTGACGTCACTGCGTGCTGTTATTTTTACCAGCGACGTGACGTCACCAGCCCCCACCCTTGAACTTTGATGCGCTTTATCTTTATTATTTATTTATTGCCGAAAGATTACTTCAAATTAACATGCATTCGGCAATCACGTTAATTCGTTACTGCTGTTTTGGTCCTAAATTAACATACTTTCTTCGTGCTTCCCACTTATGGAAGCACCCTCACCTTTTGGAAAAAATGGACCAAATCATCCGTCACACACTTACTTCTCTTTTAAATGTGGCCTTGGACGACCGAGCTTGGGCTCAAGCTACTCTCCCCATCCGTATGGGGGGCCTCGGCGTCCGCAAAATTACTAGTATCAGTTTACCGGCATTCATATCTTCGGTTCATGGCACTGAGAAATTAGTCAGGAATATCTTATCTTCCTCACTGACTGATTTTGATGTGCCGTACTTCACTGAGGCTGTGGATACTTGGAAACTCATTTGCCCGAATCTAAATTCGCCCGACTATCCATTGTCCCAGAGACGGTGGGACGAGCCACTCTGCAGAGTGATTCAAAATAACCTGATGGCTACATCTGTCACTGCTGCTGAGCGTGCGCGCCTGCTGGCTGTGGGTCAGTGGGAGTCGGGACTCTGGCTTCACGCACTACCGTCGTCGAACATAGGCACCTTGCTCGACGATACTACTTTCCGCCTCGCTGCCTCCCTACGTCTTGGCGCTCCTTGTTGTTCTCCTCATCGCTGCTACTGTGGCGAAGTTGTCAACAGCCTTGGACACCACGGCCTGTCATGCAGCCGTAGTACGGGTCGCATAGCGCGGCACGGGAACCTTAACGACATCATCCGTCGTGCTCTTGTCACCGTCGGCGTTCCGGCTGTATTAGAACCTAATGGCCTGGCACGCGACGATGGTAAGAGACCAGACGGCATGTCGTTATTTCCATGGAAGATGGGTAGGCCTTTAGTGTGGGATGCTACTTGCGTCGATACTCTTGCGCCATCCCATCTTCCTAGCTCATCGTGTTGTGCTGGCGCTGCCGCTGCGGCTGCGGAGAACCTCAAGCGGCGGAAATATAATAACCTTATTGGTAGTTATATTTTCGAGCCGTTTGGGGTTGAAACTCTCGGGTCGTGGGGTCCTAGTGCTCACAACTTATATAAAGATTTGTCAAAACGTTTAGTTGACACTTCGCGTGACCCAAGGGCTGGCTTTTACCTTGGACAAAGGATAAGCATTGCCATACAACGTGGTAATGCTGCCAGCCTTTTGGGTACATTACCAGTGGCCAGCGATGCGGAGGAATTTTTCGACGCCATTTTTTAACTATTTTTAGTTTTAGTTAGATTAGTGTTTTTTTTTAATTTTAAATGTATATATAGTTATAATTTTTCGAAAAATAAATAAATTAATATTTATTTATTTTATTCGAAATGACAAAAAATACGTGTCCAATATTTTTCTAAAATTCAACGGAAGGATAAAATAGAATTATGATTTTATTACTAGTAAAATACCCAATTGTATTCATGGGAAAAGGAAAGTGTTTAAAGTTATTAACATAATACATTGTTACAGCACATTTTTATTATTGATATTATGTTGTTTCTTTACTCACGCATTATTGAAGAACTTAGTAAAAATATATTATTTAAAGTTATTTTTAAAAACCAGGACTTTATTGAGTACCGCCGTTCTCTATACTAATAATTATAAAGAGGAAAGATTTGATTGAATGGTGACATAGGATATTTAACCCCATAGCACCACGGGAACTACGCGGGGCGCTACTAGTATCTAATATAAGCGTGCACTATCTACAACATCTGGATTGTAAGTAAATTGCTAAGTTTGTTTACGAGATTACCAACTACAAATATCCGGTGGCTGAATGACGTGCTCACTAAATTTTTTTACAAAAAATGAATTTTATCATTGCAGCGGGGCCCACTGCAATATGATAAAATTCCATTTTTCTTTGGTATATGGATATGGATATTACCTTAAGTGGGGCATGAAAATTAGGAAGCTCCACCGAAATATTATTAATGTGCATATCTAAACGAGAAATTCCGTCACGTAGGTACTGTGAAAAAGCTGCGATATTGTAAATATTCATGAATTTATATTTATTCGTTTACACGCATTCGTTTTTCTGTTGCGACGTGTTTTGATTTTTGTGGTTAGATTTAGTGTGGATTCGAATTTACTATAAAAATACATTTTGGTGTTTTATTTTGGTTTACGGGTAATATCGGTGTCGAAAGTTATTATATTAGATTCTTAGTGACGCATAATCTAAATAATGAAGGTTGAATTTCGCAGGACTCTTCAGAAAACATAATAATTGTCATTATTACTCGTGAAGAAGTGACATTTTAATGAATGCGATGCGATGGTTGTCTGGACATAAATACCTAGTAAAAACAGCCAACATTGATGCCAAAATTTGACTCGATATAAACCCTACTAGAAACGGCAAAATCTCCAGGATCCTTGAACCTACAAGAGCGTTTCTAAGAGAGAAACACGGAAGAGAGACACACAAAATTTTTATCTTATTCTAATCAAATTGATTTGGAATGACAAAAGCTACATTGATTGTACCTATTACATCATTCTAGCCTTTTCCTAACTATATTGGGGTCGGCTTCCAGTTTTACTGGATTTAGCTGAATACTTAGATAATTAAAATTGAGGCAACAGTAACTATATCCCTTTTTTTCTGGATCGGAAATCAACAAATGACTTCTTCCGCTCTGGGCGGAGTGAAAGGGAGTATCAGACTCTTACTAACTAAAACCCACCTTTACGTTCCAGGGCCGCGGTGACTCTTTCGAACAAATTCCGCAACCCTAGCGGGCACTGGACCCTATGGGGCCCAGGAAACTATTCCTCTATATCCTGGTTAGACCCCAATAAAAAAAAAAAAACTGTGCTTCCCAATAAAACTACAACAATAATACATCACCACGGTCCACTACTGCTTTATACTCTTCAAATTGTTTATTACACGTAAAATTATAGTATGCAAATCCTTCTGGTCTATCGCGCGATAGCCGTATATCTGTCCCATGCACGGCCATAAATTACAAATTTTACAACCCCGTACCGCCCCTCGTTTTCAAAAGGTGTAAAACTTTTACGGTCAGTAAAATTTAAACTGTACTCTTGGACATGTTTAAATAAATATTTTTATCGTGTTAGTATGATTTTTGGGAGTTATTTTGATTTATGAAATTGTGAGGGATTAAATTTTAATGGGATTTTTGATTTATTTATGGTATGAGTCAAAATATAAAGATTTTACTAGCTGATCTGGCAAACGTCGTTTTGCCACATAAAATTGATGATAAATATCTGTTGTCCGATTCGCCACCCTAGTCGATATGCACGCCAAGATTCACGAAAATCGGTCGAGCCGTTTCGGAGGAGTTCAAACACAAACACCGTGACACTAGAATTTATATATAAGACTAGCTGACGCAGCAAACGTCGTTTTGTCACAAATAATAAAAAAAAAATGATGAAAGTAGATTTTGTCCGATTCGCCACCCTAGCCGATACGCACGCTGAGATTGACAAAAATCGGTCGAGTCGTTTGAGAGGAGTTCAACCACAAACACCGTGACACAAGAATTTTATATAGATAGATTTATACACAAAATCGTTCATAAAAGAAAGTAAGTAAGCATTTATTTAGCGAAGATTTGCCTACATTACATAGTTCCACATTAGTGTTAACCGCAAAAGCTGGAACGAACATGATTCAAAATGGACAGACAGACAACTAAACTATAACAAATAATAAATATAACAGACGGGAAACTCTCGTTAGACCTGCACTTCAATAACATTTATCTCAATTTCGCCGCATCTTTGAATATTCTTCACAATATAAAGTACATTATATTTCAATTCTTCCGTCTCAAGATAGCAGCGTCCAAATAGTGAAAGAGTTTGTACTGATATTGTCCGTTAGTACCTAGAATACAGTTCGTAGCATTTTTATCAGATGGAGAATAATGTTTGTTCTTTTAAACTGGGAAAACAACTTTTTTGTCTTTTGAGATGCCAACTGAATCTATAGTATTACTTTGGTAGTTTTATATCATCACTAGCTTAGTTATATCATCACTAGCGACTTCGTTCGCGTAGAGTTCCATACAAAATGTTAACCCCCTTTTCACCCCCTTAGGGGACGAATTTTCAAAAATCCTTTCTTAGCGTATGCCTACGTACGTAATATTTACTTGCATGCCAAATTTCAGCCCGAGCCGTTCAGTGATTTGGGCTGTGCGTTGATAGATCACTATGTCAGTCAGTCACTTTTGAGTTATACATATATATTTAGATTTCAGCTGAGAGATGTCGACTGCTGGGCAAAATCTCTCAAGTGTCGCCACATCTGGTCCTTTACGTCTCGCTTCCATTGGTTACCAGCGACCCCAATCAGGTCATCGGTCCACCATGTGCGATGAGTTTTAACATTGGCTTTTTCTTATATATACCTATAAGAAAAGCATAACTAACAGCGCTCCGCGGTTCACCCACGTGGTTTTCATATCAGAAAGAATCCGGAGATAAAATATAGCCTTACTTGCTGATAATGTAGGTTTTCATTCGTTAAAACATTGTTGAAGTCGGTCCAGTGTTTTCGAAGCTTATTTGGTACAAACAAAAAATCTTTTCTCCTTTTTAAATATTTATAGTATAATTTCAACCTTTTAACACTGAAAAATGTTTGTTGGGCCAATTTCTTTACCCGCTTAAAACATTAGGAAACAACAAAAGGCATGCGCTTTTAGGATTCGTTGTCATATTCTATCAGTAATATTCTTGACGATTAAACTCATTCAGTTCATGTAGAGTAGAACAGAATAGAGTATAATAGAATAGAATAGAATAGGATAGGATAGAATAGAATACAATAGAAAAAACATAACAATGATGAAAATTAAAATTTTTCTGGGCGTACTAACCGAAAGGGTTAACATCCCAGCGTTTATGACTAATTTGACTTTTTGATTATTTGCTAATCTTTCTAAAATTTTCCCAACGTGTTTTATAATCTCCGAATAAGTTTAGACATATCTAAAAACAAGCTCGATTTTTCACATGAAATGGCTATTTTTACTTTTACCACGTACTAACTTGGTCATTGCCGACCATTTAGATATCTGCCTAGCCTTATTTCCCCTATATCAAAATCAAAATCAACAGTCATTTATTAAAACTAGGCTGGGAGCCAGCACTTTTCGAACATCAAGTTTTACATAAAGACAGTCCTCCAAAACGCCATCCGACACCACTTACTAGTGTTTCAGCTGGGAAGAAGAAGTAGCGCAACAAACATCCCAGCAACACATCTGTCTGGTGCGTTTTAAGAACTTGAATTTATACAATAGTATACAAAGTCATTAAAACAAGACACAGAAGAAGAAAAAAAATCTACATAAAAGTCATTAATCAATTCACTACAAAACATAGTAAAGAGTACATTGAGACAATAAAGTAAAAACGGATTGACCTACATAGTCATCAGATAAATAAAAACAATATTATATGAACCCATAACCTACCCGGTTATAAGCTAACTTATAGAGAAAAAACATGATAAATATGACATTGTCTTGCGTTCAACAGAGCGATCTACTTTTCTTATCGTTTGAATAGTCATTATAGTAATTCTAGCTTTAAAAGATTAAAGTCATCTAGGCGTCGGCTTCCAATCAAACTGGATTCAGCTGATTAACAATATTTTATGTAAAATGAGAGTGGGTAAGGCATTAATACTGATGTCAGATTATCTGGCTTCTGAAAATCTATAATGACTGCCAAAGAACTACAAATGTCTGACGGGACCAACCGGTTAACGTTCTTTTCAAGGCAAAGAGGATAACATGGCCAATCATTAATAAAAATAAAAAAAAAAAAACAAAAGAACCCGCGTCTCTCAACTAGTGCATCTTAATCTTCGGCCATAATTCCTTTACGTTGGCATTCATGTTCTCAAGTGGAGCATAAGTCGCACATAATGAAATAAGTTTCAGTGCTACGCTTAAAAGTCGAGATTTTTAATGCCTTAATATCCTGTCGCTATCAAAGTTGCTAAACTTACTTTATTGCTACGGTACCTCTTTTTAGTTTGTGAGAAAAGTGTTTTTATAAAGTGGAGCTGTTTACTTTTAGTGAATGGGCTTGATTGTTGTGTTTTTTTTTAAGGCCAAATAACATTTCAACATAAATCGTTTGAGCGTATGTAAAGACCAAAAAAGTTGAGATTAGTTCAAAGTGACAGTTTTTATAGCCTAGACATTTATACAGGTTTTTAAATGGAAACAGAATATACTTTTACCTGATTTTAATATAACCTTTCTGGTCCTACTTCAGGGGAAAGTCGGTCAAGAAAAACACTTCTCTCCTTTCACTTCTCCCGGTCCATAGCTCGACTTATTAAATAAAGAATCAAGCTCATCTCAGCATCTATCTTCGGCCCCGCTGCGTTGTCGATACTTGTGTTAGGTTTTGATGTGTAATTTAATTTATAGTGACTGAAGTTTTTATTTAAGTTATTTTGTACTCGATTATTCATTATAATCGACTAATTGTGATTACGTGTTGCAAGCACAATTAAATGAATCAATTCGTGTCATTGTCGTTGGTTTAAAAAAAAAAAAAACAGAATGGCGGGTGTCGCGGCACATTTTCAAAATTTGGCTAATTCCGTTGGCGCTCGCGTTCGGACGCACATTATTGATCATTGCATTTGATTATTTTGGTTCATAGTAAATTATATTTATATTAATAAATAAGGCAATAAATACTGTTTATTGAAGTGAGGAGTTATATTATTACTTGCTATTTGGTATTCATTTAATGCTAGTTTAAGTACAGATGTACTATTAAAAATATATTCTCTACTAGGTTTTGTCTGAGGCTTCGCTCGGGGTAATATAGATTTTTACGACAAAAAGATCTCTAATCGGCTCAGCAATTTCGGCGTGAAAGCGTAGCAAATTAACAAACAATCTCAACTTCGCATTACAAATCGGATGTGAAAAAAATTCGTGTCAGTTGGTTAGGCGAGCCACAGATTATTAATTTATTTATTATTAAGGAGACATTTACAGTTGATACAACAAAAAATAAGTTTAATTAAAAGAACTGTAAATGTGATCACTTTTATTTTTCTGTACCAAGTCGTTTATTACAGTTTTTTAAACTTATTTTTTTATTTTATTCTTTTCCGTTTTGATTTATTAAGATTTATTCAAATGCACATGCTATCATTTTAATCATTATTTTTACTGTACAACAAGCTTTGCCCGCGACTCCGTTCGCACGGTTGTCGGAAAAAAATGTGTCGCATAGATAAAAATAAGTAGGTAAGTACGAATAGTCAATACCTTGCATTACCCGACCTCTCTTATGGTAGGACCAGATGATAAAATGCATGTACAAATTAATGTAGTTAGGCACGCAGTCACAATAAAAAAAAAAAAAAAAAACATGATTACAGAATGTTTGTGCAGACTTTTCATTAGGGACTTTGATTTTACGACACCTGCAATTTTCCCAAAGTAATTTTGATAATTATTTATTTTAATTAGTTGGGATATTGAGACCTTGCAAAAGTCAATCATGAAAAATTTGTCATCACTTTCACGAAGACCTTTATTAAAACCAGCTTGTCAAAACATACTGTCAATATATCATGACAATTCCCAACAGGAATAATTCGTCGCAGTGCTGATATCTTCTTACTGAACCGGGTTTTGTACCACTCAACGTAATGAAAATGTTATTTTCAATTGTAAAGGGAGGATCATGTTTCAGCGATATTCCGAGATGTATCAATTAAATTTATATGATTCCGGTATGTATTAATTTTGTAAAAGTATTGGTGAAATTTTATCTCATTTCGTTTTAAAGGTAGATTGTTAAAAAATTGTGGCGACTTGTTGCAAGAATGAGAATACGAGAGAAAGTTAGAGAATAAGATAAGTAAAGTTTTTTAGCGAAAAGTATTAGTTAATACCGTTCAGGTATCGTAGTTTAAATTTAATTTGTGTTATAATATGTATGTAGTTATTATTATTATATTATTTCTACTTATTATTGTTAATTACATATATACTAGCAGGCCGCAGTGGCGTCGAACGGGAAGCAGAGTCGGCGTGATTTTTCCGACATAAGTACATAATTATGTATATAGCAATCCTCGGGACATTTCAGATAATGCAGCTTTCTCTTAAATAGCTCCAACTATTGTTGAAAAGCGTATGAAAATATGTTCGATAGTTTTTGAGTTTATTACGTACTAGTAGCGCCCAGCGGTTTCAGCCGCGTAATTCCCGTTCCTGTGAGAACATGGAAACCAAATATGACCTATGTTACTCGTACTCGCTGATAATGTCCAGTCGTTTTGGAGCTTATTCAATACAAACCATCAATCAATTCTTTCCTCTTTATAAGATTAGTATAGACAGACAGACAGATGCGGCGAGGCTTTGTATCATCATATAAAGGTATAATTTTAAAACCGAAATAAATACTTTATTTTCAGTTCTTAGTAAAATAGCTCAAACCAAAGATGAGTTTATAAATTGTTTATATTCAATCCGAGATTAATTACCAGACATTACCAAAAACCCTTATTACATATATAACCTGCCCAGGAGAATGGACTACAATCGTAATAAGTTTGGTCAAAATCCCTTCAGTAGTTTTGGACTCATGCGTGCATATACAGACAGACAGACAGACAAACACAAAAAAAAATACTGATTGTATTTTTGGCATCAGTATCGATCACCATTCATCCACCAATATTAATTTTGAATATACACTCAATGTACAGAATTGACCACTCTACAGTTTTATTATAAGTATAGATGTACCAGAAGCCGGACGGTAAAAATCAGTACAGTTTACGATTAAATCGGTTATCCCGGTACTAATTTACTGCAGTAATTCTGCATTGCTCATTCCTCTATTCGTGTTGGTCCACAATTAATTTAACAGTATTCATCCAAATTAATGCGTCCAGTTGATAATTATGTAATATTCAATATTTGATGTAGGTATTTAGTAGTATGGTTTAAATTTAGAATTATTTAGTATCTCGGTTGTTTTATATGGGATGAAGCGTTGGTGATGTTGTCGCGAGTTCGATTCCAGCAAGGAACAAATATTTTACTGACCACAGATATTTCTTTATGTAACTTTGTATGTTTTATTTGTTTATTCACCTTACATCTATCATTACGGTGTTTTTACCCCAATATGATAAATACGCTTATCTTAAACTAATACTAACACCTATGATAAATAACGTAGTTTTTGTAAACGTACCCACGATACAGGAGAAATAATTAACTAGTGTGAGGCAATGTTTCTTTTAAAATATCTATAGGTAACTGAATATAAACATGTTAGTATATTAATAAAACTATAATGCACCTGAGTAAATAAATAAAATACAGCAATAGCATTATTTAGGCTAGAAGAAGAATGATCAATACTGAGAAATTCGCATAGGCAATCCAATTATTAATCCTGTCTTCAAAAATCTATCGAATTATTTGAAACAACAAATGGATGCCGGTTTGGTAAGTAGGAAGAAAAGCAGTTTACACTCCAATTCTTTACCACAATTCACAAAATTGTCCGCAACAAATTCAAAAGTCTTTCACAAACTTCTCGAATCCGAAATTCTAAGCACTTTAACTGGAAATTCTTAGCCAAAAACAAAAGAAAATTCCACCCATTTTAATCTCGTCCTAAGATATACTATGGAAGCCACTCCTTTAAGTCACCCGACTTATTTACGTCCCGTACTTTAATAACAGTACTTTAAATGACCAAAATTCCGTTTTAACGATTAAAACGGGAAAGTTTTGAGACTGAAATTTATCGTAAGGACGCTCAGTTATTTTTCAATTTGTTTGATCGCGGGTAGGAGGAAAGTAAGCGGCGATTCCGTTCCGGGAACTTTCGAGCAATACTGTCCGAGATGTGAATTGTGTTCGGAGTTGGGCCGACTTGATTCGGTTTTGTTTTTGTTGAGTGAAGGACTTATGAAACGGCTTTTTTCTATTTCTGATTGTAGCTTTGGTAAAGAGATTGAATACAGAGTACTACTGAGATTGAGGTAGTGAGTTCGATTTCTGAGTCGAGAAATTGTTTTCCTATCTGAGAGTTATCAAAATTAGTTCAGAATTCGGATTAGTGTCTAAATCAGAAGCATGAATGGTGAAATCTCTACCTCTATGCCTCTGCCCAAACCTTCAGGGTATTCGTACAGGCGTCACCATAAATATGTTATTTTTTATAGCGTAGTATTGGAATTACTAAAGGTAGTGAGTTCTTAGAGAAATTGAAAACGCCGTTAGATTGTAAAATACCACGTGAAATTGTAAAATATTTTTTCTTAATAGTACACGGATATATTGGAAACTATTGTTAGTTGCATGTCCTAGAACCAAAAAAAAAAATCGAAGACATGTGACATTCACCAACCCGCACTGGGCCCGCGTGGTGGATTACGGCCCATTTCCCTCTCCTAGAGAGGAGGCCTGTGTCCCAGCAGTGGGAACGTTAAAATTATGCTTATGCTATTTTGTCTGAGTTCGAAACACTCATTAAAGTTCAACGGAATTACCTTATATTACAATTTTATTTTTTAGTTACCAAAAAAGTATTTACATTGCTAGAGAGAGACACTTACAAATGAAAAGGAAAACTTTCAATTGAAGAAATACAGCTCGAATCACTTGTACTGTTTCGTATTTAAAAAACTGTTTCGATTCGTTCCAAGTGTTTTGCAACTAGCTGTTTTATTCATACCATTTTATAGTTCGGAAACTGCAGTTAATTTTTATTATGAGCCTGAATGGTTCCGTTTAAAAATGGTAATTCTTATTTCTGTGCAATCGTGAAATCGGTTAGTTTTGCTTTTGCATTATTTTTAATTTCCTATGGTAATTTTTATTTTTTTACTAGCTTATGCCAGTGACCTCGTTTGCAGAGCATTACTTTCGGATTGTGTTTTATTTTAATCAAGAATAATTCTACACTTCACTACAGCAAATAATTATTGTTATGCTCATTCAAACCATTGCCCTTATGTTATCTACCTATCAATTTAGTTCAGTATCTACTTCCGACGATTCAACGTACCTAATTTAAACTGAAGTCGACTTTCGAGAAGATACATCATTTTGTAGAACGAGTTGCGAAATTTAATTTAATGAAATTTCACGATTTTAAAAGAAACATTTCCAAAAAAAAAAAACATTGAATCCAGTTTTGCGTATTTAAGAATGACTCATCAAATCGGCTCACAGCAATAAAAAGGCACATTCAAAAACGACAGCTAAAAATACATGAACAGCCAATAAATCTCAATACAAATGACAAAAAAAAAACAAGAATAGAACCAGTTCAGAACATACCTCGCTTACATTCGTATATCTCACAATTTATCTGTGATATTTTATTTTCTGCTTAAACCTGTAATATTTCACTGCAACAACACTGCACCTGCGTTTTACGTCTTGTTGGGGAGAATTTTAGAACAATGGGATGTTCATCATTTTGTACTGTTTTTGGTGGTATTTTTGCAGTGCTAATATATGTAGTTTCACTATGTTGTTTTGTTGAAATGTTTCAATTTACTTGTCTGGTAATTGAACGGCCAAAGCACAAACAGGGCAACAAAAATCTGCAATAAACCCGGACAAACTAGTTGGTTTACCGCGTACCGCAAAAGCAGCTCATTTGTGACTATGTAATAAAATATTAATATTCGGTTAGTAGCTACTATTATTTTACATCACAACCGAGAGTATAACAAAAGCCTACAAAATTATAATTACGGACTAACTGACATGCGCTACTGCGTTTTTGTCACATGTTTCATAACTGCTCCGCTCCTATTAATCTTAGCGTGATGAAGTATAGCCTTCCTCGATAAATGAGTTATCTAAACACTAAATTAAAAAAAAAAACACAAACACTCTACACTAAAATATTTTTCTAATTGGACCAGTATTTCCTGAGATTAGCGCATTCAAACAAATAAACAAACTCTCTTTATATATTATAAATTATTAGTATTAGTATAGATACCAAAAACAAACCCATATCCATATAAAGAGCGCGTCTTGCCATCACACGTACCTAAAAGTTATAGGTATAATTTCAGTAAATAAAAAATAAATAAAGTAAAAAAAAAACAATAAATTCAAGAGGAACAGAAATGGAAGAATATTTTGATGGCATACCAAATGAGGCTGTTGGTAGGTACACCAAAAGGTGTCACTAAAGGAAAATTTCGGAAATGAATCTTTGGAAAATTCTTTGATAATCACGGAATGATTTTGGCCATCGTCATCTAGCGTAAAATGACTAAAAATATTGGACGTGTAATGTTATTTTTAACCAATGTCATTACAAAATAAATATCATTTATCATAGTCATTTCATCACATGTTTTTGGACATTATTGATTTTATTTTTTTGAATGTTTAGTATTAGTAATAACAATTATGGGCATTATTAGTCTGAAATAAACTATTTATTTTTATTATACGTAAGCCGCAGGGTATATGCTGTTTTTTTATATAAAAATCAGAATATTATTGGAAAAATATCTCCTGTTTTGACGTGAAACTCCTTTATTTGAATTTGTACGCGCATCTGTCGCGACCTACACACATTTATTACATGTTTGTCGGCGAAGCGTTGCAGATAGTGTTCTGTTAGAATTGACGTATTTTTTGGTTAGCAAAGCGGGGTATTTTTTTTTCTGTCAGATTCAAAACTATGATAAGACTATCGACTGGATTTTAGATTGACTAAAAGGTTTTTATTTGCAGTGTAACATAATGCAATCAAGCGGTTTTATGGTTTGTTCACCAATCAATTTAAAATCCGAAGCCCAGCTTTAAAACCCGATAAATTAAACCACCCAAAACAAAAAATCCACCGCCACTTCTCACTAACAGCACCTAATACATGGATGTGCAAATTGAATCAAAACTCCACACCAAAGCTATTCAAATCACAGTAATATACTACAAGTGTAATTTCCTTAAACCGTGGCGAAAGTTCAGTTAAACGGTAGACGTTTACGAGGCAATATATTTCTGTTTTAAACATGCAAGTAAGTAATAATGACACAAAACCGGTTCCGGTTTTTGCTGTCATCGCGAGCAACTCAAAGTTTTCGTGGCAATTAGTAATTCCAGTTAGATTAGCATAATGCAGACAGAGCGTAGGCAAAAACACAAATATATGAGGAAACTCTTCGAGTTTTGGTTACTGGGGAAATCATTTAGTTGGCAAGTTGAATTAAATGCAGGAAAAACGGAATGATTTAGTCTGTTTCAGTTGCTTAATGTTGAACATTAAAATAAGGCTTTACACCTTTAATATGACAAATAAATATTTTAAAGTTACCCTTTTTTCAAATGAATATTCTGTTAAATTTCCTTTTTTTTAAAATAAACCAGACTCTTATTGTTTTACTTTTTATTAGGCTTAGCATTTCAGAACCTATAAGATCGAACAAACCTAAAAAACTCATATTATTTCAACCTTCTCAAAGACCCTAAAAAGGTTCTTCCCATCCGCCATTTAAACAAAATCATTTACATGAAAACTTCCTTCAACAAAAACCGCATCGAACCTAAAACAACCAAACAAATTATACGAATCTAAATTCAGCAAATTGAAATCTATCCGCGCAATTTACCACGGGCACTCGTACCAAAAAAAAATCCTTACCCCTGAATTCAGGGGAACCGAAAAAAAGAAAAACAAAGGCGAAAGTCACTCATAATAAGGCCCGTTTATTCCCCGTTAAGGGTCAAGCCACACCTGAAGTAAATTGAATTCCATGAATAAATTTTCCCCTGTGCAACATTGAGGTGTAAGTTATGAGCTTAAGGCTTTTGTTTGGTTTTGTGTGAAACCTTAGCTACATTTTAAAAACACTTTCTTGTGACAAATTACAAGGTAAAATTGATTTGCCGTCGCTACATGATTTATTATTTATTTTATCATTAAAAAAGAAATTGTACCTAAACTTTTTTTTTTACAGGAATACATAGGTACACTGACTTGCCTAAAGTTTAAGATTTAAAAATACTACACACACACAACATAATGTTTCTTACAACAAAAAATAATTCTATACATAAATAGGAATACAAATATAGGCTGATTTTTCAATTGCAAAATTGTTACCTGAGGAATAAATATGGTTGCTTGTCATTACATTTTTATACAAAATAAGCATGTCATTTTGTCGCGTCGTGTTTGATAATTTTATTCTTCCGATAGATGAGTATTTGAGTATGAAAATGCAAGAAAATATTCTACAAATTACTAGCTTTTAACTAAACATGAGGTTTAAAATTCTTGAAGGTTATTTTTGCAGACAACCCTCAACCATTTGCACGACCGCAAAAAAAAATTAGCTCAAACAAAGTCATTCAATTCTTGCACCACACACAATTTCGGTCCTCGGGCAACATTTCATCGAAAACAAGAACTTATTGCCCTGCGGCCCGTAAATAACTTAATATTATTAGATTACAAATCAAATGTGAATCCTGTTACTGTTACTTTTTATGTTATTGTATTATTTTTTTTTTCGTTCATTCACAATTCTTTACATAAGACTTTATATAATTAAACATTTGTTAAAAAAACACACTATAATTTAAATTATAAAATCACTAAAAAGTATAAAATAACTTTAATTTCGGATGTCGGTGTTTTTAGTTGTTTCTTCGTTTTTTGACGTCGACTACTTATTTGTTTTTTTTTTTGTAATTTGATACGGTTGTATTTTTTAAAGTTATTTTATGCTTTTTAGTGTTCTTTTAGTCAAGAAGTTGGTTGTATTTTTTTTTTTATAAATAATATAAGTAATTTTTGTTTTTATTAGTGATAATCCACAAATAAATTGACATCATTGCCACAATGAGCGGTTGCGCTACTAACCGTTATGGAGTTACATTGTGTACCTTCGAAGATCCAGTCCAGACCAGCTCATGGTTAAATATTAATGTTGCTTCGGGACTGACATAAACATTATAATACCTGACTTAACTCAATTTTATTGATTTGAAGTTGAGGAGTTCACTGGTTTATTTATCTTTGAAGTGCAACGTGAAATTCAAATCTATACTAATATTATAAAGCTGAAGAGTTTGTTTGTTTGTTTGAACGCGCTAATCTCAGGAACTTCTAGTCCGATTTGAAAAAATATTTCAGTGTTAAATAGCCCATTTATCGAGGAAGGCTATAGGCTATATATCATCACGCTAAGACCAATAGGAACGGAGCAGTCATGAAAAATGTGACACAAACGAAGTTGAGCGGACAGCTAGTTTAATATATTTAGCTTAAATCAACACAAAAAGAATACTCAAGATGGCCTTATAACCAAAAAGTTATGCCCAAAAACAAGGCCGATTTGCACTTATTCACGTACAAAATAATGTTATAAACTGGTGTAACCAACAAACAGACATGCGATTTCAGCAACACGGAATATTTGCTATCATTTTTTGAAGAGTTCCTTTGCCTACCTCCGAAGTTCTTCAAATCCGTTCAAATCTTCACCAAATTGATATGAGACCAGTCCGGTAACAAGCTCAAGCAAACACAAAAAGTATCACTCAAATCAAATGACAATAATAGTCGAGAATATCGAAAAAAGCCTCCTCCTCCTTCGAAGGTCGGTTAAAAAGTAGTAAGTACCGGTGAGTCAAGCTACCGGTGGTTAGGGCTACAGAGAAAGGAACCTTCTCATAATACGAGCCGTACCGAGAAGTACTGCCTTATGTATCAGGCCCTTTATTCGACCACAACCACCAGCTTAGATGGTCGTCGAAGCTTTCATAATTTATATTTACTGTAATAATAGCTAGCTTCAAATGTTCCACAGCTGAGCATTGCTTCCTCTCCTTCCACTGTCCCCGATTTTATGCAATATGTTTCCAATTCCTATGGAAGACACCCAGTTCATTCCGCCATCACTTTTGTGGTCTGCCGGTTTAACGAATAAATAATATATGGACTATTACTAAACCGAGCGGCGTTTAATTATGTTTGCGAAAAATTAACTTAACTGTCGATAATTATGAATGATTAAAATTCATAAAATAATCTACTAGCAGTGGGAAACAGTTAATCTAAGCCAGAAGCTAATATTTTAAGTGTCTGAATTAAATACTAAATAAGGGAGATAAAAAATAATGAGTGGGCGAAAATAATACTAAGTGAGTGAGCCATGTAACGGAACATAGGCCACAGGTAGGGTTGCCAACCATACTTTATAAAAATGTATTCTACTTTATTTTGTATAAAAATATACTTTATAGTTTTGCATAAAAATAAATACTTTATTTCTAATCGGTACTGTGATGCGTAAAACGAAACAAGTATGTGGATAATGATGAACTATTTATCAAAGGGTTTCCTCTATCTGGCAGAATCTTGTTGCTCCGAATTTTACTTAGCATAACACACTTGGCATAATCTTTTTTAAACGAATATTTGTAAGGCATAAAAAATATTTAGTATAACTATTGTTTGCCCGAATGTTTATATGTCCGAATTTACAATGGCATACTATTAAGATGGCAGAATTTTATTTGGCATAATTACCTTTAGCATAGTTAACATTTCGCATATTTTCGTTTAGCACAATGTTTATGTTAACTTTAAGATTATGCCATCCGTTGTTATGCAAAATAATATTATGACATTAAAAGTTCTGCTATAAAGGGATGCCCTTTATCAAAACCTGCAAGGTAACAGAACGTAAATACAAGAAAATGATTATTGATTATCAATTACTAAGGTACTGAACGAACTGAAATTCTTTATTACGGTATTTACAAAGGCAAGTCTTGTACATAATAGTCAATATGGCTTTAAATATATTTAATACTAGCTGCTGCCCGCGACTTCGTCCCCGTGGAATCCCCGATTTTAAAACATTCTTTATCGCTGCTCCGCTCCTATTGGCTTAAGCGTGATGATATATAGCCTAAAGCCTTCCTCGATAAATGGTCTATTCAACCCAAAAAGAATTTTTCAATACGAACCAGTAGTTCCTGAGATTAGCGCGTTCAAACAAACAAACAAACAAACAACCAAACAAACAAACTCTTCAGCTTTATAATATTAGTATAGATTATAAAGAGGACATTTTTTAGGTATGTATTTGCTTGTCGGCGGTAATCCCTGGAAGTACTAATCTAATTAATCGGATCATCGACTACCAACAAAGAACACTAAACAAATAGGCTGGCATAAACGCTTTGCGCCAAAGCCTTTTTCCAAGTAAAGGTATAAAAAAAAACAAAAAAGCTGTGCTAAAAATATGCAGAAAAATACTTCTTTTTTCTACCAATACTTTATTTTTTTCCTGCCAAATATTTAATACGTTATTAAAAAAAAAAAAAAGTTTGCAAAAGCACAGGGAGCTTAAGGCACTCCGACACGGATAGGATAGATTCTAATGATATGCTATTTATGTTGGGTTTCTTTAAACCTTGAAGACAGAAATATGGAGGTTAGGATTTGAAAATGAAAATAATGTATCTAGTTTTAATTTCCGCGAATATTAGTGGGTTGCAGGTATGCACCTCCCTCCCGCCCGCTATATTATGCACATGCAAGATTACAAGGCAAATGCAAGGATTTTAAGCACATGCAGGAAGGCAATGCAAAACCCAACACCATTACCGACACGTGTTTCGCCTCTCCACGAGGCATCCTCAGGGGACGTGTTGACTCGCTGACCGTTGAGTTGCGACTCAACGGTCAGCGAGTGCATGTGCTTAAAATCCTTGCATTTGCCTTGTAATCTTGCATGTGCATAATATAGCGGGCGGGAGGGAGGTGCATACCTGCAACCCACTAATATTCGCGGAAATTAAAACTAGATATATTATTTTCATTTTCAAATTTAAAGTGGATTTCCGCAAAGTAACGCCTGACTCAATCAATTTCATGGAGGTTAGGATGTTGACATTAATATTATTTGAACTTAAAATTCCCAAAACTTTAAGAATGATTATACTGCTCGGTTTGAATAACTCTTACATTTTTTTTTCTCTGTATGGGAATCATCACATGACTTCTACCGCTCTGGGTACAGCGGGAGACAATCATCAAATGACTTTATCTGCTCTGTGCGGAGCGGAAGGGAGTATCGGACTCTTACTGACTAAAACCCACCCGTGTTCCTCCTAGTGCCCTTTGCGTTCCAGGGCCGCGGTGGCTAATATTACTCTTACCTCAAAATCGTACTTTTGAGTCACCGTTTTCAATATTTGTTTTAGCCCCCAGTCTTTCGCTCATTTAGTATTTCAGTACGCCATAATGAGTATTTTTGACACCCTTACTTAGAATTTAGATTAGATTATTTAAACACTAGTCATAATTGTTAATGTTATTTGATATTTCAAACTGTGGGTAGTTTTAATCTAAAATACGTTTTGCGGTTGATGTAATAGAAACTATGAATGTTGTGTTTAGTTACCATTTTCTGTGGTTCTGTGTTTATTTTTAATTTTCTGTCAATATTTGGTAGACAAAATAGAATTCAATGTTTGGGATTGAATTAGGCGTACTGTAAAAGATACTAGAGGTCCTTGTATAGCAGCATTGTTATTTACCCAGTATTTTGCTCTTTGTTTCTTATCTTTTAAATCTTGTTTTTTTTTTTTACTTGTTGCTCAGAATATTTGAGGAATGGAAGTCACAAATAGGCTAAGTTTTTGATAACTTCAATGTTGCTTTTTGAGAACCGAGTAATTCTTGCGGCCTACCCAAATGTCCTTTCTTTGGTATTGTTCGTCGAATCATTGAGCTCCTTAAAGTTCTAAGTTTGAGCTACACGGTATGTGACAAATGCTTGCACTGTCTGGACAGGTCCACTCAAATCTGTGTGGCACTTTCTTCAAAAGGCTACCTCAGACATTAACCTACATGGTTCTCATATGACTTGACCAGTATGGATTGTATGGACTTTAAAAGAGACTTTGACCTCTGAGTTTGTTTCGGTGTTTCTTCTCAGGATAGTCGGCTAGGAAACACCGGCTTCATCTAGCTTAAAATAACAAGAAATATTGGACGTGTAAAAGTGTTATGTTTAACCTACTTACAAAATAAATATCATTTATCATTTAATTATTAATTAATTGTAACGTGGTCTAAATGAATCGTTAAAAATAAATCAACCCTTTTTATATAATACTAGCAACGCCAGGCGGTTTCACTCGTATAGTTCCCGTTCCCGTGGGAATACGGGGATAAAATATAGCCTATATTACTCAGGGTGAATGTGGCTTTCTAATGGTGAATTGTGTTAATGGTGAAGAATTTTTGAAATCAGTCCAGTAGTTTTTGAGTTTATTCGTAACATACAAAAATACAAATCTTTCCTCTTTATGATATTATATTATAGATACCATTAAATTTGTTTTGACAATTACTACCCCATTTGTAAATTCCACACCTCAATATTTAAACAACAAACAACCACGATAGTAGAATAAATACGTTTTGCGAAAGAGAACCTAAATCTAGCATTATCTCATCTTATTAAAGAATTTCTTCAACCTCAAGAAAAAAGAAGTACTATTGAAGTAAACAATATCACAGCACCCTGTATACGAGACGTTTGTAAATGATCCACGTGCTGTATAAACGAATGTCCGCATTATACAAATGTGGAGGAGCAGTTCAGTGCAGACCTCTTACTGAAGGACATACGGGGAGAGAAAGGGACGGAGACGTTCCTCTTCCTCCTCCAAGGTGCTATGATATTATTTTCGCCAACAGTACTTCTTGTTAGTAGTGATATCCCGTAGACATCAATCACGGAGACAAATTATTAAACACTCCTTTTTAAACATTATTGGATAAATAGTATTGGCATCTTTTTATCGGCATTACAATGGCAATATAAAATAATAGGTTATAATGAGGTTCCAGGTCATCATCTAGGGTTGCGGAATTTGTTCGAAAGAGTCACCGCGGCCCTGGAACGCATAGGGCACAAGAAGGATCACGGGTGGGTTTTAGTCAATAAGAGTCTGACACTCCCTTCCGCTCCGCCCAGAGCGGGAGAAGTCATTTGATGATTTCCCATCCCAAAAAAAAAGGTTATCCTTTAATTACATACAAAAGTGTTCATACAGTACAATTTGGCCATTTCACGATGTGTTCTAACCTAACCTAACCTTAACAGGTAAAGTTTGGGGATTTTAAGGCACCCAATGAAATTGAAATGATATTTATCATTTTGTTATTCATTATTTTAGTGAAATGTATTGTTTGAACTTAATCATTTATTATTTTTAGCAGTAAAAAAATAATTAATGTACTACAAATTCAAACACAATGCAAATTGTTATATGAGTACTAAAATAAGATAAAATAAAAACCCCGATACGAATAGGCTACGTTCGAATGAGATGACGGGACTTACAGTAAGCGAGCGATTCAAGTAAAGTCCCTTTAGAAGTACCGCGCCGTGGGACGCTATCCTTAAGGTTACGTTGGATATGGCCTTTTCATGAAGTGGCGAACTATTTCATGACTATTTTTTTTTTATTTGGCTTCGAGATATCCAGCGTGCCCGCACCAAAACTCATCTCCTGTATATTTCCACTCTTAAACTTCGTACTGAGCGTTTATATTCGGCAAGTGTGCTCTCAGTTTCTTGCTCAAAACAGCAAAGTGGTTATAACGACCGTCTACAAAGTTATTTTGTTAGTATTTCATTTATAATAAACGAAATAAGTTTCATGTTAATCTTGGGCGAAAAGTGAGCAAAAAATTCTGTTTGTTTTTGTTACCTAACTAGTTAGTTTGTCCATAGTTTAATTAAAGTTTGTTGGCGAAAAAATGTTAGAATACTTTTCTGTATAGAGTTTTGTTACAGGACTTCTATTAAAAGAAAACTCATTAAGCGTGTACGCTGTATGGCGTTTTATACAAATTTTCAAATTGCTATTTTGCAAAACGACTGAACCGATTTTAATGAAACTTCCCACATATAAGCAGGATACATAGGTCTAAAAAGTTAGTTAAAAACATTTTCGAAATAACTTATTTAAAAAAGATAGCTGGAAATTTATGTTTGTATGGAAAATTTAAAATGGGTCTAATTTAACTGTAACACTATTATCGAAAATGTTTTCAACTAACTTTTTAGACCTATGTATCTTGCTTATGTGCGTAAGGACTTAAAAAATTGTATCAAATGCCGTTCGGCGTATATACGCTCTTAAAACCAAAGTGTAGTATATAGAATATCGTGTTATATATATAGAATATCGTGGTAATGTAGTCGTACCTAGTAACTCGGTTGCGGAGGCAAGACGGGAAGCCAATCTATGAGATATATGTACTGGTGTTCATCTGCTTTCAGTTAGACTGGGGTCAATTCCTGTGCCTAGCGTATTTTATTTAGAACTAGCTTATGCCCGCGACTTCGTTCGCGTGGAGTTCCATACAAAATGTTAACCCCTTTTTCACCCCCTTAGGGAACGAATTTTCAAAAATCCTTTCTTAGCGTATGCCTACGTTATAATATCTACCTGCATGCCAAATTTCAGCCCGATCCGTTCAGTGGTTTGGGCTGTGCGTTGATAGATCACTATGTCAGTCAGTCAGTCCCTTTTGAGTTATATATATTTAGATTCTATGCTTTTTGTTCATAATTATTATATTTATTTATTTTAAAGAAGGCTTACAGACTAATCAACCAATAACACAAAGACTGTAATATTAACAAATAGCTAGTAGGTAACAAGCCTCCGCATATAAGTAGGCAAATAGTCGATATAAAAGACTATTATATATATTTATGTATTTATTGTACATATATTAGTACACTTAAGACTACCTACTGTATTTATTTATTTAATACTTTACGCACACAAATGTACAGAGGCGGACTTAATGCCTTAGGCATTTTTTACCAGTCAACCTTTGGGTGGTGCAGAGAATAAAAAAAAACGGAAACGCGATTAGATAATATATAAAATATACATAAAATACAATACTATGATATATACTCATATTAATTCACTATACAAAACTGTATTTCCTTTTCTCTTTAAAATCCATCCAAAGGTTGTCTTGAAAAGATCGCTTTTAGCGATGAGCCCGCCTATTGTGTCACCCTATGCAATGTTTCCTTCAACTATATGTTCTGTAACTTATATGGTGTAAATAAAAGAGAGTATTCTATTCTATTCGGTTCTATTCCCAATAATGAAAAGACGATAATGATGGTCTTACAGTTGCGGAATTTGATCGAAAGAGTCACCACGGAGGTGTAACAACAAGGGGCATTTGGAGGAACATGGATGGGTTTTAGTCAGTAAGAGTCATTTGATGATTGTCCATCCACAAAAGGTCTAGTTCTTGAATGAAAATTTTATCAAACGCGCGTTATGTAGTTGTAATTGGTTGAATGGGTTTTCAATAGCCAATCGTAGCATTTAACTTGGATGTATTTTATTAGTAAAGGATGAATTGCTTGATCATATCTTCGTTCTGCCAATAACATAGTAATCAAGTATACAGTATAATAACATGAGATTGATTTACATAATATATAGAAGGTCGGCTGAATTGATTTATTTTTGAATAACAATGTACACCCATTTAATAAATAGATAAGAAGAAGGGAACAGAAAAATAGGTACAAAGTTGATGCTTATTCCTATAGAAATCTCTAATAATAATAATTGTAATTTTACTATGACAAATATATACCCTATACATTAAAACTAAATACTCGAAACACCACATTAAATGAAAGCAATTAAACACAGTAACACAAAGTTACAAATATAAGCCTGAATTTAATTGCAATTCAAGTTGTATCAACGGATCGCGTTTATTTAAATGTAAGCACTTCGTTGCAGGGAGGCACTGTGGAGATTCTAAAAATATACGCTACAAAACTAGAGAGTACTTTCACGATAAAATGCTTCGTGAGAAACAAATTGTTTGTACGTATTTTGTATGAACAATGTGGGTGTGTGTTTTTTACTAAGAAGTAGCAGTTTTTCTTATTCTTCGACTGTACTTTTCCGGTTAAGACAATTGAATTGTTGTCCGAGTTTCGTCAAACTTCATTAAGCATAAGCATAATCAGCCTTTTAATGTTCCCACTACTGGAACACAGGCCTCCTCTCTAGGAGAGGGGAATGGGCCGTAATTCACCACGCGGACCCAGGGTTGGTGAATGTCACATGTCTTTGAATTTTTGATTCTAGGACATGCCGGTTTCCTCAGGATGTTTCCCTTCACCGTTTTAAGAGCAGTGAACTTCATTGACTCGGCGTTTTTCAAGTGGTCGCCACTGTTGATTTCGGCTTACATGAGAATAATTTGACAATAGAGTGACAGGATTGTTCAAAAAATGGCTCAGATACTTGTTTCGGGGCTGACTGTTTGTGTATGTGAACTTGTATGTTTGTAAACGCACCCACGATACAGGAGAAATTTATATTCTGGGCAATGTTTAAATAGCGTATGTACAATTTTGCTTTTTTTACAATTGCTTTATTTATTTGGTTGCATGAAACCCTAATTCTTTTTTCGAAGATACATGCGATGTTACTCCTTATATCATCAGTTACTCTCAGAGGAAGTCCAATCAAAATTGATCCAGCTGTTTTGGAGATTACGCATAACAAATAGACGGACAAAAGTGAGAAAGCATATTAGGTAAATACTTTCTGCTTTATGTCTGTTAGTGAATAACTGTTATTTTAACATTACAAATGGACACTTTATTTTTATTTGTATGTTTAGATTGTGATTTGAAAGGTTTAACAAAAGTATCGGTTTTGCTTTTGAATTGTATACCCTTTTTTTTCTTGGATGGGAAATCATCAAATGACTTCTTCCGCTCTGGGCGGAGCGGAAGGGAGTGCGGAAGGGAATGTCAAACTGACTAAAACCCACCCGTGATCCTTCTAGTGCCCTTTGCGTTCCAGGGCCGCGGTGACTCTTTCGAAGAAATTCCGCAACCTAAATTGTATACCCTACCCTGGATCTCAAATAAGTCAGTCCTAGGCAAACCTGCTCCATTGTCGACTACATCTTACCGTCAGACGTCTTACCGTCAGAAGAATTTTACCACTATCTTACCTTCAGGTATGATAGTGGAGTGGACGGTGAGCGTGGGTTGCTCGCCGTCCGATACCAGGCTGAGTCGACGACGCGTTGTGTTCCACGCGCGTCTCAAGGAGCCGACAGCACCAGGGACGGGGCCCCATAGGGTCGGTTGCGGAATTTATTCGAAATAGTTAACGCGGCCCTGGAACGCAGAGGAACACGGGTGGGTTTTAGTCAGTAAGAGTCTGACACTCCCTACCGCTCCACCCAGGACGGGAGGGGTCATTTGATGATTTACCATCCAAAAAAAAAAGGTATGATAGTGGTAACATTCGTCTGACTAGCAATATGTTAGTTAGTAGAATTAACTATCATTGTCAAATTATTTAGTTGATTGATGAGTTTAGTGCCTGTAATACTGTAGGTACTTTTGGTCCTACATCCGTTTTACAAGAAATAATATTTTCAAAAACTATCGTAAAACTAAAAGTGCTCTTTGACAAATATTCCGGTAAAAACTTTCGACGGACAAAGTCAATGCTGTGCCCTGCACCAAAGTGCTTGAATCTGCTTATATTTGAATAATACCGAACTCAAACTCATGGGAACTTTGCCAGAAAATGCTTATTTATGAAAATTGTTTCACGTTTAATGCACGGCTTATTGAATTAAAGCTCAACTATTGAACTTTAACATAGGTTTTGTATAGTTCGGTTAAATTTCTCACTATTTTAGTTTTAAGGTTTGAATTTCTTTAAGAAATGGTTGGAGAAGTGTCTCGAATAGAATTAGGATTTTTTTTCATATATTTTACTGCGTAGATGGCAACAAAGACAATTATAATTAAATAGCAATCAGACCTAGCTTTGCATGAATGCAAATTAAGATACAAACTTCTTTCATTTGTGAAAACTGTATCACAATCCATTGACTTTTATACTAAGCTTGGGTTGTTTCCGTTTTAAAGTTGATACTTTCTTCGTGGATTTTTATACATATTTCAAATTATTCATTTTATCATAACATATCTATAACAAATCAATTAGGATAAACGATTTTTTATTTAAGCTTTATGTACAATACTGGTACATGGGCGGACTTAATGCAACAGGCATTCTCTACCTTTGGGTTAAAAAGTCAACACTGTGGTAAGTGTACAATGAATAAATACAATTTAAATAAAGAAAAAAAAAAGAATAATGTGTATATAGGACTCGCTCAAAACAAAACAAAAAAAATATAATAAAAAAAGCTTATATTAATTTTAAACAGTGCGAGGCCAAAAAAGGTCCCTATCTCATATGCTGCATTATTTAATAAAAAAAAATTGTAAATAGGTTTTTGTTTCAGATACAGATACAGAATATTTATTTGTAAAACATAGGTGTTTACATAAAGGAAAAAAAAATGTATAATACTAATAAAATACAAATAAGCATTTTTGAAGTAAAGATAGTTCAATCGTGATCTCAATACTATTTTGACAATGTAAATACGTACTTAATTTCTTCTGAATTTTTAAATAATCAAAATTATATTATTATCAAATTTATAATAGCCTGTTAATTTGAATCGTTATAAAGTCCTTAACCATATATTTTCCATGAATTACAGCTAGCAGTTACCTCCCCATAATAGACTGCTAGTTTATACCGTACAAGTAAAAGCTTGTCAAACGCATTTAGTATTAATACAGGTAAAAGCCACTTACAAAGGAAAATAGCATAATCGATAGACGGTGGAATTAGCTTGGTGATTTAGTTTAATATGGAAGCATTGTTCGATAATAATGTACTTTTATCAGTCTGTTCGTACACCTATACATTTATGTTTTGTAGGAGGAAAAATAGGTGAAAGATGAATTTATTTATATACATAGAAACTAGCTGTCGCCCGCAGCTCCGCCCGTGTGAATGTCGAAAATTGTCCCAAGGGAACATACTCTTGGGATAAAACGCAAGTTTTTTCGCGATTTCATGTTGGGTCCCATAGTAAAAGTTGTTCATAATGATGAGTACAATGACCCCTTAAGAGGTTGTTGGTGTTTTACAAATAACCCTGTATATCGAGAAATTAAAGTATAATATAGATTTATTACAATGTTACGGAGTCTGCAGGTTTCCCGTGACAGCATGTACAGTAAAATAAAATTGCTAAGAGAATGTAGTATTCTGTTTTATTTCTCTTTTCATTTAATTTACTATTGAAAAAGTTAAGCTGTCTTAGGTTATAGCTACAGGTAGGTATTTTCTGTTTTTATTTTGTTTTCTGTGATCATTTTCAAAAAATATTGGACACGTATTTTTTGGCGAGATCATTTCCGACTTTCATCTCAGTGAAACCGCTGGTGGATGCTAAAATAATAAACCACTCAACTCACTACAACAACATCAACAATGGGTCTAATATAAAGAAAAGCAAATAAAAAAATATATATTTTAAATTAGATACACGTAACTAGCTCCCGACCTTACGATAAATATGTACATTCTTTTGTTTTTTTCTACTGGGAAATTATCAAATGATTTCTCCCGCTCTGGGTGTAGTGGAAGGGAGTGTCTGACTCTTACTCACTAAAATCAACCCGTGTTCCTCCTAGTGTCCTTTACGTTCCAGGGCCGCGGTGAATCCTTCGAACAAATTCCGCAACCCTAGCAGGCATTGATTCTATGGGGCCCCGTCTTCTTTGCTGTCATCTCTTTCAGGCACGCTCGGAACAAATCGCGCCATCGTCCCGGGCCTGGTTGTTGTCGTACAGCGAGCAACGCGAAGCCCGCGACTATGGTGGCTGGGAATCGCCCTGCGACTCCCGACGCCCGGAGCGTCTTCTTCTGTTGCGGCGGCTGGAGCGTGGAGGTTTCCCTCTCCTGCACGTGTTTTGTCTCATCCTTCGCTAGCATCACTGCTTTGCAGAAGGAGGTGACCGTGCCTCCTCGCTCCGGATCATGGATTGAATCAGGGTCGGAAGCGAGAGGTCGCCGCCGCCGATCGCCTCGATGAGGATACGGTGTTGCTCCGCCCAAGCAGGGCAAAATGTACATCTTTATTTTTAAACCTGTGTACAAATATGTATGTTATCGGAGTTTTCATGGAAATGCTTTTATTGAAGAAAATTCTTTAAACTTTGTTGCAGAGAGCTCATTTGTTACCACTAGACTAATTCAAGTTTCTTTCACAGAAACAATCTTAAACCTTTTAAACACTTATTATTTTTCTAAAAAGTTGACTTTTAGAAGCGGTTCATACAACTAATTTGGTATAAGTCCTGCGTTCTAGACCGCGGGGACTATTTCAAACAAATTCCGCAACACTGAAAGGCACGGTATGGGTACCTACATGGTTCAATATCAAATACTTATCTTAATTCAAGTGGGTGAACTTTACTTATTAATTTAATACTTTACGCACAAAGTTATACGGAGGCGGACTTAACGCCTTAGGCATTTTCAATTTTTCTTAGAAATAGATGTCCAAACCGTAAGCGAGACCGTTATACACAGGTTACGTTATAGCAAAAGACATGGGCTCCGGTACTCGTTGAGTTTTTTGTGACAATATCAAGCAGTTAGTCGACTCTTAGGGCTGACCTTTTTAGTGGCCAAGAATTATTGCATAATGAGAATCATCCGTACCTCATAAAGCAAGCTGGCCCCGGCTGAAAATTGTAGCTTTTTGGTCGTTACGGACTGTCAGAAGCCTGTAAATCTAACTCTAGTATTGCCAAAAAGTACCATGTAGTGTATGTGATGTACCTACCAGTAACTGGATTTTTGAGATCAGGGAATCAGTCGCTCCAAGCAAAATACTCCTATTTAGCTAAATCTGGGTTGACTGGAAGCCGACCCCAATATAGATGGGAAAGGTAAGCAGATGATGTATGATTCCTGTGGGATAGGCCGCAGAAACAAAACCCCGGTAAAAGCTAATATAATTGAATATTCACAAACACGGATATCAATCAATACTCTTTGCCGTAGGCTACAATAACGCTCCATACACACAGCCGCCTATTTATTGACATAAGGCCATGTTTAGAACAAATACACCTAACACGACACCCAAGTCGTTTAAAATATAATATCCCATTACCGACACGTTTACATTTACAATGTAAACAAACAGGGCATGTTATTTGTACCTGTTCCTGATGCGACGTACGTTGTTTTTCAACGTGGCTTGCTTTGGAATGTATTACGTGTTGTTGATTTTGTGGGTGTACTGATAGTAAGCAAAGGGTCTAAGAATTATGGTAATTTAAATGGATTTATTTGGGGGTTTGTAGGTTAAATGTCAAACATCGAAAACTTTTCAAGTACAATAATTTCTTGACATTAACGGATTGAATGACCAAGTGAGTAAATTTTACTCTGTTACTGAAAAATATTGAAATTACACTATAATTTGACACTAATCTATCTTTACATGGAATCGAATAAGTAATGGATCTGAAACGTGGTTGCTCAGAGCGATGAAAAGAGCTATTCTCAGAGTTTCCATGCGTGATCGAATTAAGAATGAAGATACCCAGACTTACCTACCAAGATTATCGACATCGACCCAAAGCATCGTCAAACTTAAATGGCAGTGGCCAGGGCTCATTACTCGTAGAACAGACGGTCAAGGGGGGCGGGAAGACGCAGCGTAGGAAGACCTCCAACAAAGAGGACGATATCCTGGTAAAGACCACGGGAATCCACTGAATGCAAAACGCATAGGAGTGGTCGATGTGGCGACAGTTAAAGAAGCTTATGCCGTTGTTGTTAGCTATAGACGACTATTGACTGAAATGACGATAATTATGTTGATGACCTTTGGTCTAGCCTCTTTATTCCGAACAAGATTTTCGTGTAATAAAGCTTCTGGCTTGCAGCTGCAAAAAAAGCTAGTCGCAAACATAACAATTTCTATCAGATAGAATCTAAGTTAACAAACACGTAATACATCAGTTTAGGGAATAGAGAATACATGCCCCACCTACTGTATTCATTTAGCAGCGAAATGTTAGTTCGTTGGAGATCGATGGGGCTGCCTTAAGAATAGAGGGTTCGAATTAGATTTAGGTCGTTAACTGAGACACTTGTAACTTTATTTGTTTGCTGTTTTAGTTCAAAATAGTGTAAAGGTGGGGATTTGTTTAGTGTTTTTCGGTCTGTAGGTATCGTATATTATTCTCGGTTGGTTCTTATATTTATTGAAAAGTTATTTATTTCTCTTTTTCTTTTCTTTGTTCATTGATGTTAAACAGTTGCAAAGTATAAAAAACAGTTGTAAAGTATAATAACGGTCGTATTATAACACTCTTGTTCTGTTCTGCAAGCAATGTCCTTTGGCTATTGCCACGTAAAATTTGCTTGATTCTGAAGTGACGACAGCGTTGGAAGGCTTCAAAAGGTGGACAGATTGCCTGATGAAGATCGCGGGAATCCTCAGGATGGAACACGAACAGGATCTGTCAATGGTGAAGACTCCTGGAATACGACCAACATGGACGTATTTCGGCTAAAAAGGTGATAGCGTTGACCCTTGGTGCTCGCACTATATTTTTAAGTAGTGGTAATGGACTTCCTTAATCGCATAAACTTTTCGTAAAACCCTTTCAGTCATTCAAATCAAATTCAGTTAACTATAATTGTATTCTAATTTAACAACTCCGATACACATACCACCAAAACTATTCAGAACTCAAATCGAACCAACAAACGCTATCAAATCACCACCTACGCTACAATCAATACAAATTCCACTGTAGTAATTATTTCTATAATTTGGGAACTTGTGCCAGTCACAGCGAATCGCGGCCCGTCACGAAGATTAATGCCCAGTGCCTAATTAGAAAAGTTTTCCTACAGCTATTTAATGACCCCGTTTGAACTAGGAACAGAATTGGAACGGGACACACTGTTTCACTGTGTTTCTCTGTGTTTACGGAGACGGAGAGTTTGTTTGCACTGAGCAGTTTATATTACCTCTGTGCTGCACTTTCCTTAATCGATCTATTGGGTTCTACAGACTTGCGAGTCCAACAATGCAAGGAGGATCTGTTCGACAATTTAAAGCAGAGTTAGTAGGGAATTAAAGGAAAATAGGAGTGGTATTGGTATTCCTGTTCTACCTGTAGTTCTATTATCCTTTGTGGGTTGTTCAGTGTTTTCTAGTTAATGAGTCGTGAGGTTTTCCGTTAAGTTATAATCTATGAGCTCATTATTAGAGATTCGTGTGGTAAAGGTGGATATCATGTCTCGCTGTTATTTTGGACTCTGTCTAAACAATCAATACACTATTGTAACTTTAGGAATCACCACTTAATTCAAAGAAAAAATGTGTTATTAAAACCGAAAGTTATTGAAAATGACGAGAGACTATATAAATAGAAAAATAACGATTTTGTGCTCTTTTTTTTCTATAGCTGGATATTATAAATATATAACAGATTGGCAGTTTGTTTTTGGCTAAAAGTAATCAAATTCGTACCTGTAATTCATCAAACTAGTCCGTATTTCGTAGAAAATTAATTATTTTGAAATCTATTGTAGCACATTCTAGGAATTATCTGTGGAATATTAAATATGAAACATTATTTAAACTGGATGAAATAAACTAACACAACACAATGGTTAGGGGATTTGGGTCGATAATGATAAATGATAAATGATAAATAATAATATTGGTGAAATAATTTTGAAAATTGGTTCAGTAGATCCAGAGATTACTCCTTACAATGTCACAAACTCACAAACGTTACCTCTTTATAATATTACTATAGATGCAGCAAAATTAAATTATATTTTCTAATATCATTAAGAGATCTGTTATTTGCTTAGTATTTACTTGCACGAAATCAAATTCACAGAAGCGAAATTAATACCTAAGGCATTTTTTACCAGCCGACTTATGGATTATGTAGAGACAATTGTAATAGATGCAAGAAAATTCCGATCCACTGCAAAGACAGATCACGAAAATGACTCACAATGCATAATTTTGTCGGACCATCATTACAGTAGTGCATGTGCAAACTGTTATACAAACTAGATAATTATATCTAACTAGTAGCACCCCGCAGTTTCATCTGCGTAGTCCCAATTTCCATGGGAATAAGGGGATCAAATCGGTTCAGTAGTGCAAATCGGTTCAACACAAACAAACAATCAAATCTTTCCTCGTTATAATATTAATATAGAAGAGTTATATTAGATCTTGACCTCATAAGCCCGTCTTTAGGATCCAGAACGAGCTCACATAAACACGACAAATATCTTCGAATCTATCAAACCCAGAAGAACTTTCAGCACAAATTCCTTGAAGGAAACTAGACCAGTTTTCAACTTTAATAACAACCATTTATATAAAGGTTTTCTAGTCGGGAACACACGCCATCAGCCGTCGTGTCCAAATGGGTATCATTACTTCGAGGTACCGAGATGAAATATAGGAGACTGGTGTAACAATAACGACTGATAAATTGCTTCCAGGATTACAAATGTTTGCTGATTCTTAGCCTTTTTGTTTGCTGAAGAAAGGGCTCGAACACTTTTTTAAAAGACACGCTTTTTTGGGATAAAGGACGGCTATTTAAGGCCCTTAGTTAAGATTCTTATCCTGATCTTTTTTTCTGAAGTTATTTTTCCGGGAGCATTGACCTGGTCTCTCAAAAGATTTTCATGTTGAATAGTCTTGATTGTTATGCTGTTATTTTATTATTGTTGTTGAACTTTATAATTCATGGATTCACCTGCAACTGGGATTGGTTAACTCGATTTCGTGTGGTTTTAGGAGTGTAATCTTATTGGTTTATTGCCAAAATAAATTAATATTATATATTTTTTTATTTATTTTTTTCGTTTTGTTTTATGTAATAGTCTCGCTGTCAGACAGATGATGTTACTGCGCTGTCAGAGTGGCACACCAATGCACGCCATAGACAAATTGTATAATTTTATGCTTTGTTTGTAATGGCTGGTTCAGACAGTGGGACTGGTTTAGTTATTTGTAAGTTTTTATTTATTTTTAATTTTCTCTCGCGTCAAAAACGAGCATGAATAAACGCTTTTTCTTTCTTTCTTTCTTTCTTTAAAATTATGTACCTACGAGTATTACTTTTGTTTATAGATTTTGAATTTTCGTTAAAACTTCAAACTCAAGGCACGCTTGCCAAGGTCGGTTCGAGGATGGATGACCATACTTTGCATACTGAGGTTTCTCTGGTCCTTCGGTTACAAAATTACGTTTGATAAAATATTGGTAGGCACAGCTCAAAATTAAATTTCATTGTGATTTAAATTAATTAATTTAAATAACTCACAATTCACTTGACAAACACGTCTTTATAATGGATTATTCATTTAATTTTCATTCAGCTTCATTCAAACCCAAACAAAAAAAAAAGTTTATTTACCTACATTTGATAACACAAATGACAAAATCATTGAATAGAACCGGACTTATCTCTCATACAAAATATTCTCTTTTGTTCTTCAAACGAACCAAATACCCTTGTCATATGTAAATTGTATATTTTTTCAAACACTCATGTCTATTGTGGTTGTTCTTGTTATTTTTTCAAATGTACGTGTTTCTGACAGGTTTAATAAAGAAACCGTGGGGTGGGTAGCGGAACTATTTGTGTGTAGTAATACAGGATGGTTTTTTGAGACGAGGCATTAGGCTATGTACTTGAACCTTGCGGAATTTGTTCGAAAGAGTCACAGCGGTCCTTGAACGATACCGGGGCGATTCCTGGCCACCAGTAAGCGCGGGCCTGCGGATGGCGAGCGATGGGTGGCTAGCCGTCCAACAACCAGGCCCGAGTCGACGGCGCTTCATGTTCCACGCGCGCCTCATACAGTTGTCAGCAAAGAAGACGGGGGATAGGATCAGTGCCTGCTAGGGTTGCGGAATTTGTTCGAAAGAGTCACCGCGGCTCTGGAACGTAAAGGGCATTTGGAGGAACACGAGTGAGTTTTAGTCAGTAAGAGTCTGACACTCCTTTCCGCTCCGCCCAGAGCGGAAGAAGTCATTTGATGATTTCCCAGCCTTAAAAAAAGTTACTTGAACCGTTGTTACATGAAGCTACATGACCGAACTGAGATTTGAGTGCTAGAAAAGCCAAAAATTACAACAACAAAAACAATCTTTTTTCCCATACATAATACTATAACAATACGTTTTTTTTTTATTAATGTTATTTTTTTACATAATTTTTGTAAAGTGATGTATGTAAGTACATATATAAAATAAATAAATCTATACTAATATTATAAAGCTGAAGAGTTTGTTCGTTTGTTTGTTTGTTTGTTTGTTTGTTTGTTTGTTTGAACGCGCTAATCTCAGGAACTACTGGTTCGAATTGAAAAATTCTTTTTGGGTTGAATAGACCGTTTATCGAGGAAGGCTTTAGGCTATATATCATCACGCTTAAGCCAATAGGAGCGGAGCAGCGATAAACAATGTTTTAAAATCGGGGATTCCACGGGGACGAAGTCGCGGGCAGCAGCTAGTTGAATAATAATCAAATATCTCAAAGAATCCGTCGCTCATAAATCATTACATCTCAAAAATACACTCCCTATACAAACCTATTGCAACAGAAGTACGTTCATATTTAAGAGTGAAGTTGGGTAGCTGATATAAATTGAAGGAAAAATTTAAAAACAAGAAATAAACATTTGCGATCATGAAAAACGAATAAAAAGTTCCGAACAAATGACTTTTAAAAATCTGTGATTGAACAAAGGAACTGCCGCAAACTGAAAAACTACTTGAAAAGTCATTCCAGTTTTTTTTTTGGCGTTCGGTTTTTTGAAGAAAAGTTGTATTTTTTTGCTATCGTTTCCTTACTGTATATTAGCTAGCCAATATCACCTTTAAATATGTCCACGCACTCCTAGAACACCCTGTATATATGTATTCAATGTGAATAGAAGAACCAATATTTTGCTGCGTAGTGAATCGTAAGAAATGTCTGTTGGATTCCTGGAATTTTGAATGAAAGATATCAGGTGTCATCATCCAAATATGAAAATTGAAATGTTGATATGATGAGCTTATGTTTTGATTAATAAAATCTTGTCAATTTTATTCTAGTCGCAGATAGTAAAATAAAAGGTTCAATCAAAATAGAATTTTTAGTAAAATCGACAATCTTGTACTTGATATTTGCCTACAGACGAATACTGCCATCGAATCATGTATTTACAATATTAATGGGACTCTCTCTAGCTATTCCAATCAAAAAGTACTTTAGAAGAATTTAATAAATTGTCACCTAGACAAACAAGTTCCATTAAAGTCATATTGATGTCTCTAAATAAAACAAACGAAGTCGCCAAAAGCTTTTTAATGAAAAGACAATGTAAACTAATTAATACAAAGAGTATTTATTACAACTACATTGTATTTTCATGTCTCTCTAGAAAGATATTGAAATATCTTTCAACTTTGTTGTTCAAATAGAACATAAAAACAGCTTTTGTTTAGTATATTCAGTGCCAAAGTCATACAAGTAACAAAAGCCGCCGAGACGACAATAATTTCATTTAAGAAGTAAAATTGTTGTACTAAGTGTTCATGCGAAATTATGAAAAAGTTCATTTAGTATCAATAGGGATGTTGCCTGAGTAAAAAATATATGATTATGTTTAGTCCATCATTTAGAATATAGAAAAATATTTGACACGTATTTTTTCCTTTATCAAATCTATAAAAACTGACGAAGATAAAAAGCATCAAAGATCAGGAGGTTGCGTGTGACGTCACGGCCCGGTAAAAATTGTAGCGAGTAGTGACGTCACACGAATTTTCAACGCACTGTATCGTCTTCATTTTTTGTTTATGTGAAACAAGAAAAAAATACGTCTCCAATATTTTTTGGAAATCTATCCGACGGACTAATCAGATTTTTTTAGTTAACTACCCGATCTCAAACACTGCTCCGGTAAACTCTCCTCTTGTTGGCTAGTAGATAATATGTATCTATGTGAAAAACTCTTTTTTATCGTTCAATCATAAGGAGTTGCCAGTACATCCAGGTTTCACATAAATATCCTACCAAAGTGCAATACAATTTGTTAGCAGTATTATCTTGGAAACGACCTTGACTAACACTTCTTTTCGTTTCTTTTTAATGGATGGGAAATTATCAAATTACTCCTCTTTAGCGCTGGTCAGCGGAAGGCAGTGTCAGACTCTTACTGACTAAAACCCATCTGTGTTCCTCCTAATGCTATTTGCGTTCCAGGGCTCCAGTGACTCAAATAAATTCCGCATTCCTGGACCTTGAGTAACAAAGGAACTAATTAAAATAAAACCCTTCTAAATAGTCCAACTTGCCTTGGATTTACTGATTTTATTCATAATCAACCTGTCCTGAAAAGACACCAAGGGCATTTTTTTTTGTTATCAGTGTGGACCCCCAAAATTTTGTTAGTGCGAATTATTGGATCAATATTTAGCTTGACCAATAATCGAATAATTAAAAATAATTAGAAAATTTTACTAAATAACCACCAATATGTCAAAATAAGCATTTAAATGTGGCCATTTTTTTAACGAATGATTAATTACGAAAAAAGACTCGCCGCTATTCAACAATAAATAAAAACGCAGCCTTTTTGCAAATTCATCTCAGAAAATGAGTCCTAAAAATAACATTACAAACCACTTTTAAATTCCCTTAACAAATCAACAAACAGTACCAACATAAATAATAAGTACACACTCTTAAACACAATACAATGCTGCAACCGTGCTACAACGAACACCGCCATCTTTTATTTTTATACAAAGTTTAAATTTAAATCTATTTAATCACCAACAAACAGAATCAAAGCGCGGCGAAGTTATTTATTCCCACGAGTTCACTAGATTTATAAGGCAAACTTGTGAGTTCACCTTCTTTGTCACACTGTATTCCTTAAATTTTGTGATTTGAGCTAAAAGCGGTAGCGGAATTGTTGAACAGTCGTTTGAGATATAAGCGTAGCGTCTGAATCTGAGGCTCTAGAAAAGTGCCATTCTATTACCGATGGCGATTGTCGATATGTCAAAATGTAGGGGATTGATCTCTTGTCACTTGTCGCTAGATAAGCTAGTAGCTTTCAAATTACGCAAACACATGGACAATAAAATCTTTGTGTGAGCTCTCGATATTTCTGCAGATTTTCTACTTTTATTAAAATCAACTTCATTAAAAAGTGCTTGTTAATACTTTAACTAAAGTAATGGCGATGCTCCTTTTCTTACAATATGTTAGAGCTTTTTATTACAAGATATTATTGTCTCTAGATTTATAAGCAATATCTGTAGTGATCATGGTCGTATGTGTTGTATATTCATTCAAATCAATCTTCAATTAAAAATATATAATTAAATATAATTATATGTATTCAAGATGAATGGACCCACAATTTTTTTATTGTTTTATACATATTTCCCCTCTCCCCGATCATCGCTTGCACATGTACAGACTCAGGAGCAGTTTAAATTGCTTTTTCAGGCACGGCGCTTCTATTCAACTACTAACAATACTACAAGTCTTAGATTTAAATTTCCTTTGCCAATTCTCAAAAGATACTTTGTAAATGAGCTTTGAGTAACAACTTTGAATTCACAAATTTAAATATCTCCAACTTTTGGACCTGCTTTTAGTTTGGCCACTCAGTTTGCCCAAGACCTACCAATTAAACTGATACTGTATAAATTGAGATGGTACTATTTAGGATTGAAGCAGCTTATTTATATTTCAGTAAGCAAAACGTTTGTGAAGAGGAAATTTAATGGCACTTGTAAGTGATCCTTAAACTCACTTATTATAATTGTGACGAAGAATATTAGCTTGAGTTATGAAAAGCAAAAACAGATGAAAAGATTATGATTCGAAGTGTCTTAGAATTAGAGAAAAGAAACGTAAAGACGAAAGCAAAAATACACGTAGCTACTGATGATATACAAATATTGTAGAATATACAGCATACCTACTTTACTTTTTGAAACTGAGGAAGCCATGAGTTGTGTAGTGTTTGAGAGGAAACTGAAGGTATCTACCATACTGTCCTATCGTAAATCGTAAGTCGTGGACAGTTTGCATCCACCTACTTCTACATTAGAAAAGGCACTGGAGACAGCAGACAACAATAAAAACAAACCTAGTCATACACCAAGTAAAGGCAAGAAAATTATGTTATAGCTGAGTTTATCTTCAACTGCTGAGGCCCAATTACGCCAAAAGCTTGACTCAAAAGTTGCCAAAAGACACATAAACGAGGTTAAATAAAAATGTTTCCGTATAAGCAACTGAGGATTAATAAAATGACTCTGGCTGATACAAGCAAGCCTAATTTGTATGACTAATCATTAATCATTGAAAATAATAAATATAACAATTATCATTTAATTACACAAAGGGGTTTTGTTGTTCGTTTATCTGTAGGAGATAATATCAGCACACATTATTTTTATTTATATCGGATATTTACAGGGCTCCTATGCAGAAGAACAAGGGAACGAAGCGGCGTAGGCGCAATAATAAACATAAAAAAACCAACACCAAATCAATAAACCTTCGTCGAAAAAACACCTTATAACTATCACGAATCCTCACACCAAACTCTAACCAGTCACAAAATCAGAAAATCATCAGACAGTCATCCTACTATAGTCCACTACTCACAACTCTATAAAACTACGTCGAAACGGCGTAAAGTTTAAAACGCTTCCTAAAACGGAGGTCAACGTCCTCCATTCGCAGGTGTGCGGTAGACGGGATTCATGGGAGAAATTTCTTTTGCGACACAGAAAGAAACTCAGCCCTTACTATTTGTGTCTGAATTTTATTTTATTTTTGTTTTCAGAAATATTTCGCATGATTTTCCACCAAAGTTTTCTTAAAAGTATGCTGTCAGTGAAAACGTATAATTATAATGTTCAAGACGTATTTTAGGGATTGAAAGGTAATCATGCGTAAGTACATATAGGTTAAAAAAAGAGTTTCTTAGGTTTTTAGTAATATTGATTTTATCTCGGAAGAAAATGTATTGCCGATTATAAATTATACTGACTTATATATTTGATATCTAGTTTAATCGTGATGTCTTCCCAGCATGGGATCGGAGGCGCTGTTATCCTTTAGAAGCGCATTTTTATGGATGGCAAATCATCAAATGTCTTTTACTCTAAGGCAGCGGAAGGGAGTGTCAGACTGTTATTTATTAAAACCCAACCAAAAAATCAAGACCTATAATGGACTTCTCAATAATCGTTATCGCTGAAAAGTACAGGTCACTTTCGGCACACTCTTATTCCAAGTAAAAAAAGCTAAGAAAGAAACCATAAATCCCAAAAAATTGAGCAATCTTACTCCAAACAACAGATTCAGATTATTCTCACCAAATTACAGTCTGTCAACAATGGTAGTTGCTTCCAACCGCGTGCACTTGAAACTTAATGTTTGTGAGCTCAAGAGATGTTTATTCTCTCTGAAAAGAACCTAGATGTGGTTCTGTACACGTTATAAAAATGTATTATTTTCTTCTTTCCTCTGACATTGCACTTCGGAATAACGTTTACGTATTAGAAACCTGGGATTTGGACAGTGAATGGGTATGTGTACTTGTGCAGAATATTGGTCCTTGTAGAAAATTGAATTACTTATTGAAATTGCTAACGTTGGAGTATACCTAATTTTGTGATCAGTGCTTGTTCTGTAAAATGTTGATTCGTACATAGGATTGATATCAGATTTTTTGTGTAGGGTCAAACTAATTTGATAAGTATTTTATATTATTTCTAAATTGTGTCATACACTGCAAGCAAAACGAAAAAAGAAATCATCGAGATAAATAAAAATTAGAAATTTGACTAAACCTCGCCATCATGTCCAATCCCAAACGTTCCAAAAAAAAAAAAAAACGATTCCCAATTTAAAAAAAGAAAGCACCAGATTATACTGTATGAGCTCAGCTCACAAACTTGGTGAATTACAAATCGATTAACCACCAATTAAGCGGAGCAGACGGTAGCTCTTCACAGCACCGTGGTCGGATTGTGGTTTGAGTGAATGCGGTCCCTGTGGTTCAATTAAGAGTGCCTATATAACTGAAAATCGATTCATTTGAATCGAATTCTAGAGCTGTCACGCAGTAATTTGACTTCGAGTATCTTGTTAAGTTTGAGGATAACCTTGTGTGTTGATTCAATACGACGGATTCCGCGGGTCTTGAAACTGTAGGTATATGTTGTTTACAATGGTTTTTGGTTACTAAGTCTATGATTGCTTTATTTGTATTCGGTGGAATAAGAGTAATAAATACTGTACGTTGAAAACCGATATTTGTGAATAGAGTCAAAGCAATTATTGCTTTATGCCATCTACCTTACAACTTCAATCGTTCTTGATATTTTGTCCTTATAGATTTCATACATATCTTAACCTAAGTTTTACTAAAGTCATAGGTTTTCAGTAAAATGATATTTAATTTAAACACAGTAAATTAATCACGCATGAGCAATAGCCGACCAGTACTCTCTTTTAAGTTGTAAAGTAATACAAGCAAACTCAATTATCCGAGTTATCAATGAAATTGATGTAAAATATAATTAAACTCGGCTAACAGCGAATCACGGATATAAACGGCTTTGGTGAGGAATTTTAAATCGGATTATCCGGATAACCCGGATAACGTGCTGCAGTGACGGACAGTTTCATCATATATTGAGTTTGGTCTGCAATGCTTGAATTTCTTATTATGGTCGTTTAGGCTTTTAATTTGTTCGTGTGTAATTAAAATAACTACTTATCTAGCCGATGTTAACTATCTAGGATTATTGAATCGGAGGTATACAAATGTAGGTGCTATAATGTAGACACCTAAGTCAATAATTGAATACCTCCTCCAGATGTTTTATTGCTATTTACAAAAAAGCTAGAAACTACTCGAATAAAATAATAAAGCTTTTATTACACTAACAAGCCAAAAGCAACAAAAAAGAAACTTATTACGGAACAAAACTAAACCAACAGCTACGTACTAAAATATTCTATTACAAGGACCATCTAAAACTGAAGTGGAAGGAAAAAATAGCGATAAAAAGCAATGAGCACCAAACGTGGTTTGATAAGTAAGGGAGGGAAGAGAGAATGTGCAATTCAGATGGTCCCACTGATTGTCGCTTCAATGCCGGCTGCATATTTTTCCCTCATATCTCTCTTTTCGTTTTATTTGGTGAGGAAAGTTCTATGACACGGCAAAATGTCCGTTGGATGGTTTGCATGGATAGAAAGCTCAGAATATATTTTATGTTGCTGTCACCCTAAATTGTAAAAATAATACCATATTAATATCAGAGTTAGAAGAAGAATACTGCCAATTAATGTTATAATATTCTCCTACACATGGTTTTTTTATAGTAAGTTTAGCTTCAAATTAATGCCTCTATACAATAACACGGGTAGACCATTGCCTGGGTCATGACATTTTTTTGCAAGTAAGTTTCCTTAGAATCATTTTTAAAATTCACACGGGCAACGGTATTGCAAAAACTCTTCAAATATTAAGCAAATTTACTTTTTAACGACCAAAACTGATCAAGAATATATACATATCATATCTAATACTTTTGAAACTAAACAGGTACCATTGCAAAAGTATTTCTATTCAGATCAGCGTTTTCCACAATCGATAGTACTTTGCACTTTGCTGGAAGTACCATCTAATGCAATTGCTAAACGACTTGATCATTTAATTTGAATGTGAACTAGGTTATTTCGATGCAACGATTGTAAATATTAATAGTTTCTGTAACATGGTTCATCATGGGTCATGACCAGAATCAGTTTTCTCAAATTATTTGATGAAGACGCCTACTTAAAACAACAGTAACGTAGCTTTTAAATTATTATTTGAATTTAAAACCTAATATTGGCAGAATAACGTTGATGACATCCGGATCATCATCAAATATTGTTCCATTCCATTAGATTGTACCATGTGCTTTCCTTTTAAAACTTTCTCTTTTTGAAAATCTGTGTAAAAAATATGAAGGTCCTCTAAGTTTTTTTTTTTCATATTTATTCGATTTTTTTTCTTTCTTAAAACAAGGTTTATTTTCTAAACGAGCAAAGAAACCAGACTACCTAACCTTTCCTAAGGCATTCCTTTATAGTCTCACAAAAAAGATTACCTAACCTACTTCCAGTTAGACCTATCCAGCAAAAACACGAACATGTCAAAATGGTAAGGTAACATTCCTATTAGGATTTCACGGACCTTTTCAGTTGTTAGAAGCACGGTAGTCCTGCCCACGTTTTATTTCAGACTACTTACAACTTCTTACAAGTTTGGAAGCGTTTTCTCTAAGTGCTATGGGATGGGACCGGGATGTCTTGTAAGGAAAACTGTTAGAACGTTGTGTAATGATTGGTATGTTAGTTTGTTATTAGTACTGAATTATCAGGACATACATTTTGTTTCCAGTTATTTTTCTATCCAAATATAGATGGACTAGCTTCTCCCCGCGACTTCGTCCGCGTGGAATAGTTACTTTACCCCCGATTTTGAAACTCTCAGCCCGATTGGTTTAAAATTGACAAAGTTTCATACAAATACATTGGGGGTAGAATTATTCAAAATCCTCTCTTAGCAGATACCTACGTTATAACATCTACCTGCATGCCAAATTTCAACCCGATCCGTTCTGTGGTTTGAGCTGTGCGTTGATAGATTACTATATCAATCAGTCAGTCACTTTTGAGTTATATACATATATTTAGATCCATATTAAATATCATGGATGTGAAATGAACTCTGTCTGTTTGTTCTTTTCACGTCTTAGCGTTCCAATGAGTTGATGAATTTATGGGAAACTTGTCCAACGGGTTGACCATGTCCTGACATAGGACACTTTTTTGCCGGGAGTATGAAGATTCTCCACGTACGTATGTAATAGGTAACGACATTCACGCGAGATAAAAGATTGTCCGCAAAAGCTCTGAAAAATAAAACTAGGTAGTAGGAGAGTGTTACAGAATTTGTTCGAAAGAGTCACCGCGGCAGGCAAAGTCACCCTGGAACGCAAAGGGCATTAGGAGGAAGACGGAAGACTATTAGTCAGTAAGACACTACTTCTAGCTTCACCTAGAGCGGAAGAAGATGATTTTCTATCGATAAAAAAAGATAATCAGAAAGCAAAGTACCTATTAATTGTTAAAAAAATTGTAAGTCTATGTACGTCACCATATTTTTTATTGATTTGACAAGACTCAAATGCTACAGAATGGTGTAACGGTCGGCCATTTCAAAGATAATATAGTTAAGGTTGCCTATCCTTTTGTAAAATACACAATTACACATCCAAGAGATACGACGTGTAATAGAGTGAACGGAATATTTGAAAAGGAGTCGTTGCATTCATCGTTATGAACAACTTTTTCTATGGGACGAAATCCCCCTCTACCTTTTTTAACCGACTTCAAAAAGGAGGCAGTTCTCAATTCGGCAGGTATGTTTTTTTCTATGTATGTACAGTGATTTAACCGAGATTTCTGATCCGATTTACGTGGTTGGTTTTATATTTGAAAGCTGGTGCTTGTCATGTGATCCCATTTAAATTTGATTGAGATCTGACGACTAGTATTTGAATTATCCCTAATAATGCGTGGCTTAGTTTACATTCATGATGGTCTCTTTCCCTCTTGTCGAAGTAAAATGAAAAAATAAAATTGTGAAGAGCATCTTAGTATTTCAACGTGGTCTTGTTTTCTAGTTTGGTGAAGATCTGATGAAGAATAGAGATGATAGAAAACGGAACTCATCAATAAATGATATCAAATCTGTCGGAATAGCTGAAATCGCATGGTTGTTTATTGTATACATCAATTTATACCTCGTACGCTGTGATGGGTAGGTATGTTTAGCGGGGAGTGAACCACTAAAAAGTAAAAATAAAAAACTCGGTGTTTTTGGTTGTTTTTCGTTTTTTGAACACCGACTTCTGAAATTAAAGTTATTTTATATATTATATCTAAGAAATTATACACATTTTTGCATGTCAATTCTCTATTTACATTATGACAGACGTTGCCATGGGAAACTCAGTAAACCACAGACATGTCAGTCCTCCGCCGCGAATTCCAGTGCCACGGCTCCAGCTTGCAGCATCTGGTCCACATGCCGTCGCACCACCCCTCCGTCTTCAGTTCGAATCTCGTAGTGGACTTGGCCAAGACGACGCAATACCTTGCCAAACTCCCACCTGGCATCTGGGTTTCGATATGAGCGTAGTTGTACCTTGTCTCCTGGAGAAAACATCTTAATGCCAGTTGTAATGGTGGGATGTATTGCCTTTTCTTGTGGCTCTTCCTTGCGAAACATAACATGTAACTTTGTTCTTATTTCCCGACCAAACATCATTTCATATGGAGTCTGCCCAGCACTATTCGGTGTGCGTCTCAACTGGCTCATGATAGATCGTAATTTGTCATGTAGGTTCCCTTTATTCTCTTCTATCTTCTTGAGCGACTTCTTAACAGTTTGGACAAACCTTTCAGCTTGTCCATTCGTAGCCGGATGGTAAGGGGCAGAGGTGCGATGTTCAACGCCAATCTTCTTAAGGAAAGTTTCAAATTCAGTTGAGGTGAACTGTCGTCCATTGTCTGATATTAGTGTATGGGGAATTCCAAATGTAGAGAATACATCTTTCAATTTGTTTATACACCATGAACTTGTGCATGTTTTTGTTGGAATAATTTCTACCCACTTAGAATATGCGTCCACCAGTATGAAGAGTTGCTGACCAGCTACTGGGCCTGCAAAGTCAATGTGAATTCTTTGCCATGGTTTTGTTGGGATTTCCCAATGGTGTAATTGCACTTTAGCAGGTTCATTTTGATGCATTCTACAGGTGCGGCATGCGCTTACCATGTTTTCTATGTCATGGTCAATGTTCTGCCAATAAATGAAACTTCGTGCTAAAAGTTTCATTTTTACCATACCCACATGTCCAGAATGTAATTCTTGTAATGCTAAGGCACGAAGTGTCCTTGGGATCACTACTCGTGATCCTCGAAAAAGGCAATCATCTTGTACAGTAAATTCATTATCTTTGTAACCAAACTGTTTAAGCGTTCTGCCAGTCCGCAGAGCCAGTAATATAGGTTTTAGTTCGGTGTCTTTCTGTGTTTCCGATTTAATATTTTCTGGATTAATGTGCAGTGAGTTCAATAACTCGATTTGGAATATTGTAATTCTGTCAACTTTATGTTCTGGTGTTTTATCGATGGGGAATCTGGATAAGTAGTCAGCATTGCTATTGTTCAATGATGTTCGGTATTCAATAGAATAGTCAAAACCAGACAGGAAATGGGCGTAATGAAATAATCGCATAGTACTCATAGTAGGTAATGTCTTATGAGGATGAAATATAAGGGTTAAAGGTTTGTGATCTGTCACTAGTATGAATTTCCGCCCGTAACAGTAATGAAAGAACTTCTTTAGTCCCCAGTAAATAGCAGTCGCCTCCTTATCAATCTGACTGTAATTTTTCTCGCTTTTGGATAGAGTTCTTGAAGCAAATGCAATGGGCCTTTCTGAACCATCTCGAAGTCGATGGGAGAGTACTGCTCCTAATCCATTTGGTGAAGCATCCGTCGCAAGAACTAATGGTTTCTGTGGATCAAAGTGAGCTAGGACTTTTTCACTTAGAATTTCGGTTTTAATGGCTTTGAAACTCAGCTCACATTCTTTTGACCATTTGAATTCAACGCCAGTTCGCAAAAGTTCATTTAGTGAGTTGGTAATCGAAGCAAGGTTTGGAATGAACTTATTGTAAAAATTTGCCATGCCGAGGAAAGTTCGAAGTTCATTGACATTCGTTGGAGGTTCTGTGTTGGATATTGCCTTTACTTTTTCTTTGCATTTATGTAATCCATGTTTGTCTATAGTGTGTCCTAAGTACTTAATGCTCTTCTCAAAAAAATTACATTTATCCTTGTTAACTTTTAAGTTATTTTCTTTCAGTCTTTCCAATACTTTCTTAAGACGTTGAAGTAACTGAGTTTCGCATGAACCTTGTACAATAATATCATCGAAAAAACATTTAACCCCTTCAATGCCTTGTAGTGTTCTGTCCATGAATTTCTGCCAAAGATTAGGTGCCACTTTCACGCCAAACATAAGCCTGTTAACCTTGTATGTACCTTTATGGGTGCTCAGGGTTTGTAGGTAGGCACTTTCTTCATCCATAACCATATGTAGATATGCTTGGCTGATGTCTAATGTACAGTAGAGTTCACCACCATTCATTTCCGCAAAGATGTCTTCTATTATCGGAATAGGGTACTGCTCATCTTCGATAACTTTGTTTAGGGTTACCTTGTAATCGGCACATAGTCGGATGGTCCCATTCGGTTTCATTACCGGTACTATTGGTGTGCCCCATTCCGAGTGGTCTATTTTGGTGATAACACCCTGAGTGCAGAGTCTTTCAATTTCTTTGTCAACTTTATCCTTGAGTGCATAAGGTACTCTTCGGGGTTTTACAAATATGGGTTGAGTATTTTCACGTAAATTTAGGTGAGCGCGGTAATTTGGAATTTCGCCCAGGCCTTCTGCAAAAACGTTTGTAGAATATTGTTCTAGAAGTTCTTCGAGTTTAGGCTGTGATTCTGTATGTAATTGTCTTATATCTGCTAGCTCTAACTGGAGCTCTTTCATCCAGCTTCTTCCGAATATCGGGTCAACTTCTTTATTAATTAAATATAGTTTGTTGTAGAATGTTTGTTTTTTGTATACGCACTTCACGTATGCTACGCCGAAAGGCTTAATAATCTCTCCTGTATATGTACGCATTTTAACCTCTGTTTTGAAAATGTTCTTATCGATACCCAGTTCTTTGAATTTTTTTAGTGACATCGATGATAGCGCTGCTCCCGTATCGAATTCCATAGATACCTTTTTATTTTCTATGTCTAGCGTGATCATGTATTTTTCTGGAACTTCTGACCTGATGATGTTTATGTCGCAGGCGCTTTCATCGCTAGTAACAGAATTCTGGATCTGATTCGTATTTCGTCCCTGTCTAGGTTGTAGGCAAACTCTTGCAAGGTGACCTTTGCGTTTGCATAGATGGCACGTGTTATTTATGCTGCCACATTTGTCAGCTCGGTGGTCCTCTTTACCACATCGGTAGCATTTACCGTTAAGGTCTGCAATCGTTCTCGGGGGTTGATGGTTTGATGGGGCTGTAGATCTTCGTTTTCTTTCCCATTTTGTTGTTACTTTGTGTACAGGATCTGCCCATGAATTTGTTTCTAGATTTGATATGTGGTTATTTTCAGATTTGCTCATTTCTATTGTCGTAGCAATGTTTAGAAGTTCTGAAAACGTAGCTGCCTTCTCTTGTAATAATTTGGTTCTTATTTCATCGTCTTTTAAACCTCGAATAAGCTGTAGGCATAGGTACTTATCAGCAACGGACTTTTCACAGTTAGGGCAGTTAAAATTGCAATTGGTTGTTAGTTTCCTTAGCTCTGATGCATATATTGGTATAGTTTCGTTTTGATTTTGAACTCGAGAAATAAATCGATGTTGTTGCACCCAAATACTTGGTTTGGGGTCAAGATATTCTTCCAGTAGTCGAGTTAAGACTTGGAATGCCATATGAATTGGCTCCTCAGGTGCACAGAGATCGTATAGTCTTTCATGTAATTCAGGAGGTAATGCCGACAACAAGATGTAAACTTTCATACGAGGATGATTCGAGTAGTTATTCAGTAAAATGTGCAATTCCAACCTTTTTACGAAGTTCTTGAAGGATTCTCTTTCTTGCAAAGGTTGTAACTGTGTTTTTGGCTGGTTCGTTGCTATTTGTACTTGGCTATTGCCATCTACGATCGTAGTGCTTAGATTTCCTAATGTAATGGGTATATTTTTCAATTTTAGCAATTGTACCTTTAAACATGTCGTCAGATCTTCAAATTCAAATCTGTAGTCGATTTCATTCTGTTGATTTTCTTCTGCCGTTTCAGCTTCTATGTATTCCTGGGCTTTGTGGAACTTGAGTAAGTTTTCGTGTAGGTTTTCAATACGTAATGTAATCTCTTCGTCGGAGATGTCAGTCAACGCACTGATTGCATTTTGAATTTTACTCAAGTTTCCTCGTAAAGCTCCTCTTATACGTTTTTGTTTAGTGAGTTCTATATTTGCCATCGTCGCCAATTATTATATCTAAGAAATTATACACATTTTTGCATGTCAATTCTCTATTTACATTATGACAGACGTTGCCATGGGAAACTCAGTAAACCACAGACATGTCATTATACTTTTTGGTTTTTTGTGTAGAAGTTGGTTGTATTTTTTTTTTGAGGTATTGCATTTATTCCGTAACGCTTTGTATAATACAAAGCGTAGACTTAACAAGTCTTAGACAAGCAAAAAAATATTTGGAACGTGTCGTTTGAAACAATTCTTGTAAGTATTTATTTTATAAGTATGCCATGTCATTATGGTCTCTCTTAGATATTAGGCTTCGTAATAAATTGATTATATTTTAATTTAAGGAACAGAGATTTCTACTATAAAAAGTCCCGAAGCAGATACAAATAATGCTGAATAATAATAACCACCAAAGTTTCTTCTCGTGGCAGCCCTTAGGATACCGTCCCATCCCTTCACACGCAACGCCATCACTCTCCCAGCAAACTTTAATACAGTTTGTTCAACTATTTGATATATTCTACATAAAAACATATTCTTTATCCTACTTGAATAGATTCTGTTCCTTCCAGAACTTTGTATTCAATTGTCCGAAGGTTCGATTGTGTCGCGTTTGGATGAGATTGTGAATATTATTCCGAATAAATCTTAATGGAAAGTTTATTTAGATCTTTTCTATAACATTGTTGTTGGTTTCTAGAATTTCCTCTCGTGCTTTTAACAAAACCCCATTACAAAGCCTCCGCTGTCCGTCTGTCTGTCTATTAATGGGCTATACATACTCGTATCTCATGAACCGTAATAGGTGACCATTGAAATTTTAGCAGTATGTACGTAATTCTATTGTTTCGATGACAACAAATAAAATATAACAATGAAATATATAAAAACAATAAAGGGATCTTTCATACAAAAAAAAAGGGAAAGTGTTTTCGAATTATGGGTACGGAAGTCTTCGTGGTCGTTTTTTTTTTTGTTTATTTATATTGCTAATAATGGTTGTACCTTCTAATTCCTCAAATGTCACTATGCTTTTATGTCTGTTGTATGTATGTGGATTAATTATTAATTCTTTTAAAAGTGTATGCTTAAAATTGTGACGCATGAAATACTCTTTGCTGTCACCAGTGAAGATTCTGGCTAGCAAAAGCTGCAGACGTACAAAAAAAAAGAACAAAGACCGAATGAATGACCGTTGGCTTTCGAATGATTGTCACTTGTGTCCCTCTTTTGTAATAATAGAATTTAAAAAATGAAAGAAAGAAAAGAAAGAAAATTTATTTATTTGCCACAGTTGAGGCACACAACAATAAAGATATAAACAAAATGAAAAAATGAAGACAATACAGTGCGTTGAAAACTTGTGTGACGTCACAACGTGCTACAATGTTTAGTAGCATCGTGACGACAGCAGCCCCCTTTTTATTTTTATATTATTTTTTTACGATTGAAAATGGCAAAAAATGCGTGTCCAATATTTTTTGAAAATTCAACGAACGTACTAAAGTTATGATTTTTATATCTAGTAAAATACCCAATTATTTATTGAACAGACACAAATGAGAAATTCAAGAGAAGTTTGTCGGTATGTTGCCACACCTAAGGATACCTATCCTCTCAACGACATCTTCGAACTTAGTTAATTCCCCAGTAATCCCTTACAATATTGTGGGTTACGCATTACTAGCGTCGTTGTTAACTTTGTAAACTAAACTACTAACAACACACACAACTTCAACTACTACATGGTTTGTATCCTGATTTGTTAGCCCAACGTCTTTGTTAAGTTGGTCACTGTTAACGCCAATTTAACATTTATAAGGATATCCATAATCCATGATTAAGTTAGTAGCCAATAAACCTCGTAAAGAACAAGACGCATTTCATTTTAAAATACATTGACACAGTGCAGACTAAAGTCAACCTTATCACCTCAACATATGGTCGAATACGAGCCGGATCGAACCTCGTTAAACATTGACGGAGTGTCGTCGTGAGAACAAAAGAACCGCATTCCATTGAGAGATAAGGGACCACCTGGTGTTGTTTTGCACGGATTTCTTAGAACTGGTCAATTAGTGTGCCTACAAAGTGTATCGGTGTATCATTTGAACATTAATAACTTAGCAAATAGACAGTAATTTTTGAAGATTCTTGTGATTACACGTAAACAATGACGAGTCAAGCAGATCAAGCGTTAAGTGTACTAGAAGATTTGGCGTCAATACTCAAGAAGACTCAAATAAATCTTAAAAAGTGCCCAAAAGAACGATTGTCAAAACCTGGATATTTACAAACTCGTATTCAAACGATTGAAGAATACTGGGTAGCTTTTAAGAAAGCACATCATGATCTATTGAAAAGTACAACTCGGGAACAACGTGGAATTATTCCGTACTACGTGAACGAAGAATTCCTCCTTCATGAAGACTTATACCTATGTATGTTAGGGGATCTTAGAGAGATGTTGGCTTCCTGTACTTCGAAGACGACTGACCAACCTTCGTGCAGCAATACGTCGTGTGATGAAAAATTACGAACAAAAGTGATCCTACCTAATATACAACTCCCTCCGTTCTCCGGTAACTACGAAAAATGGCCTACATTTAAGGACATGTATGTTTCATTGATTCATGAACGCAGTACATTAAGTGAAGTTGAGAAATTACACTATTTGAAAACCAGTATCACAGGCGACGCGGCATCATTATTGAAGCACATTCAGGTGACGGGTGCTAATTATGTTCAAGCTTGGGAAACGCTGAATCACAGATACGATAATAGGCGCATAATAGTGAACGCATTAATGAAGAGATTGTTTTATCAGAAAAAATGTACCAATCAAACCGCAGCACAATTAAAGGCCCTCCTGGATTGTACCTCTGAGGTTATTAATAGTCTAGAAAACGTGGAGGTGTCTACCGATTCCTGGGATCCAGTAATTATATTTCTGGTTGTGCAGAAGTTGGACCCGGAGTCGCACAAAGAATGGGAACAGACTGCCTACTCAGTGAACTCTCAAGAGCTGCCTACATGGAAAGAATTGCGTAAGTTTTTAGAAGCCAAATTCCGGACGCTTGAAATGGTTGCCCCGCCGACAACCTCCACTAAACCTACCAAAGAGCGTGTTCTTCATGTAATAGCAACAGAAAATGATAAAGAAAATCCATGTGCTTTATGTAAAGAAACGCACACACTACGTCAATGTAACAAGTTCAATAAAATGACGATTGATGAGAGAAGCGAACACGTCAAAGCAAACAAACTATGTTTCAACTGCCTTCGGGCGGGACATTTGGTATTCAAGTGCCGTATGCCAATGTCTTGCCGCACCTGTAAGAGACGACATCACACACTTTTGCATCAACCCAAGAAGATTGATGAAGCGGCTCCAAATGTAGAAACCAAGCAACCGACTTCATCTAGCCAAGCAGATGTACAAGAGAAGAAGGTTCATACAATGATTACGTCTCTTTATACCGCAGGGCAGAAGATATCACTATTGGCTACCACAGTAGTAATTTTGAAGAGTGAACACGGACACACTACTGTTCTAAGAGCGCTGATAGATTCAGGATCTCAAGCATGCTTCATAAGCGAGAAGGCAACTCAGATCCTGAACTTAGAAAAATCACCGACAAATTTAATCGTCTCCGGAATGGAATCCATGAAAGTAAGAGTCAAGCATGAGGTCAAATTTCAACTATTGTCACGATGGGAAAACCAATTCAACTTACCTATCAGAGCCTACGTGATGTCTAAGCACTTGACCTCCAACGTACCGATAAACACCACGATGGGGACTGATTGGCCGCACATAGCAAACCTCCAACTAGCAGATACAAATTATTATGCATCAGGACCTATTGATCTGTTGTTGGGTGTAAACGAATATGCATCAATTCTCAAGCAAGGGCTTATTAAAGGTCCACCAGATACACCATGCGCCCAAAATACCTACCTAGGATGGATCTTAATGGGTGGAATAACAGTTAAACTGAACGCACGAGAAAAATCCTTGACGGCCATGAGACAAGAGGTTAACATAGAAGATTTACTGACCACAATTTGGGAAGTCAATACGGACATGAAAAGAAAACTTACGTTAACTGAACAACAATGTGAAGAAATATATGAGAAGACACACAAACGAGATAAAGACGGAAAATACATAGTCAAGCTACCGTTTAAAACAGAGCAACCAAAATCAGTAGAAGGCAACACGAGAAAAATAGCAGAAAGAAGACTCCTTCAACTAGAAAGAAGATTTAATCAGAACACAGAACTGAAGCAAGACTATATACAAAAGTTATTAACGAATATAAAGAATCAAAACATATAGAAGAAATACCTAAGGATGAACTAAATAATAAATCAGTCTACTTACCTCACCACGCGGTGATACGTAGTGACAGAGAAACAACGAAGACTCGTATTGTATTCGACGCCTCGTGCAAAGGCTTCAACGGTGTTTCACTAAACGATGAACTCTTGTTGGGACCAATGTTACAAGATGACTTGAGAAGCATAATCATTAGATGGAGAGCTCATGCTGTTTGTTATGTATCTGACATTCACAAGATGTACAGAATGATCTGGACAAATAAAGAAGACATAGACTATCAAAGAATTCTATGGAGAGATAATGGATCAGAAGACATCAAAGACTACAGACTTTTAACTGTGACATTCGGAACGGCGTCCGCACCCTATCTCGCCGTAAAGACACTAATGCAATTGGCTGATGACGAAGGTGACAAATATCCTGAAGCTGCAAAGATATTGCGCGAAGACTTTTACGTCGACGATGTTATGTCAGGACACGATGATTTGGAACAAGCTATAAGAATCAGTCAAGATCTCAAAAGGCTACTGTGTCTAGGTGGATTCGAACTAAAAAAATGGTCTTCTAACAACCGCGATTTCATGGAGACTATTGAACCAAGCGAAAGATCATCCAATGCACATCTAGAACTAAAAATTGACGGAACGGTTAAAGCCTTGGGCATACAATGGAATTTGGGCAAAGATCAATTTGAATATAACCTGAACTTGCCAGTTATCGGCAAAGCAATCACGAAGCGAAGCATTCTGTCCGACATTCAAAAGTTATTCGACCCGCTCGGATGGATTGCACCTTGCCTTGTAATGGCGAAGATTTTAATTCAACAACTCTGGCAAGAAAAGATTGATTGGGACGAAATATTAAATACGACACTGACTGAGAAATGGGCTACAATACGAGGTGATCTTGAAAATGTTAACGGAATCTACATAAATAGATGGATGGGAACGTTTAGCTCAAGAAAGGATTCTATTGAAATCCACGGATTCTGCGATGCTTCAGTACAAGCATATGGTGCTGTGGCATACTGCCGAGTCACAAACTCTGATGGCACAGTAAAAAGCACAATAATTGCGGCAAGAACAAGAGTAGCACCTTTGAAAACTATATCGTTGCCTCGATTAGAACTGTGTGGAGCTTTGCTTCTATCCAAACTACTAAAGCAAATAAGGCAAGCAATGAGGATACCTACAACACAAGTCTATGCGTGGACAGATTCATCTATTGTTGTCTCTTGGCTACATGGAGATCCGAACAAATGGAAGGCTTTTGTGGCAAATCGTGTTGTCGAGATCACAACTAATGTAAGTTGCAGTCAGTGGCACCATGTCCAGTCTCACGATAACCCAGCTGATATTGCTTCAAGGGGTATGTTAGTAGCTAACCTGAAAGGTTGCGACCTATGGTGGAACGGACCAAGTTGGTTATTGCACCAGAAGATACAGTTCACTAGACTAAACGTAACATCAACAGAACTAGAGAGAAAGAAAGGCACCATACGAGCTCTGAAAATAACAAAAAACGACAACGAAGAAGGTAATAGATTATCCACACAACTCAATGATTTTGATACACTGACTGAACTACTGAGAACAATCACCTACTGCCGAAGATTCCTGAAACAAAATCAATTAAAGGAAAACATAGATAGTACAATCACAACTGAAGAACTCCAACACGCCCTGCAAACCTGTATAAAAAGAGAACAAGAAGAAACATTTAAGGAAGAAATAGAAAGCTTAAAAAGAAAGAAAAGAGTAAAAAAATCAAGCAAATTAAAATCATTAAATCCTTACCTTGACGAGAATGGTATCCTGAAGGTGGGCGGCCGGCTCAGGAACTCGGAGTTGAATGATGAATGCAAGCATCCGATCATTCTGGGTCGAGACAGCAAACTTACTTATCTTATAATAGCAGAAGCTCACTCGAAGACGTTGCACGGAGGTATACAGTTGATGCTCACTTACCTCAGATCCAAGTATTGGATACTGCAAGCAAAAACGCAGGTCAAACAATACATCCATCGTTGTTTGGTATGCGCTAAACTAAATGCTAAAGTGAGAACACAAGTAATGGGTGACTTACCAAGCGTACGCGTGAAACCAACACGAGCATTCCTCAATTCAGGTGTCGACTTCGCTGGCCCATTCCAAGTATTATTGAGTAAGGGCAGAGGAGCCAGAACCAGCAAGGCTTATATAGCCATATTTGTCTGCATGTCCACAAAGGCACTTCATTTGGAATTGGTTGGTGACCTGAGTACAGCAGCATTCATAGGTGCCTTCAAAAGGTTTTGCAGTCGCAGAGGAAAATGCATAAATCTGTGGAGCGACCAAGGACGAAATTTTGTTGGCGCCAATAAACAATTGTATGAAGCCTGGAAAGAAGCTGGTTTGCAATTTGATGGAAAAATCGCTGAATTACTTGCCAATGACGGGACTCAGTGGCATTTTATACCGGCATATTCACCTAACTTCGGAGGACTATGGGAGGCTGGAGTAAAATCCATAAAATACCACATGAAGAGGGTTCTCACTACAAACTTGACATTTGAAGAGATGACGACGGTTCTCTGCGAAATAGAAGCATGCCTGAACTCGCGTCCGTTATGTCCAATGAATGAAGACACCATGCAAACACTTACACCGGGTCATTTTTTGATAACAGAAGCGCCGGTCATAGTCCCAAACCCAAACCTAAAAGATGTCAAAATAAGTAATTTGACACGCTGGCAATATACGCAAAAATTGTTAAGTGACTTCTGGTCGAGATGGCAAAAGGAATACCTAACGAGACTGCAGCAAAGACCAAAATGGTTAAAACGCGAAGAAGAGTTTAAGAAGGGAGATGTAGTGCTGATTAAACAAGATAACCTCCCGCCGGGAAAATGGTCCATGGGACGCATTATTGACAAACACCCCGGTCCCGACGGTTTAACCAGAGTGTATAGCGTAAAGAGCGGTGACAGTATAACCAAGCGATGTGTCACAAAGTTGTGTGCTTTACCAATCGATACATTACCGGATGATATAATTGTTAAACGTTCATAGCTTTATTTTGCATGCATTATAACTTAATTAATATTGTTTTTAAAGGACTATCGTAGTCCTTTGGTGGGCGGCTTATGTTAACGCCAATTTAACATTTATAAGGATATCCATAATCCATGATTAAGTTAGTTGCCAATAAACCTCGTAAAGAACAAGACGCATTTCATTTTAAAATACATTGACACAGTGCAGACTAAAGTCAACCTTATCACCTCAACAGTCACAATTAGATTTATTTTATAATGTGCATAACTGAAATGGCACCGGATAATTTTCAAATCCATAGAATTATAAAATATCTTGAGAGATTATTAACTCTCGATAAATTGCTCTCTATAAACGCAAAATTAATTATAACACTTTCAATAACAATAGTGTCTCACGTTTTACGCGTTACAAGAAAGGATTTACAACTTTCTCGTTCCTCAAAAAGATACAATTTATCGTCACTACAATGAACAATTTAAAACAAAGTTTACGAACACTGAAATAAATAAACGCCTTACAATATTTATTTTGTAACTTTAAAGACTGGTCTCTCTGCGAAATAGACTATTTTCTTTTCGAGTTTCCTTTGTGCTCTTCAAAGATTCTAGAATAAAATATATAGCAAAGAAAAACTGTTCATGATTTTTAGCAGAGTGGTATTAACATTTTCAAAATTACAAAGAACTTTAGGTGTTTATGAAAATTCTCAGGAAAGTGAAATTTGGTTTGAGTTAAAAGTGGTTGACTATTAGAGTAGGGTAAGACCATAGAAACGAGGGATGGACTATGTGAAACATAGGGGGATATATCTGGGGGAAAGAAAACGCTTGCTGAGGTTGGTCTGTGGATGGATTTATCCATAACATGACAGACAGACATAGAGAGTAGAATCGGTATTCTACTCCTATGTCTGTCTGTCATTTGTACACCTTTAGCATAAGCATAATCAGCCTTTTAATGTTCCCACTGCTGGGTCACAGGCCTCCTCTCTAGGAGAGGGAATGGGCCGTAATCCACCACGCACCCACATCGGGTTAGTGAATGTTACATGTCTTCGAATTACCACCACCATCAACATCAGCCACCACTGCTCACCTACACTACACCTGCCCTACACCTTTGTGAATCAGAAAATCTGTTGTCAGCCTTGTCACGGGCATCGTGTTATCTGGTTACCGATTTGTGGAGGTCAGCCATGCAGTTGATCTAAATACTGCTACTCAGCCTGCAGCCGGTTGGTCTGGAAGCCGCTCTCCGCTTCTTTATTTTCCTTACAATCTAATATTGTAAGAAAAAGAAAGAAGAAAGAAAGAAAATTCGTTTACGCCGCCATGCATAAAAAAAAAAATCTAAATAAATAAAAAAAACTTAAAAGACATCTACTACGAGTCTTTGACCACACCACAGAAAAAAGAGAGCACAGTAAATTTAAAGGAAAAAGTAAGTAAAATAAGGAAAAAGGCTTTTTTATAGATGAGAAATCTTCAAAAGACGTCTTCCGACTCCCGACTTTTACTGACTAAAGTTCATCCGTCGTGTTTCGAATGCCCTTTGCTTTCCAGGGCCGCGGTGACTCTTTCTAACAAATTCTGGCACTGGACCCAACGGCTCCCATCTTCAAGGTATAGGCCAGGTAGATTGACTGACCAGGGTTGCGGAATTTCGGAAATATTGTGGCCCTGGAACCCAAGGGACATGGGTTAGTCACGAAGAGCCTTTCACTCCACCCGGAAAATGAAAAGTTATTTGATAGACTTCCCATCCTCAAAAAAGGCAGATTAATTGAATAGTGTCTATACAAATTCTGAAAGTACAGCACAGGTAGGTAACTAGATATGTATTCCAAATCCTCGACGATACCCACATCAGAACCACTGATATTGGCTGAGCTACGATCAAGCGCAGTAATTAAGCGTGACCAAAGCGAATTGTATGGCTTTGGGATAATTGCACCGGACCACAATGCATTCAATTTGCCATGAGCACTCCATCCGTACAAAATTACTGTGTCTGGTAGGCGGTTTACTGGCGATAATAGGTGTCAAGACGTAGCGAATGTAAGTATAGGTGACCATAGATTTGGTTACCCGACTGCGATAATATAAAAAGAAGGGTTTGCATTTAGCAGTGTATGTATGTTTTTGTTTACGTATATTTCACCAGATAAGCCCATTTGGATTAACGATGTGTAAATATAGTGCACGATAAATTTTGAATTGAACATTTGAATTTTTTACGCAACAGAATTCAAATCTCTCGAAGTCATTCCGAGAAATTGTGAACCGATATAAACTGACGAGATGTTGTTGGACAATCAGTGTAGGAGTCTACAATTTAGCGAAGAAGGAGGCGGAATGCATGCGAGAGAGGGAAACCTCACGCCCAGCCGCCGCAACAGAAGAAAACACCCCGGGCGTCGGGACACGCAGGGCGATTCCCGGCCACCGTAGGCGCGGGCCTGCGGATGGCGAGCTATGGGTGGCTTGCCGTCCGATAGCAACCAGGCCCGAGTCGACGGCGCGTCGTGTTCCACGCGCGCCTCAAAAAGCCGTCAGCATCAAAGACGGGGCCCCATAGGGTCAGTGCCTGCTAGGGTTGCGGAATTTGTTCGAAAGAGTCACCGCGGCTCTGGAACGCAAAGGGCACAAGAAGGATCACGGGTGGGTTTTAGTCAGTAAGAGTCTGACACTCCCTTCCGCTCCGCCCAGAGCGGGAGAAGTCATTTGATGATTTCCCATCCAAAAAAAAAAAGAGTCTACAATTTATAGGATTTTCTGGCTTGGCCAAGTAGCGAAACACAGGCACAGGGAACTTAGGGCGCCCCGAAATGGATAGAATGGGTTCGAATGGTGTGATGGGAGTTAGAGAAAGCGAGCGAAGCGAGCGATCTTAGCTCCCGTCCTGCCATTCATGATTCTTTTTAAACCCTGTGAACAGAAATAGTCGTCCGTCGTCGTATAGAACTTTGAAATTGTAATACTTAACGTTTAATTATTTGCTATTCTACGTTTCGTTATTTGCGTAAAAAAAGTACGAGTACCTACTCCAAAGTGACGAGTGTTCAGTTGACAATTTATCAAAGTTTACGATCTCTCAAGTTTTCCGTTTTCCGGTAGCATATAGATAAAATAACTCAAAATTCAGATATTTGAACATATTTAGGAGGTCTCTGAAATGAACAATTTTTTTCAGATGTGCTGTTAAAGAATGGTGATGATACATCAAGGAGATGGTTAGACTTTTTCAGTGTAGACCCTGTGTCACAGCATGAATTTATTCCACCAATGAACTATGTATTTTGACCTATCGCAACGACCAAGCGGCAATCATCAGTACCCATAATATCAACAAACATTTCTGAGGAAAGTAGGCGATATATTTCCATGAAGATGGCCAAAGAAAAAAAAATACACATTATCCGTTAAAGTGTCATTATTTTTAACCGACTTCTAAAAAAGGAGGAGGTTCTCAATTCGGATGTTTGTATTTTTTTTTTTTTATGTTTGTTCGCGCATAACTCCGTCGCTTGTCAACCGATTTGAAAATTCTTTTTTTGTTGGAAAGGGTATACTTCCCAAATGGTCCCATGAAAATTTTATCGAAATCAACCAAGCGGTTTTCGAAAAATCTAAAAAAAATATGTACTTTGTCTACTTTGACGACCTCTTAGTTTACTCTGCAAAGAAGCTGTACGTTTTTTTTTACACCAATGTGATTGGTTCGTTTAGGTGGGGGAGGGGAGGGGGTGTAGGTACCACTAAAAAGTGAAAAATAAAAAACTTTTTACAAAAAAATACAACCGACTTTTACACAAAAAATCAAAAAAGTGCAAAATAACTTTAATTTCGGAAGTCGGTGTTCAAAAAACGAAAAAGCAACCACAAACACCGAGTTCCGAAATTAAAGTTATTTTGCACTTTTTTGATTTTTTGTGTAAAAGTCGGTTGTATTTTTTTGTAAAAAGTTTTTTATTTTTACTCTCACTAGATATTTAATCCCTCTAAATACACACACATTTTATAATGGCACTCGGCTGAAAGTCGCAAATCTACGACAAATTTTCATCGAAGCCGAAATACTAATAGGTTGGTCTAGTGATGTTGTTTTCATTCCTACGATCCGTCTCATTCACAATAATGAACCGAATTGAATAAAGAAGGAAACATGTTCATTTGCCATTACCTAAGCCAATGATTCGTCATGACCAGCCCAGGGCCAAACATTATCCGTTGTGGGGTAGACTTTTCTTCTGGTTGCTTTTCTTATGGCCATATTTATGTAGCTGTATCGCGTTTTAACAACCCCAGCAACTATTTTGTGTATACTCCAGGCGATTCCATCGCAAACAACCTGTATCTTATCTATATAGTTCTTTTATAACGTTTCTCATTACGAAAAATAACCAGGGCTGATTTTAAATGGAAAAGTCAATGCTTTGCAAAACAGTCTTCCGAAAGTATAATTATTTGACTATATTTCGAGATACACGTGAACGAAGTAGCGGACAACAGCTAGTAAAAGATAAAACTCAATTCCCACTGTCTTCGACACTCTTCCAAACCTAGCTCGTTCCTCGCTCATCTCACATCTTTACCTGAACCCAAAGCGTTCACGACATTGCCAAGTACCTACATTCGATGAAATTGAAATATAAATTGGTTTTGGAAAATTTCAAACGGAGACTCAGAACTTGAATGAGTACTTTTATGATAATAGATTACCCGTCATTGACAGATAATAATGTTATTAGGTATGCTGTTGAAACTGTCCCTGTTTCTGTTGTGCATCGGAGATGTATGATCAGAATCGAACTAACGCTTGCAAAAAAACTTTTTACAAAAAATACAACCGACTTCTAAACAAAATAAAAAACAAAAAGTACAAAATAACTTTAATTTCGGAAATCGGTGTGTTCAAAAACAAAAAAGAAACCAAAAACACCGCTGGCAACCGATTTGAAAAAATAATTTTTCAAATCGGTTGGCAAGCAACGGAGTTATGCACGAACAAACATTAAAAAAAAATACAACCATCCGAATTGAGAACCTCCTCCTTTTTAGAAGTCGGTTAAAAAATTAATGTGTCATTAACAAACATAACAAATAGCATCTTCAGTAACAAATAGCAGCCTGAAAACTGTAGTAGAGAGTCCTTACTACGCTTTTCTGAAGCACAACGTGGAGAGAATGGTTAGGATAGGGTTAGTAGTTTATTCCTTGCTTTATCGTGCTCTGTACATCCTCCCTCAGACACCTATTTCATTGTTTGTTTTATCCTTCTTGGCACTACTAACATTAGATAACCATTGTTTTATTTGTATTTATGTATATATTTCATTTTAGTAGATATGTGTTCTTTGAGTGTATACGTGGTATCACCCGCCCTATTGGAACACCAGCGCTGTGATACTTATTTATTTTTCTAATATCGCAGCTTATGCTGAGATGGAGACCTTTTTTGGCATCGCAGTTAAAATTTATTATTAATTAGTTTTTTTTTGTTATTTGTCTTATGCGAGTCCTAAATATATTTTTTTTAGTTTTATAGCATTTTTGCTAACAAAATAGACTATATTGTTGTCTGAAGCAAATTAATCCAATTAAATATTAAAAATTGTAAAATGTGGTGTGTGGTAAATGAGTTGTGATTTCTTTTTGTTAAGGCGGAAGTGTTGAAGACAGTTGGGAGAAACTTTGGACCATAGTTTATTATTAGATCTGAACTAAGCTCTATTGTTGAATCGAGAGGATAGACTATTTTTGGTCCTTACCTAGTAAGCTGGATGTCGTCTGCTGAAGACTTGATGCTCTGGTAGCTACTAACAAAATGATGAATGATTAATGCAATGTGCATGGCTCATTCGAAATAATTTTCAAATTGTTTTTTTTTTAATCAATGATGAGTAATCGGATTAGTATTTCAAAAGATGATAAACGCTTCTACAAGCAAACATAATCTTTAATTATTATTTTTTGCCCTTCAGGCCCACTTCCGCATTAAAATTTACTGTTTAACTCAGAGTTAGTTATTCATACGAGGTAACAAATACAAAAAAAAACTCTGCTTGGATCTATCTGATATATATCAAACATTAAAGTTACCTTATCAAAAATTCTCATATGCATATGCATAATGTTGTTTCAGAAGTTCCTCACTAAGATTGATTAGGGTAGTCGATACACACTAAGGAAAAATAACAAAAAAAAAATACACTTTCTAAAACTTGACCACCAATAATAATTTTAAGCAGTTACTTTAATTAAGTGACAGACTTTGACATTACTACCTGTATAACTATTTGAGAAGCAATTTGTTCGAATTTATGAAGTCTGTTTCTGCAGTAGAATTTTTTGAAAAAAGGTTTTCTTTTTCTTTTGCAATTATTTCCTTAACCTTTGTCAACTACCCAACATCATCCATAAATATGACCACGCATTTCTGGAACACGCTGTATACGTGAATTTTTAATCTCCAAACATTGGAAACAGGAGAACGGAAGCAATCGGGCCCCTGTAACCGTGTTAATTCCAGCAGCACGCACTAAACATACAAAATCAAACAGTAATAGTAAACAGCGATTCCGTTGGGAGATTATTCCCGAATAAGCCCGAATTAACACGAACTACTGTGGTCTTTCAGCGACCTCTAGTGGAGTAATTATGAGGAAATTACTGATAACTGTACCTACTCATTAGTACCACACCTACGAGCACCGAGCACATGACTCTGAACGGTATCATCATTTCCTTGATCTTGATCTAATATAGACATAAACTCATACTACATAGACATAATCGCCTCATCGAGAGGTCGTCTCCGCCGAAAGGTCCTTTAACGTAGGTTAAAGGACCTTCCGGCCCTGGTTCAATCCATGATCCGGAGCGAGGAGGCATGGGAAGCGGTCACCTCTTTCTGCGAAGCAGTAATGCTAGCGAAGGAGGAGGCAAACTGCGTGAGAGTCTTCTTCTGTCTTCTTTTCAAACCAACAAAAAAGGGATCTGGTTGGTTGCAAGTCAATTTTTTAACATAAATCTTTATGTTAGTAAAACAAATTCAGCTTGAAGCGAAGTTACTGTATCTATACTAAAATAGCAAGTGCAAACGCTTACAATAGAAATGCATTGCTGAATAAAAACATCGTTATATTATAAAAAAGCGTTTTTTCGCACTCAATGAACATAATCGTAGAATTAGGACCGGCTGAAATCATAAACAATATTCTTTCCGCCAAAAAACCAACTAGTTTTGTTCAAAAAACTCGAAATAATATTATTTACAATTTACTCACACATTTTTGCATCCATTTTTACTTTAAAAAAAAGTTATAATAACACGGAGTATGCACCGCGCGCGTAATCTAATTTCCATCGTATCTTTTTTGGGGTTCCACGTCGAAATTATTGAAGAAAAAATGTATCGTGTTGTTCTGGGAAATGGGGAAGCTAGCAATGAGTGAAGTCTGTCACCCCATGTCAATTAGTGTTCAGTATGATAAAGAAATACATTTCTTTGTTTACATAATCGGAGTAAATGGAGCGTTATTGTTTATTCTTTAACCATACAAATAAAAATGGAGAAAAGGCCCACTCAGTAAAACAAAAGTTATTCCTATTTTCAGCTCATGATAATTGAGGTTGTAAACCATTTTGAAAATATAAAACTAAACCCCAGACACAAACTCAAATATTTGAACTTAAATTCAAAACAAGTAAGTATTTGAAATTAATCAAGTCTTTAAACAATAGACCACAGCAATCATTAATTTAAATTTAATTTACCTTGGCCGAGATTTGATTAATTTATAAAGTGGTTAGTTAATTTTTATTTATTTACATACGGGCCATAAACTGGGAAACGGTATATTTATTTTAAGAGGAAAATAGTGAAAACATGATTATTTGGCGCTCGGACAAGATAATTTACACACTTACAAACACATCGGCCATCTATCCTCTATGGTCCTGCAAAGTGGTATAATAACAAAAATGTGTTTTTTAAACATTTACATACGGAACCTTTAATCCCACTTCCAAACATACGCCATTGTTTTTTTTATTTTCACGCGACTGCAACGCCGGTCGCGAAAAGGTTTTTACAATGCCATTGCGCGCTTGTCTGTTGTACTGTACGAAGATTGCATTCACTGCAACGTTTATAAAAGCTTACGTAAAAAAGCGCCTTTTACGGTCGACGTGCAGTTTGTTTTTTTTTTTTTTGGTATAGTGCCACTGTAATACTTTTAAAGGGTTAATTGTTTTCGATGCGTTTATGCAGGACTATTATGGCGAATGGTCAGAAGACCAAAAACTAAGAACTTTTTATCGATACATACATATTATTTCATCATACAGGTATATTATTTTATCTATACGAACATTATAATAATATAAAGGCGAAAATTCGTATAGGCGAATGAATGTTTGTTACTCAATAACGCAGGAACGCCGGGACGGATTTTAATGAAATACGACACATATATAGGTTATAATTGGGAATAGCGCACACTCGTAGGCTAGGCTTTTATTCCAGAAGTATGTTCCCTTGGGATAAGTTCCGAGTCAGGCGGACTAAGCCGGTGACAGACACAATGTATAAAATACGACACGAGTTAATTATATAAAAAATTCTGTACGATTGTAGAGATAGCAAAAATGATACATATCTCTAAATTTTCATAGTAACTTACTCTAACATAAGAAACAGTAATGAATCAATATTAAATAAAATAATAAGACTTACGATTCAGCAGCCCTATCATGACGTCTTAAATCCATCATGATTCCTGTGTCAGAGAGAGACGGAGTTACACAAGACGAATAGCACTATCCCTTTCCCTCCCACTGAATCATGATAGCATTGGCACTTCGTAGTACGGCCACAGATTTCGAAGTCTTCAGATTCAATTTTGATTACGCTGAATCGGGAATTTTAAATTTTATCGACTCATCAGTTTTTAAAATTCCTCAAATCTAGCTCTAACTAAATTGTAGTCCAATCTTCGTAAAATGTAAAATTCTTAAAAAGATACAACCAGAGATGACTCAGGGGAGGATTTTTTTGTGCATGGGCACCCATCCAACTGTAAAGCAGTAGAGACAGCCTTATCAGATGAAAACGAGGGTCGCGTCTCCCCTAATTTAATCACAATGACACACAACATTAAGAAAGTTGTTTTCCCCTACTTCCCCTCTGCAATATTCGTTCATTATGGCGTCGGTTATGATCCATAACGTCTTTAATTAGTGAAGAAGTATTATTTTGTCACTGACTTTTGGGTCACTTGACGATAAGGGTAAAGGAACAGTCAATACGGTAGATGACTAATAAAATCTAATAAGTCCATCAGATAGATTTCCAAAAACGTATTGGAAACGTATTTTTTTTACGCGAAAAAAAAATATTAATACGATACAATGCGTTGAAAACTCGTGTGACGTCACATTTGCGTACACTTTTCACTACGAAGTGTCGTCACAAGCCCTTAATCTTTGATGCGTTTTATATTCGACAATTTTTATTGATAAGAGAGATATAAGATAAGAAAAATATGGGTACAACAATATTTTTCAACAATCTAACGAATCATCATCTATTCTAGAATATAAAAGAACATAATATTTTCAGGATCCCTTTTACTCATCTCAGTGAATCCAACTTGTAGAAGTTGAATATTGTAATAAATTGTGTACTAGCGATATTCATGAGTGATGCAGTCTCTTCGGTCTTCTACGCATCCCAAGACTGCGACGCGGTTATCAGTTTTGGAAAAAATCCTTTTAAGCTTACGAAAACCTGATCTTTCAATAGCACCCGGGCATCAGACCACATATTTTCCTGAACTTCCTCTTGTTTATTCAAGTACGATTCCCGTGAATCAGCGAGCGTTGTTATAATTAAATTTATTCACCGCCATAAATGCCAGTTCTTGTTATTTACGCCTTTTCATTTCCGATTTGCTTTCGAGTTTTCTGTTGCGTGGTCGTTAATGTATGTTTATGTTATATGTCTGTTTGTTTTTGGATTATTGTTATGAGGGATCTGGGCGAACGATCGGGGAAGGGGTGTTAGTTTAATAAAATTATATATTTTGTATAAATGGTAAGGTACTACGTCATGGCATACGGAGCCGAAACGTGGACACCGACGGCTCGTATGGTCCACAAGCTCAAAGTCGCTCTGCGGGCTATGGAAAGGACTATGCTCGGTGTGTCTCTGAGGGATCGCATCAGAAATGAGGTGATCCGATAGAAACGCAAGGTCATCAATATAACCCACCGGATTAGTAAGCTGAAGTGGCAGTGGGCTGGCCATATTAGTCGTAGAACCGACAACCGTTGGGGTAAACGATTTCTAGACTGGAGACCGCGTCTCGGCAAACGTAGTGCAGGACGTCCTCAGGCACGGTGGAGTGATGATTTGCATAGAACAGCTGGCAGAAACTGGATGCGAGAAGTCAAAAATAGATCTAAGTGGCGTGCAATTGGAGAGGCCTATGTCTAGCACTAGCAGTAGACTGCAACAGGTTGTTGATGATGATTTTAAGGTACTTATAATTTTATTTTCTGAACTATTACTTCTCTCGGCATTTCGTTTTTTCCGGCCAATCTCCCGCATATACATATGTCCAAGTCACCACGCTAGTGTTGTTTAGGCCTCCTGCCGGGGCGGACGTTTAAATTAATGCAGGAAATTATTAGACTTGCCCCTAAACTATAAGCAATTACTTCAATCAAATTAACAGTTATAGTTTGTTAATAATTTACATTGATCGAGGGCTTTTCTCCAATATTATAGCGACTGAGTCGAATGACAAACATACTAAGACGTCATAAGTATCAATATCTCATAACAATAAAAGAAATATCAGTTTCAACTTCACCTATACGGTCCGGTTCACATCGAAACCGAGATTACGATATAAAAGATTTGTCAAAATTTCGTGTTGAATGGACCACAACCTACATCACCACATAACCTTAGTTGGTAACTGCACGAACCTGTTGTAATACTGACATACAAATCTCAAGCAGACACCCAGTCAACGCGTTAGTCGACCAAAGCTTAGGTAATCAACACGTTGGCCCCGACATGCTTGCGTCTGGAATTATATTGACCACAAACTGCTTAGAGCGTCAACTGCAGACCTAGCTACTTGTAAGTATGTTTAGGTGTAGAATTTAGGTTAACATAATTGACGATTTTGATAAACGAATCTATACCAATATTATAAAGAGGAAGGATTTGATTGTTTGTATGCATTGAATAGGCTCTGATACTACTAAACCGATTTGAAACATTCTTTCATTATTGGGAAGCTATACTATCCCCAGGTGACATAAGCTATATTTGATCCCAATATTCTTACGAGAACGGGGATATCTAATAAAAATACATTCATACATGAACTCTAAAAACATAAAAGCATATAGTATCTGTACTTTAAATACTGCAGATACTATCATATTGTACTCTTAAACACTTACGTGTTAGGTATTTTATGCCTCTTAACCATTGTATCATCTCATTATGTTCACGTGATTTGTCTTTGACTTTTAGATTTTCTTCAGTTACATATACTGAAATTAATGAAGTGCTTGTATTAGTAGTGGAATTCGTTATTGAATACTTAAAGCGTTGATTCTAAACGATTTCACTGAATATAAAATCACCTTTTTAATATTTTTAATATTTATTTTCTTGTTGTGACATTTTATGTCAGAGTTGTCAAACTGTAATATTTTTCTTTATGTAATTGCTCTATAGCTTTACTAAAAAGGTTTAACTGTTTGTAAATACTAAAATTCACTTTATATTTGTGTTTAATAGATTAATATAAGATGTTAAGCTATATTCTGTTTCCTTCTGTATAGCTATGTTATAAACTGTATTTCTGAAATTCTTATGAACGCTCTCACTTAGATTATTTGTAAACGGAATACTGGCTATAAACCTCACTGGCATTCTAACTGAATTGAATTTTGAATTGTTCCGGAAGAAAACATACGTTTTGAATTATGAATTATAGAACGTGAGTCTTGGCTATATAAAGGGCTGAGGAGCCAGGATTCGGCAGTGTGACGACAGGGTTCAACTGAGAACCATCTACCAGTATTACGCCGGAGTTCCATGGTGAACCATCTCCGAGGATAACGACGGGGTTCAACTGAGAACCGTCTACGAAGTTCTCTCCGCGGGAGCGCTGGAGCCCGCGTGCGGGCCTTACTGAGGGGCCTCGCGCTGTGCGGCAACCGAGGTTGCGAGCCGGCGCTGCACCAGCATCGGCTTCGGACCTACTGCCTGGCTTCTCTGGCAAGAGCCCAGAGGCCTAAACAAGTAACTTTTCCGTGTTTTGACCATAACTGAGAGCGTTAGATAGGTAGTGGTTAGGTGAACGAGTGTTAGTAGTAAGTTTAGTTCTAAGATATTTTTATAATAATATAATTGTACGTCATATTTCCTCTTTTATTTAACTGTGAGGGAAAAACGTTACAGTTTGGCGCCCACGTAAAATTATAGCTAGCCTAGCGAATTTTTCAAAATTCTAAAAAAATACTTCATCTAGTATATCTATATTTCTGGTATAATATTTTGGCATAAACTCTTTTTTCTTTTCCTTGTTAGTTTCCTAGATAGGTTAATGGTTTAGGAAATATTTTCTCTTCTAAGTAGGTACTCTTGGAAGCCTCTCATAACCCTCTCAATCTTAGGAGTGACTTACTAAAACTGACCCTCTTTATTATAACTGATATTCCCTCTCACTTCCCTCTTTTTTTTGCTCTTTAACAGTTTTTTTTGTTTTCTTATGAGAGTGACTTACTCAACTTACTCAATCGACTTTTTATATGCCCTCTCACTTCCCTCTTACAATCTTTAACTTATTGGAGGACTTTGTGTTTATAGGAGAGACTTTAACTTACTCAGTTGACTTACAGTATTATCATACCTTCTCACTTCCCTCTTTGCTCTCTTTAAGGTATTTATTATCTTTGGTTTTTATGGGAGTGACTCATGCTAACTTAACTTACATATTGTATTGATTTTCCCTCTTGATTTTGACTTTTGATTTTTTTTTGCTCACTCTTTTACTCTTTGGTATCTTGAATATTCATACATTAACTAATTGCTCACAACCTAGAACACTCATTTGTTTTAGATGTGGCTTTAAAGATGTTAAATCTACCAATTGTCCTAACTGCAAAAAAACTAAGAACTCAAAAAAACTAATAATGACTTGGGTAATAACAGCTTTAGAACATTGGCGTTGTTACATTGATAATGGTAAACTATTTACTGTTTATACAGACCACGCTGCACTTAAGTGGTTCCTTAATTTATCTAACCCTTCTGGTAGACTAGCACGGTGGGCTCTTAGGTTATCAACTTTTAATTTTACTTTAAAACACAAACGTGGTAAAGATAATCTAGTCCCAGACTTACTATCTCGCGATTTAACATCATTACCTCTTGGCGTTAATCCTGTCTCACATGGTTCCCAACCTGAATCTTCAGCATTGGAAGTCTATAACAAAATACTTCTGGAATGTCGCAATAATCCTGATCAATATCCTAATTATACTGTTCGGGAAAATAAATTATTGCGCTATACTCATTCTCCCAACGCGTTAACGGAAGATTTCACGTGGAAAGAAGTTCCTCATCCTGATCTCCGGGAATCCCTTGTCAAAGATAACCATGGGTCCTTGGATCAACCTCATCTTGGAATTTTTAAAACTTACAAAAAATTATCACTTTTATATTACTGGCCAGGTATGTTTAAGGACATCGCTAAAATAATTTCTTCCTGTGATACTTGCTTAGCTTACAAACATGCTAATCACTCTCCCTATGGCCTTATGGGTAAACCAAAAATTTGCTCCAGGCCCTTTCAAACAATATCTTTGGATATAATGGGTCCTCTGCCTATGACTAGGCGAAGGAATCAATTTATTTTAGTAGTTAACTGTTGCTTTTCTAAATATTCCCTAATCTTTCCATTAAAACGGGCTACTAGTGCCAACATAATATCTTACTTAGAAAATTTTATTTTTCTGGTTCATGGTGTACCACAGACAATCATTATGGATAATGGAGCGCAATTCCGATCCCATGAATTTGACAACTTTCTTAAGAAATATAAAATTCCATATATATTCTTTTCTCCTCACTATTGTCCTCAGGTTAATCCTACTGAAAGGTACAATCGTACTATAGTCACAGCGTTATCATCTTTGGTAGGTGAAGACCATAGATCCTGGGACATTCATCTTCCTAAAATACAATATGCAATGAACAGCACAACTAATGCTACCACTGGTTTCTCTCCTAACTTTTTGGTCTTTGGTCGTGAAACGGTTACTTCTGGCTCACTTTATACGCCAACTTCTAACCTCGATGAAATTGTTTTTCTACCTAGAGATATCTATGCTTCTAACATAGCTTTATTGTCTACAACTTTTGATAAAGTACAGACAGCCCTCTATATTGCTCATACTCGTAACTCTTCTCACTACAATGAACGTCATTCTTTTAAAGAATATAACGTTGGTGATACAGTCTGGCGAAGAAACTATGTAATTAGTCAGGCTGGAACTTATTTCAGCGCAAAACTAGCTCCGAAATATATAAAGTGTAAGGTGTTACAAAAGCTATCTCCATTAGTTTATGTACTAGAAGATCCTAATGGCAATCAAGCTAAATGGCACATTAAAGATTTTAAAATATAATGTATATAATTATGTAAATAAATTCATCCTTAGTATTATACGCATGACTCATATCTATTTTTTTCCCTTCTTCTAACTATAGAGTTGTTTTCGCTTATATGAACTCTATTAGTTTTCTTGTCTTTCTTTCATCTGGTTCTTAAACCATTCGGGAGGCTCTTCCTAATTTTATCAGTTTATCTGAACTAGTCAGATACAACTGAGAAGTGCTTTCAGGTATTATTACCGAACCTTCTAATTTACTAACTCTCCAAGTTAGTATAACTCTTGTTTTATACACTATTAAGAAGTGCTTTTAGGTATTATTACCTAACCTTCTAATTTACTAGCTCTCCAAGTTAGTATAACTCTTGTTTTATACACTATTAAGAAGTGCTTTTAGGTATTATTACCTAACCTTCTAATGTACTAACTCTCCAAGTTAGTATATCAACTGAAAGGTTGATCGGAGCGACTGGCAACTCCGTAAAAATAAGTCTTTGCTAAAACTTTTCATATTTTTGGGTTTTCGACGCGAGCGGCTAACAGACTCCGAAAATAAGCCTACTGTTATGTACTAACAGGTCGAGTAGTGATCATTGAATGTGAATCCTACCTGACCTAACTTCGTAAGATGTCTGTGTGATTGAATGAGGTATGTAAGTTAAGTGAATGTTGTTAAACTTTAACCTTACAAAATTTTTGTTCTAGACCAAAAATTTTCTCGGGGTCGATGGGGAAATATAGTATCTGTACTTTAAATACTGCAGATACTATCATATTGTACTCTTAAACACTTACGTGTTAGGTATTTTATGCCTCTTAACCATTGTATCATCTCATTATGTTCACGTGATTTGTCTTTGACTTTTAGATTTTCTTCAGTTACATATACTGAAATTAATGAAGTGCTTGTATTAGTAGTGGAATTCGTTATTGAATACTTAAAGCGTTGATTCTAAACGATTTCACTGAATATAAAATCACCTTTTTAATATTTTTAATATTTATTTTCTTGTTGTGACATTTTATGTCAGAGTTGTCAAACTGTAATATTTTTCTTTATGTAATTGCTCTATAGCTTTACTAAAAAGGTTTAACTGTTTGTAAATACTAAAATTCACTTTATATTTGTGTTTAATAGATTAATATAAGATGTTAAGCTATATTCTGTTTCCTTCTGTATAGCTATGTTATAAACTGTATTTCTGAAATTCTTATGAACGCTCTCACTTAGATTATTTGTAAACGGAATACTGGCTATAAACCTCACTGGCATTCTAACTGAATTGAATTTTGAATTGTTCCGGAAGAAAACATACGTTTTGAATTATGAATTATAGAACGTGAGTCTTGGCTATATAAAGGGCTGAGGAGCCAGGATTCGGCAGTGTGACGACAGGGTTCAACTGAGAACCATCTACCAGTATTACGCCGGAGTTCCATGGTGAACCATCTCCGAGGATAACGACGGGGTTCAACTGAGAACCGTCTACGAAGTTCTCTCCGCGGGAGCGCTGGAGCCCGCGTGCGGGCCTTACTGAGGGGCCTCGCGCTGTGCGGCAACCGAGGTTGCGAGCCGGCGCTGCACCAGCATCGGCTTCGGACCTACTGCCTGGCTTCTCTGGCAAGAGCCCAGAGGCCTAAACAAGTAACTTTTCCGTGTTTTGACCATAACTGAGAGCGTTAGATAGGTAGTGGTTAGGTGAACGAGTGTTAGTAGTAAGTTTAGTTCTAAGATATTTTTATAATAATATAATTGTACGTCATATTTCCTCTTTTATTTAACTGTGAGGGAAAAACGTTACAAGCAGTAGTATAAGAATAGAATAGTAGAAGAAAATAAAAGAATTTCTCTATCCAAGACTCAACAATGGTTAGTAGAAATGACGACTATGCTAGTCACTATAAAAAAAAAACATATCCAAACAAATACAATAAAGGGCATTGGAGACCACTACACCGTTGCGACAATCCATGAGACATTTCACAACAGCGACCTACGTCTGAATCGTGAATTATCAAACCAGTAGCCCTACCAAGACGTCTTAAATCCATCATGCTTCCTGTGTCAGAGAAAGACGGAGTTATACAAGTCGAATAGCACTATCCCTTTTTCACACTGAATCATGATATCTTGGGACAACTCACACACGGCTATCTGATCCCAAGCTAAGCAGAGCTTGTGTTATGGTAACCAGACAACTGATATACATACTTATATAATTTATAAATACATACATATTATAGATAAATCACACCCAGACACAGAACAAACAATCATGCTCATCACACAAAGTTTGTCCTGGGTGGGAATCGAACCCACGACCTCCGGATTAGCAGTCAGGGCCACTAACCACTAGACCAACAGGCCCGTCAAATTATATGATATGATAGCATTGGCACTTCGTGGTACGGCCCCTGGTTAGCTATATCCAAACTGTTCTATGCTACAACAAAGGGAAAAAAGCGCCTTCAAAAATCCGAACACCGTGTAATTCAAACAAGGAAAACAGATGAAGAAACTCCTTTCTTTCTAATGAATGTTGTTCCATGACACAGTGATTCCAAAAGCAATGGGATTCTGTAAGGTGAAGATAGCCTATCGTGATTACTTGACATTTCTCTTGAATATGGTAAAAAAAATCAATATTCACATCCAACTTCAAATATAAGAGGTCAGAGCTTCGACGACACTGCTTTTAAGCAGGTAATGAAAAAAAATCGTTGACAAAATTGTCACCAGCTCAGCCAAAATGGAGCCAGTCAGGCGCATTACTTTGTTTAATTAATTTTATCACCACTGCTCTCAAAACGGTGAAGGAAAACATCATGAGGAAACCGTTTCCTAGAACCAAAAATTCGAAGACGTCATGTGACATTCAGCAATCCTAAAACAGAAACAAAAAGGCTGATTATGCTTATGATTATGCAGCCGAAATTCATCCACTGCTGGACAAATTCCTCCCGGCGGAATCGGCAAATCGACCGGCCCCGAACAAAATTGTATCATAATCAAAATCAAAATCATATTTACCTACTATAGTTACATATCTCCATACTCAACCACAATTCCTTTGTTTCATGACTCAACAACTTCCACAAAACAATAACAGCAAAAATACAAAAAGTACGTAACTTGTAATATTGGCGCACAATCAGCACCGAGCAGTTATTGCCTTTCCGATAACTTCCGATAGCGCTTCGTTATACGATTTCATTAATGAATTTAACACCTACAGAAATTCTCATAGTAATGATTCGACAATTTCTCCCCTCACAAAGGGCGATGGTGAAAAAAGGGAGCAAAGAAACGAATTGAAAACAATTACCGAGAAGCAAGTTTCGCGTGATAACGATGCGAGCGACTTTTGTCAAGGGAGGGACGTTTTTAAACATTTTCTTGCCAACAATTGTGGGGTATTCGTGTTTGGACACGATTCTAAAGAGATGTAATCAGTTTTCAAGAGAAGTAAATAAAATTGTGTGAAGAAAAATATGGTGAGGATCTTTGTTTATGCTTGGTAGAAAATTCCGGGTTTCGTTTGCGACCTTATTTTGTTGCTTCTTATGGAGGTTGTAAATAGCCTATGCAGTACGTTAACTGTAGCTCGTCCAAAAAAAAAAACATACCTATCGTTTTCTTGCATAACTGTCTTCATTTTAATAACCATCTTAAAAATATTCAACGGAGTGATTTCGACTATCGAAAAAAAAAATTGCTTGATTCTGCCCAATCAATATCAATCTGCCTATCCTTTTCCCCACCAGACTGGTGACATCTCGCCGTCAAAAAATATTATACCGTGAATCCTCACACTGACATGATGACGTCACACAATCATGAATGAAGACACACAAGCGACATTAGTTCTTAGCCACAACAGGTGACGTAGTCTTGTGTCACACACGACAACGTCATGTCACTTGTTGTGACAAGATGTAGATTCTGCTTTTGGTGTCATCTGTTTAGTTGGGTGTAAATGCTGTGTCTATGCTTCGGTATAGATTAAGCTTAAACCTGGCTGGTAAAGGAAATAATTGTGATAATATTATAAAAAGTTGTTGAAAGTCATATCCGAATATATAACATGGAAGCTGTTTATTAATATATATATAAGGCGAGAGGCTAGCTGGGCAAACGCCATCCTCTACTTTTGAAGATTGGCTGTTGAGCTCTGATGAAAAGTTTGTCAAAAAAGGCCCAATAAGTCATAATTAAATAATTAATTATTATTGCTTGTCTTCCTCATTTGCTGTATTATACAATGTGGACGTTTAGAATAAAACTTTTTAATCTATACTAATATTATAAAGCTGAAGAGTTTGTTTGTTTGTTTGTTTGAACGCGCTAATCTCAGGAACTACTGGTTCGAATTGAAAAATTCTTTTTGCGTTGAATAGACCATTTATCGAGGAAGGCTTTAGGCTATATATCATCACGCTTAAGCCAATAGGAGCGGAGCAGTGATAAAGAATGTTTTAAAATCGGGGATTCCACGGGGACGAAGTCGCGGGCAGCAGCTAGTCAATTATATGAGTATAAATAAGTTTTTCTAGCCCAACTTAATCCAAAAAAAGACACAACTATACCTACCCACATCTTCGCAACGTGTCTACAATAATATTATCAAACTGTCCTTCTAATATTATTAACACCTCGAGAGGCTTTCAGCGGTATTAAATGACGTCGACCGATAAACGCTTTTAAGCTGACGCATAATTCGGTTTGCCTCGTTATGGACAAGCGTTTGCATGTTCGCTATGTCATGTAAAATGTGCGCGTAAAAGTAATGTTGCCTTTATTTTAGAGTGGGCTGTCGGTTGGTATTTATTGGTTGGGTTAGTGAGAATGTGTTTGTGGTAAAATGATAATTGAAAACTAGTGGGTAAATGATTGATGATTTTTATTTTCTGTTCTACTAAGCTTCTGCAGACACAACAATGCAATGCGACAGTGGGATACACTTTCTTTTTTTTGGATGGGAAAACTTCAAATAACTTCTCCCACTCTGGGCGAAGCGGAAGGGAGTGTCAGACTCTTACTGACTAAAACCCACCCGTGATCCTTCTTGTGCCCTTTGCGTTCCAAGGCTGCGGTGACTCTTTCGAGATACACTTAAGATTATATTGTTTGTGACTTATCTAAGACAAACAGAAAAGTAAAATAAATTATTAAGTACTAATAATATACACCAACAAAAACTACCAACATCTATTTTATCTGTGCGAGTTGGGATAACTCTTTTTTATAGGAAATTGTGTTTCAGATTTCAAATTGTCACGTTATAGCGCTACGTTACTGACAAGTGCTTCAATTCAAAAAATCTAGAAGCACTATTTACTAAATATTCCTCTTTTTTTTTAAAGGAAACCATGACTTTCTCCAGGTAAAAACTAAAAATTCTTTTTACCTACTACCTTAATATTTCTCTAATAATTTTGCGAATTTTACTTTATCTTAACATTTGAACCCGACAAAGAAAATGATATTGTAATTTTATTATGACATTATTATTTATTATGACATTATTACTTCGTAGTGTCCTGGAGTACTCCAAAAAAAAACTTAAAAAAAATCTTAGAATAGACAAGCTTTTTATAGCATAGATTTTACTGGTCTAGAGAAGTTTTTTTTAAAATATTTTTTTCTAAGTGCGTGTGTCTGGAATATAATTAAATCTCTTGATCCTTAATAAATAAAACAAAGTTTTTGTTAGTAGTTAGTAAATGCCTACATTTTAACAAAATATTTTTCTTTCTTTTTGGAAAGTAAATTGTTTATTTTAAATTGAAAAAAGTTGAGCAATTTCATAGTTCAGAACTGAAATTGAATTTGTTGGATGTTAGATTTTTAATAAAGACTGAAACAACGAGTTAAAAAGGGGATTGAACATTTTTGTATGGGATCTGGCGTAACCTGGGTTTTATTCCAAAATCGCGACTCACGATGAAACATGTAGATTGAACCAACCAGATCCTTTGTGGCATTGCCACCCGGCCGCCAATTTGATAGTTTTTCAAAATCGCGGCACGCGTTTTAATCACGAATATCATGTGTAGTGTTTGTCTACCCATGTTATACGTGAAATATATCAGTAACATGGTGTCCTAAAGTGTCACATTGCCGAGATAAGTCGATCAAAAGACTTCTCACTAAGACTAAAACATTTCAAAAAAATCAGAACGTAGGTAGGCCTTTACGACAAAATGTATTAATGTCACTATTGTCCCCAAAAAAAATACAAAATTGATGTCCCGTAATACGAAACAACAAAACCATAATCCCAAAAATACTTACTACCGTGCCGGTGGTTAAGCCAGAATAAAGACAATATCCCCTTATCGATAATCTTTATGCTACCCTTACCTTCATAAAAAAAAGAATTACAAAAATTATGGCAACATACTAAAACAACAAGATTTTAAACACAAAAATGTGTCTGTGTTTAAATGAGATTAAGTACTTTTAGCCAACATAACGTGGGGACGATAACGATGTGAAGGTTCGGTCAGCATTGTTCTGTGCCCTTAAATCTTTCACCTTTACTTTTGGTGATAAATTGTAGGTTAAAAGTGTTTTAGTGAGGTACGTTTGAACATTTATTTATCACCTTATGGTTGAGGGAGAAGGGAGATATGGGATTTTGGGGAGGGTTGATTTTGAAGAGGGACTGTTTTTTTTAAACGATCATAAAAATCTTAGCAACAAAACAAAATTTTCATGCTATATCATAACTTTTTTTTTTTCTGGATGGAAAATCATCAAGTGTCTTCTCCCGCTCCAAGCGGAGTGGAAGGGAGTGTCAGACTCTTATAGACTAAAGCCCACCCGTGATCCTTCTAATGCCCTTTCTGTTCCAGGGCCGCGGTGACTCTTTTGAACAAATTCCGCAACCCTAGCAGACACTGACCCTATGGGGCCCCGTCTTCATCATCATCTCTTTGAGGCGCGCGTGGAACACGACGCGCCGTTCGACCCGGGCTTGGTTGCTATTGGACGGCGAGCCACCCATAGCTCGCCATCCGCAAGCCTGATTCTATATCTGGAGCGCCTCAAGGAGATGTCAGCATAGTAATCGGGGCCTACTAGGGTCAGTGCCTGCCAGAGTTGTGGAATTTTGTTTGAAAGAGTCACCGCGGTCTTAGAGAGGAAAGGGGTTTCGGAAAAACACGGTTGTTCTTTGCTCCGCCTAACGCGGAAGAATTCATTTGATGAATTCAAATCCTTAAAGAAAAACCGTATTCTAGTGCTGGAGGATGCCAGTACCTCCTACATCTCTGTTACTGTAATATTGATTTAATCACTGGCACAATGTTAAAAAAAAAAAAACAAATCTTTTTAAATGCAACTAGAGATAACGATTATCATCATTACAGAATGTGCTGTAGCAAAATGTGCTACCAATATGCTACGTGAGTCTCAAAGGTCATAAAACTCGTCAATTTTCTAGGGAAAGCTTTTGAACGATTTTCTTCGAGATTCGATCGATATTAAGCATTTCGAAATAATAAAGTTAAATCACCAAGTATAATAAATCACATGACAATGTTTTTCCAAAACATATAAACATTATTCGAACTCACAGTTGCACATATTGTGTGCGATCCCTAACAAGAACAAAACCCCGGAGGGTAACTAGTTAAAAATAATGAACAGAGAAATACTACAAACAATTAGCACTAATTGCTCTATTAGTGAGTAGCCCGGGAAACACAACAAACACAGTTAAACCCACATAAACACAGAAAAAAATACACAACACAATGTACGGGTATCACGTTAAACCTTTAGTCCCAGAAGAGTTAGAGAGAAGAACAATAATTGAATTCCTATGTACTTATTTTTGCAAAGGTATCGACTCTTGGGTCCATGGTGGAACAAAACTGATTGCTAATAGTCAATTAACAATCAGTTTTGTTCCACCATGGCTCTGGTGAAACGAAGACCGAACACATCGGCAGTTATAATTGTGAAGAAAAGCAAAAAGAAAACATGTGGTGGTATAATTACTTCACTCACTTTGTTGTGACCTATTTATTCTAAGGTCACGATAAAGGAGATAACGTGGATATTCTTCTTACACTCGTGTGTTTTTGCCTACGGCTAAGCCCTAATGAAATTACCTTACAAGAACCTACGACCCATGACCGTTTATGAGACGTAATTTGCCTAGATTGAAATCCATTGAGTCGTTAAGGTGCGTTTGATTAACAATCTTATGGACTTGGACCTGGAGTCAGATTTGCCTTATTTGAAGAACTAGAATTTGTTAAGAATGAGAAACAGAATGTCCAAATCTAAGAGCCCAGCCCAGACCTTACATACTTTTTGTGTAAAACATTTGTATGAAACAGTATTATTAGTGTATATATACACAAATTCTCCACGAAAAACAATAAAACTCTTGCACATAACTCGACTGTACACAAGTTTGCGCCATGCAAGGCAATTTCACGTAATATTTCTTCGAGAGACGATTTACTCAAGTGCAATATCCGAGGGATATACCTGCTCAGTAATATGACAGCTTATGTTTTAAACTGAACACCTTCTGGGTCTAGAGTATTCTCTTGTAGATATCTAGGTCATTTTTATATATTTTGTAGTTTAAAAGTGTTTGTTATCTTTGATACTCGTAGTAAGTCTTAATAACAGCAGCATCATGGGTCCGTGTTTAAGGTAAAACAACGCTTGGTGAGGTTGGTCCGTGAACGGATGACCATAATAAGAAATCGAGATCCTTCTGTGGACTGGAAGTCTAACTGTGGCATTGCTAAGTGTTATCGTGTTTCCTGATTACTGGGTTATCAGTGGCGTGCAGTGGTTCGAGTTAGGGTAGGCCACAAAATAATATCCAAAAAAAAACACACCACATTATTCAGGGTTGTAATTTGGTGTCCATTTTTTGTTTTTTTTTTTAATAGACATATAAAAAATAAACTCATTTCATTAAAAATCAACCCTGAATAATGAAATAATGTGGTTATTTTTTAAAATTTTTTGGACATTTTCTCTGGCCTACCCTAACTCGAACCACTGCACGCCACTGTGGGTTATAGAGGACAGATAAGCCGGATAGGACTCCATGTAAAATAATGGGACTCATCAGCATCAGGTTAGAATAGTAGACAACCCCAACATAGCAGAAACAGAGGTTTATTTTGTTGCTTGCCGCGGCCCTGGAACGCAAAGGGCGTTAGGAGGACACGGGTGGGTTTTAGTCAATAAGAGTCTGTCACTCCTGTCCCCTCCGGTCATAGCAGAAAAAGTAATTTGATGATTTCCCATCCTTTAAAAGAATAAAAGGCCATGCATTTAGTATATATGTTAGGTTTGACCAAAACAATAGGTCTGAGTCTCAATATTTTAAGCTAACATTAAGAATCTTCACAAAGGTAAAAAAATATCTAAATAATGTTCAATGATCTTTCATTTTGTATTTTAAAGAAGGAAAACCATAAACAATAGTACCTTTTGGTTTATAGTTTTCTCAAGGTAAATTGCCTTTGTTCCAAAAATAGGTTTAAAATAAGAGCTAAAAAAACGTATTTATAGCAAAGCAGTTACTTTCATGAAGAGATCTTTTGTTTCTATGAACACTTCTCTTTCTATATGACCCACGTGGGAGCGATTGTAATGTAATACTGGCTCCACAACTACCTTTTAAAATGCTAAAACTAACGTAAATCAAAATGCATTTATAGTAAAGTATTATTTTTAACAGATAGCTGTTTTTTTTTCTGTTAAGAAAAAAAGGAAGATAAAAATATGTAGTAGTATGAAGTGGTATCTACTGTAGGTAAGTACGCATCAATGGCTGCATGAATTTGGATGAGATTTGGTAGACGGGTAGACCATAACCTGAATTAGGATAGTAAGATAAGATACTTATCTCGTTAGTGACATCACGTGGGATAATTTTCAAGAAGGCAGAGTAACTGACAAATGCTCAAAAAAAATTGCTGTTTTATATTACTAATTATATTACTTTTATTTTTATCTAATTTGTTATGGTTTTGTTCATGAACAGATATATATTTTGTTTGTCTTTTAGTTAAAGTTTATTACATTCTCAGAAGTTTCTTAAATATTATAAACATAATTTATACTTATTAAGTTCTGTTAGCAAACTTCATCGAAACATTAGCGAAGCAAAACTTTAGAAAGTCTATAAACGTAACAAATGTTTCACTAGAGAACACTAGAAATGATAAGACACTAAACAACTTCTTTTAAACAAAACATATTTCTTTCTTTCTTAAAATTACTAAGAGTGTAGCATAAAATGTAACTAGCGGCGTAATTTATGATAATGTAATGTCACAGTTTACTTTTCTTATGTCTAACTAGCAGCGCCCCGCGGTTTTACCCGCGTAGTTCCCGTTACCGTTGCAATACGGGGATAATAATATATATAGCCTGTGTTACTCGCCGATAACGTAGCTTCCATTGAAGATTGAAAAATTTGTTAAAATCTGTTCAATAGATTCGGAGCTTCGGTACAAACCAACAAGAAGATCTTCCTCTGTATAATATTACTAGCTGCTGCCCGCGACTTCGTCCCCGTGGAATCCCCGATTTTAAAACATTCTTTATCGCTGCTCCGCTCCTATTGGCTTTAGCGTGATGTTATATAGCCTAAATCCTTCCTCGATAAATGGTCTATTCAACCCAAAAAGAATTTTTCAATTCGAACCAGTAGTTCCTGAGATTAGCGCGTTCAAACAAACAAACAAACAAACAAACAAACTCTTCAGCTTTATAATATTAGTAAAGATATGTTTTGGTGTACAAGAAATACATTCAATGCATATGGTCTACACATAGACCTCCCAGAATCCCAGCACCAGTCAGTGTGGTTAAGCTTGGGGTCACCACACTGTCTGTCGCCCCCCATTCATCCGGACCCGAGGTGGCGGCGCGAGGTGTTCCCGTGCGCCCCTCTCTGAAGTCACGGAGGGTGTTTAACACCTCACTCCCTCCGTAGACGCGAGGTGGCCCGCAGAGGCGGGCCGGCACCAGCCGGGGATTACGGATGTGGTATACGTTCCCGCGATCCCCGGCGTAGGTGAGAGATGGAACACCGGGGTGGTTTTAGTCAGTAAGAGTCTGACAGACCCCTCCGCCCGCCCCAGGGTGGAGGACATCCATGAGGATTTCCCCCCGTTAAAAAAAAAAAAAAAATGGGGTCACCACACTGACCGGGGCTGTGATTATTGTATCCAGCTGATGGCGCTGACGCTGCGTGGTGTTGTGAACGCTGCGTCTACCGGTATGCGATTCCACTATGCTACTCCAGAATCCTACTGTTCTTCTTTTAACTATCACTATTTTATTTTAATCTGTATTTTCTATTATTTACATTGTTCTCACAATTATCAACGAGACGTTTTCTAAAAGTATATCCATGTAGTTACTTGCAAGTTCTTCTACATAGAGATATACGCTTTGGAATTTACAATGAGCTTCATCGTTCTGACCGACCGATATCTTGACAATACAAAAGTACCTGCAAAGGTTTCGCTGAAATAAACTTTGATTTGTAGAGCAGTGGTGGGCGGTAGAGCAGTGGTAGCCGAGGAGTAACGGCTCTGACTTACGTACTGTAGTTTGCGGGTTCAAACCCAGCCAGGCGCATTAGCTTGTGTAATTTATTTCATCACCACTACTCTCAAAACGTTGAAGGAAAACATCGTGAGGAAATCGGCATGTCCTAGAACCAAAAATTCGAAGACGTGTGACATTCACCAACTGGGCCCGCGTGTTGGATTACGGCCCATTCCCTCTCCTAGAGAGGAGGCCTGTGTCCCAGCAGTGGGAATATGCTTATGCTAAACTTTGATTTGAGTTCTTCAGTCTGATCTACAAAATGTGATATGTACTTTAAAATCCACGTATCACTGCTTGTTTTCCACGATCAGCAACAAGAAACTGATCTTCCCAAGTAAAAAGAAGTGCATAAACTAAGAATTTTCAACAAAATTGGATACTCTCATGCCAAAGCCAATTTCTCCAGAAAATCCCGCACCAACATTGCAGTATAATACAAAATGCAAGTTCTAGCATATGAGCTCAATTTGACAACCTACAAGTATAACACACAACATAATCATGGAATATTTCATTTAGCAAGGCTCGCGTGGTCTGCGCTCAAGTCTTGGATGTTATTAAGTTCTTGCAAGTTTGCTCTTAGGATAAGAGCTAGGGAGGCTTAATGTTCGAAAGGATTTGTTTTGAGAAATATAATATGTTGTTTTAAGAGCGTGTACGCCGTATGGCATTTCATACAAATTTGAAGTCACTATTTCGCGTCGTTGTTGACTGAACCGCTTTTAATGAAACTTCACATATTTAACCAGGATACATAGGTCTGAAAAGTTAATTAAAATATTTTCGAAATTACATGCGTGGAAAATTTAAAATGGGTCTAATTTAATTGTAACACTATTTATCGAAAATATTTTCAACTAACTTTTTAGACCTATATATCCTGCTTATGTGTGTAAGGTTTCAATAAAATCGGTTTAGTAATTTCGGAAAATAAGGACTTGAAAATTTGTATGAAATGCCGTACGGCGTAAACGCTCGTAACTTGGGTCAATCCAGCATATATGGTCAATATCTCGGTAAGCACGCTAAGCCGTTGGTCCCGGCTGTCATTTGTAGATCTTCAGCAGTTGTTATGGATTGTCAGAAGCCGTAAGATCTGAATACAATTTTGCCAAGAAAATCGTGTTACGCAGTTAAGGGGTTGTGGAAATGTGGAGGTCTGGTTGGCAGCCGCTCTACGTAAAATACTAGTATTCAGCTGAATCCGGTTTGACTAGAAGCCAACGCCATGTTAGGAATAGGCTAGGCAGATTATGATATGGTAACGGTTCAATCTTGACTACAAGTTGAGCGTTCGGCTGCTGCGCTACGTGTCGCGGGTTCGATCCCCGCACGGAACAAATTATCTGGGTGTCTTGTGTAAATGAATTTACATGTTTGTGGACGCACCCACAATACAGGAGTAGATCCTAGTGTGTGGTGGCAACGTTTTTTTTAAAACTAATTACTAACTAAACTAATCAGACAGTATTTAAAATAATATAAAATATACCTAGTTATTTTGCTTATGTCAATAGCATGAAGCTGCAAATCCAACCAGTCAACATTCAAACTGTAGACAGTTTTTTTTTTTAGTTACGTTGATTGAGATTTAGGTTTGCTTAACACGCAATTCTTAAAGGAAAAAAATAATAAGAAAAACTGGTTTTTATTTACTCAAAAAGAGCGTTCACTTTAATCTGGAATGAATTCGGTTGCGGTACCTAAAAGCAACCGAAAACATTCCAGTACAGAATGCGCAATTTGATGAATTCCTTGTTTTTATTGTTTATCGGAGTACTCACAACTCATACTGAAGTAACGAATAAAATACGATTAATTTTCATAATAACATTAAACTATAATACAAGATAAGACACATTTCCGCGGAACTATCTCCTGGACTACGCCACCGTGCGTGAGCTCCCTACGAATATTTATAGTCTCACTATAGTTCGCCAAACTTTTAGGTATTACCGTAATGGTATCAGGTCACGTTTGCTCAGAAAAATAACTTGAAAGATTACGAAGACTCAAGTTCCTAAATGGGAAAGATTGATATTTATTTCTTATGTTTATAAAGTTCTTTTTATGTGCTTTGTTTCAGTATTAATTTTGGTTCATGGGCTGAAGATGTAATTTTCAAGTTTCCATAATCCTCTCCATAACAGGTTGTTTATTCAGCGTTGTGATTCGTGTCGGGAGGTTTTTGTTGTTAAAGAGTGACATCATAGCTTTTCACTATAGTAGGCGCCAAATAAATTTGCAATGATGGTCATTGACTCAACTAAATTTATTTAATTTTATTAATTTATAATACGGAAATAAAGCCATAAATCTATCCTGCATTAAAATACTGCAAAGACAATATACTATAATTATTCTCTCTCTTTTAAGGATTGGAAATCATCAAATTAGTTGCTTCCGCTCTGAAACTCATCCGTGTTCCTCCTATTGCCCTTTTTGTTCCTGGGCCGCGGTGACACTTTCAAACAAATTCCTCCACACGTTCCTCCTACTTCTAGAATGATGGAAAATTGTTATCAATTCAAGACCTTACAGAATATCAATCATTTCAGGATCTCCTTCATTTTTCTACCTGTAAGAGCAAGCAAAATGATTCCATCGTCGAAAAGCTTTTGCTACAAAATATAAAGTTTTATTCACCAAAATATACTATAAAAAGTTAAAATTACGACCTGCTAATAATACCACCACTTTCCGAACACTGCAACTAAAAACAAATTGCACTTCCATGCTTGAAAACTAATTAAGATTTCACCGACAAAATGCACTACGAATCCCAAGCCAAGTTCACACAAACAATTAAGTGAACTCCTAAGCTGGAAACAATTTCCTACCACAATATGTACTAGTTATGTACATATATATGAACTTAATCTAGGCGGGACAGACAGGATATTGCACCCGACAACAGTACCGTTTGGCAGACAACCTCTAAAATCTTGATTCGCAAATAATATGGACTTTCTCGTTTTATTACTGCAAATTGGATAACGTAGTCTTTTGTTTGAAAATGCAGACAGATCTATTTGTCTGATTGTAACGGTGCCAAATGTTTTTAAAAATGGAATTTTGTTTAGTGGTCTGAGTCAGGCTAGAGTTGGAATTGTGAGTCATTTGTTTCTTTCTAGAATTATAGGGTGTTGTCGTACATTGGTTGAAAGTTTCATGAGTCATGTGTGTTGCAGCGTCGAGTCGCATTGCGATTCCTGGCCACGGTAGGCGCGTGCCTGTGGATGACGAGCCGTAGGTGGCTCGCCGTCCGATATCAACCAGACCCTTGTCAACAGCGTGTTATGTTCCACGCACGCCTCAAAGAGCTGCCAGCAAAGAAGACGGGGCCGTATACGGTCATTGCCCGCTAGGGTTGCGGAATTTGTTCGAAAGAGTCGCTGTGGTCCTTTAACGCTTAGGGCTTTAGGAGGAACACGACTGGGTTTTAGTTAGTAAGAATCTGACACTCGCTTTCTCTCCGCCCAGAACAGAAGAAAACATTTGATGATTTCCCATGCATACATTTAAATCTTTTCGCTTATAATTTCTCATAATTTAATTTCATTCATTTATTCAGTTCAGGTACCATAACCCATATTAGAAAATAGCTTACAATTATACAATAATAAATACAAATCACACAAAAATTAATACAAAGGAATATAAAACATAAACAGTCAAACTAATAAATCAAAATCAAATTAACCAAATAAAATCAAATTTACAACGTTAGTTTTATTGAAAGGTGTTGTAAGTTTAATTTTATTGAAAGGTGTTGGTTAATTTTATTGTAAGTCTCTTTTTTTTATTAGGTATGAAGATAGGCTTGCCCATTATAAGCTGGTAGTAACCGTATGCTTTTGGCCTGTGAGCCTATAAAAAGAAAAGCCCTATATGTCCTTTGCGTTTCAGGGCCGCGGTAACTCTTTCGAAAAAATTCTGCAACCGTAACAGGCACTGGCCCTATCGGACTCCGATTACTATGCTGACATCTCTTTGAAACGCACCGCGCTGTCAAACCGGGCTTGATATCGGATGGCGAGTCAGCCAACGCTCGCCGACTGCAGGCCCGCTAAACTTCTTGTTAATAGTGTCATATTTAGTCGATGGTGAAAACAGTTCTCTTAAAAGCTAACCGAAACTGTAAAAAAAAAACTTTAATTGCTCAAAACCAGGTTTTAACAGAATACATAGATTGTTGCTAATGTTAAAGTGATAGTTTATCAATCCAACATTTTTTACTATAAACAGTATACAGTGGCGTGCAGTGGTTCGAGTTAGGGTAGGCCAGAGAAAACGTCAAAAAAAACACACCACATTATTCAGGGTTGAAAGGTGGTGTATTTTTTTTAAATAGGCTATTAAGAAAAACTCATTTCATTAAAAATCAACCCTGAATAATATGGTTATTTTTTTCTCTGGCCTACCCTAACTCGAACCACTGCACGCCACTGACAGTATATTGAAATAGGTATGCAATGTTAGGTAAAGGCGCAGTTCATCGTTTTATCCATTTAGGCATACAAAATTATAATGTGTCTCGAACACTTTTTTATTCTATTAATCAAAAACTATCAACATCCGAATCTTCTAAAACTTCTCTAAACAACCTTTACCAACTTAAATAAACTCAATTAAGACGATATTTATAGCAAACCTAAGAGGACTCCAAAAACAAGAAGTATTCTTAAAAATATGAAGAATATTGTAGCCCTAAAGATCCCTGGGTCAAAGTTACCGACGCTTGGAAAGTTTATTTTTACCCGAGCCCGCCTGGACCTTCCAAAACAAATTTCATGAATAAATTTTTCCTTTGTAAACAAATCGAGCAGGCCATATTAAATGAAGGCTCTCTTGTGACTGAGAATGCAATAAAAATACCAAAATTCAGGCAGTGTTACTGTATGTCTTTGCATGTAGCTGTTTATTTTTTACATGCTCCTGCTTTTTTGGTTTATACGTTTTGGTTTTCCACTGCCGTTGGTAGTTGCAGTGGCTGATTCTAAGCGTTACGCGCTGCAAGGTCGGTTCTAGTCATATAGACGCAAATTGTCTAGTCACTCTTTTGTCTTTAATTTCTTTATTAATTAACTAGCAGCGCCCTGTGGTTTCACTCGCATAGTTCCCGTTCCCGTGGGAAGATGGGGATAAAATATAGCCTATTTCACCCGGGGATAGTGTAGCCTCCCAACAGTGAAAAAAATGTTCAAATCGGTTCAGTAATTTCAGTCTATTCAATACAAACAAACGATCAAATATTTCCTCTTTATAATATTAGTATTATATATATATAAAGGTTTACCAACAACTTCTTTATAATTCGTTTCTTATGATATATGTATAATTAGCTATATAAAAGCCTCATTCTTACATATTCGCCAATTACAGGTTCATCAATATTGATATGGTAAGTAAGTATACATAATATACATAATGCAATGCTGACAAGATAAAAATACAACATCTTATATAATACAAAATTCGCGTGTCACGGTGTTTGTGGTTGAACTCCTCCGAAACGGCTCGACCGATTTTCGTGAATCTTAGCGTGTATATCGGCTAGGGTGGCGAATCGGACAACATCAGTTTTTCATCCCCCTAAATGTTAAGAGCAAAACGACGTTTGCCGGGTCAACTGTCATCTTCTTTATTGTGATAATGTTTGATAATATGTTATTTTCATAATAGGGACAACAGCCCGCTTGATCAAAAGACTTCTCTAATGAATCAATCTATTCTTAACATTATAAAGCTGAATAATTTAGAAATATTTTTTCAATTCAAACTACCATACGCCTATAACATAACTTTACATCTGTCATGCAATTCAACTCTATTTTATGTTGAACTAGCTTCTGCCCACGACTTCGTCCGCGTGGAATCTAACCCCCCCGAGTCTTTGTGATATAGATTCGTTGGTGGGAGTAGTGGTGGGAGGCGCCCGATGTGACGGCACAGTGGTGGCATGCGCGTGAGCTGCGCGCGGTACTGGACAGTACTTGGACATTGCAACATTACTTTATTTTTCTGAAATAAAAGTAGCCTAAGTTACTCCTTACTACATCATCTATCTGCCAATAAAAGTCCCGTCAAAATCGGTCCAGCTATTTCAGTGATTAGCCGGAAAAAACAGACAGATAGACAGATAAAATTGTAAAAAATGTTATTTTGGTGTATATACCGTATAATGTTCATATAATTAGTATATAATTAGTATGTAGTAAAAAAGCGGTTATTTCAATGTTACAAACAGACACTCCAATTTTATTTATATGTATAGAAGATAGATTGTACCATTACGTATTGTTATCTACGTGTAATTATATATCTATTTGGATGATAAACTGCCAATAAAGAAATTAATTTCAAATTTCATTTCATTTCATAATCTTTGATTGATCTCATTATCACGCAATTACCATCAGAAGGTCAATCCCCGTATATTTTAAAGATATTCGCATCGCGCTATATTTTGAAAAATTCGGTTTTTGAAATTTATTTCCCTTACTGATTAAAACCCACGCGTTCCAAATACCTTTTCCGTTCCAGGGACATGCTCGATCAGGTAATGTTCCTTATCGGACGCCGAGCTTTTTAACCGACTTCTAAAAAAGGAGGAGGTTCTCAATTCGGATGTTTGTATTTTTTTTTTTTTTATGTTTGTTCGCGCATAACTCCGTCGCTTGTCAACCGATTTGAAAAATTCTTTTTTTTTTGGAAAGGGTATACTTCCCAAATGGTCCCATGAAAATTTTATCGAAATCAACCAAGCGGTTTTCGAAAAATCTAAAAAAAATATCTACATTGTCTACATTGACGACCTCTTAGCTTACTCTGCAAAGGAGCAGTGCGTTTTTTCTACACCAATGTGATTGGTTCGTTTAGGTGGGGGGAGGGGAGGGGATGTAGGTACCACTAAAAAGTGAAAAATAAAAAACTTTTTACAAAAAAATACAACCGACTTTTACACAAAAAATCAAAAAAGTGCAAAATAACTTTAATTTCGGAAGTCGGTGTTCAAAAAACGAAAAAGCAACCACCAACACCGAGTTCCGAAATTAAAGTTATTTTGCACTTTTTTGATTTTTTGTGTAAAAGTCGGTTGTATTTTTTTGTAAAAAGTTTTTTTTAACAAAGGCTTTACCTTCTGGTAAATTTATTAATAACAGAGATCAAGTACTGAATATTCACTGAGGTCGTTAAGAATAATGTTAAATACTTATACGGTTTAAAAAGTAATTTTTAGTTAGCTTTAACTTTGTTAGAAGACAGTAAATTGGTTTGAAGCTTAGATTTAGTTTACTATTGATACAATTCTAAAATTTAAGTGGGAGTATTAAGTGATAAATTTTATAAAATATGTTATACTCCTGGCTGTATTGTATCTATGTGCTCCCAGAAAAATGTTAGTGACTTTTGTGTTTTACGTTTGAAGAAATAAAGGAAAGTTGAATAAGAAATCTTACTCTTATTATTATTTTTAAACCAATAATAATACATCGCTAGATTGTTTTTGTAAATTTGTATACAATGATGATTTAGATAAAAGTATTAACATTGATTGTCACCGAGTTTATATTATGACATGAATTGGCACGATTTAGGGTTCCGCACGTTCGTACTCTTATCCTCAGTTGCTAGATACACATTTTAACTTTTGTGATCCAAACATGGACGCGTAATGTAATTTAGTAAACATTTAATATGAGGTTAATTTTTTCAAGTCTTTAAATTCTCGTAGATGAGCAAAGCAGATTTAAAACAAAGACAAACTACGGCCACTGATCCATTTCCCGGATTACACAGCAAATAGCTTTACTCACTATTGATGTACAAGATAAACGTTCTAAACCTTACGGAACCAAAATCATTTTCTATTTCCATTAATAAGTAAAGAATTTAATCTCTGTATGTAAGTAACTCAATTTAGGACTCAGATAACATCGTCATTGTAACAGTATCGTAATCTATTTAGGTTTTAAAGTTTTTACAACCGAAACGGGTTAAGTTTAACAAGCTCGTAAAGTACTTAGATGGGTACTTGAGAATTATCTGCGGAGATAAAGAAGGTGCTATAGCATTGTACCCAGTTTACTGCTCTTACTAGGGGTATTGAAATTCAGGATGTTGGCTGTTATATCTTTTAGTTGTATTAAAAAGCTAGATTAGTTTTTTGAAATCTTAGTTATTTGAAATCTCCTTAAGTGTGTGTGTGTGTTTGTTTTATTAACAGAGGTTTTACTTGAAACCAACAAACTGAGAAGTTAAAAGTTAAAATAATAGTAAAGGTTTAGTATCGTTTGGCAGGATTTGGGAGGGGAGAGGGGGAGGGGAGGGGAGAGGGGGAGGGGAGGGGAGAGGGGGGTGACCCTTCCCCCATGGCACCACTCCCGTAAAAAGGCAACGCACCGTTTCCGAGAAAATTGACTTTTAGTAACCTAACCTCAAAACACTTAAAAGTGGCTTAAAAAGCGTGTCGGAGCCCCGCTTCGCGGGGCTCAAGGGTTTAAAAAAAATAACCACGAAGGAGTGGCGGAGTCTGCTCGCTCGCTTCGCTCGCTCACTAGACTCCGCCACTCCTTCTAACCTAACCTGTCCGAGTCGGGGTGCCCCATGTTCCGACCTCGCTTTGGTCGCTCTTGCATCCTAATTCTCCTTGTAACACTAGTAAACTGCCTTTTGCACAATTTGTACATACATACAATTTGGTATAAACAAATCACATTAATTAAAGTTATTTATTTTATCCAAAATTTATCACTTTGATTATTTCCTCAAAAGGATCACTTTTATTTCCTGCTACCAAGTTCAGTGGAAAAGCCAAGGACGCTGAAAAAAGCCAAAATAATACTTCAAAACAAACACGCAACTCGGGAAGAAACGGAACATAAACGGAATGTTGACATAGACACATGATTGAAATGTCTTTTTTACGTTCCGTTTTACCGATTTTGCACGATATTTACACCACAGACACTATATTGTGACAGATTTGGTTGTCAAACACCCATTTTAACGTTCCGTTTTCCGCTTAATCAATTTGAGGTTAGTAACTTATTTTGTTAATTTCTCGACAAATATGCGTTACCTTTTAATAAGAGTGGTAGCGTTTTAATCAGGGACTCAAGCTCTTCCAGATTCAATCGATTTAACACTCCAACTCCTGCCAAACGATACTAGACCCGACCTAAAATAATTACATATTTACTGTGAAGGTTAACAGTTTCAGGTCACTAAATACAAAAAGATGTGAAAAACTGAATAAAGGGATCAATGCAAGTTTTTGAAGGTACTTGAAATTGTTCAAATGTATAGAAAAAAAAATACAACCGACTTATGAAGAATATGAAGAAAACGAAAGAAAACAAAAAATATTAAAAATAACTTTAATTTCGAAAGTCGCTGTCAAAAAATTAAGAAACGACCATAAACACCGAATTCCGAAATTAAAGTTATTTTATCCACAGCTTAACATTCTCCATCACAGCGTGCATTATAAACTGGTGTAAACAATAAACAGACATGCGATTACAGAAATCCTAGAAGATTGTATATCATTTACTAGCTGCTGCCCGCGACTTCGTCCCTGTGGAATCCCATATTTTAAAACATTCTTTATCGCTGTTCCGCTCCTATTAGCTTAAGCGTGATGATATATAGCCTAAAGCCTTCCTCGATAAATGGTCTATTCATTGAAGGATTGAAGAGTTCCATTTCCTATCTCCGAAGTTCTACATCAAATGTTCATCAAACTAGACAGAGACCACCTCGAAATTCTACGTTGCTCTTCCAAACCATCGTATTCAGTTTTTTTTTATTTTTTTCATTTTACTTCGATAAGTGAAAATGAGAATATCATCAATGTAATCTTTGGTTATTTGTCTGATGATGATTTGGTCGACACTGGAATACACCTAGAAATAACTTTTTAAGAATATGGAAGTCCAAATATTTGTGACTTTTCCAAAAAATTAGCCTTTTTTGCGATCGATCGTGGTTAGAAACGCCACAACTTTAAGTTAACACAGAAGTTAAAAGACAAAATATGACGTAAACAATGTATTTTGGACATAGCTACGTCGCATTGCAATTGTAACATTTCTCAACGAAGGAACGCAGTCAACCATTACCATTTCTTATAAACTTTTTAATAAAAAAAGATTCCAAGCCTCGCTCCAATACCAAAGCAATAAACGCAAAACAAATAATTTCCTGTACCAATAACTAAACATTGAATTTCATTTCCACCATAACGACTCAATAACTTTAGTAAGTTAAAGCTCTCTTATTGGATTTCATTAAATACTATCAATTTACAGATGGGCTGTGGTTGTAATTCTTATAGTTTATCGGAAACACAGGTCAGTATTAATCCGGAGCTTATTGAAAAAACGTGTGGAGAGTCAGGTGCCGCTCTAAAAATGTAATTAAGCAGAAGAAGTTATATCAGTAACGAAGCAAAGTCTATTGACTAACTGAAATTCAAACGGCGATATTTATAGACGTAAATTTAAACATTTCCGGAAAAATTGCCATATTTACGACAGGTACCGCCAATACAGTGTAACTTTTTCAAAGAGTCCCATTTCTGCGTATAAGAAACTGGCTTTACTGAGGTACACACATATCTAAATGTTCATTAACTTTAAGTATGTACATTTTACATAAAACCTTATTAGATACCTAGTATATACAAGTTAATAGAAACTTTATATAAATGTACAAGCAGAGTAAAAAGGGGGAAGAACTCTTAGGGCATCGAAAAATTCGTCCACATCGCTGTCAACGGGAAAAGTGCCCAGAACACTGGCCGCATTGCCACGTTGAATGGCAATGCTGATTCGTTGACCAAAGAAAAAGCCAGCCCTCTGGTCATGTGAAGAGTCGACTAACTGCTTGCTGATTGATAAATTCGATGAGCACTCGGACCACATGGCCCTAGTGTTTCAACCCCAAACGGCTTAAATACGTAATTCCTAATAACGTTGTTTGTTGTATTTGCGCCGTTTGAGATTTTCTGCACCTGCCGCAGCCGCCCCAACGCAACCCGCCGTGTTGCACTTAAAGTAAGTTTTTGGCGTGACGCATGTTTTATATCACACCAAAGGCTTACCCACCTTCCAAGGCATTATGGTCATCTCATCTGGTCTCTTCCCATCGTCTCGCGCCAAGTACAGTTGACACCCAGGCACTCGATGAACACTCAGACCCCGGCCTCGGCCCTAGTATACTTACATTCAAAACAATAGTTTAGAAGACTCGTTTTCTTATACATCCCGGGCTTGTATTATACCACACAGTAACCAGCGCTGGTTTTCTGACGCTCAGCTAATATTAATATTATATTAATATTTATTCAAAAAGACAACTTTCGGTCCACAGGTGTTAGTAGCACTTAATACTATGTTAGTTAATTCAATAAATATGACATATACCAAAATTATAAATTGCAAACAAAATAATTATTCTTAATTAACAATATGTAATCACCTGCCCCACGCCCGCTGTATAGGTGCATGTAAGGCCTGCCAGTGTTGCACAAAAGGCCCGTCCAACCTGTTGGCAACAACGGAAAGAAGACTGTTGCTGCTGCCCCGCACTCTACCTGCTATCGAGGTCGCTCTCTTTCGCATGGTGGTATAGAAGCAGTCAATGCGGACGCTCGCAAACATTCCCGATGCGCTGCAGAAGCGAGGCAGCCGCAGCAGTGCCCTCAGCGCATTATTATATTGAACACGGAGAGCGCTGTAGGATAATGCCGAGATGGTAATCCTTTTGTTATGGGCACGCTCAGCACAATTCTGTACCTACTATTATTTTTGTTAGGTACATTGTTTGTTTTTGTCTGTGCCGAATAAATGTTTTCTATTCAGAATAAAAACAAAACCTTCCCCGTTGCCTGCAGACTTGTAGGTGCTAATTGGTAAATAAGACTGATTCGTTCTTAGAATTCATTTAAACAACACTTTTATATACGTTACCGTTTACTGCGTACTCACCGTTTTCTTTTCATTAGCTCTTTTCTTCGTAAGTTAATGTTTAATCTTCGAGTTCCTGGAAAAACAAATAGATTCCTACGACGTATTTCCTACTGTTGCCAATATCTAAAAATAAATAAAAAACGGTTAAAACTTTGTTTATTTGTATATAATGTAATTTCTGAGAAGACTCATCCCAATTGTTTTTTTTTTTTTTATGTAAAAGCAATCACTGATGTAAAATCTCACACCAGCCATATTTTTTTTTACTCGTACACTAAAATGTAAAACTATTAAAATTCAGCATTGCTCATAAATCAATTTTAACCAAAAACTTACTTTAAGTACTAATTAGCAGATGCTAAATTTGAATATAAATCTGCTAAACAGTTTAAACCATAATGCTTAGCAAAAATATGAATAGGGCTTATTATTATTTTACAAAACTTCTTAGTTGTTATGTAACGTACTTTAACTTGGATGCGTTCTAATAGATTCTAACCTAATCAACGGAAAATATATTTTTTTTCAATTTCATTGAATCCAAGGCTATATTGTCAGATATCCAATGTAATGAGGAAGGCAAAACGTCATCTGCTCTTTGTAGCCCACTTTAGTGCACCTAAGGGCACGGAATTTAGAAATGTCATAAAACCGTGAGGACCCCCGAGATTTTCATTAGTTGCGAGGAAGAATTGAGAAAGAGGAGCAATGTCGGCTACCGTGTTTATGTCTCTGTCATCAAAGTTATATTTTTAATTTAGTAAAAAATAGTTTCTCCTGTCTGAATCTCTGATTGGTTAACCCGCCTATTTAGCCACTAGTTATCAAAATTATCTACACACAAACTAATGAGTTGCTCTACCTCTTATTGATTACATGGTCTACCCTTTATTCATATTTTATTGAATAAAATATGTTTATATGTTAGTCGTAGAAGCAAAATTTAGGCCACATCCAAATTGGGAATTTAATTTTGCCGACTTGACATATCTTGTTTTATCTGTACTAATATTATAAAGTGAAACAGTTTGTTTCTTTGGTTGGTTGAACGTGTTAATCACGTTTTATTTTATAGCCTTCTTCAATAGGTTGGCTATAAAATTACGCTACAGCCAATAGGAGCGGAGCATCAACAAAAAATGTTTGATAAACGGGGTTTTTTCTCTCCCTCTTTTGTGACGGAGACAAAGTTTAGTATTTGATAGGTATTTTATTTCTAATGTCAATTGGAACCTAAATGTAGATATGTGTAAAGTTTCAATAAATGAAATAACTTGTGGCGGTATGTTTCGAGTTGTTTTATTTGAGAGCTTACAGCGAATAAATACATACTAAATTGGAGCAGACTATTTGAAAATTTCGACTTGTTATTTTGTTGATTTTCTAAATTACTCGTTGTATTTGGAAATACTTTAATATAAGCATTATGAATAGATATTATTTAGCTCAATTATTTTCAAAGTCTAGTAATGAGAAACCCCTGCTCACTTTTAAAGCTTATTTATTAGTCCCTTTTTAAGCTTATTTATTAGTTTTTGAAATTTTTTAAATAAAAATCGAAGTTATTTAACGAGGTGCCTACCTAGATTAATGGTTAAGTAGTAGAAAAAGCGTATTTTTCGTCTAAAATGTTTAATGAGGGAATTGTTTACAATATTCAGGGTTTGGATAACAATTCTTAGTATAGGGTACAAGGATACTATTTTAAACATCTAAAATATTGCTGGATACACATTTAGTTACTAATCGGTGGGTAGGTTAACAACAAAAATAAAAATGATTTTTCCTCTTAAAGATATCTTCTTAAAAATTTTAGGACCGTATTTATTATCGGTGGATAGAATAACAATTTAAAACGATGATTACGATTTTTGATGACAGTCAGATTTATATACATGTGCTTAAATGGGAGTTTGAAACACGAAATGATACATATATTTTTTTATTTCATACTGATATAAATGTACTCGTGTTTATTTATACATAGGTACTTTACACCTACCTGAAGAAAATCCTCAACTCTAAAACATGCATACAATTGGTGGCCTTATCGCATTCCGTGAGCTCTTTTAGGCAAATATAAGAAGATTTTATTTGGTATGGTTGGGAAATCATGAAATGACTTCTTCCGCTCTGGGTGGAGAGAAAGGGAGTGTCAAACTCTTACTGACTAAAACCCACCCCATCCTTCTAATGCTCTTTGCGTTCCAGGTCCGAAGTGAATCTATCCGACATATTCCGCAACAGAATGGTAAGAGATACCTTGGACAAGAAATGGGGTTGCGGTTGAAATATGTGGAAAGTATAATTATATGAAAATGAGCATAAGCATAATCAGCCTTTTAATGTTCCCACTGCTGGGACACAGGCATCCTCTCTAGGTGAAGGAATGGACCGTAATCCACCACGTGGGCCCAGTGTGGGTTGGTGTGTATGATTATTACTCGTACAAAATTATTATCCTATCAGATTCATCGTTTGTAATTTCAAAATCAATCCATAATTTCGAACAACCTTTTGTTTCAAAGTCCCCATCATGATAACAACACAAAACCAGAATTCTGATATTATGTATTCTAACAAAACGCTATAATTATACTAAAATGATAACGCTTAAAAGTTTAATGGCCGTGTAGAATGTATGTACATATTTACATTAAATTATCACAAATAACAATGGCGGTTAACAATACAGCAAAAATAATATTAACAACAGAATTATGTCGAGCGTTCTCGGTAACATGTTCGTTGATTTATTGAATGTTTTTTGCTTTACTGCTCCTTCGGTTAGACCTGCGGATGAAAAGGTTAGCTTTAGAAAAGTTCTTAATTCAAATTCACAATTTTAGAAAAAATATGAGCCATTACAAGACTTTGTTTTCCCAATAGCATAGTGCCACAGGTAGCGACACACATAGTGTTTAGATGGAACAAGACACCGTTCCAGCAGTTACTGAACTACAAACAAATTTTTCAAAAATAAATAACATATTTTTATGAAGAAGGCAGGTGAGTGTGGACCGGGTCGGACCCACCATATTTATTTTTTCCACCAATTAGAAGGGTCTTATTGATTACATGGTCTGCCCTTTATTCATATTTGATTTAATAAAATAGTTTTTTTAGGCGTAGAAGCAAAATTTAGGCCACATACAAATTGGGAATTTAATTTTATGGACTTGACATATCTTTAAAAAAAAAAAATTGATTGAGTCAGGCGTTACTTTGCGGAAATCCATTTTTTTGAAAAATGAAAATAATATATCTAGTTTTCAAATATCTTTTTTATCTGTACTAATATTATAAAGCGTAAGTATTTTTCAAAAAGGAAATAACATAATTTTGTGAAGAAGGCAGCCGACAGTCCCACACTCACCATATTTATTTTTGCCACCATTAAGAAAAGTAGGTTGCTAGTGAGACTACAATCTAGAAAATAGCTTGCTTTTAAGAATTTCATAAACACTGTCATTTATTTTTATGTGTCACCTATGTATACGTCACCGGAAAATTGTAAAATGCGTAAGTATATAAAATATCTTGATAGATTGTAAACTCTCGACAAATTGTCAACTGAACATTTAGAATACTTTTTTACGCATCAGAATTTTATAGTCTATAATCTCTCGTCCCAAGTTCCCTGTGCCCCATGTTACGCTACTTGGCTAAGTCAGAGAGTCCGATAAATAGTAGAACCGTACACTGATTGTTCACCAACATGTCGTCAGTTTGTCGGTTCACAATCAAATTTTAATGCGTAAAAAAGTGTTCCAAATGTTCAGTTGACAATTTATCGAAAGACAATTTCTCAAGATATTTTACAATCTTACGAAGTATGCCATTTTCCGGTGACATATGCACAGACAACATAGTGAAAAAAAACATAAACGATGACTATATGCTTCCAAAAATTTTCTTTAAGGTAAATTCACAAAAATAGCTATGTAGTAGAAAAAAAAAACACAAAAGGAAAAATACAAAAAAAAAATCATAACTCCAACAAAAAATATACGCTTCAGCCAAAAAAAAATCAAGAGAGTTCCAGACGTATCCCAGATCCCTTAAAACAATTCCCCAGACAGGATCCTAACATGTTACGTGTTTCAATATCCTTCACTTACATTACTCATATATTTATTCATATCGGTAGGGGAGGTAAGCCTAAAACGGGTACGCTAAGGGACATGTGAAATAAAAAATACTTAGAAACGTAAAATGTACCAAATAGTTTTACTAAAGGAAATGTTTATTTAATATAGTATATAAAAAAATAACAAACATAACCATTCTCTTCAACAATCTTAGAAAAACAGAAATTAGGAGACCCTTCCAAATACCCGTTTTGCCCTTATAGGGGGCCTAAATCAGGTACCTCATCAGGGCATAACGGGTAAAGGCTATATAATGAGAACAATCAACTTATTTTTATAGTTTTACAATATTTATTAACATAAAATCACTTATATTTTCATTTAAGCGTCTTAAATTATTAATCAGACTCATATTCAATCTTATCTTGTTTAAACTATAAATCATCTTTGGCAACAAACAGCTACTAAGAAGAATTTAAAAATAAACTAGAGTAGAAGTCTTGGCACTATTCGCTTTCTCCCAAAGATTAAAAATGGGGGTATAAACGCACCTGATGCATTGCAACAGCAAACCACTGTTGTGAGTTTACCACGCTCGACACTAGATATCACACCAACCTGTTTTTTTCCTGATCTACTAAGAACTCTAGGCGGCTTGTTGCTATTAGTCTGAATTCCAGTTTCGTCAACAATTTAAATGCGCGTCGCGTCAATTTTATGTTTATCTATCTCTCCCTCTAGCAAATCGAAAAACCTCTGTACTTGTGGTTTGTTAAAACCCCTAGCGCGTGCTGATGACGTCGGTTCTGGACGGCGTAGACTTAAATCAGGATGTCGTACTTTAAACCCAATGTACCAATCTTCACCTGCCATTCCATTTTTGAATGGGTGTGGAATATTGTTGTTTTCGGCATATTGGTACACGAGTTCTAAGAATTCTTTCTTGGTCAGTCCAAAAAACAAACCTTCCATATGAAACACATATTCAAGAAGCTCGAGTTCCTGAGGATCCGTGAATACAGTTGTGTACCTGCCAAGTTTCTTCTTCGGGCATCCTTTTTTGATGTGCCGCTGCAACGTGGATAAGTTTATACCGTACTTCTTAGCCGCACCTTTCACTGAGGTTTTGCTAGCTTCTTCCATAGCAAGTTTCATAACTGCCTCGTCCCATGATGCATTAGAGGTTTTTCTTTTATATTTGTTAACCATCTAGAATAAAACAAACCAAAAATCTTAATTAAAACCTCATTTCAACCACCCAAACTACTTACATGACCATACTAGGGCAAATCGGGTACATACCCGTTTTACCCCTACCCGTTATGCCCAAACGCATGTTTTTATTTTTAACCGCCATAACCTCAAAACCAAATGCAGGAATGCCACAAGTTTTTTTTTAATTTAGATGCATAATTACTTACAAAATCACAACACAAAACTTAAGTAAACATAATCCATACAATATTTGAGTATTCACTGTTACCAAAAGTCATTTTTTTTTAGTAAAACCATCAAAAATATTGTTTTCAATCTTACCTTGCAAGCGCTTGCGTCACAGCGGAGAGCCGACTGCCTGTGATTGGCCGACTGTCACGCCACCTCGCTGCACTCGTACATTCTCACTAATAGAAGTAACACGCACACAAACAAGCATACCCGATTTAGGCGCAGTACCCGATTTAGGCTTATCTCCCCTACATACCCAGAGGAGTCAAAATCTTATTTACTTACCGCCTATGTTAACTTCAGCCGCCGATTGGGAACTGGGGTACAGTTTTATTTCTGTAAAAAAATATATATGATATCAGATTCTCTTAGGGGATATATGTAAGTCTCTGTATTTGATATAATATGCTTTTAGATTGATTTATTTTAGAAAACATCCCTCCTTTATACGATTTCATTGTTGTGTCATTGCTGTTTTCGTTTTTGATATTTTCATGTTTTTTTTTTTTTTTTTGACAAACACGATAGGTAAGTTTTCTGTAATACTGGAAATTCCTGAGAATTTGTATCAACAGGACGAGTACCAAAATTCAAAGAAAATGATGCTCGTTGACTTCCATTGAAATGATCCAACTCATCAGCTGTCTTAGATCTCCCAACGAAATTAATCAGAAAACAACAGTCGATGCGTTTTGACGATAATGTATCAAAGGACAAAGAAGATTTTTTTTAAATTATATTCACATAGTATTAATTTTGTGAACATAGGGTACAATGATTCAGTGTAAATGTGTTTGGTGCATCCCATATTCTCCCGCAAAGCATACAAAATAGTTTTCAAGGTTAATATTATCAAAAAATAATCCTAGAAGTACAGTCTCAATTAAATGGTAAAAATCGAACGAAAAATAAATAGAATGTCAGCAATATCACAATTGGCAAAGTTAAATTAATTCAAATAGTACAAAACGTCATGAAAAATGTAAAATTATAAAAATTAAATTAAATTTACTAGTATAAGCATAAGCATAATCAGCCTTTCAATGTTTCTACTGCTGAGACACAGGCCTCCTCTCTAGGAGAGGGAATGGGCCGTAATCCACCACGCGGGCGCAGTGCGGGTTGGTGAATGTCACAAGTCTTCGAATTTTTGGTTCTAGGACATGCCGGTTTTCCTGCCGGCTTTCCACGATGTTTTCCTGCACCGTTTTGAGAGCAGTGGTGATGAAGTTAATTTACTAGTACCTTGCCTTAAATTTAGCATGAGGAGGATTATTCTATGCAAGTATACCTAGTCTTCCTATCACGTATTAAAAAAAAACAACTCACCATAAAGACGGAGCGTCCCCTCGCTCTTGCCAAGCGAGTTGGTACTCACACAGTTGTAAGTACCAATATCACTTCTGGAGAACAGCCTGATGGTCAGTTTCATCATGACCCTGTAAGATGACCGCTCTTCACCAATCACGTACTTTGGTCTGTGGGAATGAAAACGATTTATTATTTTATTAATTAATAAGACACATAATTCTTTTCTGACACGCAGCTATATTTCTCACAAAGACGACATAGGAAGAAGACCACAGATAAGCAAGGTCTATCAGTCATAGACCAAACAAAATAGGTACTATTTAGCTAGTAAGGTGTTGCCACCTGATGGCACTCATATTTATACAATACCACAATGTAATCAAATCATTCCGATATCAATGAGTTACACGATTCAAAATGAATACAAGGCATGTTTACTTAGACGGGGCCTCATAGGGTCAGTGCCTGCTTGGGTTGCGGAATTTGTTCGAAAGAGTCACCGTGGCCCTGGAACACAAAGGGCACTAAGAAGAACACGGGGGTTTTAGTCCCCGAGTTGAAAAGTCATTTGATGATTTCCTATCATAAAAAAAGACCAGGAAGGTACTGTTCATTGTTCACAGTATTCAAACGTTTCCAGTGGCGTAGCAGTGAAAAGTCCCGTCTGTCGCTTATTATACTGTAGCTATAGTTTATACATACAGTATGTTAACTAACAGAGGGCGTTCCCGTTAACCCGCAATAGTATAGCATCCATATATGATAAAAAAATATTACCATTCAAAACGTTTTTATTTTTTTTAATATTAAAATATTCACTACATTGATACGTTAAAGAAACACTCTGTACACGCGTACTTGCCGGTTTGGGCATTGCTACTACGAGTAGGTACTATTCCCTGCTACTATTTTGATTTTAACCAGGATTTTTCGAATTTATTGTCAATTTTTTTTATTCGGATTATTTTATGCTTATTTTTCTATTCTGATATGTTTTTGTTTATCTATTAATGATATAGATTAACGAAATTAATGGAACGCCCTCAGTTATTTAACATACTGTATAAGATTTGAATGGCTAAAAAAAAAAAACAATGAAATCTAAAAACAATTTCGCCAATTACCGCCAGTCTACCGTTCTAAAACGGGTGCCAGTCTCGACAACATCACAACCAACCAAACAAGAATCATATACTTTCACTTTACAAAAACATCATTAATCTCAACCACAAAAGGTAAATGTGTAATAATGATTTATGAATCCACTGATCATTAAAGATCCCCCTCGTTATAAAAAAAAGGAATGCTAGTAAAAAGCCCATCCAATGGTTCCACTTGACCGCTACAAGTGATTTTGATCAACAATGGATCCACCATTCACGGTGATCGTGAGTGTATTGTGAGCTTCAATAGCAAGGGTATCAATCATCCCCTATATGAACTCTTTATTACTGCGTTCAATACGATAGACATGGAAATTTAACCCTTGAAATGGGGCCACGAAACATGAGACTGAACCTCAAATATTTTCGTAGCTTCGATTTAATTATTGATAGATATTTCACCGGAAAACTGCAGACTGCGTAAGATTGTAAAACCTAAACCTTTAAAAAAAAAAAAATTGATTGAGTCAGGCGTTACTTTGCGGAAATCCAGTTTAAATTTGAAAATGCAAACAATATATCTAGTTTTAATTTCCGCGAATATTAGTGGGTTGCAGTTATGCACCTGCCTCCCGCCCGCTATATTATGCACATGCAAGATGGGGGGCCTTCCTGCATGTGCTTAAAATCCTTGCATTTGCCTAGTAATCTTGCTTCTTCGCGGAAATTAAAACTAGATATATTGTTTGCATTTTCAAACCTAAATCTTTGTTTGATTATAATTTCTAGATGTTTTATGAAAACATCGTTTTGCGTACAATAAATCCCATCCAAATTCAATAGTTTCCAATATATCCCTACCTTATTAAGAAAAAAATTGTTTACAATTTCACGCGTTTTTTTACAAAAATACGGCGTTCAGTAAGAATCGCTGTTTTAATGGCCACATTGCCACTTATTGGTACTAAAACTCCACGTTGTGCAGTTGAGTGGGGCTCCTTGTTATCAGAAGTATGTGGATACCACAAACTGTTCCAATAAAGCCTTTTCTATGAGCATTTCAACTGACAAAAGGTTTTGGTAAAACTCATCTTGGAATTTCAGAGACAAAAATGTAGAACGGCAGTATTGATAATTTTAAGCTTGTTCAAAACTGATTATTAATCTATCTATCTTTCTTTTTTATTTTGGCGTTTTTTTCATAGACAAAGACATACGAGTATAAGACTGAAAATAAAAAAAACATCGAGAATAATTATAATTGAAATCAAGAATGTGGTTTCTCAAAGTAGGTTATCATACAGCAATCCTGGTCTAGACTTTATTTTTTAATAATAATTGATGTGCACATAAATCAACCACCTAAACCCAATTTCAGTCGACCACTGAAAAATGCATAGCTCTCAAAAACCGGTTAGTTATCCGCCTAAATTCATGCATACACCAGTGCTCAATATTTATGGCAAAAATCCAACTATTTATGTCGTTTTAATCGTTCTAACGGCAGCTGGGTATTAAAATTGGCTGCAATACCGTAAAAATATCGAACGATGCGCTATTGTTTTTTTTTTGGTATCTAGACAAATGAACATTTTAAAAATAAAATCAAGCAGGTATTCGTTGAAGCATTAGTTGCATAGCATGTAGATAGAGATCAATAGACTGATAGAGCAAAATATTAACTGTTTATTTTATAGTAATGAACATGGTTTTAAAGGCTAACCCATATCTGAAGCCCTTTTGAATGAAATGTCCTCTATTCCACTCGACTAAGTCCTTATGACAACGAGAAAAACTCTTGAACTACTATAACAAGCTATAAATAACGAGTTATCACTGTAATTTTCGTAAGTTACGTTCGAGTAGCGTTGAAAATGTAACAATTTGATTTTTTTTTTTCACGAACAAATTCGCGTATTACATAGAAAAATTAACGGAAGGAATCCTTTGGAAAGAAACAGGATTCTTTCGAATGTTTCTGTTTATATTTTGAAAAAAAAAAGACATGTTTTATTGAAATTGAAATATAATTTAATAAGTAAAATAAAGAAGAAAAAAACATTTTTTTTTTCATTCTCCCATTTTATTAGTATATTTTAATATGGAAAGAGTAAATATAAATTATATATAGTAAAAACGTATTTGAAGAAAGAAAAAAAAACAGTTTCCCCTTTCAAGTTTTTTTTTTCATACCATATTATTCATTTTTTTTTCAGTTGTTTTAATAAAAAACTTGAAATATATAGTGGCAAAATTTCTTGAAACTTTCGAATGAAACATTGACAAAAAAAACACAGAATTGAAAATATACTGGATTTTTTCCCGCTTTTTTCAACGCTACGTTCGAGTCCTAGCATATAAAACTGGTTGCAGAAAAAACACAAAACTAATTTGGTAACGGGCTTCAAATAAATGGGAACAGAAAGAATCCATTGGAAATGTTTTAGAAGTGATTTTTTACGTCACACGAAAGTATGTTATTTTCAGTAAACAAAAAGAAAACTATGAGCCAGACAGTCGGGAATCCTAAACTGAAATAAAAAAATGTTTTTATGATCTACTTTGTTTGAAAGAAATACAGACACTGGCTTTATTTTCAATGGCGCATTATTTCTATAATATACTATTTTGAAACAACTTGGGTATGGTAGAAAACACAGACTTAATAAATATTTATTTTACTCCCAGTCTGTGAATTCTGTTGACACTTGATTAAAATAACCAATCTTATAATATGTTATAGTTATTGACTAAGGTTTTAGGCTTAGCTCCTCGTATGTAAAGCGTGAAGATGAAAAATTCTACAGTTTTTTATAGTCTTTGTTTATCGTTTTCACTTGAACAGCAAAAAACAAAAATAAAAGGCTAACAAAATGTCATTAATTAAATCTTTATGGCCATAACCATTTTTCCATGCCATTTTGAATGAAGCAAATACTAAATATTGTTTTAAACTAAGATTTATGTAACCCAAGTAAATACCTATGTGCAGTAGCTTCAGATATTAATATGCTAATGAAAAGACAGAATTTTTGGTATGCTCCTGTTTTCGTCCCCACTCTATTTTTGGTATTTTTTTTTTCATTGAACGGTTTTTAGTGTTTTTTTATATGTATTGATTTGGCCCCACATGCAAAATGCCTGTGCCCCGAATTAGGAAAAAAGGATAACCATTTGCTATGATTATACTCTAATTTAAAATACAAGATAAATACTTTTATTTTTAGAAATTCTTAACACCTGGTATAATTGCAAAACTAACACAATTTAGCGGACAAAAAATGTATGCCGCTTCTGATTGCTCAGGATTTATATTTACTACTAAAAATACGTATATAGTACCCAAGTACTATATACGTATTTTTATACCAATCTGCAGCCCGGAGGGACGATGCTACTGCATTTAATAAAAAAAAAACATAATATTTTACAAAAAAAATTGATCAGTATAATAAAACTTATTTATTGAATATTAATTAAGAATCCATTAGCCATTATACTATAACCCAATTCGATAGAAATAGATAACATTGATCGGAAACACCTGTATTGTTAATGCATGTATATAGTAATAGTAATTAATCCTTGAAGCTTTAATACGAAGGTCTGCTATCAAGTATTAGGTTCTATTATCATGAGGCTGGCGCATGTATGTAAGGCCTTTTGACACATTCGGGCTGTTGGATAACCAATTCCGGGTGAGTGTATCATGAAAGACTCAAAAGAATAAGGATGCTTTGTCCGATACGGATAAGCTTCCAACCTGAACAAGTGAAAGTGACTTGGAAGTATTCCCGTTTGAGCACCAATTTCACCAAGAGCACCAATGCTAAATAGCTCCAAATTTAATAGGACTAGCAGTGCCCGCGGACTCCATTACGCGTTAAAAATATTTTTGTCCCGGCCCGTTTCTCCCGCGTAACACTTCAGGTTAAAAGCAGTTATTGTGAGTTATCCGTAAGACATAGGCATATGCTATCGAGAACTTTTTTACAGATTTTGATACGTTCTTTAATATTGGAGTACATTGTTTTGTTCTATCCTTAATAGTTTCCGCAGCGCACACGAAGAAAGCATTTTTTTTCCAACTTGGATTACATTATTCAAGTTTAAGTAAAGATGTGTAATTAATTTTGGTGATTATTATAGCCTATGACACTATGTTTCCGAACGCATTCACACGATTAGTGTTGAATGCGTTCTGAAACACAGACGTAGGCAGAGAGTTCCACTCCTGTGCTGTGCGCATTACAACAGACGATTGGAAACGCTTGGTATGAGTTGGTGGAATATCAACAAGGTAAGGATGGTAACCTACAGTGCGTCTAGATGTCCTAAGGTAGAAAGGGGCCGGTGAGATGAGGACGTGGAGTTCATGGGCACACTCCCTGAAATATATTTTTAGAAGATTGACAAGCAGGCGACCTTGCTGCGATGACCCAGGCTGTGAAGCTTGGTATTCACCAGTTTTTCGTCGCCAATGAGCCTCTTAGCTCTGCGTTCCACCTAGTCAAGTGCGGCAAGTTGTTACTTAGCTGCCCATCCCAAAGGTGCCTGCAATACTCCAAGCATTAAAAGCTGCCCAGGCTTGAATTATCGCTTCACTCTATTTGGGATGCCCAGCTTTTTGGCCGCAGTTTGGGCTTTAAACTCAATGGTGGCGCCGAAGTTAAGACTGGATGCCAACTCTATGCCATCTGCAATATGGGACTGTCGTAAAAGGAGACCACCAAATACCACGACAGGTGGCGATATTTCGATTGATATCCAGTGTACGGAGCAGACCTTCCAAAAATATCCCCATGTTCCTCGTCTTCGTAACCACGGCCGCTCTGACAAGAGTGCTTGACTAAGAAGAAGAATAGAATCATCCATCAAGCAGCATCTCCCCTGTATTCTTGAGTTGAAGATGTTAGCAATTACTAACATGGTGAACTCTAGTACAATACATCACACATGGTGCCAAGCGACACCCAGTATCTGGTTTAGTTATAACTACTTACCCATCGAGTAACATCTCCCCTCTATTCTTGAGCCAGTAGTTGATGGTGTTAGGGTAGGCTTCCACGGTGCATTCTAATATCACATCAGTACCCAGCGGCGCGCCCAGTAACTGGTTTGGCACTATCACTGTTGGTGAAACTGTAGGACAAACAAAATTGTGTTAAAAATGGGAGGTCGATTTAAATTACGGTTATTATCTGAATTATTAAAATTGATTGAGGAGTTCGTGGTTAAAGAATAACAGCCGATTGCGTCTTCAGGGTTAAGCAATGCTCACCGAGGTCGGTCTATGGATGGATAACCATCATAACATCAGAGATTTCAGCCGTTGGTCCTGGCTGTCATTTGCAATTCTTTGGCAGTCATTACGGATTGTCAGAAGCCAAGAAAATCTGAGAGCAGTCTTTCCAAGGAGGCAAGCCAAGTGTTACCCAGTTAATGGGTTGTGGAGAACTGGTAGGCAGCCGCTCTACGTAATATACTTGTATTCAGCTAAATCTAGTTTAACTGAAAGCCGACCCCAATATAGTTGGGAAAATGCTAGGTTGTTTCAGATGATCTAAATTATGACAATTAGGTATATTTTTAGTAGGCAGTAGAAGCGCGGCTACACCAGTGCTTTCCATTGCGAAAATACTCGACTGTGATGCTGCTTTTATCTAAAACAGTTTTAGCAAATACATCATCATCAGTTCATTATCAAAACGACGGATCTCTCAGAAACCATTTCCCTTATTCTGGTAAACCAATAATCAGTCTAAGAATACAATCAAACCGTAATCTGTTAACAGTATTAGTTCACTTAAACTGAACCAACAGCGCATAATGAGATTAACCAACAGCTCAGTTCAGAGAGGTACGGAATCAATATCGAATAATCCTGGAACCTGCGATGTTAGAATATTCATACTAGTGCGGTATTTGATCTAGGATAATCATATACAAAGCTATATTGAAGCTGCAAGATATTTCGTAGCTGGATATTTGTGTAGTTTCAGGAATAGTTAAATTTTGTGTTATTGATTAAATTAATAGCCAAAAGCGCAGCTCTATCTACTTATTTACATACTAGCTGACTAGCGCAACTTCGCCTGCTTAAGAGAGAGAAATAAAACCGTTTTCAAAATATTTTTCATTGATGCTCCGCTCCTATTGATCGCAGTGTAACTATGGTAGTCCATAGTTACACTGCGATCAATAGGAGCGGAGCAAGTTCGGATTCAAATATTCTTCTAGTGTTGGATAGTTCCAACACTAGAAGAATATTTGAATCCGAACCAGTAGTTCCTGATATTGGCGCGTATAACCAAACAAACAAACTCTTCAGCTTTATTATATTTGTATAGGTATAGTAGGTACTTTTTCCTGGCCAAAAGTGGATACGACAGTTTTAGTTTAACTTTTAATTTGCTCAATTGACTTGGCGGATTTGCGACGATAATGAATACTCACTTAGAGAAAATCTTTTGTAATTTTTTTTAGACGATGATCCTAGTAGGAACTAAGTGGTTCTAGACAGTTGGACTCTTTGTTAAAGGAAGAATCAATAATGAAAGTTTTATGTCAAAAATACGGGAATGAAAAGCGCAAGGGAAATAATATTACGTATCGCTCCCGAGTATTTTTGACAAAACAAATAATATACCCAAGATGGTCCGATGCCATAATGAAGGCTGTTGAAGGCAGCATATTCAGAGCGGATCAAACTGCAGAAATCTTGGCTTGGCATGGCTTAGAGACTCTTCGTATGTGTTCGCGATCCTCAGCAGTGAGGTAACGACATAGAAGAGAAGATATTAATACGTCGCAATCCAGAACTTAGACTACCGGTGCGCAAAGTTTGATCTAAATCTGCTTACCCATTGAGACGAGAAGAGGTAACAGTTAATTCTGCATTAATTATATTCATATGGAATGTTCGATCTCTATTCATCACTCTTAAAAATCGTATCCGATCACTAACAGATAATAATACAAATTCTATCCACATCAAAAACGATTACTTCGGAATTGAGCAGCTCCTAAATGAAGGGGTTCCGTGATTTCGGTCCCTCAGGGCAGGCCTTAGGGACCAACGTGCCTAGCTTGGAATCTTTAGGACAGCAGTATTTTAGATTTCTTTGCGAATTAACTTTGAACTGTTTAGGAGGTTAAGTGATTTTCTGTATATTTTTCTTTTGCGAAAATGAATTCCATCGAAGTGAATCATTTGTATTGGTGGTTTCTCTTCCATAAAATGTTGAGGTAAAAGCGCCCTCTCTTTTTGAATATTAATAGTAGTTATGCACTTAAAACTTTACCGTCGACATAGAATAATGCTAGGCTTACCGTCTCTTTAATTTCTCAAACTGAGTTAGGAAACACATTTTTTTAGTCGTTGACATGTCTTATATTTTGTCATTGGTTCTTTGCACTAATTTAAGTTATCAAGATGTATGAACACGGCAGAGGAGGCTCGTAATCTCAAGTCATAATTCGAAGTGAATGACTCTACCTTCTTGCTTGATGCTAGTATTTTTTAATGTTATGTTTCTGCTTAAATTATATTACAAATATTAACAAGAAAAATTAAATAAATAGTCATTAGCAGCGTTAAAATGTGTAAAATTTAATTTTCTAACAAATGTCGGGTAAGTATTTTGAAATAAAAATATATTACCGTCTAAATGTGGAAAACAGTACCTACAGTTGGATATGCTCAGAACAGAAGTGATTGATGTTTGTATGAGCAAATTACAGGCCTCTTAAAAATGCGCGAGCCTGCGGATGGCAAGTTATGGCATCGAAGACGGGGCCCAATAGGGTCAGTGCCTGCTAGGGTTTCGGAATTTGTTCGAAAGAGTCACGCGGCCCTGGAACGCAAAGGGCACAAAAAGGAACACGGGTGGGTTTTAGTCAGTAAGAGTCTGACACTCTCTTCCGCTCCGCCCAGAGCGGGAGAAGTCATTTGATGATTTCCCATCCAGAAAAAAAAGGCCTCTTAAAAATACATAATTCAAATAGATTTATTCTTGAATAAACACTAAACGCAAACCACAATAGTCTTACAAAATCTGACCTAGACGATAACACCAACAAGCCACAGCCTACGATTCAAGATAAAGATAAGCTAACAGCGCGATGAGTAAACTGAAACGCGACCATTGACTTTAAAATAAGCTATACAACAGATATATTTATACAATTGCCTTCAAAATGGCTTCTCACGGGAAATGTTCACGTGTTAACGGGGTATTAGTGGCGATATTCATGCAAAGTGCCGCTGAACAAATAAATAGTTGGAACAACTATTGTGGTGGAACGTTTATGATTGTATCTTTTGAAGTTTACTGACAATTGCCTGTATGGGAATTTCACCAACATTGCGATTAGAATGGATTTGCAGGGATTGCAGATTTTTGTGTAGATCGCCGGGTAGACACGAGGGAGCATACGTTGGGGGTCTGGCTGGCGGCAGCGACCACTCACTTCCGGCCCTGGTTGAATCCGTGGACCGGAGTGAGGAGGCATTGGAAACGGTCGCCTCCTTCTGTCTATTAGGGGGCGGTAGATTGCGCCAGACAGAACCTCACGCTTCAGCCGCCGCAACAAAAGAAGACGCCCCGGGCGTCGGGAGTCACACGATGATTCTCGGCTATCGGCAGCCGCATCCCTGCGGATGTTGAGGCTATCCTATAGCAACCAAGCCCGTGTCGACAACGTGACTCATTTCACATGAGTCTCAAAGAGATGTCAGCTAAGAATACGGGTCTCCAAAGGGTTAGTGCCTGCTGGGGATGCGGTTTTTGTTCGAAAGAGTCATCGCGGCCCTACAACGCAAAAGGCATTAGGAGGAACACAGGTTTTTTTCAGTAAAAATCTGACACTCCTTTCCGCTCCGCTCAGAGCGGAAGAAGTCATTTAATGATTTCCCATACATAATAAAAGGAATTGTACATTTTTAAAAAAAATAATTATTGTTATATCTTGTTTATCTTGAAAATTTTCCTTCAGCACTTACTTTAGGGTAAGACTTTTGTTTCCCAACTATTGGAACGTTAAAAAATATGTTCGATTTCTTAAGAATTTTACAGTCGTTTGGTTGGAGTTCAGTTGTTTAACTAAGTAACCGAAAAATGAACAAAGAATATTTTTAATCCGTTTAAAAGATAAAAGTGTACTGGTATTAACTCTTAGCTCTTCTGCTCAATCTGATTTAAATGGCGTTGATTTGCGAAGAGCTAAAAAAAAACTAATGTCGTAATTCCATTCTCAGACTCTTTAAAGACTAAACCCATCTAAGAAACTAAATACAAACCAAAGCTTGACAATCTGAAGAACAATTCAAAAGCTTAACATCGTTCGTTCAAGAGTGTGGAGTGAATTTCGCGAGCCATCGGCCCGATCCCGTTCGCAATCCCAATCCCGCAATCCGGGATCAGTTCCCGCCTTATCTAACATTGCCTTGCGTACAAACCGCTTGAATCCTTTCGTTTCGTAAAACCCGAGGTTTTTAATAAAAGCGGGGTTTAGTCAAGAATATGATATGAAGAGTTTTGATATTCAAATTTGCCTGGATTGTATAAATAGATCTTATTGGGTTCCAGTTTAAATTTATTCAGATCTTACAATATTTGTCTTTAACCAATTGTAACTGTCGTACTGCCCAGTAACTGGCTGATGAAGGTCAGATGAGCAGTATTTCCTCATAAGATGCTGATATTCAAGCTTCCAAACAGGTTGAATGTCAAACTAAACATACTTAGGAAAACAACAGGTACATTCTGCCTCTATTGTTGCCTGTTGTACTTGTTATTTGACGAATTTCTAAATATCAGTTTTTCAAGATCGCCTTTGATATAGGCAATGTAACAGCCACAATCGTCTGTTATTATTTGGAAGTGTTATTTGTAAAGATGTATGATGACATACTTAAAAGAATGAATTCAAAAAGTTCTTCGGTGAGTTTCAATGCATCACAATAATATCAAGCATTAGCTGACCCGTACAACTTAATTTTTCATGAATGCTCCACTCCTATTTGGTCTTAGCGTGATTATACATAGCCTATAGTCTTCCTCGATAAATGGGCTAAGAATCTAAAACTGAAAGAATTTTTCAAATCGGACCAAGTAGTTCGTGAGATTATCGCGTTCAAGCAAAAAAACAAACTCTTCAGCTTTATATATTAGTGTTACGAGCTTCAGGTTCGTGGTAGTAAAAACAGCTGATTAAATAACCAAAAAGACACTTAATTACACAACATTAATATTATTATACACTTTAAACTCACTAATTATAAAACACAATCGCACTACTAATCACTTTAGTTCGCAGTTGAAGATCGCCCTCAAAATCACTTGTATCGCGGTCGGTTTTCTTGGATTGGACCACTCGCAGTTCAGCACACCAAGGCTGTTTACTGCTCAACCAACAATCCTCTGTCTTATCCAGTTTGTATCCAGTTGTGTGACTTGGTTAGTGTAATATGTGCCAGCCTTATATAGGGCGCCGGTTAATTCCAGAATCTTCCATCGTATAAAGATCTAGAAAGTTCGCGTACATAATTATCGTTTGCGACTGACTAGGATTCGAGAATTCTAGAATGGCGCTAGTGATACCAAATGCAGCTATCTTCCTTGCTTAATTTTAGCGCGCAACATTAGTGTAGATATAACCTTACTGACAAAAATACCGTCTAATCAAACAACCAACTGTCATTCCACTAACAAATAAATCTAGCCGATTACAGGACAAAATTACATCCCCTTAAACCCGTATTACGATGTATCACAAAAGAAACAGTCCCGTTAAAAATTTATCCCCGCCTTAATAGGACGAAGACCATAAAAACTGTGTTAAATTACAAGTTGTTTAGAAACAACAGCTATTGTCGTAAACAAGGAGTTATGCTGTATATTACCAGTATCTAAGTAAGTGCTAACTTCGTGTGTTATAAGTCTGTAAAGGTTTATTCTACCTGTAAACTGGGGAATCAGGTCGTAAATAAGTTCTAAGGATGTCATTAGAAGACGTCATGTGTAAATTTATACTTAGAAAAACGAATGGAAATTAAAAAAAAAAAAAACAATATTTTTCCAGCCAGTTCGCTTCCGTGACCTATCCTACAGAAAACGATTGTATTTTTTTTTTGCGTTACGGATCTCTGAATGGAAAAACGGAATCCTTATCAGGTCACTCGGTTGTCTGTCTGTCACAGCCTGTTTTCTCCGAATCTATTGGACCGATTGATTTGAAAATTGATACACTTATATGTACATAACTATTTGAGACCCAAACACGGACGCGTAACGAAAATATAAAAATTTTAATAATGGGACACTTTTTAGGGGAAAAATGAAAGATTAATGTTTTTCTAGCCCTGTACCGTGTACCACATTTTTTTTATAGTTTAAGAATATGCCATTCCGTAGTTATTAGAGAAAATAGACGAAAATTGTTATCTCCGAAGCCACTGAGCTTAAGATTTATAAAAAAATTAATAGAGTTTTTTCAATAGATTACAGGCAAAATTATAAGAAGTCTATGATTTAAAAATAACATGTTGGATGTTTGCACGCGAGTTCGACTCGCATTTGACCAGTTTTTGGTCATTTTATTTTAATTTCCTACACTTTGCGAGTCATTTTTTTTGAAATATTTTCTTCGAGCCCTTTATTTTGATATTGCTCATGACTACTTCACCAAAAATACATTATGTATGATGTAGTTGTTGGCTTCAAATTAATTAAAATTGATTTAAATTAAAAAACTAAAACATCGTGAGGAAACCGGCTTGTCCTAGAACCAAAAATTCGAAGACATGTAACATTCACCAACCCGCACTGGGCCCGCTTGGTGGACTACGGCCCATTCTCTCTCCTAGAGAGGAGGCCATATACATATATATAGGCGTGTCCCAGCAGTGGGAAAGTTAAAAAAGGCTGATTATGATGAAGTTATAAAACTAAAATAACCAAATCAGACTGCTTTTTAACCCACTACCAAAAAAGGAGGAGGTTCCCAAGTCTACTGTATTTTTTGTGTGTAATTACCTCATAACTTTGTAGGTACTGGATGTCCCGATTTTGATGATTCTTATTGTATTTGAAAGCTTGTGCTTATTGTGTGGTAAATTTGATTGAAATCTGACTACTAGTATTTGAGTTATCCCTAATAATGCGGGGCTTCGACTACATGTTCTCATTCACTCTTGTCGATGTAAAATGAAGAATAAAACTGTATACGATGGTTTGGAAGAGAATCTTAGTATTTCAAAGTGGTCCCTTTCTAGTTTGGTGAAGATCTGACGAAGAACAGAGATAGGAAACTGAACTCTTTAGTAAATTATAGCAAACCTTTCAAGATTGCTGAAATCGCATGTTTGTTTATTGTTTACACCAATTTATACTGTGTACGCGGTAATGGCTACGTTTCGGTGAAGGTTGGGGGGATGTACCGCTAAAAAGTGAAAGTTAAAAAAAAAACGACTACTAAACAAAAAGTACAAAATAACTTTAATTTCGGAAGTCGGGTTCATTTCGGTCGGTTCAAAAAACAGTTCCGAAATTAAAGTTATTTTACTGGTAGTGGACGACTTATCTTTCAAAAGGCTCATGTTTAGGAGTAAGAATGCTTATGAAAGCAGTTTATTTTTTTCCAAAGCATCTTTTCTTTTTCTCTTCTTATTTTGGCGCTCATATGCAATGACATATTTCAATAAGTAATAAAGCAAAAGACTGCCATATATCTTCCATTAGATTCGGGAACCACTAAATATTCCAAGTATATGATCTCTATATCAGCTTAGAGAGGCTTGGAGAGCCAATGACAGGGAAGAGTCAATTATACGCAAGGACGGCTTACAAGAGAGAGATCAATTCGGCTTTATCACGACTGTTACTGGTGGATTCAGGTGTAAGAAGTAGCGGGATGGTTAACATTGTCTGAGCGGTGATCTTGAATGGGCACGGGTTTCATTTTTACTGCGAAAATTTTATGGTAGAATTATACTGTACTCGTGTTTGAACTACTTTAGAGGGTAAACTCTAGTATAATCGCTCTCATAAATGAATTAAGTGTAACAGTTTATAGATTTAGATGACGTAAAATCAACAACAATAATATTATACTTTGGGCGTTTTGGGGGACTCTACATGTCAATTGTTTACGTGTAAAAGTGCTGATTTTCAGCCTAGTTCGAATAAATAACTTCTTTACTTTTTAATTATTTTGACTGTTTAATTTCTGTTCAACTTTAGTTTTTCTTTAAAAGTTCATAATAGGGATGTTGTCTGAATAAAAAATATATGATTATGTTTAATCCGTCAGTTAGATTATAGAAAAATATTGGACACGTATTTTTTCCTTTATCAAATCTATAAAAACTGACGAAGATAAAAAGCATCAAAGATCAGGAGTGGGAGCGTGTGACGTCACTTAAAAATTGTAGCGAGTAGTGACGTCACACGAGTTTTTTACGCACTGTATCGTCTTCATTTTTTGTTTATGTGAAATAAGAAAAAATACGTGTCCAATATTTTTTGGAAATCTATCGGACGGATTAATCAGATTTTTTTAGTTAACTACCCTATTATATTCTTAAGTATAATAAAATCAGAACCAAGGTCTTCCTGTAGCAGGAAGACCTTGGTTCTAGTTTTATTATTATATGTTTGACTTTGTGTCCATATAGAATTCGAAATTAATTATTTTAAATGACATGTGTTACGATATTGATTTACGACTGTTATTAGTATTTATAATTATCTATTTGATTATTTAAAAGTTCCAGAGAGCCATAAAATCGCTATCACTTATAACTTGCGCCAACAGCTTAGTTATACGAAGGTAGGCAAGAGGAATAATCGTCTAATTGTATTGGAAGCAGAGGTGAGGGCCGCTCAATTTGTTTCATTCCAACCTTATTTACAGACAAACGGGAGATTCCTGTTATCTCCTTATAATCAACTTTGTTATTCAATATTAAATGAGTCTCTCACAAAACGTTTTCAGGCGTTTCTTTGTAATTTTGAGTATAATTTTTCCAATTACGCATGACATTGAATTTCGATTCGGAGATTGCTGATTCTTGGAAAGTAATTTAAGTTACTTTTAAGTTAGTTAATAGGATTCCTAAAAAGAAATGCCTGCATTGCATTTTATCTTCGCAACTTTGAAAAGTACTATCAAAGGCATAATTTCTCAGAACAAATAAATTTACAAAGAACACATGGTAACTTTTAAACCTACTTAAAATATAAAGTCATTAGGATTTCTTTTGAAGTGGTTTTAAATGAATTGGAACAGAATACAATTAAAACCCAGTTTTGGTATTTTCTATTTATTAACGAATATTTATGTTAAGATTGAAATAAGTACATTATATACGGTACCTTTAGGCTCAAGGGGCATAAACGCCATTTTGGCCAAAATGAGATTTTAATGCAGTTATATCCGATTTTTCATCCTCTTTCGATTGATATATTTATAATTTCGATATTTCCAAAAAAGTCGTGAATACAGCCATAATTTTGAGTACGCGAAACATTGATTTTCTTTAAATTTGGGGTGTAAATTTAAAAAAAAAAATCATTTCTCAGTACATGTAATTAAAAACTTTGTCTTTTGCGTTTTTTCTATAGCTATAGGCACAAAAAAATCTGTCGGAAAACCGTTTTTTTTTTTTTGACTCTCCTGGAAAGTCGAGTTTTGGTGGATACGCCCTTTGAGACAAAATGTATCGATATAGTAGAGTTCTTCTACTAAATCGTGATTCTGTGCATTATATACATAATTATGTAGCTCATTAACCGACACCGATAGTACCTACAATTAAGTGTTCCACAATACACATTTTATTTACTGATTCAATTACCTTTTTTAATCTTTTGCAACGCCACGGCACAGTACATACTAATAAGTATAGTATATAATTGTACGTATGTTGACGCGCCATCCTAATAAAGTATTTATTGTGGTTGTCGCGTTCATTTGTTCGGCGAAACTTCCCATGCTGCCACCGTCTACTGTGGCCATGATTCAGACAGTCAAACACAATAGCTCTCAACTAAAATGATGACTCACAGTGTAAATTGCTGTTATAAGTACTCACAGTTAACGTTAAGTATGATTCTCTTGCTGACGGCGGGCGGCACGTCGTTGGCCGCGATGCACAGGAACGCGCCCATCTGCCGACGATCCACGCGCCACAGGGGCAGGGAACTGCCCGTGTAGCTCTCAACTAGACAAAACAAAAATGTTCAAAGTTATTAAGCTATTGTATAGCTTCTATCGCGGGCCTTGAGCGTGGCAACCAAATCCAGAAATTCCGTAACGAAAATAACCTAACACCGCTACGTCATTCGATTAGGCCCCGCCTTTTTAAAATGGTCGCTTGCCGTCACCGAGCCGACCCGAACGTCTGCGTTCGGAAACAATCGGTGGGACAAAGTTAAGTGAAACGTATGTGATTTACATTAGTACAGTAACCCAGGTGAACGAATCGAGTCCATATCACAATGACGCAGAGTACTAAATATATAATTGCATAAGTTGATAAAAAATGTTTAATTTTTTACATAGAAAAAAACTGAAGTCTTTAAATAAAGACTAGGACATGCGCGATACGAGGGATATGCGAGTTCGTAGAAATTTAGAGAAATTCCTCTCTTCTCTCTTAGTGCATTCCTAATGGAATCGACTAGGCCATATTTACTTAAATTTAATTAATTTACGCGTTATAATTTGGTAGTCCATAATCTCTCACAGTAATTCCGAGGAATCGTGGAATAGCAATTGAAACAATAAGTATATCCAATTTCAACATACTAACCTCAGCGACGGAGCCACACTGTGTGGGGCTCTTATTTCTGTCTACAGTGTTTAAAGGACCTATTCGTGATGGGGTGCCCTAAGCTTCCTGTGCCCCCCCCCCGCCCTTCCCCGCTCCCTATCTTCCCCTACTTGGCTAGGAAAGAAATTCCGTTTAATTGTAGAATTGTACACTGATTGATCGCCAACATGTCGTTAGTTTATGACGGTTAAAATATTTCTCGAAATAAAAAATGTATTCCAAATGTTGAGTTGACAATTTGTCGAGAGTTTACAATCTCTCAAATCTTTAAGAGTTGGCGATTATCAGATTACATATACATACATATATTGCTTGATAATACAGACGGCCCAGAAGTAAAAAATATGTGTTATTGAAATATCACATGGTCAATCCTAAATATTATGAGCGTTTGAGAAATTGCTAATCGCTAAAAGCGTTCTTATAAAGACAACCTTTGGATTGATTTTAAAGAGAGAATGAAACACTGTTAGTACTACGCATGACAGCTGGGACCGATAACTGGTATGCTTTCCAAGACACGGAGAGGTCTCAATTTGTAATGGGTAATCATCCATGGTCAGACCTCGCTCAGCGTTGCTTAACCTTGTATCAATCGACAAACAAGTGACAAGCCCTTCACTACCCTGAAATAATACGTTTCTTTGACTTTGACTTTCAAACGTCAGAAACCAGTACTATCATGCTTGTATGAAAATCGCCTCATGATTTGTATTGTTTTAGTTTTACCTGAACAAACATTTTCTAATTCGCTGATTACTTGTGTACAGTCGCTAGCTGGGCTATCACGCCTACCAACAAATCACCCACTTTATGTATTATATAATCTATTTTTTTTTACAAATAAACGGTCAATCATTTACGGACACAAAACAGATTGATGACTGATTTCCTACTGATTTCCTGTACACATCACGTGAGATTCGTCCACCTATAAACTAAATCTCAATGTACGAAATTACCCATACAACTCGATTCTGAACAAACTAAACTTCCAAGTAGTCTAAGGACGTCAAACGTCAGTCAACTTCACAGACCAGACTCAGGATATTTCATACCTGTTGCGGAGTTTGTTCGAAAGAGTCACCGCGGCCCTGGAACGCAAAGGGCACAAGAAGGATCACAGGTGGGTTTTAGTCAGTAAGAGTCTGACACTCCCTTCCGCTCCGCCCAGAGCGGGAGAAGTCATTCCATGCTTTCCCATCCAAAAATAAAAAGGATATTTAACACCTACACCTAGTAACCACTATTGTTAGGGACCTATCTAACGACTTTAAATGATAGCAGTAGTCTGTATAAAACTGAATATATTTAAGTCTCCAGTGGATAACAATGTTGATGAATGCGCGCGAGTATCGCCGTTGGAGACCGGTAGCGATGTGTCGTGACCCAAGGCTGACGGTAGTCGAAGGTAGCCGAAGACGCCCGAACACAATCCGTGACAGCGAGATTAGTGCCAGTAAGACGTTATTAATAAAAGGGCAAAGGGTAGTCTCGTTAAGGAGTGCTCCTGTATTAAAGATGAGCCCTAAGGGACGGAATAATGAACCGATGCGAAAATAGATATCGACAAGTTGTATTATGGAGATGATTATATTTTGTAATAGAATTGTTTTATTAATTTACATTGACGGTTTATCGATAAACATAGATTTTAAAATCGAATTCCTCGGATTTTGAAGAAGCAATCGCTTTTTGTGCCATAAAGCACAGGATGTACATAGGACAGAATTAAATGAATCTTGACAAAAATTGACTTACAGTTTTTGATATAGATGTTCGCTAGTTCGTATTTAACTCATCAAAATGTAGGGAACAGCTGACTTTTTTAGATTGGCACACAAGTATTGTACAAACCTCTGTATTTATTTATTTATTTAGACTTAATGTAAAGTAGTAGTACAAAGGCGAAACTCACCGTTAGGTTAAAAAAAAACTACGTTTGTTGCTGTAAAACAAATAAATAATACTTAAAATACAAAATATAATTTGTGTTGGCGATACTACGTCGACTGCTCAGTAACAGGAGCAAAATACGTGGAATAAATAGAAATCTGGTATAATTACAGGAATACTAGGTCAGAACAAAGCACAATGTTTTAATAATGTTAAAATTTAGTCATAGTTCAATTTATCTAACCTCATTTAACTGTTCATCGTTCCATTAGGCTTTTCATTCTAATTTCTTCAAATAATAAAAATCAAAACTACAGTTGCCAAGAAATATTACTAGCATTTTGGAACCTCAATCCAAAAATAACTTTGAAACGAAAACGTTTTGATCAAAGCAAGTCGCGCTCCAAAAACTTTTTCAATAGTATTGTGACAAATGATTTCTTTTGTTTCCCATTTCTGGTCTTGGAACTTCAAGTATGCAATGTTCCGGACCATTGGCTCCTGAGATTTCTCTCCCTCTCACAATTCATATAACGTATTTTTTTAAATAGCCTTTTGTGAGTCCATTCAATTTCAATACATTAGGAATTATGTAAGAATTTCAAAGCACTCGTATGTTCTGTAGGAGGTAGTAGGGATAACCTTACCTTCGAATTGAGTTGCGACTGAGATTTATGTATATTTGGCTCTTTTGCTGTCATATAAGTAACCTAGTATATCTAAACCAGTTGATTGGATTATTTTTATATGTGAATAAAAAGCAAACAACTCGTTGCATCATTTGAGACGAAATGTCACGCTAGAAAGTAGCATCATCAGCAAAATATAATCCATTAAATACCTTTATAAAAATCCCTGCTTCCAACTTTCTTCAGTAGCATAGGTTCGTGATCCTCTCTTCTCCACGTGATCTTGGGCGGAGGATGTCCCGAAGCTCTGCAGCTGAGGGTCACGTTGTCCAGCTCCTGGGCTGACACGTCTGCTGATGTCTCATCGTTGATTATGTCAGGAGGTACTGAGAAGGAGGTGAATTTTGATAGAATAGAATAGAATACTCTTTATTATGTACACCATACAAGTTACAGAAAATATATACAAAGAAAACATAGAATATATCTAGAAATATATATTTATATTTATAGAAACAATATATATAGAAATTCATCGAAATCAAAGAGAAAGAAATCCTTCGATAAATACCTCGTCATTGCCATTCATTGATTCGACTCTAATACCATCACCTAATAATAAGCAATAACAAAATAATTGGAACTCAAGCCAAATCACCGATTGTAATTCAACTAAAATGGACCTATTCAAACTAGAAATAACCACACAATCTGGGTATTCACGTCACTTAAAATTCCGCTAGATAGGTCAAATGCACACGGAAAGCAAAAAACAATACTTGCAAAAAAACTCGAATGCTCAAAATATACGTGAAAAATCCGTGAAAATGTCACACGAATATGCAGGCAGATTGCAAGCAATTTTTGCAGGAGTATATTTTTCTACATTTAAAGATTTGCCTGAGTCAGAGCTGTACCTCGAGTTCTCGTAAAAATACGCTTATGAGTGCTCGAGTCAAGTCGAGTGTATCGCTCCAGTTTGCTCGAATTGCTTTCTTATTTACATAATATAAGTGTGTCGTGTTAGATCGGAGAGGTTGTGACTGTTTTTTATTGGTCTTTAACTTTTCCTTTGTGACACGCTCAGTTTATTGACTGGGGAATTTGATAGGGAAGGGAAGACAATATAATAGTAAGAAACGGCTCATTAAACGGTGTTTAGATTTTATGATGTATCTTTTAAGTAAATCTTTTTGAGTTTGTGTTAATGAATTCCAAAATTGGAAAGAGGTAATTCATATTTCTCTTCACAGTCTTATGTCTAACGAACTTGATAAATTCCTAAAATTTTTCCATCAACTGTTGCTTATTTACCCACAAAAGTTACAGAAGTAAGCCAAAATCGATAGCTATCAAGTTGGTCGAACACTCGAAGCGATGAAACATGAGGCGTCTGGCCAAAAGTTGGTTTGGGCTCTTAATACATTGAATCAGAACAATTAACAGTTTTGCTTCGGTGAACACGGCCTTTACCTTTCACCAAATGTTGATGTCGACCATCTGCGGCAAAGTATGTAACAAAAATGGATGTGTGATTGATGAAATACCTTTAAGAGTAAATTCATCATCTCTATATCTTTATGCTCACTATTTTCAACACCGTTATCATTAAATTTTTCATCAATATCAATCTCAACCAAATCTTCGAATCTTAATAAATTTCATAATAACGAAACCTATCAAATGCCCCTCGTCCATACTTCCTAATATTTCATTTGGACTTTTATACAATTTGAAAAAAGAATCCCCCGTGACTACCGATGCGATATTACATATTAAATTCCTCACCCCCCAGAAAGTTACGCCAGCACCTCAGAGACATAGTAAAAATTCAATATTGAAATCCATACTTCAAAACTTGAGAATTGAAAAAATAAAGAATAAACCCCCAGAACTAATTTGAGCTGCGAACGATAAAACTTGGCGCCCACCTTCAATGGCGCGGAGAAATAACGTTAACTTCTCTTAAGGTGATTTATTTTTCTGTAGAAAATACTTTTCCAGCGTTCATTCGAGACGTTTCATTGATATTGAGTTTTGTTCTAAGTTCAACGTAAGTACTTTGAAATGTTTTGAAGCTTCGGATTCGTCCCCTATCCTTAATAAGCTTAAGACTTCCTCTCTTTTTATTTTTACCTATTACTCGTTTAGAGAATCGTTCGTTTCGGGGTTTATATTAAAAAATATATCCCCTCTGTTTGTAAAGTTTGCGATTTCGTTTGCTGTTGTGTAATTTACTTAAGTTCTTTACAGCTACACCTTTTCAATATCGTTGTACGAGTTTTGGCCGTTTCTCTTTTCATTTACAGTTTCGGCCATAATAAATACTTAAGCGATTTTAATTAAAAGTCTTGAAAGCGTTTACGTTTTGATGTAAACTAAAAGGATCGTTTAAAACAAAGGATTATTTGTAAGCGACACCTATAAAAGGGTACTTAAAGATGAGTTTAGATAAGAGAACCCAGAATTTAAAATAGGTTTGAAATACGTGGGTTTAAGTATTGATGAAAATCGAGTGATTATTTTGAGTATCAATTAATTTTACCCTCTTCTCGATTTTGTTAACGATGAATAAATATCCCCAATTCTCCTCAACATAAAAGCCAAAATCTGCATCATAATATTGAGCGAAAGCATACATAAGAATGCATTCCATTACTCTAGCCTTAAAAATTTTAAACTATTATTTAAAAGAAGTTCTAGATTAGCTGTCCAATTTCCACAATCATTAAGTCCAAATTCCAACCAGTGTACTATAATACTAAAGTACCACATTACATTGATCTACTCACCATAAACATCAATGCAGCCAATCTGCCACTTCATGCTGGGCTGCGTGTTGATCTGGCACATGTAGCACCCGCGGTCCTCCGCTCGAAGAGGTCTGATCCTCAGTTGCCAGGTGCTGGGAGTGTCCAAGTTCACGGAGTATCGAGGACTGAGAACCACCCGGTCGTTGAGAGATAGGACTGTCTGGTCTTCTGCTCGGAGCCAGCCCACCTGAGTTGGAGGAAAGAACAGAGGTTAAAGAAGATTCAGATAAAATAATTGCATTACGGTGATAATCAGAAGAAATACTCGCTTGTTCTTTATATGAACACATCTACTATGCTAGGACTTCTATGCATAGTTTTGCATATACTATAGTGACGATTATTATTAATGACAAATTTCGTGCATCACATTGTGTAAATGTCTAGCGTTCAACAACAGTAAATCGATACCAGAGACAAATCAGTAATCCTAGCATGTTTCCAATATACATGTAATTTCATTGCATTTAATGTAAAGCTGTCAAAAACATTCGAAGTAACAGCAAATAGCAATTTCATTAAAGTAAACTATTCCTCGCCGATCCACGATTCCGAGCGAAGGCATTTTAAAATGCGCAAATTAGTTTTTGCTCTCCCACCATAGCTGTTGCAACAGTACAGAATTTACATCTCATCCCGGCAAGTCACCGGGTCTTCTATTTAATTTACTCGAGACTGCAGCGAGGCCGCAGGCTCTTTGAATTTTAAACAGGGATTAACAGGAACGTACATTGACGAAATGTAACACTGAGAATACAAAGTTTTTGAGACATTTGTTTCAAGACTTTCTTTATTTTTGTTTTCCTAGATAATACTATAGAAGTGCAGGATACAGCAATTGAGAAATACAGAAATGCAGTTGTTTTCCTCAAGAGAATTGGCGCTGAAATGCATTCGCATAATATACATGCATATTTCGTTGGTATACAAGATAGTATAAACGAAGCCGACGGGTCTGTGTAATATATTCTCGCTAATCTCAGAAAGTACTGCGCGGATTTGGAAACAGTTTTCACCGCAATTTCGAGTTAGTTTTTCAGACAGGTTTTTTTTTTCTTATTTATACGTACGTTATAACGTTTGAGTTATTCTATCATAGGTTCATCTGTGACAAAAGTGTGTAGATAGTATGTAAAATTTGTAATCGTATTTAGGTTTGACATGTTCTAAAATCGAATTAAAACTAAGCCCAAAATTTCCGTGACAAAATTGATGTGATGAAAAAATGGCTTGGACTGATTAATACAAATATACTAAAACCAAAGACTCGTCTTTTTGTATTCATAGCGACAACAAGCCATAATTCCATCTCCCTTCACAAAACAAATTACATTAACAGAATCACACGAGGAAAAGATTAGTGGAGCAAGCAAACACAATAATCTGTTCCATTACCTCCCTTCGTAGTTCTCAGAAATTAATCCCGAAATAACATCATTACATAATATTATAACGTATGCTTCATAATGCACGTTTCATTTTGAAGACATTCATTTCTAATATACCTTCTATGTTCTTGATTTATATATAGTGCAATTGTCTTGTCTCTGTTTGTCCTTATTTCTCTGTGTAGGTTGTTTAGTTGAGTGCTTTGATTTCGGTATATTTCTTGCGTATATCTTCAGCTGTTGTATTTTCGTTCAATTTGTTTCTTGAGAGTTTATTGTTAGTAGGTAGATAGAGATTAGTAAAAACATTGCCTCTTATTACGATGTCTGGTGCGTAATGTACGCTTATTGCTAATCTACTTTCTATGTTCTTGGGTATAGTGCGATGATCTTGTGTGTGTATATTATTATATTCCTTATTTTGTTGAGTGTAGGTTTTTTAATTTAGTGCTTTATTTTTAATTTAGAGTGTGTTTTTAGTATTAGATTAGTAACATCATTATCTATTATTATGATGTCTGCTTCATAGTGCACGCTTTCATCAGCAATTTATTTTAATTTATTAAACCTTGTATTTTTTCTGACGTAGTTCGATAGTACTAAATTGTGTATGCTTATTTCACTGTGCGTGGGTTGTACAGTTAAATGTTTTTTATTTCAGTATGTTCTTTGTGTCTTCAGATATTGTATTTTCTTTAAGTTTAATATTTGGAGTCATATGTATTATTAGTACAAGTATTAATTTTATATTAAATGTATTCCTGGAATCTTTTGATTTACAAACATTTTAATAATATTATGAAGTCTTATAAAATATGAAAATTTGTGGAAGGTGCGCTTAACGGTGCTTAAGCCAATAAATCTCTAGACCAAGCCACTATATATTTCCTTTCAATAAGGCTATAAAATTAATAACCCGGTCCCTTTTATTTATCGAAATTGATATAACAATGTCTAGTAACAAATTTTCGGGTGAAATTGGTACTTTGTTTGTTAGAAAATTAATGGATACTCCAAATTAATTTCACTCGACTGAGAGCCTTTATCTGTTACAAATAATATTTTAACTTATAATTAATCTTCTGCTTCATTAATGTGATTTTGTTTAAACGTTTTTTTTTTCCTAAATGTTTTTAATTAAGTTTTGTTTTTCATTCATTAAGAGTGACTAAGTTTCTTTTGTCACTTTACTTGCTCAAGTCTATTGAATTTATTTTGTACTTTTATTTTAATAGTAAGCTAAGTATAATGAAGATAAATGATGTTTCATTGCGATCTCAAGATGTTTTCTTAGCTGTCCTAATGAGTAGAAAGGGTGCTTTGTCATAAATAATAACAAACTCAAACAGAAAAGATTTTTGCGTCTACAGCAAAAATGTAACGAAAAAAATACTGAAACAAAACTGACAATTTGTCATACATAATTAGCTCATTTAAATGTTTTCCCAGCCCTTTTAATTTCACACCAATTTAATATCTACAGTTCCAATTTACTATCTAGAACGCGATGATAATTTTTCGAACAAATTACTTCTGAAGACTAATTACCTTCTTTTAATTAAAAGCCCTATTAGTTAACTAGTTTTTTTCTCAATTAATTAGCTTACGTGCGAGTTAACAATAAATTACTGTTTGGGTCTACATTCTAAGCCTCCATTATTTTTGAATTCATTGAAGAGTCTCACTTTATCATGTGATGCAGCTTCGCATCGCGTTATGGGATAATTAATGACGTCTCTCAAATTACACTTGAAAAGGATACGCGATTATAGAGGATTGTAAAAGCAATGGAATTACTTAATTTACGTGAAACGAGGAGTTTCGTTGTTACGAGTGAGTTTCACGCTATGAAAACATGGCGCAGCAATTCTATAACTAAACTAAAAAATAAATATTAAGTGAATACTCATAAAGGACCTTATATAATTACAAAATCGTTCTGGGCGTATTTGAGTTTTAAAATGGGTATGCATGAAACTTGAAGTTAATACAAGATTATGTAGTATGTATGGATTTTATTTTATTTTATTACATCTGGCTATAGCTAATGCCCACTTTGAGGCCTTCAGTGCGTGAATTTGTTTGTTTTTGGCTGGTCACATCAGAAGGAATGGGGCGGGAGGCAACGCAGGGCGATTCCCGGCCACCGTAGGTGCGAGCCTGCGGATGGCGAGCTATGGGTGGCTCGCCATCCGATAGCAACCGGGCCCGAGTCGACGACGTGTCGTGTTCCACGCGCGCCTCAAAAAGCCGTCAGCAAAGAAGTCGGGGCCCCATAGGGTCAATGCCTGCTAGGGTTGCGGAATTTGTTCGAACGAGTCACCGCGGCCCTGGAACGCAAAGGGTACAAGAAGGATCACGGGTGCGTTTTAGTCAGTAAGAGTCTGACACTCCCTTACGCTTCGCCCAGAGCGGGAGAAGACATTTGATGATTTCCTATCCAAAAAAATGGATATGCTTCGAATCCGAGTCTAGTCTGCTGAAGTGAAGGGAATGGCAAACATAAATTAATAATATAAACCATTTTTTTTTTGTTTGTTCATGGTTTGTAAAATGAAACTCTTTTAAGCACACCAAATAATACAATATTAATTACAATATTTTCCTCTCTTATAGTAAACTACACTATTGCTGAGGGCCATAGGCTACTTGTAAAATGTATAATTTCTATATAGGTAATATAGGCCACGGGACTGAAGTCACGCGCAAAAGCTAGTATTTCATATTATTTTAGTCCACTGGGTAAAGAAAACATCTGCCTCTTAAAATTAGAAGTGAAGTATCAAGATGGATCCATTCATTCATCTTGCTAACTGATAATTTGATAAATATTTCTTGAAACTTGTTTCAACTTCATTTAATTAATCGGCCAGTGATTGATGACTGATATTTAATTTAGATTTATTTACATCACAAGACAAAGACGACACTTAAGATACTTAAAAGGATTAGGTAAATTACATTAAAAAGCATTACGTAGGTACTGTGTCATTAGGTAAATTACATACAAATATACATATGTTAATTAATTACATGAAATAGTATAGAATGTCAATTGCTCTAATCACCGGGAAATCCCAAAAACGTTGAAATGATACAAAATCATATTACAATTTATTTGAAATCGCTTTTTTGTATTTTCTCCACGCGCGGTATTGACGTCCCCCAAAAAATATGTTTAAACCTGCAACAGTAGTGAATGGACACGCTTTGTGTGACGCTTTCTATATGGGGGAGTAGAGTACCCCATCGTCCCCCAGTCCCCATCTCAGTACATTAGTAATGAGATTTTTTGAGAAATGAGTCACAATGAGAAAATATTGTTGTTAATATTTTATAGTCTGTGAATTACGTCATGGAATAAATGGATTGAGTGATGTATTGATGAGTGAGTTATGAGGTACATTTCATGTTTCATTTCAGTGATAATAAAAAGAAAATTAAACAATTTGCTGAAATATATTTGTTAATTTGCTGTAAAACTAATAGATTTGTATTACCTAAACTAATTACATACTAGGATCACCTCCAAACTAACGTCCAATATTATTCCATCACATTAATTTGTATCATTTCCATTAATCACAATGCGTTTTAGTACATTTAATCCTTATTTGAATAGAATAGAATAGAATATAATACTCTTTATTATGTACACCATATAAGTTACAGAAAATATAGATAAAGAAAACATTACACAGGGTGACACAATGGACGGCCTTATCGCTAAAAGCGATCTTTTCAAGACAACCTTTGGATGGATTTGAAAGAGAAAAAAAAACTTTTTACAAAAAATAAAACCGACTTCTAAACAAAAAAACCAAAAAGTATAATAGTCGGTTTTATTTTTTGTAAAAAGTTTATTTTTATTTTTCACTTTTTAGTGGTTCACTCCCAGCTAAACATACCCATCACAGCGTACGTGGTATAAATTGGTGTAAACAATAAACAAACATGCGATTTCAGCTATCCCGACAGATTTGCTATCATTTATTGAAATTAGCAAAAAAACCGCTTGTTCGATTTCGATAAAATTTTCAAATCGGTTGGCAAGCGACGGAGTTATGCGCGAACAAACATAAAAAAAATACAAACTTCCGAATTGAGAACCTCCTCCTTTTTTAGAAGTCGGTTAAAAAGGAAATACAGTACTGTAGGTAATCTTAGGTGTACTAATAGACAAATATAAACAATAATAATTATGAAACAAAAAGCATAGAACCCAAATAAAACTGTTAAAGAGAGAGGTATTGAGCATGCTTTACCGATACGGGCAAGGCATTTCATAACCGCACCGCTTGAACCGTAAAATATTTGTTGTAATAGCTGGTGGAATGTATCGGCATCTCTAGTTTCAAGTTTACCGATGACCTTAGATTTCTATTATGTATTTCATGAAGGAACTTGAAACGTTCTTTAAGATAAGAGGGGGTTGTAGAATTAAGCAGAATACTGTAGAGCAGAAATAGAATATGAGAATCCTGGCGAAGACGTATGAGAAGACACTTGAGCTTTGTGCGAAATTCAGAAATATGATCATACTTGCGCAGGCCAAATATAAATCTTATGCAAAAGTTTTGAAGACGCTCAAGTTTATGTAGTTCTACCTGAGTGAAATCGAAATAACTGACATCAGCATAGTCAAGGATGGGAATGAGAAGGGACGGTGCAAGTGCAGTTTTAGTGGCAGTGGGAAGAAAGTTCCGCAATCGTCTGAGGGACCCAGCAGATACAAACATTTTGTTGTACTAAATAAATCTTTTTAATTTCTTTTAAAAGAAAGAAGAAGAAAGAAAACTCATTTATTCCGCCATAGATGACGCACAAAAAAAAATAAGATCAACAGAATTAAAAACAAACAGAAAATAACGTTTCATTTAAATCTAAAAACAATGTCAGGACCGGGCACGACTACCACGAGTCTCTGGTCACACCACAGATAAAACAGAACATATTTAAACTTCTGTCTATGGCGTGACATCCGGCACCGACATTGACAGACCGTGACAACATAATAACAAACAAATAATAGTAGACTGTTTACTTACTGTCCATTTGAATATATATACACCCCTAGTTTTTAATTAGTAAAAATACTTATTAGAAAAGGTCTTGTTATTATTTAAGAAAAGTCTCAAAAAATAATGTTCATAAACAGCAAAGTTATTAGCGTTTTTTATATCCTAAAATGCCACTCAACTTATAATAAAAAAACTTTTTACAAAAAATAAAACCGACTTCTAAACAAAAAGAAAACAAAAAGTATAAAATAACTTTAATTCCGGAAGTCGGTGTTTTTGGTTGCTTTTTTGTTTTTGAACACACCGACTTCCGGAATTAAAGTTATTATATACTTTTTTTTTTTTTTGTTTAGAAGTCGGTTTTATTTTTTGTAAAAAGTTTTTTATTTTTCACTTTTTAGTGGTTCACTCCCAGCTAAACATACCCATCACAGCGTACGTGGTATAAATTGGTGTAAACAATAAACAAACATGCGATTTCAGCTATCCCGACAGATTTGCTATCATTTATTGAAATTATCAAAAGTTGCTTGTTCGATTTCGATAAAATTTTCATGGGACCATTTGGGAAGTATACCCTTTGCAACAAAAAAAGAATTTTTCAAATCAGTTGGCAAGCGACGGAGTTATGCGCGAACAAACATAAAAAAAAAACATACAAACATCCGAATTGAGAACCTCCTCCTTTTTTAGAAGTCCGTTAAAAATATTGTACAGGCTATTGATTTATGAATGAATAAATGACGATTAAAATGGAATAACACTGTGCGTAGTATTTTCTAGTAGCAATTGTTATGAATTTTGATTCTATTATGAATTTACCAATTATTAAATAACTCTGTGGACAATTTTAGGTTTTTATTTTTTTACTTTTGACTACACAAATATTGAGTAACGGGTACGGACAGCGCCCTGCCTTTTTTATACTAATTTAAAAGTAGGGGCGTCTCCCCAAGTGTTCAAAATTGTATATATAAATAAACAAGTTGTAGTACACAAATAAGTCAGGTGAGTACAAATTATATTAATGACACTACAAAAAAAAATAATTACTTAAAAATTCACAATATTAAAACAGCTTGAAGATACTTTTTCATCATTCAAAGCAAAATAATCCAGACAAAACACTCAACAATATCTCAGAAACCAAACGTTCCATCCAAACAAGCGTGGGCACATCAAAACAGTTATCAAACATCGCACATTTGCTGACTACGCTTCCCCTATTCTTGTACATTTTATTACCTCATTGTTGCTCCAAGAGCGATGGGGTACTCCGGTACCTTTGTTCGTCTCGAGGAGCATTTTCAACGAATTCTGACAGGTACCATTAATTTAATGCGCAATGGTGATGGTCCAATTACTTTAAATTCTGGCAGAAAATCTTTAGGCTCAGTGATATTTGTGTCAGGTCGAGTAGATTTAAGATAGGTAGGCACTGAGATTGGGATGAATGCGTGACATTTTTGAGTGAGCAAGATTAAGTTGTCACTGCTAAGGGTTAGTTTGGCTCAAGATATTTTCCTGGGTCGTAGTAGAGTCTGAATTTTGGCGAGCTAGAGTTGATGAAATTATCTCGAATTCTACTAATTTAATTGACTATGCTAAAGCTAGTATCAGAGTCCACTGCAACAATGATAAATGGCTTTGTTACCTTGTTTTGAAATTTCGTTTCAGTTTTATTAACAGGAAAAGTATTCAAATGTCTGAACATTTTTTTTTTGGTATAGCACATTTTAACTATCATTATTATGTTATTTCTTTATGAACTAAACTTTTTTTTATTATGTTAGGTAATTCTTAAAAACTAGGACTTCATTGACTACTCGCATGTCTTATATTATCGTGCACTGTCAATAATTTCTGAATTAGAAGTAATATTACTGAGTTTGTAATGACCTTATTACATACATACATATGTATCTACATATGCATATCTTTTGAAATATTTTACAATCATCGATATTGTAGTGGATCCTTCAAATGTGAAAGTGAGTTCGTTTGTTTGTTACCGTTAACAGCTTAACAGATATTGATGAAACTTAGCATATGGGTAGATGATATCATGAAATAGAAGACTTGAAATTTCCATCCCGGGAATAGGTTCCTTTGGGATAATTTTTAAAATTCAAGCGTGCGAAGCTGCTGGCTGTAGTTTGTAGAAGTAATAAATCTCACATGAATTGTCTGAAATATAGTTTTATTTTCTCCTTATAGTACACGTGATACGTCCACATTCGACACTGGCCCCGAAAAAATAGGCAGAGTTCAAGCTGCCGCATCCAAAACCGACAAGCCCGACTAACATGCCCCAATGACAGTGGTTCCAAATCCACCTCGCGGGCCCAGTGCGGGTTAATGAATGTCACATGTATTCGAATTTTTGGTTCTAGGACATGCAGGTTTCCTCACGATATTTTCCTTCACCATTTTGAGAGCAGTGGTGATGAAATTAGTTACACTAAGTGATGCCGGCTGGCTAGGATTGAACCCGCAACCTACACAATTCGTATGTCGGGGCCGTTACCATTTGACCACTCCACTGCTCTCCCACTCGGCCACCACTGCTCTCTACTTTTTAATTTTAATTAGTACTAACCGAGTTTAAATTCAGACACTGAGCTCCTGTTGAGAAATGCTCAATAAAAAGACCAATGATTCCTTTCCCGTTCCACGAATCAAACCCTCTCCTCACCATCTCATGCTCAGCAACAGCTGACTACTAAAACATTTTCTTTTTTCTGGATGATCAAATTACTTCTCCCGCTCTAAGCGGAGTGGAAGGGAGTGTCAGACTCTTACTGACTAAAACCCACCCGTGTTCTTGCTAGTACCCGCCGCGTTCCAGGGCCGCTGTGATACATTCGAACAAATTCCGCATACGAATAGACCGCTTACTGATTGTTTTTCATCGAAAAAACAAAAATTTAAGCCTCTTCTGAATTGGACCACCTTCTACGATGACTCCCCTATTTATTGCAAGAGGATTTGTTCCATCACCGCCGCCGGATTATCTCAGATATTTCAGTCTTTACATCATCCTATTAATTTATTATGGCGATTTGTAATCAAATCTCAACCGAAATTAATTGATTTGATTATTTTGGTTATCGCTTTTCGTTTGGGAGTAATTAATTTTAGTTTAGTGATTGTGGAGTGTGCAGGGTCAAACTTTAGTGGAAATGAATTGTATATTTTGTCTCCTAAGTTTCTATAGATACTAGTACAAGATTTATTTCACGTTACCAGTCTATTTTTGTCTATAAAGTAGGGTTTGGACGCAACTTATCTAAAATAGCCAATTCAACAAAAATACAAATAAAAAAAATTATAATACCTTGGGCAATCGGGTAAAAAGTCTACAATGATCAAGAGTCGTACCTTTTAGATGTCAAACATAAACACAGCTATAGTATACTCAGAATATTCCTCATCAGTACAAATCTTTACAAACAGATCCATAAAACATATAAACTAACCACTTCTTTACCCCTTCATAGTATTCATGTACAATCGAATAACAGCCACACGGGTCTATCTCTAATGATAAGCAACGTTTTTCAAGGTCAATCTGTGGATGGGTAAGCGGTGAGAGATCTTTAACTACCGAGACTCCTCCGTGCCTCGCCAAACACGTTAAGCCATTGGACCCGGCTGTCATTTGTAGATCTTTGGCAGTCGTTACGGATTGTAAGAGGCCAGAAAATCTAATTACAGTGTTTCCAAGGAGTACCGTGTTGCCCAGTTAATCGGTTACGGAGATCTGGTAGGCAATCACTGTATGTACGTATAACGCTACGGTATTCATCTGAATTCGGTTTGCTGGAAGCCGACCCTAATGTAGTTGGGAACAAATTCCGCAACCCTAGCTGGGTTGCGGAATTTGTTCCAAAGAGTGGACGGCGCTTCGTGTTCCACGCGCGCCTCAAAGAGCCGTCAGCAACGAAGACGGGACCCCATATGGTCAGTGCCTGCTAGGGTTGCGGAATTTGTTCGAAAGAGTCACCGCGGCCCTGTAACGCAAAGGGCATCAGAAGGATCACGGGTGGGTTTTAGTCAGTAAGACTCTGACACTCCCTTCTACTCCGCCCAGAGCTAGAGAAGCCATTTGATGATTTAACATACAGAAAAAAAAATCTAGTTGGGAAAAGGTTAGGCAGATGATGAATATTCATATCTATATATCGATTTTCTTACTTTTAAATGTGTATCATCTAAACGCCTGTTCGATGCTCGCCTTATTGAATTCTCACTTGATATGATTTGAACGCCTCTTCTCTCTTAAAATACTTACCTTTCCTTGTAACTACGCAAAGAACAAGCAAATACTAAAGTTACTAAGAACATCAGTCTATAACATAATATTATTACTCGCGAAAGCTAAAAATAGACAATTAATTTAATTTTCCATCATCGAAGATGATCTAATAGTCCCTTTGGTGTAATTTTAAACTTGATTTCAAACAATAAAGTTTTAGTTGATTACTAGCTTCTGCCCGCGACTTTGTCCGCGTGGAATAGTTAGTTTACCCCCGATTCTGAAACTCTCAGCCCGATCGGTTCAAAATTGACAAAGTTTCATACAAACTTTCAACCCCTATTTTATCCCCTTGGGGGTTCAATTAATCAAAACCCTTTCTTAGCGGATGCCTACGTCTACCTGCATGCCAAATTTCAGCCTGATCCGTTCAGTGGTTTGGGCTGTGCGTTGATAGATCACTATGTCAGTCAGTCAGTCACTTTTAAGTTATATATATTTAGATGTGAGGCGTACGCACTGTCGCCCTCTCTTTTATATTACACAGGAAAAATATAAAACTATCTACTATTATACAGCTTTTTGAAGGGATGATTATAATGTTGCGGAATTCGTTTGAAAGAATCACCGCGGCCCTGGAACGCAAAGGGTTTAGAAGGAACACGGGTGGGTTGTAGTCAGTAAAAGTCTGACTCTCCCTTACGCTTCGCCCAGAGCGGGAGAAGTCATTTTATGATATCCAATCCAGAAAAAAAGGCAGTATTTATAATAAATTCAATCTTCTAAATCTTTTTCCAGCTACATAATATTTTGGGGTCATCTTCTAGCCAACTGAATGCAGCGGGATACTAGTATTTTACATGGAATGGCTGCCTACACGGGTAACACGACTGGGTAACACGATAAATAAAGTCTGGTGTCAGATTTTCTGGTTTCTGTATCAACTTCCAAAGTTTTCAAATAAGTCCTACCCATAGGCCGACCCAACAAATATAGGGATAATAGAAACTTAATAATTCCTCAGAGAGCAGTGGTGGCCGAGTGGTAATGGCCCCGACTTACGAATTGTAAGTCGCGGGTTTGTGTAATTAATTTCATCACCACTGCTCTCAAAACGGAGAAGGAAAACATCGTGAGGAAACCGGCATGTCCTAGAACCAAAAATTCGAAGACACGTGACATTCACCAACCCGCAGGCCTAGTCCTGCGTGGTGGATTACGGCCCATACCCTTTCCTAGAGAGAAGGCCTGCGTCCCAGCAGTGGGAATATTAAAAGGCTGCTTACGCTTATTTAGGCTTATAATAATTTCTCTACATTTAAAGTATATAATTATGTATATTGATAATTAAAACCAACTTCTAACACAACTGAACAGTTATTCTCAACTAACGAGTACAATTATTATTAAAACTCTCGCTAACAAATATTGTATTCTGTCGCCATTGCCAGAATGCCGTTCCGTCCACACGGTCAACACAACGTTTCATTTATCTTAAAGAAACTCGATAAAATAGAACTGACTAAAATAATAAGAAAATTATAATATAATATATAATGTAATGAATTAACATCAATTAAACGAGTCACATTTCTTCTTAATAGGAAATTTGATGCAAAATATTGAACAGTTCAATTGACGTACTTTTTAGTACAATATTATTCATTTATATCAGAAATATTCAAAGTAAGTTTCATTAATTTAATTTACGAATAAAAAGAAATAAGGCTAATTAAATAATGCATTTTCTAACAATATTAGTACGTATTATTACTTTCCCAAAAAAAATGTAGGTATTTTAAATTTTATTTATTTGTTATACACCTATCACAGTGTTGTCTTTTTAACCCAAGATAAAGGTTTATAATTATGTGTAATACGTGCATAATATAGTATTGAAACACTGATAATTTTAGAGGTTTCTAACGTAATATCGTAAATTTTCGTAAAAAGCTGTAAACGTTGCATATAAAGACATTCTGTAGTTTATTCAAGTATCAACATTGCACCCGTGCAAAGCCGAGGCGGGACGCTAGTTTAGGAATAAAGTAACCAAAACGTACTATTATACTCTCTTAACCACAGCAATTTTCATTGTGTCTCCTAACATGAACAAAACAAAATTATCTTAGCGGAGGTATTTCTAGACGGAGCCGCTTTCTTGAAATTAATTTTGTCTCTTATTTTACTGTTGACATTAATGTTCCTAATTATATCTGCATTTAATAAAGAAAGGCTCTTGTACAAACGTATAAAATTAACGAGTATTAAGAGATGGGAATGGTTGGCTTAGTCGTATCATTTAGTCGAGTTTTGTTGGCATAAAGTAAAAAGGTAGAATGTTTGGTACAGTATTCATTTTTATCATGTTTGTTTTTGCGTGTGTTCATTTTTTATCAAACAAAATGGTTGTTTGGAAATCATTGTTTATCGAAACTAATATTATATACCTAAGTGCGATTGTTTGTGATACTCTCACGAGCAATTGCGGATCTGATTGTGATGAATTTTGATAAAAAGATAGAAGGGACTCCGGTGGCTTTTATATGACACTTAAAAAGAATGTCTAATAAATACTCCACTACATGGAGAATCATCCTCATAATACCAATATTATCAAACTTGTGAAGATCATCGAATAAACCAGATTAACTTTCCAGATTTAATACAACAGGAAATTGGGCCACAGTGTCCCCGATCGGCACAATCGACTAACATCGAATAATTCGCATAGAAAAGCAATCTCGTGTCCCATCACTATCCCATATCGGTTCGCGTATAATAACACAGTGCTTGTATGTGATGATAATCATATTTCCGGCTGCATATTAAAGATTATACGAAGTCGTAAAGATATATTAGGTGGTCGGAAATGGTATACTTTATTAGGTAATATTTACGTTTCATTAAAAGGCATTCATGTTGTGTTTATTATAGGATAAAATGGTAGTAATTAATGTGGAATGATATCCGTAGTAATAATATGGCTTAGCGTTGAATTTGGAGTTTAATCGAAATTATGTTTGGAGTGGATTAGCATATTTTTATTTTCAACCGATAAGAAAAGGTTTCCGGTTGGAAGTTGGAAGAATATGTTACCGGACTGGACCCATTTCAATTTGGTGAAGACCTGATGGTCTTCATCAGGTTCGTATCTTCATCAGATCTTCGTCCAATTCAGCATGTGTCAGGCAAATATACGTGACGCTGATATTCAGCTGGATTCTAGTAGTGACATAAGGAAGTCGAGCTGATGCAGAACGGCTTAAATGTCAAAAAGTAAATGGTCTCTGATTAAACGATGAGTACAATATTGAAGGACAGACTTAACTATTTAGTAGTAGAAAAAAAATCTCCTAAATATCGCTGTACGTCACGGTCATTTCTTCAACTGCTAGCAAAAGTTTGTAATAGAAAAAAAAAGGTGCTAGAAATACGAATTATCAAGTTTCAAATATATTCAATTACCAAATTTCATGATTCTACATCGACAGGAAGTATCCCAGTATGTAGTTTTAATTTACTTGCAAGTAAATATGTCGCAAAAATTATGCATATGTAAATAGCCGTATCTTATTATTGCGTATATTTAGAAACTTGATACCTATTTTTAGAGCTCCAAAGTACTATGGATTTACGTATTTGATGTTAATTTCAACATGATATCTCCACGAGTTCCTTAAAAAAAGGTGTGACAGACCGACAGACGGACAACGAAGTGATCATATAAGCATAAGCATAATCAGCCTTATAATGTTCCCACTGCTGGGATATAGGACTCCTCTCTAGAAGAGGGAATGGGCCGTATTCCACCACGCGGGTCCAGTGCGGGTTGGTGAATGTCACATGTCTTCGAATTTTTGGTTCTAGGACATGCCGGTTTCTTCACGATAATTAATAATTACACAATTATGAAATTAATTACACAAAGTAATGCACCTGGCTGGGTTTGAATCCGTGACCTACAATTCGTAAGTCGGGGCCGTTACCACTTGGCCACCACTGCTCTACAATCATAATAAGATCATAATTTTATAATTCTTAATAAGATCATAATTTTATAATTCTTACTTCAAAAGGAAAAAAAGGGAACCCTTATGGGTTCCCTTTTTTTTCCTTTTGAAGTTAAAAATAATAAAAACAAAAGAAAAATCATGAAAAGGGCCTTTTATTTGAATGTATTTTTTTTAATACAAGATAGGTCCGTGATTTTTTCGGTTTACAGTACTGGGCGTGCGATAGTCCTACTCACATTTGGCCGGTTTCTTGTTGCTCAGCATGGAGTTTAGACACTCCAGAACAGTTTACGTCAAAGTATCTATGTTTTTGGCAAACGCTTTCTCTTTTGGATGCCTAATAAACGAGGATTTGGTAACTACCATTCGGTACTTAAACCATAATTATATTATCTGTAGAAAGGATCATACTTAAAGAAAAAAGAAGTTACACTTACGCATAGGTATGTATATTTCCAGCCTGTATTATTCACTATTTTTATTTTATTTTGTTAAGTGCATTATATATTGCGCAAATAAAAACTTTTTAACATAGACTAAGCTAATCCGAAACGAAATTCCTTAAAACAGCGTTTGCAAACGCAAACTCTGATTCGTACACTCTCGGCACGAATGAGAGCAACAGCAATTTTCAAGAATTACATAACGGCTCCCACCCAAAGATTACTATTCGTGCCGACCCATTGTAACTTTTGGCTCACAATAAACCAGGACGTGACCAAGGATTTAAATGTGCTGGTTGACGAGTACCAAATCAATTTGAAGCCTGTGCGTGATTCAAATTCTTCATTTAGCAAAATGTGTGCGCTGAAATTTATGATGTTTGTACAGAGCTTATATTGCTCTGGGGAGCTACAAATGTGTTTTATAGTTACACTCGTATATTCTTTTTTTTTATTTTCATGGAGTTTTGTTGTAGGTCTCTTTTTGTGAAACCGTTTGTAGAGACAGTTTTGAATTTAAAACAAAATGCTGTGTTTGTTGCTTGTTATGTTAAGAAGATAAAATAGTCGAAAAAAAAAACAAAAATGCCTTGAATAAATTAGTACCTATACAGTTTAATTACTTATTTATTATAATCATTTTATTTTTTTAACATTACAAATAAGTTAAGCTATCCGTTCTGCTATTTATAGGTCTTCAGAGGGGTACAAACAAAATTTTGACAAAAATGCGTTAAAAAAAAGTAAAAATGTACAAATAAGTACATTTTTAACGCATTTCGTAATAAATTTAACTTGGAATTAACATACCTAATTAATTTTTTACAACTCAGGAAAACAAACCACCAGAAAGATTAATCCATTTCTGAAAGTGTATCGAGTTCCAATTCGTTGTGAAATCACACATCAAGAGATTTGATTTGCAGTTTGTATTTCAAACAAACAATCGAGCAGACAACATGAAATCGGACGGAGAGTTTGTTTTATTTTTATTTAAAGTGAGTTTTTGTTCAACAGCCTCTGCAAAAACGGCAGTCAGTTATTTAGGTAAGCTTAATGGTTATTTTTTGCTCTGGGTAACTGAATAAATGATCAAAATTTAAATAAATTCGTTTCAATCAATTTCGCTTATGTTATGACATTGTTTCTTTACTGTATAGCAGCTCCGGTAACGCGACCCATAAATATGACCACGCACTAATATAATAAAGAGGAAAGATTTGTATTTTTGTATGTAACGAATAAACTCAAAAACTACTGAACCGATTTCAAAAATTCTTTCACCACTTATAAGCCACATTCACCCAGAGTAACATAGACTATTTTATCCCCGTATTCCTACGGGAACGGGAACTACGCGGGTGATACCGCGGGGCGCTGCTAGTCCTGTATAAACTATTTTAAGAGCACATACAGCCCTATTTCATGCAAAATATACTATTACGCATGAAATAAAATAAGCATCTATATTAATGGACCCTTAATTATCTAATCAGTTACTCGTCACTAGACACCAAACATAATTAGGTAGGCATATAGCCAGAGGCACAAGTCTAGTATAGAATATTCTATCACCCAATTCTTATAAACAGACCTATTCCAAAATTCCATTACCTAGATTCCGGGCTTAAATTAAGTATACGAATACACATCAGGCCAAAATAAAGTTAGTACAAAATTCATAATTAAATATCCACTTACATTCCTGCCTACCCCAGTTTATAAGCCAAGCCTTGTGCATTTGCCCAAGCAATTGAGATTAACGCACACCCTTTAATTACGCAAGTTTCTGGCGGCGCGAATAAATATAAATGGAAAAGGTTTTTTTTCTATTTCGTGCCAGGGTTTTTTTTAGAAAAAAGTAGTGGTAAATTATTGTGGCCTGATGTGTTTTAGTGGAGTGCTTTGGTGGCTTATGAGGACATTATTTAGGAGATATAATTTGTTACTATTAAAGAGAAACTAACCACGGGATATATTTTTTAAATCCCCGAAAAAAAAAAACAAAAAAAAACAAGAACTCTTTTTAACAGATACATAAAAAAAATATTAAATAACTATCCTGCCCGAATGTAAACTCGAATAAATAGGGGCAGGGGTAAAAAGTCAACTGGAAGGTACCCGGATAATACGACAGCATTGCTACGTTTAGTGGCGTCTTTAGGTACAGTTTTTAACTAATCATCCCACACGCGTTAGCTGCTATAATTGGTTGAATTTATTTTCAGCAGCCAGTTACTTGACTTGTGAGGCGTCTTTACTTGCTTTCCAGAAACCGACTGATAGCGACGTGAAGACAAAAAAAATGGCCAAGTGCGAGTCGGTCTGGCGTGCAAAGAGTTCCTACCGAATTTAATTTTTGTTGTTATTACACAGTAGACCTCTTGATCTCTTAGGTTTTTCGTGATTTTTTAGGTAAAGAATAATTTATTATTTGTATGTTTTTGAAAATTTAAGGATCAGTAGTTTTGGAGATAAGTGCGCGAAATGGTAAGTTTTCATCGTATTTCATTAATAACTTCAAAACTATTTATTTTTAAAATAATAAAAATGAAAACCTCACAATAAGCCCTTTCATTTGACATATCAAATGATATTTTAAAAAGGATTTTCGAACGATACAGTGTGACATATCACACTGTATCGTTCGAAAATCCTTTATTTTGTATTTTTCTAGTTAGTCCCCTAAATGTGACCACCAGCCTCAAAGTGTATTTATGTATCGTAACGCGCCCGCGTTAGAGTCCCAGAAGTTCATATATGTGTACCATATTTAATCATGTAGATTTAGAGAAAATTAGCTGTGACAGAAAGATAGACAGACAGACAGACCTCCGAGTGATTCTACAAGGGTTCCGTTTCTCACGAATGTTTGTAACCGTAAAAAAAAACATTCTGCTCATTCTGACAGCTAAAACAAAGCAAAATAACAAAACTTAGCAATAACAAAATATGTTTATAAACAAATATTTATGCGAATGTTTTTCATTAGAATATCAAATTTATTCGAGGAATGATATACAAATATGTCGCTTGAGTCAACTCAGAAGAGTAAACAGACGTAAGTTTTGCCTTCATTACAATTTATATAACCTATTTAGTTCGCCTTGCTTAGCATGGTTAAATATGGTTTGAAATATAACTATCAAGCTTCTGTCAGTGGCTTTTCTCGAGTTTATGCCGAACATTATTACACGAGAAAATACTGCTAGGATGGAAACTATCCAGTGTGTGGAAACTATCTTTGACATAGTCAAAGTCAAAACTTTTATTTCGACGACACGATTTGCATAGTGATTGAGTGATTGGCTGCTGCGCTGCATGTCGCTGGTTCGATTCCCGCACGGAACAAATATTTGTATGGCCTGCAGATAGTTTACCGATACAGAAAAAAATAGATTAGGACAACGTCATTATTAAAAAAAAAATAAGCCATTAATTAGCCCTTTTGAACGTCATAATTTACGTTAAAGACTACCAGTGTACCAAGTTTCGTACAAACTCGTTCAGCTGTTAAAACGTGATGAAGGAACAAAAGGACAGAATTGCGTTCGCACTTTTAATGTTATTTGGTAAGGATTTATAAAAGGTATACTTTTTTCATTATCACATAAAAATGTGATGTCATCGCATGACTTATTCCGCTCTGGGCGGAGCGGAAGGGAGTGTCAAACTCTTACTGACTAAAACCCATCCGTGTTCCTCTAATGCGCTTTGCGTTCTAGGGCTGCGGTGACTTTAACGAAAAATTCCGCAACCCTAGATAAAAGGTATGTATACTTGCTTGGTGGTGAAAATCGGAGTTGGTTGCGTCGTTATTAAAGGTGATTCGTGAGAAGTTGCTTTGTCGAATCTTCACAGAGCTGATTGGTTGTTTTTTTTTAGTAACATTGTTGAGTTAAACAGCAACTTTATTGGTATAGACTTCGTTTAGCTTGAAAACGGCTATGGTCTGTTTGTAATAGACAAAACTAATTGACCTATTTCTATTTTTACTCTGTGTACGGTATCTTAAGACTTTGCGAAATTTGTTCGAAAGAGTCACCGCGGCCCTGGAACGTAAAGGGCACTAGAAGGATCACGGGTGGGTTTTAGTCAGTCAGAGTCTGACACTCCCTTCCGCTCCGCCCAGAGCAGGAGAAGGCGTTTGATGATTTCCCATCCAGAAAAAAGGTACCTTAAGACTTAAAGGGAAAGTTTTTGCATTAACAATCAAATAAACTTGTTTCACGAACAACTAGTGCCTTCGTTAATAATCAAGAAATTTTCTAGAACGTAAAATCTTAGTAATCAGATTTTCTGTAGCTTGCACTTTTTAAAATGGTCCATTTATTAACTGAGCTTAGTAATTGCGCTGCTTTCTATATCTTGTAAGAAATAAAACACGGGCAAGATGCTTTCTAAGAAAACTACATGAAACCTTTCATGAAATTATACCACTACTACAGTAACAAATAGCTAGATTTGAAAACAGCATGAATTAATAATATATACCTATCTAATTTTTGTCATAAAAATATCACTTAGATGTTTATTCCAGCAGCCACTGGAACATACCACCCGGTTAAAATGTAAGAAGTTTTTACTCATTTCTTCATGCTTTGGCAAATGTAATTACATATTTCTTTTCAAACTCCCTGGTTATGTCGTCATACGTCCCTTAAGCATAATTCCACCAAAACTCTAGTTATACTAAATCGATCTGCTAAGTCTTTTCTCAAATATGCTGGGGTCAGCTTCCAATCTAAAAGAATGTATCTGAGGACTATTATTTTAAGTGGGACAACTTCCACAACCCATTAGCAGGATAACACGTTACGTGATACTCTGGCAAAACTTTTGTCAAGTTTTCTGGGCTCTGTCTACTCGTAAATCTTGTAACTTCTATCAAAGATGTTCAAATGATGCCAGGTCCAACAGCTTAACGTGTTTTCCTGTAGGAAACATAAACGAGTTTCGTTTTGCATTAGAGGATTATCCATACACGTACATATCTCGGCAAACGATACTTCACGTTGAAAAAACTTAGTACTTAACTCAAAAATACTCATACCAATTAATTACAATAAAAAAATATTGGTAAAACGTAAAATCACACACAATGCTCTCTAATAACTTTCGTTTATAAAAGCAAAATACAATTAATCAAATTGTAATACCGCAGTACATAATTAAGGAAAATAGCACTTCGTGTTAATTACTTTTATTATAATTAAGACAGTAGGGAGACAGCGAAAAGTTTTCAGTTACAGTAGGTACCATAGAGCATGGAAACTGGAGACGCCATAAGATTTCTCTCTATCAGAGCTGTGCGAGGTTTCTATGCGGTGCGAGGACGTCTATCGGCGCTGTGGAAATATTTGATTTTATTCACCAAAGCTATGCGAGGATGAGCAGCGAAGCTGTGAACCAAGACGTAGCTGAATATTGCGTAGATACGCAGTAGACTCTTTTTAACCGAATTCCAAAAAAGGAGGAGGTTCTGAAGTCGTTTTTTTTGTGTTACCTCATAAGTTTTACTGGGTGTACCGATTTTGATGTTTATTTTTATATTCGAAAGCTGGTGCTTATCATGTGGTCCAATTTTAATGAGATCTGACGACTAGTATGTATTTGAGTTATTCCTAATAATGTGCAGCTTCTACCATATTGTTCTACGGTGTTGTCATTCTCTCATAGTCGATGTAAAATGAAAAACAAACTGTATACGATGGTTTGGAAGAGCATCTTAGTACTTGGAGGTAGTCTCTTTCTAGTACTGGTGAAGATCTGATGAGGAATGGAGATAGGAAACGGAACTCTTCAATCAATGATAGTAGATCTTCCGGGATTGCTGTAATCGCATTACAGTGACTTACGAAATTAAAGTTGATGTGTTGCTGGGGAGTTTGTTGCGCCACTTCTTCTTCCCAGCTAAAACACTAGGAAGTGGTGACGGGTGGGCGTTTTGGGGGACTGTCTTTATGCATAATTTGACGTTCAAAAAGTGCTGTCTCAGCCTAGTTTGAATAAATGACTTTTGATTTGATTTTGTTATTTTATACTAATTGTGCTTTTTTGTTTAATAAGTCTGTTGTATTTTTTTGTAAAAAGTTTTTTTCTTTCATTTCCTGTAATACTTGTTTCTACTTGAATCCCTCCTTTTACCACATCTCATTTATTTTATACCTAGTTCCACTTAACCTTTCTTACCAGAGCTGCGCTAAGCCAGGCGAGTAAAAGGTATTGATTCAGTTGATGGATTTCTTACTCGCGCAACACACAGCTACCTCGCACTTGTTTTGTGGGTAAACTCCCTTACTAATAATATTAATGCCTACTCATATCTGCTGAGCAAAAGTTCCAACAATCATTTAATCGTAGACAACTTCTGCAAGTACACGGTTACACTCGCTGATACACTTGGAAAAATTGACAATGTCGTTTCGAGAAGTGGCCACCGTGGCGTTTCGAAGTTCTGTTGACATTTACTGAAAATAAAGCCGTGTTAGAAAAGACGTTTGCGAAAGTAGGGTAATTTTTAGAGGGGAGGGTACCCTTGTTTCTAGCGCAATGGTTCTTTAAGACTGGAGTATTGAGGTAAGTTGAGTTAATCTATATAGAGTTACAAACTACTTCAAAACTCACTTCTGAAATTGCATTATAATTTTCAGTGTCAGTGTAAATATTTTATGCTTTTACTTGGTGTTTGAACTCTGAAGTAGGCGAGTTTTAGGACTTAGCGTTCTAGTCCAAGATCCCCGAATCGCCAGAAGTTGTTTATTTTCTGAGTATCATAATGTGTGGGATAAAAGTGTTAGTATGATTATGTACCTAGTACGACAATTTAAACAAAATATATTTGTGTGCGTATAGTAATTTATAAATTAAATGTACGTACGTATGAGGACGAGTAAAAACGTGCCAATTAAAATTTGACAGCGAAAAAGGAAAATTATTTCCTAAGTCTGTAAATAAGTATCACAAAAGAGTAATGCGTCGCTTACATAATATATTTTGTATAAACAAAAATGAATCATTATTAACATTATTATTAATTAAATAAGCATAAACAGAACTAAACAACATAAGATTTGGAAAAGGAGTATGAAAAGAAGTATGAAAAGTTTCAATAGCTGTGATCAAACAGTTACTTACAGTTTTAGGCATTTGAGTTTTTCTGAGCACCCACTAAATAAATACTAAGAAAACTTAAATTCAACTTCCCCATATTACCAACCGACTTGAGTACGGAGATATTCTCATCCAAATCACATCTCAAATCACAGAAGCGCGGCAAGAAGCGACAAACGGCGCGAGCTAACTCAGGGACACACACGCAAGGACGACGTGCCGTTTTAAAGTGCCCGCTCTCCCAGCCAAACTCTTTGCACTACTATTCTGTTCGAGTATACTTGAGGATACTTGACTTCAACGCATCAACGATGCCATTAAAGCGAACCCCACCAGCCTCACCTGCACCGCAAATGACAGCTACTACGGGAGTAGTTCAAAGTGCCGCTACGATTGCGTTTACTGATGTGTTGCAACACTATGAGTCCGAGCCAGATCTTCACTCATTGGCAAATATTACAGAGCGAAAGAAGAGGAAATATACCGAGGAAAGTACCGACTTGCTGGCAACCATAAAGGATATGTTCTCTTCGTTCTCCGTCGAACAGGACAAACGATTCAATGACCTAAAAGAGAGTATTGATTTGATGTCACATAAATACGATGAGTTTATTCTAAGAATATCGTCTCTTGAAAAGGAAAACCAAGACAACAAAATTATTATTGCGAATTTGGAGGAGAAATTGGAAAACCTTGAACGGAAAACGCGTGGTGTTGGCATTGAAATACGAAACTTACCCAAGAAGGCCGGTGAAACAAAGGAATCTCTGCAAAACGATATTGTTCAACTGGGAAAAACATTAAACGTGGATATGGAAAACAACCCAATTAGGGACATATATCGGATAAAATCTAAGGATGCCTCGAACCCAGTCATAGTGGACTTTACAACAGTACTGATGAAAGATAAAGTTCTCAAGGCGGTCAAAACTTTCAACAAGTCAAAACAAAAAGGTAACAAACTAAACACAACGCACGTAAACAAAAATTATCAATTAAAGCCATTGTACATATCCGAAACTCTCACAAGCAAAACTCAAAAAATATTCTACATGGCGAGACAATTTCAAAAGAGCCATGACTTTAATTTTTGTTGGACTTCCAATGGAATTGTATACCTTAAGAAGAACGAAGGCTCTCCTCATATTCGGTTAAATGACCTTAAAGAGTTAGATAGCTTAAGAAAAAACACCAAAACAAATTGACTATATTATATTGTCACTATAAAAATAAGTTTAATTTTTACTACTTTTTTAACGCATGCTTTTCTTTTAACTATATTTATTTTTTGTTTTTTGAAAAGTTTGTTGATTAACCTTATTGTTGTTATATTTATGCATGATTTCTGGCTAAGTATTTTTACCCGTTACACTTGTAATATGCTCAAAACTAGTACACTCGAAACATAATTATGATCACTACATCACAAATCAAAAATATGTACAAATAACAATTACTCACTCACAAATCACTCTCATACTCACACTAACTACAAAATCACTCACATATACACTAAGCACTTTAGATATAATTATTGTCTACTGCATACACACGATCTATATAACCACTCACATTATTCACTTCCAAAATGTTTTCCTTTTCATAAATTACATACAAACCAAGAAAAATGCTCCCTACAACATTACCCTAAAGCCTCCTTTTTGATGATATACTAAAACTTTCAGAAAACATAGATCAGATTTCCGTTTCCCATTCACTCACTGCAGATTTAGACGAATGCCATAAAATTATACCGTTAAGATCGGAAAACCTGCTAATACTTACCCAAAATATACGCAGCATAAACCGCAATATATCAGGTTTCGAAACATTACTAGCAAGACTAAAACTCGACTGTCATATTCTTGTTTTGAGTGAATGTTGGCTTTCTGAAACTTCTGTCATACCAAACTTACCTGGATATTGTCATGCGGTAACTAAGACACACTTTAAACAAAATGATGGAGTAGTAATTTACTACAAAGACCACCTTAATGTACACATACACGAACCAAACTCTAACGAATGCAATTGCCTAGTTGCCACAATTGACCGGCAGATAGCGATAATAGCGCTGTACAGATCACCGTCCTATAAAAACATTGAACCATTTCTCTCTTTCTTGAATACAACTTTACAACAGTTATCATCTTTTGCTAACATCATAATTATAGGGGACATAAATATAACAATTAGCCCAAATAACATTGAAACTAATGGGGAACGCTACCTCACTCTAGCGGCCACCCATGGTCTTCTACCTGCACACACTTTAATTACAAGAAGCAGTAGCGCAAATTGCCTAGACCATGTTCTTTTAAAGTCAAAATATCCCTCAACGACTATCGTCGCTCAAGCCACATTAACAGACCACCACCCTGTATTACTACACATGAACTTAAAAATACCACGACATTATACTACTACTATGATTAATAAAATTAATTACAAGGGCATAGAACAAGATATTTTAGAAATTGATTTTAGCGTAATCTATAAGTCAGAAGATCCAAATTTTTGTCTAAATTATTTAATCAAATGTCTGCAAAATGTTATAGAAAAAAATACAAAAACGATTATGCTATCACGCCGTAAAAAAATTATTAAACCATGGGTTACTCCAGGTTTGTTACGATGTATGCAAAACAGGGACAAATTACACAAAAAAGCAAACTCCTCGCCTGACAACGAAATTTTAAGAATAACGTATAAACGTTACAGGAACTTCTGTAACGGTATATTAAAAAAAATCAAGGATGCTTATGAAAAGGAACAGCTAAAAAGTGCTCAGAACAACAAAAAAGAGTTATGGAAAGCTATTAAACACATTACCAACACGACTAAAACAACACAACACTCAAAAGAACTTCTTACATCTTCTACTTCACCAGAACAGTCACTTCATGAAGCAAACAGCTATTTCATAAACGTCGGAAGCTCCCTAGCTGAAAAAATATATAATAAAAACATAAACACACACACGTCCACACAAAATACAGCCGCAAAACTCTTAAACAACTCTAGCAACATAAACTCATTTGTTATGATGGACACAGATGAAAATGAAGTCCATAATATTATACTTGGCCTAAAGACAGACTGCGCCTCAGGAGACGATAAAATTAGTTGCAAATTTTTGAAACAACACAAAAATATACTCGTACCACACCTAACAAAAATATGTCAAGACTGCCTTAATCATGGAATATTCCCAGATTCTTTAAAGATATCGGAAGTCTGCCCTATTTATAAGAATGGAGACAGAAGTTGTATTAAAAATTATAGACCTATTTCGATACTGCCGGCAATTTCAAAAATTTTAGAAAAAATAATTAACTCCAGATTAGTCCATTACCTTGAAACGAATGACTTGTTATCAGCCAATCAATTCGGATTTCGGCAAGGAAAAAGCACAGAGGAAGCTGTTAACAAGCTCATTAGTTTTACAAGCGAAAATGTATCAAATGGGAAGAAGTGCTTGGCGGTTTTCCTAGATCTTGCCAAGGCATTTGATACAATTTCTGTCTCTATCTTACTGGACAAGCTAGAAAGGCTTGGAATTAGAGGCATACAACTTGAGCTTCTTAAAAGTTACCTATCGGGACGATCGCAGTGTGTGCGGGTGGGCCAATACAGGAGTACGTACCTTCCAGTCACTCATGGGGTACCGCAGGGCAGCGTGCTAGGTCCTACATTGTTTCTCGTATATATAAACGAACTCACAAAACTGAAGCTTCCCCAAGGTGAAATTATTTCTTTCGCTGATGATACAGCTCTAGTTTTTGCCGATGATACCTGGGATGGAGTCTTCGATGCTGTCCAGCGGGGCTTTAATATCGTAAGAAGATGGCTTCAAAATAATATTTTAACTCTAAATGTAGACAAGACGAAATATATCTGCTTTAGTATAAGACAAAACTCTGAACTCAGAAATCACCTTAATATCATACCACACGAGTGTTTCTCCGAGAAAAATTGTAATTGCCCATCATTGGAACGTACCAAATCAATAAAATACCTTGGTGTTACAATAGACGGTGGTCTTAATTTTAAAGAACACGTCAAGCACTTGTGTGGTAGAGTTCGAAAACTAATATATGTATTTAAAAAGCTGAGACACATTGCTGAACCGAAATTGATGAAGCAAATATATTTCGCGTTATGTCAGTCACTTCTGACCTATTGCATCACGACTTGGGGGGGAACTTCAAAAACGACAATGAAGTCCATTGAAGTTGCTCAGCGTGCTGTACTCAAAGTTGCCATCTCAAAGCCCATTTACTTTCCAACCACTACTCTGTATCACATCTGCGAAGTCCTCACTGTGAGGCAATTATTCATATTAAGAATTATCCTCCTACAACACAGTAAATTGATTTATAATCCACAGTTATTACAGCTCAATAAACGTAGAAAATATATAGTCTGCAAAACTCCAAAACAATGTAAAATCAAATTCATTACAAAATTCGCTGATTATATGGGACCATACCTGTATAACACAATCAATAAATCATTGGACATTTACCCATTATCTAAATTAGAATGTAAAATAAAACTAATTAAATATTTACAAAACCTTAATTATGAAGAAACTGAATTGCTATTAAACAAAATGCAGTAAAAAATAACATACTCAAGTAATGTATATCCACTCACCCATATCTGAACATACTAAATAAAACAAACACTCACACCATTACACACACACACACACACACACACACCCATAAACTCATGAACACACAACACACACAACTCAAATAGCTCAAATTTAATTAATTAAAAATATATTGTACTCCTTAAAAATAACGCTTAAAAGGCTAACTTGATTGTATAATTAGGGGGTTGGGCACTGATAGTCGAAATACAGGCCCTGCCTAGTTCGACTACAGAAGCTTAATTCATATGCTTAGAAAAACATTGCAGCCTAAGTTATTTTTGAATTATGTACTAAGTTTGTAAGAAATAAAGATTATTATTATAAAAAAAAAAAAAAAAAAAAAAAATGCCCCAAGTAATGCCAGAACCTAATGGTGGCCATAATTCTGGCCACCTGCCCATAAACATCCCGTAATGACCAGCATCCAGCAAATTAATGTCTCAGACGCTTTGCTCCTTAAAGTTTTAATGTAGGATAGGGTTATGAAGAAGATTGTTAAGATTTTTATGGAGTACACGTTGAATAAAATATTTTATGGCAACGAGAAAATTAACATCACGCAAGCTGTATTTTTACCTGGTAGAATATAAAACCTAAATGGAAGGCTGCGTCCCCTCTTTGAGGAGTGGTTGGAGAGACGCCACGGCGTCCTCACCTCCCGCCTGACAAAGGTACTCACCGGAAACGGCTGCTTCGGGAAGTACCTGTTTTGGAATCAGCGGGAGGACACGTCCGAGTATCAAAACTGTGTGGGTCGCCCGGAGGACACGATGGAGCATAAGGTGGAGGTCTGCTCTGCTTGGGCGGAGCAAAGCCATGTTCTCATTGAGGCGATCGGCGGCAGTGACCTGTAGCTTCCGGCCCTGGTTCAACCCATGGTCCAGAGCGAAGACGCATGGCAAGCGGTCGGCCTGCAGATGGCGAGCTATGGGTTGGTCGCCATCCAATAGCAACTAAGCCCGAGTCGACGACACGTCGTGTTCCACGCGCGGCTCAAACAAAGAAGCAAAAAAGACGGCGCCCTATAGGGTTAGTGCCTCCTAAGGTTGCGGAATTTGTTCGAAAGAGTCACCGCGGCCCTGGAATGCAAAGGACAATAGGGAAGAAAATAGGTGGGTTTTAGTCAGTAAGAATCTGACACTCCCTTCCGCTTCAACCAGAGCGGGAGAAGTCATTTGATGATTTCACATCCGGAATAAAAAAGCGGTAGCAGCCTGTCAAACATCAAATGTACCAGGATTCCATGTACCTATACTAATATATAATTTTATAAAGAGGAAACATTTGCTTTTCTGTTTGTAAACTCCGAACTAACTAGCTACTCTCTACTAATCCTAGCCTATTTCCCTTATCTCTTTATTAGAATGTTAGGAAGGAAGATTGTTATACGGTAGACTATATCTTATCCTACAATCTATACTATATCTATACTAATATTAGGTTCTTACATATGATATTGGCGTTTTGTATGAGAAAAACATAAAGTCGTTTTTATTAATATAATAAATTGAATAATCAAAGTATGTACCATTGTTATCAATGCACTTTTGCCATCTCATCTGGTCGTTTATTGATTCCCGTCGGAATGGTTTTTTTTAGTAAAGGGATCAACTTTACTAAAAAAAAAACCATTCGGACGGGAATCAATAAAATCTTTGAAGGTGGTTTGGACTGCCCCATCAGAGTTGAATTTTTTTTCTTGCAAGAAGTTATCGAAATATTTCAGTAAACAAGTCATCACTGCTTACCTTATGCTTTCCCAGGTTGATGACGGAGCAACCAAGAAGAGCCTCCTTGCCGATGTGGAACGTGTGGTTGCCGATGGGCCTCTCAAACTGTGGAACATCAATCAGCTTGCGGTTCACCACATGCGAATCTGTAAACAAAGAAAAGTCCTTTTAACATCATACACAGAAAAAATCTGACGCTTTCCAAAAACTTGCCAAAATAAAAGATAAATGGTATATTTGTCGGAATGAATATAGATTTGGATTTTAAAAGTTATTAATTATTTTACAACAGTTCTACCAAAGTATCTAATGTCGGGACTAAGTACTTTTCAAGCATTTTAGGCTAAACGAATACCTATGTACATAGATCTTTTGTTTCTAAATACACAAGAAAATCAAAATTTATGTAACGTACACGTGTGTGCTCAAAAAAAAAAGAAGATTGTATCAGAAATAACAAAAAACTGTGAACAATACCCAAAAACTTGAAGTAAAAACATTTATTTTAACTTACTATGAAGGTAAAATAAAATTCGGGATCCTAAAGAAAATACCAGTTACAATAACCACGACAAAATCAAGGCTATTCCAATTTTCCTCACTAAAAATACAGTAAAACCTAATATTTTGGTAGTTCCTCTCGTAAAATTGGTAGCCGGGAACTAAAAACAGGTTTTGTTTATTTTCTAGCTTTCCACGTGGCTTCTGTGAGCTATGCACAGGAACTATGTAATTTTGCGGGATACAGGCTATCTGTGTCTTTTTGGGAGATAAAAGCACTCCGAAAAACTTTCGACAATGTACATACGTGCGTGTAGTAAAAAAATTCGGCGGCGACCTCTCGCTTCCGGCCCTGATTAAATCCATGTTCCGGAGCGTGAGGGCATGGGAAGCAGTCACCTTCCTTCTGAGAAGCAGGAGAGGCAAATCTCTCACTCTAGCCGCCGCAACAAAAAGAGATACTCCGGGTGTCGGGAGTCGCAGGGCGATTCCTGGCTACCATAAGCGCGGGTTTGCGGACGGCGAGCGTTGCGTGGCTCACCGTCCGATAGCAACCAGGCCCGGGTCGACGGAGCAGTGTATTCCACGCACGACTCAACGAGATTTCAGCATAGAAGACAGAGTCTGCTAGAGCCAGTGCCTGCCAGGGTATCGGAATTTGTTCGAAAGAGTAACCGCACCCTTGAACACGAAGAGCATGGAGGAACAAGGATGTGTTTTAGTCAGTAAGAGTCTGATACTCCCTACTACTTCGCCCAGAGTGGAACTAAAAACTATAAATCGGACTTCGATTTAAAGTTTTTAGCCGTCAGCAAACAAGACGGGGCCCCATAGGGTCAGTGCCTGCTAGGGTTGCGGAATTTGAACGAAAGAGTCACCGCGTCCCTGGAACGCAAAGGGCACAAGAAGAATCACAGGTGGGTTTTAGTCAGTAAGAGTCCGACACTCCCTTCCGCTCCGCCCAGACCGGGAGAAGTCATTTGATGAAATTCCTTCCAAAAAAAAAGTATAATACTGGTCAACAAACCTTAAATTGACTTACTATGGAAAAGTTTGATAATTGTTACCTTTTATTTCTATTCTCTTTATACTTACATTGTAGAAACATATAAATTATATTTTTTATTAAAAATCATCGAAACTCAATCTAATCACAATGAACTCGTGTACAAAATATTAAAATGGCACGGTTGTTTAGTAATGTGTGGGATATACGTAGGTATGTACAATAAAAATGCAGTTAATTCTAAAAACTAAATAACGCACAAGCACAATAAACTTTTATAGTTATTAGCGTCAACAATACAACTTAACAAATTATAAATCATTTCCATCGTATAAAACCATTCTCGGCAACACAGAAACAACTATTATGAACTAAAACAAATCAACTCACAAGAACTAAATGGTCTTATTGCTAACTAAGTTATCTTAACTCATGTGTCTTGCGTAAACTGACTTCGGTACCTAATAGATCCTCCACATTAACAGAAGTGTATGTTCCCACACACACAGATTGTTTTGTTTTAAATCATCCTCATCCGCTTAGTTTAATTAAGTGGATGAGGCTGATAGGAATGATAAATTTAATAAAATGGCGAAAGATAGCGTAACAATTGACTATAGATAATTATTTTTTATTGTTGAATTTGCATTTGATTACAATCATAACAAGTGGAAAGCGATAATGTGGTCGACAATGCACATATCAGCCTTTTAATGTTCCTACCGCTGGGACACAGGCCTCCTCTCTAGGAGAGGGAATGGGCCGTAATCCACCACGCGGGCCCAGTGCGCGTTGGTGAATGTCACATGTCTTGGAATTTTTGGTTCTAGGACATGCAGGTTTCCTCAAGATGTTTTCCTTCACCGTTTTGAGAGCAGTGGAGATTAATTTATTTACACAAAGTAATACCGCCTGGCTGGGTTTGAACCCGCAACCTACAATTCGTAAGTCGGGGGCGTTACCACTCGGCTGCCACTGCTCTTAATAATGTGGTCGACAATGCACGCTTGCCTAAAAGTAACTTATTTAGTCGTGACTTAAAGACCCCAAGTTATAGCTATAAGAAAACACAGACTCCGGCTGGGAATACCACACGGACGTCTTCGACCGTGACAGGCCGAATGAAAACTTGTTGCACACCGAATAGCTTAAGTCAAGATGAGATGGATAGCTTTCATATCTGAATCACGATCGTCTAAATATATAAAACTAGCAGCGCCCCACGGTTTCACCAGCATAAGTTTCGATCCCATGGGAATATCGGGATAAAAATTATTTTATATGTTAATCCTGGATATAGAACATCTGTGTGCCAAATTTCATTCAAATACGTTCAGTAGTTTTTGCGTGAGAGAGTAACAAACATCCATCCATCCATACTTACAAACTTTCGCGTTTATAATATTAGTAGGATTTATTGGTCACACTTCCACTAGGACATATGTACCTAGTTCTCCATGAAGTGTTGCTATATCCACCGGTACTGTCCTTCACTTTCACATATAGCAAATAAACAACAAGGTTTAAAAAAAAAACTTTTTACAAAAAATAAAACCGACTTCTAAACAAAAAAAACCAAAAAGTATAAAATAACTTTAATTTCGGAACTCGGTGTTTTTGGTTGCTTTTTTGTTGTTGAACACACCGACTTCCGAAATAAAAGTTATTTTATACTTTTTGGTTTTTTTTGTTTAGAAGTCGGTTTTATTTTTTGTAAAAAGTTTTTTTTATTTTTCACTTTTTAGTGGTACCTACACCCCCTCCCCTCCCCCACCTAAACGAACCAATCACATTGGTGTAAAAAAAACGTACTGCTCCTTCGCAGAGTAAACTAAGAGGTCATCAATGTAGAAAATGTACATATTTTTTTTAGATTTTTGTTGATTTTTCGAAAACCGCTTGGTTGATTTCGATAAAATATATAATTCATGGGACCATTTGGGAAGTATACCCTTTCCAACAAAAAAAGAATTTTTCAAATCGGTTGACAAGCGACGGAGTTATGCGCGAACAAACAATAAAAAAAAAAAAAAAAAAAAAAACATACAACCATTCGAATTGAGAACCTCCTCCTTTTTTAGAAGTCGGTTAAAAAACAATCATCTCTCTAGCCTTTTACCAACTATATTGCGGCTTCCTGTCAAATTGGATTCAGCTGAATACCAGTGTTTTGCGTAGAGCGGCTGCCTACCAGGCCTCCACGACTCATTAACTGACTTGAGTATAACGGTACTTCTGGGCAAGAATGTAGTCAGATTCGATGGATTCTGATCATCCGTAACGACTGCCAGAAATATTTCAATGACGGCTGGGAGCAACAGTTTAATGTGCTGTCCGAGGCACGGAAGAAGAATGTTAAGATGGTCACCTATCCACAGACTGACTCTGCAAGCGCTACTTAACTTTGAAGATCGACCCGAGCGGCTATTATAATCGAGCCACGAGCTCCTCCTAAATACTCACAAAATACATACACGGTAGAAACCTTCGGTGCAGTTCAGCCCACAGTAACCCTTACATTCTAACCCGGCCACATTCGACCAAGTTTTAACAATCACATGGCCGAATCACCGGCGAACTTTGGCGCTTTAGCTCCGCAATGTGTCATTTCGGTACCAAATATGCCAACTATTCTGGGGTTATGTTGAGCCTTTGCAGTTGAATGTTAATGGGATTATTGAAGGTATAACGCTGTTTTGTTTTGACTGAAGTTAGCGTGTTTCTCTTTCGAGGAAAAGTTAATTTTTGATGTTCAACGTAGACGTTGTGAAGTAGACGTTTCACTTACAGGTCTGCAATGTTTAGCTTTTTTAACGATTTGATTTCGCTGTCAGTATACTATAGGTATGGGTACGATCAGTTTATTTGGTATACACGTACACTACGTATACCAAATAAACGCTTATTTATTTAACTGACTTGAAAAAATGTGGTGCTTCTCAATTTGATTGTTTTTTTTTTATATTTATTGCCTCATCAGTTCGTCATTTATGGACCGGTTTTAAAATTTAGTTTTGGCTGTAAAAGGATATATTTCCCGATAAATTCGATAGAAATATCAAGATTGGTTCCGTAGTTTGGTCTTGAAATCGTCAAGATGACGAAAAAAATGTCATCCTAAACTAAACGAAATTGCGTATTTTGCTTTTCTGTGCAGAGGTCATAACGAATTACAAAAAAGTTTAAGAACTACAAAGATTAAAATTAAAAACGTTTTCGGAACTCGATGTCTAAAAACGAAGAAATAACCGCAAACACGATCCGTTATTATTTATAATATTTTATTTTTTTCTGTAACAATGTTTTTTAACAAGATGACCAAACGTCATTAGAAAGAAAGAAAAAGTATTTAATTGCTACAAACGACATACACTATTTTGGATTTTACACTTAAATCTAAAAGTTAGTATTAGTAGTACTTAAATTATATTAGTAAAACAAATTAAAATTAAAAAACAACACAAGTAATAAAAGTGATTAAGTGGTATACATAATATATAGGAAATGCATGTCGTGGTTGTGGCAAAGAGGCGTCCACTCAGCATAATGCGGTACCATGTTTTATTAATTATTCCCGTTCCCGTGGGAATATGGGGATACAATACAGGATATGTTACCCGGGAATAGTGTAGCTTCCCAACAGTGAAAGAATTTTTCGAATCGGTTCAGAAGTTTCGGAGCCTATTCAATACAAACTTCCAATCAAATATGTCCTCTTTATAATATTAGTATAGAAAACATCTATATAGCTTTTTTGTCAAATATCTTCAGATCAATTTCTAGTACATAAATTATTATAATCTAATAGAATCTTACTAATATTATAAACGCGAAAGTTTGTAAGTATGGATGGATGTTTGTTACTCTTTCACGCAAAAACTACTGAATGGATCTTGATGAAATTTGGCACAGGTCATAGTCTGGAATAACACAAAGGATACATTTTATCCGGGGATTATATTCTCTTGGGATAATTTCAGCCATTCACGCGGGTGAAGCCGCGGGCAGCAGCTAGTAAGTAATTTACATGGAACGCCTATTTTTTTATTACAATCACTATTTTCGTTAGTGACCAAAATCTAGTTAATATACCACATTAATGGCTAGCCCATCTACGGGTGACTTGCCGTCCGATAACTACCAGGCCGACCGCGACGGCGCGACGTGTTCCACGTGAGCCTCAAAGTGGTGTCAGCAAAGAATACAAGGCCCCATATGGCCAGCGCCTGCTACGGTTGCGGAATTGGTTCAAAATAGTCATTGCAGCCATGGAACGCAAAGGGCAATATGGAGAAACACGAGTGGGTTTTATTCAGGTAAGAGTCTGACACTCCCTTCCGCTCCACCCAGAGCGGGAGAAGTCATTTGATGATTTCCCATCCAGAAATAAAAAATAGGAGGCCCATGAGACACATGGTTCAATTTATTAAAAAAAATATCCCCATCAAATTTATTTCTGCGACGAACCTGATAACCTTTTGTGTTTGAGTACTCCTGAACAAGTTGCCTATCTATTAATCTATACTGCCCCGTAGTGCAAATGAGGAACTGCCCCATACATCGAGTTTGGGCCAATCTATGTTTAACTTTTACTAATTGTGTACCCTCGGGTCGACTTCAATCACCAGACTACCCTGACCTCTGCGTCTAAAAGTATTTCCCTCTTCATATTCTGATTTTGTAAAGCATGGGACAGGAGGGCCAGGCCAGCATAAACTGGACAATTCAACAATGCAATCTCGTGAAAACCGATGTTACATGGGAAACTTTTAATATGATTAATATTTAATTTGTTTATTGGCCGTTGAACCGTAAATCTCGGTGGATTTTTTATGAACTTTGCGCCAAAACTCCGTTGGAAAAATTAATCTTAAAAATATTTGCTGGCTTAGATTTGTATGCAAAATAAATAGGCGGCTACCGGCGTTAGATTTATTGTATGGAATAGCTTATACCTTAGGTATGTATGTATTTTAAATACATGAAAATGAACGACGATGCAAAATCTATTTGCAAAACAACAAGATAAACTTTCGTTTCTTCCCACTAGTTCTACTGAACAGTTCTACGGTAGAACTAATGAGATTTTTTTCTCACTAGTACTACGATATTAGGTATAACAAAATAGTATTGGGATTCTCCACTAAAAAAATCCCATTAGTTCTACCGTAGAACTGTTCAGTTGTCGTTGTCAATATTATATTTCATATTGATGACAAACACCTATCATCAAATAACTATCTTTATAATTATGATCTTACCAATAACGAGGAGCTCGTGGTTAAAGAATAACACCCACACGGGTCGATCTTCAAGATGGGTAGGTCTTCAACGTTAAGCGAAGCTTGTCAATGTTGGTCTGTGGATGAGTGACCATCTTAACATACCGAGTTTCCTCTGTGCCTCGGAGAGCAAGTTAAGCCGTTGGTCCCGGCTGTCATTTGTAGATCTTTGGCAGTTGTTACGGATTGTCAGAAGCTTGTAAATCTGACTGCAGTCCTGCCAAGACGTACCATGTTACCAAGTTAATGAGTTATGGAGGTCTGATTGGCAGCCGCTTCACGTTAAATACTGGTATGCAGCTGAATCCGGTTTGACTGGGAGCCGACCCCAATATAGTTGGGAAAAGGCTAGGCAGATGATTACAATTTGATGGGGCGGCCCAACATGGCCTCTTCTTCCAAACTACACTTTTTAGACGTCACCCTCTCCTAACATTTCGTCTTACACAGAGACCAGAGATTGATACAGCCATTTATTCCATCTTCTACTCATATAGCTATTGACATTCCCACTGCCTAGCAATATTTTTCTCACTCTCCCACATCATAAAATTATGCCTTTACTTTTTTTTTGCTTTCGGGGGAAACCTTCAAAAGGCGCCTTGACTTCTGGGGTAGAAGAACATGGAGTCTGGGATTTTTACTTCACTAAAACCACCCCGGTGCCATTACTTATGCCTATACCTACCTTTTTTTCTGGATGGGAAATCATCAAATGACTTCTCCCGCTCTAGGCGGATCGGAAGGAAATGTCAGACTCTTACTGACTAAAATCCACCCGTTTTCCTCCTAGTGCCCTTTGCGTTCCGAGCCGCGGTGACTCTTTCGAACAAATTCCGCAACCCACATTTGATTGTTATCAATTTCCAGAAGTTTTTTTATATTAACAATTCGTTTGACGCACGCAGTTTTTCAAACATCCATGGAGCATTTCACAATACAAGATGGTAGTAACTGGCCAGAATGTATAAGAATATAATCCAATATAATTATTATTACAATCGATTCCAAACATTGCAAACATCTGCTATACTACAACAAAGAAAGAACAAAACAAAAACACTAAAACCAATTAATTATAGTAATTATTAGCAAATAAAGCAACAATCCCTAGCCACAATAGCTTGGATTACATTAAAACGTAAGTCCGAGATCAATACTCCTCGCAATTAAAGAAATGGACCACATTCGCTACATCTCTGTAATTTCCTCCAGCACTTGCATTAGTTCCTAATGGGGTTTTAATAAAATTGTGGTCATAGCCTGACTTAGGAGGGTTTTAGTTTTTATGTTTGATATTTTTTTCTTTTTAGGAATGGTGCTGTTGTAATCTTTGTCTTTGTTTATGGCAAAATTTATTGAAGTGGGAATTCATTTAGGATAATGTTACAAGCTTCAGATTTCTGACCTAAAACAGCCAATTAAAAACCAAAACTAGACACTTTAATAAATCTGTTGATTTATTAAAGTGTCTATTTTTGGTTTTTAATTACAACTTTATACTAACTATAAAAGAAAACACAATTACACTAATGATCACTAAAATTCGCAGTTGTAGATCGCTTTTGAAGGTATCACTCGTATCCCTTATCCTGTACTCCCTTGGTCGGCGTATATACACGCCTTTTAGAAGGTGACAGTTAATTCCAGATCTTCCCATATCGGTCGTGACAAAGTAGTTTTCCAGAATGTTCTAGCAGTTCTTGACTCTACTAATTCTGCTACTCGATACTAGATGCCGCTTGGCAACGAATACATGAATATTCGTTACCTTAATAGGGTATTTTACTGTAAAAATCTAATTAGTCCGTCTGATAGATATACAAAAAATATTGGACACGTATTTTTTCTTTTTTCACGTAAACAAAAAATTAAGACGATACAGTGCGTTGAAAACTCACGTGACGTCACGTCGCTGGTAAAAATTGTAGCAACGTAGTGACGTCACGTGAGTTTTCAACGCACTGTATCGTCTTAATTTTTTGTTTACGTGAAAAAAGAAAAAATACGTGTCCAATATTTTTTGTAAATCTATCAGACGGACTAATTAGATTTTTACAGTAAAATACCCTATTGTCTCTGTCTTGGTCTTCTTACATACAGTACTCACCAAGTCCTCGATTGGGCCACGTGGGCCTTCTTCCAGCATTTTTCACTAAACTTACTGCATGATTATTTGTAAAAGTATGTTGTTTTCGCTTCATTCAAAACTTTTTGTTCCACCTCCATTCCTTAGAAAGTTTAAACTGCAAACCATAGACTCGACAAACACAATTTATTAACCAATATATCCGTTCAAACCAATCCTTACTTCAGTACTCATTATAATATTAATCAATTCAAAACCCCATCATAGGAGCCCTTATATTTCCAATAATTCACATTTCTCTATAAATATTTAAGAAGACGTTAATGGCAGTGAATTCACCAGCTGTGTCCATACATGAATAGTTTATGAAAGCTAGAATGCAATGGTTCGGTTACTTATATCGATTTGATTATATTTAGGTCACGTTGTTTAGAACCCCTTTAAACCAATGTTGTTATTAGCGCGGACTCATGGAGCTTCGTTGACTCGCTTTTCTGGTCGTCGCCTTTCTGTCATTGTTGATTCTGACTGTCTGAAGTTGCAATACCTGGGGCCGTATTATGACCTCTTAAAACCATCATGTTTTCTGTGTGAGAAAAGGATAGTGCTATTCGTCCTGTATAGCTCCGTCTCTTTTTCACACCGAAAACATGATGGTTTTAAGAGGTCATAATACGGCCCCTGGGCCTAGTGTGGCGGGCTTGTCCATAAAGAACTCCGTGTCATCGTCACGTCCATCCATTTATCTTGTTTTTGGCTTTCCTGTCCCACTTCATCCAATTACATGAAGAAAGTGAAGAATAGATCTCTAAAACCAATAAATGGCCCGTGTTTTGTAGGTAATAAATGAGAATTTTTACTAGTCTGATAAAAATGCATATGAAAGCATTCAGGGCCTCAAGTCTGCTATTACAATAGTGTCAGAATGATCTATCATTGATTTCGTAATGGTTGATTTTTACAAGTTTGGTAATCTACTAACATAAAAGCGTCACTATGACTTTCCTATCGTCAATCACTGACACTCCACTGAAAGAAATGGCTCAGAATGGTAATGTCGTATGCGGTAATCTGCTAAAACTTTGATAGGTAGTTCCTTTGATCAGTGACCTACCATTAGAACGTCGTTGTGCAGTCATTTCTTTTAATAACTCGGTTCTCAAAAAGTATTACAAGACCATTGAGCGACCAATGATCGACCGTTATTAATTTACCAGATCACGACCTTTTAGGAAAATGACAATGGGGTAGTGTTGGAATGACAAATTCTTCGATCAATAATTATTGATCGAAGGACAAATTTATAAAAATAGCATACTTGGGGCCCAGTTTGATAGTGATTTTCATACTACCTACAGTGATTTTAGATTTTTACTACTGAAATAGAAAATACCGAATACCAAAATTTTTATCATTCAAAATAATGTTGGTTCAAAAAAATTCAGCCAACAATACAAAATTGTTAATAACAAAAATGTTTACGTTGTAATAAAGACACATAAAATAAAACAAAATCTTTCGGAATTACAAATTATTATGTTAACAAAATTAATTACTACACAGAAACATATTAACAGAAAGTTTTGTCCTCTAAAAATCTTCGATTGTATAGTGTATAATTATCCAGTAGTAGTTTTGCTAACTGCTTTTTAAAAATTTTGGTGGGCACTTTTTTGATATTTTTGGGTCGTTGGTTGATAGCTTTCTGTACTTTTAGAACCTGTCATTGATCTAAGTCAGCATCCCGGAGGACACTGTCTGTCCTGCTTGGGCGGAGCACCGCCGAGTCCTCGTCGAGGCGATCGGCGGCGGCGACCTCTCACGTCCAGCCCTGGTTCAAGCCACGGTCCGGAGTGAGGAGGCATGGGAAGCGGTCGCCTCCTTCTGCGAAGCAGTAATGCTAGCAAAGGAGGAAGCTGAACGCGTGCGAGAGAGGAAAACCTCTCGCTCCAGCCGCCGCAACAGAAGAAGACGCCCTGGGCGTAAACGCAGGGCGATTCCCGGCCACCGTAGGCGCGGGCCTGCGGATGGCGAGCTATGGGTGGCTCGCCGTCTGATAGCAACCAGGCCCGAGTCGACGGCGCGTCGTGTTCCACGCGCGCCTCCAAGAGCCGTCAGCAAAGAAGACGGGGCCCCATAGGGTCAGTGCCTGCTAGGGTTGCGGAATTTGTTCGAAAGAGTCACCGCGGCTCTGGAACGCAAAAAGGGCACAAGAAGGAACACGGGTGGGTTTTAGTCAGTAAGAGTCTGACACTCTCTTCCGCTCCGCCCAGAGCGGGAGAAGTCATTTGATGATTTCCCATCAAAAAAAAAAGGCAGCATTTTTGGACTTCGAATAAGTTTTCTCGTTCACTGCAGTTATCCCAAAATATTACTCCAAATCTCAAAAGTGAAGGAACTAAACCAGGATATACCGTCTATTTTACCTGTATTTACCTATTTAAAAGGTTATAGTAGATAGGCCGTTTTACTAATTTTTTGGCAAATTAAACCTTCTATAAAACCACATGCTATACAACTTAGCTATAATATTTAAAACATATGCTCTGCCTGGTCGTGTTTATGTCAGTTTGTTATCAATAAGTACTCCTAGGAACTTAGCCACTTAAGTAGTATCTACGTTTTGGTCTTTTTATTTAGCCACTAGCTGCTGCCCGCGACTTCGTCCCCGTGGAATCCCCGATTTTAAAACATTCTTTATCGCTGCTCCGCTCCTATTGGTCTTAGCGTGATGATATATAGCCTATAGCCTTCCTCGATAAATGGGCTATCTAACACTGAAAGATTTTTTCAAATCGGACCAGTAGGTCCCGAGATTAGCGCGTTCAAACAAACAAACAAACAAACTCTTCAGCTTTATAATATTAGTATAGATAATATTGCGTGGCTAAACACTAGTAAATTTCGTGATTTTGGGTTTTCGCAAGTAATTAACAAGATTATTTTTATTAAGCCAATCTATTATTATTGTTTTAAGTGTGCTGTTTATATTTGTATCGTATTTCGTATTATAAATTAGCATTGTATAAAGCTGTTGTTAGAACAGTAGGTAGGTAACGTACCTATGTTAAATCAGAAATTAAATTACCCGGAAAAACCCTAACAAAGGAAAATTCAAGCTTCAAAGGACCAGTTCCAAGAATTTCGATATTAATTAATATTATCAACAATTTTACTCCGTTTCGGTACTGGCATGGACAGCATCACAGCGTGAAATGTATTGTTGAAACAAAAGAAAAATACCAAACTCGTTTCATCGAACATCAGATGTGTAATCCTGTTTTTGAAAGCAACAGCGTGTTTTTGACATTGACTGTCGCCTAGAAGATTTTGCAGCTTGAATTTATATTTAATAATTACGTTACGAGAATTGGCCTTTTAAAATAATTAAATAGAGGAGCGTAGCGTAACCTGCGTAAATAAATGTAAATATGCTAATGATGTGAGCGGTTAAATGATGATAGAAATTTCACGTAAAGCACAATTTTTTCATCTGATTAAAATGCCCTAAATTGATAAGAAGACTAGTGTGTTGAATTATACCTTGAAAGAGCCTATCGATTTTTTTTAGATTTGAGTACATTATCTACATCATTATTATCTTTATTTAAAAAAAAGGTTTCACTAAATAAAAACTTTTTTTAATATCTAAATAAAAAGATGGCAAAATGTGAGTGAAACAAACAAAATATACATACATAACAAATAAAAACAAATGCTTTGCTTACTTAAAATTAAAAAAAAAAATGTATTTAAAATTACCAAGTTTTAGATACATATTTATTATGATAAAACCAATCAATTGATATTAGACTGCATGGAAAAGGCCTCTAAAACTACGTTTATCCAAGGCAAGTTAATTTAAAAAATTAATATACATAATTCATCCAAAAATAAAGCCATACGTTTTAACAACGTATTGATAAATAGTCACATAAAGCATTCAATACTATACTGACCTCGTAAATACAATGACGCAGACAACAGAATAAATTTCAAAATTTACGGACCCATTACGTAAGTTATCAAGTATTCAATTTATGCAATCGGAATGCGACATCAATAATTATGAAACTGCATGAGCGTGCAAAAGTATCGTTCAGTTATTAACGGTTTAGTCTGATTCATTGCTATTGGATATTGGTAGTACAGGATTTCTAAATTACTGTGGTGTTCGCAGATATTGTTGTTGTGGTTGGTATTGCATTTCCAGTTGCAATTGCCATCATTTTCTGTTGCTGTTAAAGGTAGATTGTTTTAACTTATGAAGCTTTCAGAGTAAAAAATTGTGAAGTTATTTACTGTTTTTTTTTTTTCACGATTATAATTTAGGTTGTTAAGTACCACTTTAGGTATTGTATTAATTGCTTAAATTTTGCTAACAGTCAAAACAAATTATTGCTCGATTATTTAAGATTTTCTGTCTTTTTTATCTTTGACATTATTTTACGGAGAATCTTTTGCTTATCAAATTGATTTTAAACAATCATAATTATCTGAAAATATCTAGTAGTTTCATTCGTTTATCCCGAATACCAATTAGGTATTATATATGGTCCCACCCTTGGGCGCCAACAATGAAGATGGCGCCCAACGTGGGACCACGAAAACAGGATCACATTTATGTACGTGTACGTATATTAAGAAATTATTTTCCGAGAAGTTCAAAAGAATATGGGCTGATAAATTACTTTCCTTTTCAAACAACCCAAAACTTCTGGGAAAATTCTAACATCAGTTGACTGACTCTCAATTTTTGTTTTAAATCCGCAAGACAAAACCCGGTGAACTATATTTAACTATGTTAAATAGAAAGAAACGTTCCGAAATCCCGCAAAAATTAAAACTAAATATAATTGAGTCCTAGCTTCTTCGCTTTGTATCGCTCTTCGCACAGTCACGCCACGATTATATTGTGCGTTTCCATTGCCTACAATGCCAATATGCTATTTAACATACCATTTAGTATGCTATGTAACATTCATGGTGTGTTAAACGATATATTTATATACAGTATTTCGTCAAATAATTTCCTAAATATTTTAAACTATCGCTGAAAATACACAATTCTTGTGGAAAAGACCACGGGGACAAAGCAGCGGAAGAAAGAAATTATAAGGCCTGTGATTAATTCTGCCTTAGACCGCATGTGCAATTGTGGGACTGCTATTGGTCTAAATCACAAGATAAAGGAGCCTAGTTATAAAATGTTTTTGCTTTGACATGCAAATTTTAATTCCAAGTTCTATATAACATTAGGCAAAAGGCATAATCAAGTACTGAAATCGTCAGTTCCTATAAACCATTTGTACAGTAGTGCAAGATAACGGTAACATGCTTTTTGTGTATGATAACTGTTAACCGCCACCGAAGCGGCTCCCGGCTCTCTATTTTAATATTTTGCTAACAAGAGTACAAGGCCCCAAGTCTGCTATTTTTATAAATTTGTCATTCCAACACGATCCCATTGTCATTTTGCTAAAAGTTCTCAATCTGCTAAATTCATAATGGCCGATCATTGATCGGTCAATGGGCTCGTATATAATACATTTTGTTACCATTACAAAACCATTATAATACATTTTGATAACCGAGCTATCAAAAGCAATGACTGCACAGTGACGTTCTAATTGTAGGTCAAAGGAAGTGACAAAATTTTAGCAGATTATTGCATACCTACGTCTGTCATTCATTTGTCATTATGTACAAGATTACCATTCTATGCCATTATTGCTTTCAATGGAGTGCCAGTGATTGACCATTGGAAAGTCATATTGACGCTTTTATATTAGTAGATTACCAAACTTGTAAAAATCTACCATTATGAAATCAATTATAGACCATTCTGACACTATTGTAATAGCAGACTTGAGGCCCTCATAATCACGTTCTCCGATATCCTCCTAAATCGCCATATTAATGAGGAAACGGAAACAAACGCCACGAGCCCGTGACTACCACCTCCTGTCACCGAAACCTGTATTAAAACCTCCGTTGAAATAATTGCTGTAAACGGCATAAACGGCACAAACATTCACGTTTTATGTTATTTTGTAAATTAAAATTTATTGCGATTTGGTACCTACGGGTCTAATTTTGTGTTCATTGATTAATTTGACCTCTTGTTACAAGCTTACATTCTGTACCTGGAGTTTGAATACCAGACAAGTTATTTTAAGTTTAGGTATTGTTTAGCAGTACATTAGACTGGATGCTTCACCCACTGGTTTTGAAATGGTTTCCTATCTTGTATAATTAGCCTGTTATGCCTTTAATTATATTAGTTTACTGCAGAGCCATGGTCTCCCTCTTCCTTTCCTTCTCAATTCTGTTTTCTGCTAGTACAGGCTCTTCTGCCAGGGTTGCGAAATTTGTTCGAAAGAGTCACCACGGCCCTTGAATGCATAGGAAATTAGGAAGAACACGGTTGGATTGTAGTCAGTAAGAGTCTGATACTCCTCTCCACCCATAGGGAAAGAAGTCATTTGTTCATTTATTTCTATCCATAAAAAAGGCTAAAAAGGTGAAGGAAAACATCATGAGGAAACCGGCATTTCCTAGAACCAAACATTCGAAGAAGTGTGACATTCACCAACCCGCACTGGGCCTACATGGTGGATTACGATCCATTCCCTTTCCTAGAGAGGAGACCTGTGTTCCAGCAGTGGGAACGTTAAAAGCCTGCTTATGATTATATATAAAAAAGGCTACTCTACTTGCTTGGAGTTAAAATCGGCGACTTATTTACATCGCGGTCGCTAGTAACGTCGCTCGTAAGACGTTTGTGAAATCTAAACGCAATTTGACATTTAAATCCAGGTAAATGAGCTACGATCCTCATTTACTTGTCTTCTTAACAAGCTCGATCACGCAACGAATTAAATGAATAAGGGTATTTTTAGACTTTGCGAATATAATTTTATACCAGCCCGGAAATCTTCACTTAATCACAGTATAATTATGCCTAGTTAAATCCTTAATATTCAGTCTATTCTGTTTATCATCATGTCTTATACGTGTATAAGTTTTATGTTTAAGTCGGACCAAGAAAAAACTGACAGCGATGATTTTTTTCCCCGGGGCCCTCTTTGCTGACAGCTCTATGAGGCACACGTGGAACACGACGCGCCGTCGACCCTGGCCTGGTTGCTATAGGATAGCAAACCTCCCATAGCTCGTCGCCTGCAACCCGCGCTTACGGTGGCTGGGAATCGCCCTGCATTTCCCGACGCCGACATAACGCCTACCTTTGATACTTACTTAGTCGCTAGTATTTTAATACCAGCGAATAAACTTATAGCTAATACAGTTCGCTTACCTGGGCCTAGACACTTCATAAGATATAATTAGATAAGTGTCATTTCAATTATCACCTCCTCTTCCCCACATCACTAGCAAACAGATAGAATGTATATAAAATAACGTATTCATTTAATTATCCCAGATAGTTATTCTATCTCTATTTACCTCCACTTGTACGAAAAGGACAGCCTACTCTTAGAAGGGATTAACACCAAAATAATCACGTACTAATCCAATAGCGGGAACATTTTTCCTGAAAGAAATTATGGTGGGGTGTCGCTTCGTAAGCTCCATTAGCCTAATATTAATGTAGGTGTTAGCCTTTTTGGAGTTTTTTAGGGTTCGGGAAAAAAACCAAACCCAACGTTATCCTTCTTGGTCTTTCAGTATGTAAAGGCCAAGATTATTATATTTAAGTTTGATTTAAACGTCATCTTGGAAACAACTGTTTTAATCTTCAAACCATAGATTAGTCTATGATACATTTAGAATATAGGATAACCTACAATATACCTTATAAATAAACAATAAACCAACTTGTAATAATGATTCTAATGAGTATAAATATCTCACACTAGCAGCGCCGCACGGTTTCACCCGCGTAGTTCCCGTTCCCGTAAGAATCTGGGGATAAAATATAGCTTATATGTACAGGGTGAATGTAGCTTTCCAATGGCGAAATAATTTTTGAAATCGGTCCAGTAGTTTTTATGTTTATTCGTTACATACAAAAATACAAATTTTTCGTCTTTATAATATTAGTATAGAAATACATGTTAATCTCAGCACAACCCATAACATCTCCCTCTTTATAAATAATAAAAAAAAAACTCCATCACTTTTTTCCAACATTATTTAAGAAAGTAGATGAAATTTTACTTCAAAACGGATGAACCTACTTCAAAAAAGTACAGGGCCTCAAGTCTGATATTACAATAGGGTCAGAATGTTCTATCATTGATTTCATAATGGTTGATTTTAATATAAAATAACTTACTTACTTTAAAATATAAAAAACATCACTATGACTTTCCAATGGTCAACCACTAACACCCCATTGAAAGAAATGGCATAGAATGGTAATCTCGTACATAATGACAAATGAATGACAGACGTATGAAGTAATCAGCTAAAAATTTTGACAGTTCCTTTGATCATCGACCTACCATTAGAACGTCATTGTGCAGTCATTGCTTTTAATAGCTTGCTTATCAAAAAGTATTACGAGACCATTGAACGACCAATGATCGACCATTACGAATTTAGCAGATTACTAACTTTTAGCAAAATGACAATGGGATCGTGTTGGATTGACAACTTTATAAGAATAGCAGACTTGGGGCCCTGGTCAATAGAGCTCTAAACTTATAAATTATAGGAAAACTTTTGAATTGTCCTTTTTTTGATTGATGAAATGAATTCTTATTCAGAACCCTTTGCACACAAGTTAGACCCACACTTGACCGGTTTTTTCTTTATATATTCTCATTACCTTGTTAACCAGTTACTTAATTTAAAATAACAGCATGAATCACGCCCGTATTCCCCAGAGGGGTGGGCAGGTACAAACACATTTCAGTGGTTATAATGTAAGTCTCATGTAATAGAGGATGAGCCTATTGCCATTAACCGGGCACGAATTAAGAGCTAGGGCTGCTACTGTTGCGGATTTTTACACGCCAAAAAAGGAGTGTTATTTTCAGGGTTCACGTATGCGTTGCGGAATTTTTTCGGAAGAGTCACCGCGGCCCTGGAACGCAAAGGGCACAAGAAGGATCACGGGTGGGTTTTAGTCAGGAAGAGTCTGACACTCTGTCCGCTCGGCCCAGAGCGGGAGAAGTCATTTGATGATTTCCCATCCAAAAAAAATAAAAAGGGTTCATGTATGTATGTTTATGAGTTTCTTTATTCCACCGTAACTTCTAATCGGCTTAACTGATATTAATGTTTGTAGTATCGTTAGAAGCGTTGAGTTATCCCGGGTAACATAGGATAGTGAAAATAAAAAAGGGGGCCCCCCTTTAAATTTTTCAAATTTTGCATCATGGTGCATAAATAAAAACGAAAATATTTTGTTCTCATGAAAATTACGACTAGGTATAATATCATCGGCTCAAGCTTGCTTACCACATAGCAAAAAAGGTATGAAATAAAAATAAAAACAAATAATAAAAAACGCCTACCGTGTCAAACAATGAACTAAAAAAGTGATTTTTATTTTTTTTTTAATTATTTGTATTTTTTTTATTTTTTTGTTCACTCTTTGACATGGCAGGCGTTTTTTTTATTTTTTTATTATTTGTTTCAAAAGAGTTATCGCGGAACGTAAAGGGCATTAGGAGGAACTCGGTTGGGTTTATAGTCAGTAAGAGTCTGACTCTCCCTTCCGCTCCGCCCAGAGCGGGATGGCAGAGCAGAGTCATTTGTTGATATCCCAGAGAGATTATCAAACAATGCTTGACCATTTATTTATCTTTTGTCACGTGAACAAAAAAAAATAAGACTATAAATATATACAGTGCGTTGGAATTTCGCATAACGTCAATCGGTACAATTGACCAACAAGTGACTTCACCGACCCCTACATCCGTACTTTTATTTTTTTATCTTTAAATAGATTCGAAAAGGCAAATAATACCTACGTGTCCAATATTTTTGATATTGAAAATGTCGACGGTCTTCATAGAATTATTAGTTACTAGCACTGCCCTGCAGTTTAGTATAGTTCCCGTTCCCAATGGAATATAGGGATAAAATATAGCCTATGTCACCCGAGGATGGTGTAGCTTCTCAACAGTGAAATAATTTTTCCAATCGGTTTAGTAGTTTCGGAGACTATTCAATACAAACAACCAATCAAATCTTTTATCTTTTATAATATTAGTACCTATAGATCTATAGTAAAAATAACCTATTTTCTGACGAAAACGCAAATAAAGCTGCTTAAACCCATATAACCCTAAACTCGCTAGACTCATGTGACCAGAAGAGAACTCATTTGGTACTTCATCTATACTAATATTATAAAGCTGAAGAGTTTGTTTGTTTGTTTGTTTGAACGCGCTAATATCAGGAACTACTGGTTCGAATTGAATAATTCTTTTTGGGTTGAATAGACCATTTATCGAGGAAGGCTTTAGGCTATATATCATCACGCTTAAGCGAATAGGAGCGGAGCAGCGATAGATAATGTTTTAAAATCGGTGATTCCAAGGGGACGAAGTCGCGGGCAGCAGCTAGTTCATAATAATCATGAGAAAATGTTTTGTTAAAGTAATATAACTGACGTTAACAGAGAGAAGAGCATAATACACCATAATGTCACTTCCCTCGTTTTGTCACGAAATAAATAAATGAAAGTGGTGTCAATTTTTGGGTTCCGTATCCGAAGAGAGACCTCCACTATGCCTCCGCTGTCCATCCATCTGTCTATCACTGGATTGTTTCTCATGAACCGCAGTACATAGACAGTTGGAACCGTCGCGCGGCGTAAGCTGCTCCAGCAACAAAATAATCATAAAATTAGTTAAAATATTTTTTTTTTTTCAGTCTGTTCCCCATGTAGCCGGTTTTTAGTAATACCATTTTGTTATTAAGGAAAGTGGTTAAGTAATCTAAAAAGAAAATTTGCATGAAACATATTATCTATCACACAAATCGTCATCATAAAAACTAACAATCATTAATAATAATTATTCATTTATCAATGACTCTCAGTCATACAAAAGAGAAACACTTGGCTGGAAAATTATGATAATAATATGAAAGAGCTCCCTTTCAAAAACATAGCACAAGAACGGCGGTAAACCCTACTTGACCCGGCCAAGTGTGTAGGATGCAAACCTTATTACCGTGTTTAATCCTCTTATGAAGACTACCCCCCTTTTGCCCCACCCCAAGGCTCCTTTCCCCACCCCCTGAGAAACGTGGATCTTGTATTTTTAATGCGCAAAGTGTTTTTGTTTAAAATTTACATCAATTAGGGACTGTCGCACATCGCCCTGAGGTAGAATGGAGTATTCAGTTGTTGTGAGTTTGGATTCGGGTAAAGGTATTTTGTAAACCTACATATTAATGTTGAATTCTAGAATAACACATTTTATTTTAAAATATGAACGAGTTAACACTAACTACAACACACACTAGAAATACAAAAGCTGACTTAAGCAACTGCCTTAGGCAAAATTGTTTGTGAATTTAGTTTATTTTATGAATCAACTAGCAGCGTCCCGTGGTTTCACCCGCATAAGTTTCGATTCCGTGGGAATATCGGGGTAAAATTATCCTATATGTTAATCCTGGTTATAAACCATCTGTGTACCAAATTTCATCAAAATCCGTTCAGTAGTTTTTGCGTGAAACAGTAACAAACATCCATCCTTCCATCCATACTTACAAACTTTCGCGTTTATAATATTAGTAGGACCAGCTGACCCGCGCAGAGAGAAAAAATCCCATTTTACAACATATTGATCCTCTGCTCCTATTGGTTGTAACGTGATGTAATATAGCCTATACCCTTTATCTATAAGTGGGCTAACCGATACTAAACGATTATTTTTTCAATTCAAACCAGTAGTTCTTGAGATTAGCGCGTTCAACCAAACAAACAAACAAACTCTTCAGTAGTAAGTAAAGATGTAAACAAGTAAAATACACTGGAAATACCTACAAAAGTTGATTTAACGTCTTAGGCTTAAATAGGGTAGTTAACTAAAAACATCGGATTAGTCCGTCAGATAGATTTCCGAAAAATATTGGAGACGTATTTTTTCTTTTTTCACATAAACAAAAAATCAAGACGGTACAGTGCGTTGAAAACTCGTGTGACGTCACTATCCGCTACAATTTTTATCGGGCAGTGACGTCACACGCTCCCACTCCTGATCTTTGATGCTTTTATCTTCGCCAGTTTTTATAGATTTGATAAAGGAAAAAATACGTGTCCAATATTTTTCTATACTTAATCTAACTGACGGACTAATTAGAATCATATTTTTTTAATCAAGAAACATCCCTATTTTGAGTGTATTTGCTTTACTTAATTTTTTTGTCAATGGTAGGCACATTTACAATTTATTATATGCGATGAAGCGGACTCATACCGAAAAGATTGGCTTGCACTAAAAAATATAAAGTTGTGTGGAAAAGTTGTAGGGAGGCCTTTGACCTGCATAGCATAAACATAATCACCCTTTTAACATTCCCACTGCTGGGACACAGGCCTCCTCTCTAGGAGAGGGAATGGGAGGGAATAGGGAAGGTAGGGATCTCTGTTTTCCCTTCAAAACGTATAAATCTTTTGCCTTTTTGACCTGCATTGGAATAATATACATAGGCCAGTTAGATAAGAATAGGAATTCCCGATTACTTATAAATTGTCTACATACTTCTATTTCTGTTGTTTATTTTGTTTTTATGTTGTGTGCCGGACGTGAAACATAGAGAACTATTGAATTGTGTTCTGTTTTGTCTGTAGTGTGACCAGATACTCGTGGTGGTTAATGATGAATAGATTACACTATTATAATAGCTGTTAATATCTGGAAATAATATAAAACCTGAATCAGGTTTTATTTAGTTTCTAGTAAGTTGATATGAAATTTATTTACTTTGAATCTTGTGTTTTGTGTGTCATTTCTGGCGGAATAAACGTAGAAGGGAACTCTTAAACAATATGTCATGTTAAAATCATTTTTTTCTTCTTTTCAACTTAGATATATATAATACGACTTAAGATCGTTAAAATATAACAGCCGTAGTTACAATGAAACTCAAAGATCAGCACCTCAATTTCAATTCAAAATCTGCCTTCCATTTACTCAAAGCCACATCAGCAGGTTGATTCAAATAAAATTGGGACATAAAACCTCTAGATCGCGGATGAAAAGAAAATTGATACTTACATATAAATCTACATATTTAAGGAAAAGCTTTTACCTCCCGTAATACCTATTTACGAAGAAATAAATAAGTATTGAGCCCACTTCAGGGACTTGAAATTACTTTGTTCAATTTAATATAGCTCTTATGAAATTTAAATTTACTTTGGAAACTCCTCATGGTGTTTTGAGAGAATATTCTTACTAGTTATGTCCCGCGGTTTCACTTGTTTTAGCACATCGTTTTTATTGACTTTTTCCTGCTTGCTTGGCTCCTAAACGTGGTATTCATGAGGGTTGGGCTACAAAAAGATTTTTACAAACAGACTTTATTAAGTCTGTTTGAAAATATCTTTTTGGTAAAATTTGTTAATATTGATTGAAACGGAGTTAAAAAGCAGCTCTACGCTTTCGTGTATTCTTGTTACGTAGAAATTATTATCGCTAGTGTAGTACGAAAAGCTAAAAAAACTTGTGAAAGCCTTCCCTTTTATCATTGTCGATTTAACATTTTTTTTTATTCATGTCTTCTTAAAAAAATCAGAGAAGATTTGAATTAGAGGAGGAGTATTTTTTACATAAATTCGGTTCATAAAAGGTTGGTATAGGAACCTACGTATTTTTTCGTAGACAGAATTTTAGTAGGCGATGAGAAATCCACCAATGTTTATTTTACTTATCTGCCTAGCTTTTTTCCAAATATAATGGGGTCGCTTCCAGTCAAACAGGATTCAGCTGAATACTAGTACCTACAGCTAAATAAACAAAAATATTTATTTATTTATTAAAACTTTATGCACTAGTAAAAAAACTGTACAAAGGAGGACTTAATGCCATAGGCATTTTCTACCGGTCGACCTTAGGGTAGTGCAGAGACAACATGACAAGTGCAACTTAAATGAAAGACAAACGAAGAGGGAAAATATACAATCACAAATACATAGATACATACATACAAATAGAGCGTTGAGAAAAACAAATCCAACGAATTAACGCTGGGATAATTCTTGTAAATATCTATTTAAATTTACAACAACACTATCAAACTTCTGGCTAATAAAAGATCTCCGACTCTCATCGTCCTATCATCTGCAACTTCCCCATCCTAGGGATGATTATACCGTCTAAACACCAATTTTATAATTTTTGGAAAACACAAAGTTGAAAAGCCTCTCAGAGTGGTACCAACATAATGTACGCGCTGAGAATAATAATTTAATTTGAAGACTCAAACATTAATGTAACCTTTTAGCAAACATTACCGTCTGTCTGACAGACAGATACATCAGGCAATAAAGTTTATTATGCAAAAGATACATAGAATTAGAAACAAAAAGATAAAACAACAAGCCGTATATAATATTAGGTACCTTTTTCGTGGATGGGAAATGAGTTCTTCCGCTCTGAGTGGAGCGGACCTAATCCCCTGGCAGGTGCCCTGCATTCCAAGGCTGCGGTGACTCTTTTGAACAAATTCTGCAACACTAGCAAGTACTGACCCTATGGGACCCCGTTTTCATTGCTGACATCTATTTGTGGCGCGGGTGGAACACCACGCACCTTCGACACTGGTTATTATCGGATGGCGAGCAACCCATCACTTGCCATCCGCAGGCCGGATATACTTAGGTACTTAGTAGAAGTCGTGCCTTGCTGATCGAAACTCACGCAAAGTTGTTGAACCTAGCTGTAATTTGTAGATCTTTAACAGTAATACGGGTTATCAGAAGCCAGAGAGCGTAATTATACTTTTTGGTAATTCTCGGAGAAGTGTCAGCAATAGTTTTCCAGTAAATGGGACATAAAAATCAAATTCAATACTTGTATTCAGTTGCCAGTTAACTCGAACAATTCACGGAAAAGTGTAGGTAGTGATGATCAGTACAGCGTACACAGCGTGCTCTACGAGTGCACATAATATTAATAACGCGTTCAGGATTGTGTTCGGGCTGCAGCGCCACTGCAGCGCTTCACCAATGGTTGCGATGAAAAGCGTGGATTGATTTCTTGCCTTCATGCGGAATCGGAATCATGCTTCAAGCTGGCCCGCATGCACTTCCACGAGCTCGAGCTTCTGAGCGAGTTCGTGAGCCGATGGGACTCGTCAAAGTGGCGGCACTGGATGCGACTACACATTGCAGGTAGACTTGGTATAACCTGGCACTCCTGTGCGATGCCACTTTGTGATTTTTATTTATTTCCGTGGCTTTGTTTTGTATCTACTAACAGTAGCTTTATAAGGTTGGTTTGTGTTACTAACAGTGTATGGATTTTGTCTGAAATAAGTACTTTATTTTTATTACATTGAAGTGAAATTTCTTGGGCAGTAATTCGATTTTCGAATTGAGTGAGTATCAAGAGTGTTTCAAGGACGCTTCGTATCCGCGAGAAAAAATCGATTGCCCCAGACATTGGCGCATAACTCGACAAAATGTATTGCAAAGCTTTTTTTCTTTAATTCATGGTTATACTAGTAATAGCAAAAGTTGGTCGTAATGATGAGTACAATGTACAAGTACGTACTGAATAAGCAATAGGTACCCTTTTCAGGTATTGCTTATTCTGTTACACGTTGTATACCAATTCTAATGGCACGCCATTTTTTTTTTCTGGATGGGAAATCATCAAATGACTTCTCCCACTCTGGGCGGAACGGAAGGGAGTGTCAGACTCTTACTGACTAAAACCCACCCGTGATCCTTCTTGTGCCCTTTGCGTTCCAGGGCCGCGGTGACTCTTTCGAATAAATTCCGCAACCCTAGCAGGCACTGACCCTATGGGGCTCCGTCTACGTTGCTGACGGCTCTTTGAGGCGCGCGTTGAACACGACGCGCCGTCGAGAAAACCAAATAATATTTTCACTGACAAAAAATATATCACAGTAAAGTTGCCGTTAGTTAAAATATTTCACGGGCATATAAAAACTGGTCGTATGGAAAAATGTAGGCGAAATAGAATACCCCAAAAATATGACACAAATAAATTAAAAAAAAGAATTTTCTCGTTATTCACTCTAGGGCTGCGCATTTTAAATGTGGGTACCTGGCTTTGTTGTGATGTTTGTATTTTCGCGACATAAGGTATCAGCATTGAATATCTAGATGGAAACAGATTTTTGTTAAAAGGTTGATTACGTTTTGAGTACCGGTAGATTCCATTTGTTATTTTCTGGCTAGCATTCTTGGAAGCAGTTTATAACCGACTTCTAAAAAAGGAGGAGGTTCTCAATTCGGATGTTTGTATGTTTTTTTTTTAAGGTTTGTTCGCGCATAACTCCGTCGCTTGCCAACCGATTTGAAAAATTCTTTTTTTGTTGGAAAGGGTATATACTTCCCAAATGGTCCCATGAAAATTTTATCGAAATCGAACAAGCGGTTTTTTTGGTTTTTTTTGTTAATTTCAATAAATGATAGCAAAAAAGTCGGGATAGCTGAAATCGCATGTTTGTTTATTGTTTACACCAATTTATACCACGTACGCTGTGATGGGTATGTTTAGCTGGGAGTGAACCACTAAAAAGGGAAAAATAAAAAAACTTTTTACAAAAAATAAAACCGACTTCTAAACAAAAAAAAAACAAAAAGTACAAAATAACTTTAATTTAGGAAGTCGGTGTGTTCAAAAACATGAAGCAACCAAAAACACCGAGTTCCGAAATTAAAGTTATTTTGTACTTTTTGTTTTTTTTTTGTTTAGAAGTCGGTTTTATTTTTTGTAAAAAGTTTTTTTTTAAATAGTTAAGGACTCCTCTGCTCCTTTTTGCCAGATTATTTCCAAGTCAAGATGTTCCCTAACTTAGACTATACCTAGTGCAACAAAAAAAAAACAACTTATAGTATTTGATATATCAAACTGTCATGGGACAAACATCACGTATGATAAAATCAAACATACAAGCATTTATGAAATTTGACACACATGTTTAGAAGCTGGCTGATAATATTATATATGTACATATATACGGGTCAACTCGATGTATCATCTCATCAAAAACTTGACCAAATGTAGGGAATTTAGAGGTGTATTTAACAGCTTATAACTGCAATGTGATTTCGAACTTTCCTTAAAATACGATAATTAGCCCTCTGACCCCCTTAAGACAGTCCCCCCCTGCTTTACGATAATCTTGCCTAGTGCATAATGTGTTAATCACAAGATCTATGTCACTCAGTCAGTGATTGAATGAATTTACTAATTCATTTAATAAATAATGTTCATGATCAAGTAAAAAGTAATAAGATAAATCTAAAGTATCATTATAAATGACACAATGACCAACCAATAGAACACTCCGAACAAAAAGTAAATACACACAAATTACCTAAAGAACTACCCCTAATTGTTTAACGTGCCACCCTTTCGTTCGGCTTGAGAGCAGGAAATGAGCACCATAGAACTCTTCAGGTTACGTGAGAGGCAAGCAAAGTATCCACTCAGAAAATCGAACGTACGTAATTGAAAAATCGTTTTCGATGTTGGAGAAAAAATCGCTCGATACTTACTTCGGTAGGGACCGTATTACTCGTAGCCTTGTAGGCTGTTACTTTGGTATCGAGGTAAATGTGTTCTTTATTTAAAAAAATGTTCTAGCGTAGTGGAATTTGTTCGAAAGAGTCATCCTGGAACGCAAAGGGCATTAGATGGAACAGGGATGGGTTTTAGTCACTAAGAGTTTTACTCATTCCATTGCATTCCGGCCAGAGCACATACGATTCATAAAACAAAAAAAAAATGTTTTTAATTTGCTTTTGATTCGCTAGATTAGAGGAAACTATATTTACACCCAATTTTTAAATAAGAATAATTTAATTTGAGTAGTTGTCAAATTCTTCCTAAAACTATCAAGATAAGGCATTAAACCATTTGAAACTAAAAGTCATTTTCACGAACATTTAATATTTATTTTGACTCTGAATTAGTTGCAAAGCCAGAGTCATTATGTATGAAATATTCATATCTAAGCAACTAACTCTTATTCGCGGAGTTGAGGGAACCTCACCTCAGAATTAGGTGACGAACGAATTACACTAATCGACTAACAGATGTTTTTCCAAATGATCATATTTCTGGGACTAATTCCCCTATTAGCTCCGAATCCGACCAATAACCAGAATACGAGCTAATAGGGAATATGCATGACACAATATCCAAAAGTATAATGCTAACAGTGAAAATAAAATCTAATTAACTAAAAAATAAACAGATATAACTGTTTTAAATAAATATCTTTACTAATATTATAAATAGGAAAGATTGAATAGTTTGTTTGTAAAGAATAGGCGCCAAAACTACTGAACTGCTTTTAAAAATTCTTTCACTGTTGGAAAGCTACACTATACCCGGGTGACATAGGCTATATTGTATACCCATATTCCTATTAAATATGTAATACAGTAAATGAACATACGAACAGGTATATAATGAATCCGCGCACTGGCCCGAGCAAACGTTACATAACCACGAAAATACTACATTACTAACCCATAGTTATAATTTTTACACAAATTCCTTCTATGGCTAGATCCAATCCTACTTACCTAAAATGACTACTAATGATCAAAGGAGAAATTAATGTATCACTAAACACCTAACACACAGATTTCCAATCAAGGACGATAAGGCGATAGTTACGGTAACTAATATAGCGTAACTTATGATAATTATTGTTTGCTTAAATGCTCCATCAACGGTTAAACACTATGAATCAGTGCTTATTGATTCAGAATGTATAATTAAGCGCAATTATATTAATTATACACAAGTTATCTCGTAGATGTGTTGTAGATAATACTGCTTTCATGATCTTGAACTGATAAGTTGGTAGTTATTTGTAAGGATAACGCTCAACAATACGTATTTCGGGGTGCGTCTCATAACGTATATATAAACTCATTTGGTATAATTTCATTTTATTATCGTTCATAAAATAAAAACAACGTGAGATATACCAACTGTTGATATAATTTCTTTACATATAACATTTAATTATTCTAAAAATTTGGATGGGAAAACATCAAATGACTTCTCCCGCTCTGGGCGGAGCGGAAGGGAGTGTCAGACTCTTACTGACTAAAATCCACCCGTGATCCTTCTTGTGCCATGTGCGTTCCAGGGCCGCAGTGACTCTTTCGAACAAATTCTGCAACCCTAGCAGGCACTGACCCTATGGGGTCCCGTCTTCGTTGCTGACGGCTCTTTGAGGCGCGCGTGGAACACGAAGCACCGTCCAATCGGGTTTGGTTGCTATCGAACGGCGAGCCACCCATATCTCGCCATCCACAGGCCCGCGCCTTCGGTGGCCGGATCATCCGTAACGACTGTCAATATATCTACAAATAACCGCCGGAATCAACGGTTTAACGTACTTTTCGGGGCGCGGAGAAGACTCGGTTTGTAATGGATGGTCATCCATACAGACCTACCTCGATAAGCGTCGTTATTCGTGGGTTTCTATTTATTTAGTCGAGAACCGCTGAAATACTATAACTATTTTATTATTTTAAGCTATTGCATAGCTTCTATCGCGGGCCTTGAGCGTGGCAACCGAATCCAGAAAATCCGTAACGAAAATAACCTAACACCGCTACGTCATTCGATTAGGCCCCGCCTTTTTAAAATGTTCGCTTCGTTACTGAGCTATTATGTCGCCGCCACCGAGCCGACCCGAACGTATGCGTTCGGAAACAATCGGTGGGACAAAGTTAAGTGAAACGTATGTGATTTACATTAGTACAGTAACCCAGGTGAACGAATCGAGACCATATCACAATGACGCAGAGTACTAAATATATAATTGCATAAGTTGATAAAAAATGCTATGCAATAGCTTTACCGCGGCAGTCCCCGAGTGCCACATGTATTTTTTATTAGGTAGATCAAACAATTGTACATTTTGTCTTAAATCTAGGTATACAATAGAGTAGGTTTGTGTACAATCAACAACGTTTCCACACATTACTAAAAATATTATTCACTGACACAATATGGACGAAAGGTAGGGTTAAGTTTAATAATATACTAAATTATTATTAGGTTTTAAGTGTTTTAACTAATTCTTTTTTAAATACATTATGAGCGAACGCAAATATGTCCATTTTAACAAAATTTTGGTTGTATATTTTCACTAATCTGTGGAGAGGCGCCCGCTCGCATTTGTACGACTAATAGTCGTAGCAAAGAGTGGGTAAGCGCGTACCTCTCTTCTTATTACAGCTCTGGGCACAATATAAAATAGATTATTCACAAGTTCAGGGCAATCAAACTTATTGTGTATCAGTCCACGGAACATCATGGCTTGAAGCAACAAACGCTTTTATATATTTATTTAATTATCTGTTTATAGCAGAACATTGTTTGATACGTCGATTTCCGGATAATTGGCTATTTATTTCCCCGTCTGTTGCGTCTAGTGTTTCATTTCCTTTGTCGACAAATAGAGGGAATTGAAGAGTGACGACGTTGAGCAGATTCAATAGGTACTCCTTTCTGAGACTTTTTAAATTTCGTTTTTTACTTTAACAATCACTCTTTGCATTAGAATTTTGAGAAAAATTCAACCGTAACTTAATAAATTTATTATATTATGTGTAAATTTTATTTGTCACAGTTCATTAGGATCTTTGTCAAAAAAGTAATTGTTTAATGTTCATTAATTAGCATTAATAACTATTGTCTTCTAAAACTCTGCCTTATAAGAGATCACGAAATTAAGAAGTCAGTGAAGATTGCCTGAAAAATATAACAGGTTGGCCGGAATCTTTGTTTGCAGATAGCTACAACCAGCAGCCCTATTATGACGTCTTAAATCCATCATGATTTCTGTGTCAGAGAGAGACGGAGTTACACAAGACGAATAGCACTATCTCTTTCCCTCACACGAATCATGATAGCATTGGTACTTCGTAATACGTCCACTGGTGGTCTTTATGTCAAGAGTGAATAATTTACCTGCTTCTAAGCAAGCTTGCTCCATCTTCGACCACATCATCGAATTCCATCAGGTGAAATTGTTGTCAAACGCAAGCCTTTATATTAATAACATCAATTAAATACAATCTTGTGGAATCTGAAGTATCGTACTAATGTGCCCGACCCAGTTCTCGAAAATGGCAATTACACATTGTATTGGGATCGGTCTATCATCACTGAGAGGACTATTGTTGCCAATAAGCCTGATATAGTGGTGATGGACCGAGTAGAGCGTCGCGCAATGATTGTTGATATAGTAGTCCCTCATGACAAGAACCTCGTGAAGGCTGAGAAAGATAAATAAACGAAGTATCTCGACTTAGCTCGCGAGGTTGTCGACATGTGGGATGTGAACACAGCAGTCATTGTGCCGATAATCGTAACGGCCAATGGCATAATAGCCAAGAGCCTCGACCAACATCTTAAGCGGCTCTCGTTGATCCAACTTTATCAAGATCCAGAAAGCAGTACTCCAGAATACAGCGCCTATTGTTAGGAGGTCCCTGTCTCAGGAACCTTGCCCATCGGTAGCTTGGACCCTGTTCCCGATACCGGTGGGCTACTTTTTTATATCTTTGTATTTTAATATTTAAAAATTTAATTTATGTGTACATATAGTATGTAATTAATAAAGGAAATAATAATGTTATTTTTAAAGGTTTTATTTGTAAACGTTTCTTAAAGTTAAGTAATAATTTACTTCCGCTGAACCACACGTCTAAGACGTCCTGAAACGACATTTATATAATAAATATACCCTGGTCTTCTCCAGTTTTGCTATGCCCATGTATCGTAGCTGTCCATTCAATAATATATTATTCGAATCGCTCGCTTCGACAATTTATGTGTCGTGTCTACCGCGTTTAATTGTTCACCCGACCAACTGAACTTATTTTTATCAGCACTTATGTATGTTTGTGGTTATTCATTGTCCTCGCACATACCTACATAATATAGCGTTATACTATACCTTTTCAGTATTTCGTGGTCATTTATAATTATGACCACATTTTTTACTGCTGTAAGTAGATAGATACATTTCTTTTAGCAAACCCTTTCATTTCAAATCAAAGGGATGCATATAAAATAAAAGTTCCGCCATCTTTGGGATTTCGCCATGTTGGATTTATAAGGATTTGACATTCTTATAAATCCAATATGGCGAAAATATGGCGGTACAATGCAGAATTAAAGCAATTCGGGGAAAACCGTTTTCAATTTGAGTTGCAAGATGTGTACCACACATACTAATTAACTAAGGTCTACCAAACCAGGGTTATATTTGGGAGCAATTTAACCTTGTAATATCAGTGTACACTATAAAATTTCCATTCCATAAATTAAACATCTATGTATTCAGTTCATTCAACGGATATTATTGTGTTCTGTCAGTGTGTTAGATTTATGTGGCGTGTTTGGCACGCTATATTGGCTTTGTCTCCCTGATTCGTTCACGTCTGATTGCGCTTAACAACTCTAGACGACTCGATGTGTAAGTTCGTCGTCGGCAGAGTAGGTTATTGCTTTATTGGCTGTAACCGTTTTAACTTTTTTTAACAGGTTTTATCTAAACATTAGGAGATAGAAAAGAATGCAATCAAGTTATTATGAGTTAAATGTGTTCTTTATGTAGATCACACTTTGATTCGATATTAGAGGTTAAGCAACGCTTGCCGAGGTTAGTCTTTGGATGGGTGACCATCTTAACATTACGAAACTTCTCCATGCCTCGGAAAGCAAGTTAAGCTGTTGGTCTCGGCTGTCATTTGGAGATCTTTGTCAGTCGTTACGGATTGTCAGAAGCCAGAAAATCTGACACCAGTCTTACCAAGAAGTACCGTGTTCTCCAGTTAGAACGTCATTGTGTAGTTATTGCTTTTAATAGCTTGCCTAGCAAAAAGTATTGCGAGACTATTTAAGGACCATTGATCCACCATTACGAATTTTGGAAGTTGTTTTAAAAGTAAAAGTTCGTGACTCATCAATTTGATATCTATAAGCTGACAGTAATATATTTCTCTACCAACAACAACCCATATTTTGTTCATACCTTTTCCGAATATCTCCGATTGTTTTTACTCCACCCAAAAAACTCACAGTTCTGTAATAAATTCTGAACGTGTGTAAAGCCGTAAGACCGGTGATAAGTAGGCACACGCGACTGCTCCTGAACTATTGTCCCCGCGTGATCAGAATAATCAAACGGTTTCTTCGATGACTGATTTTCAGATCAAATACCGTGATTGTTTTGTTTGTGTCCCTACAGAAATATTGCGACAGACACATGTGTTTACACAAATATTTCTTTTAGAGTAAAACAAGTTTTGTTGTGTAAGAGATTTTTTTTATGGATGGGCAAACGTGAAATGACTTCTTCCGCACTTTATACTGTGGCTTCGCTTATGTTTGTCTGAAAAATATGTCTCCTTTATTTTAACATATTTACAGCTACAGAAGGCATATTATATACGAATAGGACCTAGATCTAACTACAGTTTCCACTTTAAACTAGCACGGTGCCTTTCCCTCCCTCTTCGGCAATAATATAGCTTTGTCAGCTATAGGATTGTCAGATTTTCTACGGATTACAGCCTAGCATTCGAGATTTAAAATTTCCTTGTTTCAGATTCGACTTAAAGCCTTTTTTACCTTTCCTCTAAACTGTGGTAGTTATGTGTATGTATTTATTTATTGATTACATGTATATAATTCATAGTATTCGGTATTGTTACGAGCTTCGGGTTCGTTACAATTAAAATCAGCCGATTCAATAAACAAAGATGACACTTTATTTTACACCACACTAATTACACTATAAACTCACTAATCACAAAACACAATCGCACTATTAATCACTTGAGTTCGCAGTCGAAGATCGCTTTCGAAGTTATCACTTGTATCGCAAATCCAATACTGACTCGGTCGGCACATGTGCCGGCCTTATATAGGGCGCCGAGTAGAACTCCAGAAAGTTCGCGTACATATCGGTCGCGACCATAGAAATATAAAATACAGGAGAAGTGGCAAGGGGGCGTGTCGGTGTCCTCGCGACATGCTCTGGGCGAGCATGTCTTACGCAATGGTCGAATCCGCGAACTAGTGCGCTTACGACCGTGAGCGTGATAAGATATAAGAATGCCGTGTTGTTCAGTGTTTTCTTGTAAAAACCGAAGCATAAACCAAAACTTTGTTAATTATGGAATCACTTACCATATCAAAATACAAGTATTTTACTATATTTGTCTTTAAAATCATGAAAAACAACAAATCGTAAAATATTTCTTGCTTATACTATGTTATTTTTGTTTTCAAATGTCACAGCGACAATAACATATTACAATGAATACACTGCTCCTTAACCACTACCTAAGTTTGTCGCTAAGTGACTGGATGAGCAATGTAAAAATCACAAAACGATACTTTAGCAAGCCGATGTATCGCATAGTACGGCCGCTGCTTCTTGCCGCGAGTTAGTGATGTAATTGTGCAGATACACTGTCGACAACAATGTCGATTGTTGAATGAAATATTACAAAAGTGTACCAAACTTTCTTAGATTGCAATAAATTTTTGGTAAATAATCGTTCAAGTGTTTTTGGCTTTGAATTATCGTATGTATGCCTTATCCTCGTGCTACTTCCTTACTTTTTATGGTAATTGTATTTTACTTTCGATAAAGTTTCGAATGCATTATAGTAATCGGCATGTTTAAGATAATATATTAGTGACCTTTGCTTAAAATAGTCAACATATTCATGCTATTTATTTGTTATACATGGGCAGCATGGCGTGTGTAATAAATGCCAGAATCGATAAGTCAATCACTAGCGTATATGTAAAATAAATTGCTTTTGCACAGCACAACGATACCCAGCGTTGTTTTTGTGTGAGTAAGTTGCACGGTGTACTGTAAATATACGCTGTGTTTATTAGGATAAGGTTTATAATTGATTGTGTAGTACAGTCCGATTTCAAAAATGCGGGTGTGTGCGCGACTGCGTATCTATTGCTTTTACTGAACTGCATTCGTAGTAGTTGCCGGGTGGTAGGGCAAAACAGGAGACACAGGTTCCGATACATTTTCGGCTACAGGGCATATCTCCTTGTTTATTATATCTATGGTCGCGACCGACCAAGGTCCGAGAATTCTAGCATAGAAAAATCTCGATGGTCCCCGACTTCAATAGTTCTGCTACTCGATACTAGATGGCGCTAGTGGTACCGAATGCCGCTATCATCCTAACTTAATTCTGGCGCGCAACACTGCCCCCTCCTAAGACATGCTCGTCCCGAGCATTATCAGCGCCATAATAACGCGCCAGTCGATCAACATGGACGATCTTAGGAGCGCTTCTTGTACCTTTCTGTATACGGTAGGTCACGTCATTGATCTTCGTCACAATCCGGTACGGTCCGTCCCATTTAGCTTGAAGCTTAGGAGATTTCCCTTTGCTGCGAACTGGATTGTGCAACCACACTAGTGAACCTTCCTCGAACCCTTTATTGTTCATTTTGCGGTCATAGCGGGTTTTCATCTTTTCAGACATTTGCTGGCCCGATTGTCTGACGTGCTCATGAATGTCGTTCATTTTGTTCCGCAAGTCATTCGCATAATCGGTTATACTACGTGGGGCATCAGGTGGTATTCCGGTGATCAGGTCTGCAGGTAGCCGCAATTCTCTTCCAAAGTTTGCGAAAGCTGGTGTCACTGACGTGCTTTCATGAACAGCACTTCGGTATGACAGCAAAAACGGTTGTATGTGCTTGTCCCAATCTCGTTGCCGGTTTTCCACAACTTTGGCCAGATATCTCTCCAATGTCTGATTAAATCGTTCCACCATTCCATCCGATTGTGGGTGGTAAGAAGTTGTCCTCGTTTTATGAGTACCCATAACTCGGCAAGTTTCCTGGAATACTTGGGACTCAAAATTCCTTCCTTGATCGCTGTGAATCTCTAAGGGTACTCCAAAACGACAGAAGACTTCATGAACTAGTCTATCCGCAACTGTTGAAGCTTCTTGGTTTGGAATGGCGAAGACTTCGGGCCACTTAGTGAAATAATCCATAACCACCATGAAATACTTGTTACCACTTTCACTTTCCGGAAACGGTCCCGCAACGTCCAGCGCTATCCTTTCCCATGGTGCACCAACATTGTACAATTTCAATGCACCTCTGCTACGAGTCTGAGGTCCTTTTACAGCCGCACAACTTGTACACTTGCGACACCAGTCCTCAACATCGTCACGACAGTGGACCCAGTAAAACCGTTCCCGTATCTTCAGTAGAGTCCGTTTAACTCCCATATGGCCTCCTGAACAACCATTATGGTACAGCTGTAGAACATCCGGTACTTTAGCTTTAGGGACAACCATTTGCAAATGACAGCTGTCTCCCCGAGCATTTTCCCATTTACGGCACAGGACTCCATCCTGAATCACTAAGCTGTCCCATTGGGCCCAATAGCTTTTTGTGATTGAACTCATCGCTGAGACATCACTCCACCTAGGCTTCGGAGCACTGGCCTTCATCCACTCCAGGATCGGCTTGATGTCCAAATCATCCTGCTGTGCACGTTCCAAGTTTTCCTTCCACTCGTTACTAAGATCTGCCTTGATCATCCTCACAGGTACGACTTCTTTACCCTCTTGCCGAGTACAATGCTTGCAGTCTTCAGGGCAAGGTCTTCTTGATAATGCATCTGCGTTGCCATGAGTTTTCCCGCCGCGATGTTCAATCACAAAGTCGTATTCCTGAAGTAGTTCGATCCATCTCGCAACTTGTCCTTCTGGATTTTTGAACTGTAATAGCCATTTCAGTGCAGCATGGTCAGTCCGCAAGTGGAATTTCCGTCCCAGCAGATATTTGCTGAAATGCTGTAATGACTTGACCGGGATCCCTTCTTTTCGCACAATGTTTTTTGTCCTAATATACTTCGGCATAACGATTTTGGCACAATTTGTTTTGGCATAATAATACTTTGGCATAATTTTTTTAGGCATACATTTTATGTTGGCATAATCATGTTAAAGACTAATTTGTTTTGGCATAAATTTGATTCGCATAACGTTAGTAGGCCTAATGACTATTAGCATAACGTTAGTAGGCCTAAAGACTTTTAGCATAACGTTAGTAGGCCTAATGGCTATTAGCATAATAATATTTATTGTTAGACATACAATGCCCCATACATAATTCTGAGCAAACCAATTAGCTATAGTACCTGTAACAATCAAATAATATTGTTGGTTAAAAAATTAATATGCTGTGCAACAAAAGTTAGTCACAGAACCGAATTGCTGCAAAACCGACTTCACGTAGTCTTGTTTGTCCTACCCCTAGAGTGTTATTTAAAATCGCGTAGGCGCGTAGGGGCGAGGCGGCCCGCGGGCTGAGGAGCAGGCGGCTGCGAGCGAGCCACCGCGGCTGAGGCTGGCCGGCGAAGCCGGCCAACAAGCCGAAGCTGCGGTGGTGAGCGATAGCCGTCTGCGACGATTAGCACGCGTGGGGCCGCCGGAGGGCCGCAGCGCCGGAGCCGTCACAGAAACCCTGCCTGCTGCATGCTGCTTGCTTGCTTGCTTGCATGCTTGCTTGCATGCTGCATGCTTGCTTGCATGCTGCATGCTTGCTTGCATGCTGCATGCTTGCTTGCATGCTGTATGCTTGCAATGCTTGCTTCCTATTTTTTTAATACACACAAAGTTGTTATGCTTTAGGATATTATGCTTAAAAAAGTTATGCTTTAGGATATTATGCTTAAAAAAGTTATGCTTTAGAACTTTATGCTTAAAAAAGTTATGCTTTAGAACTTTATGCTTAATAAGTTTATGCTTTAAAATATTATGTCTAATCATTATTATGGTTACAGACATAATGCTTAAAAAAATTATGCATGAGCTGTTATGCGTAATTATATTATGCGAAAAAATAATTATGCCAAACAACATTATGCTAAGTTATATTAGGTCTTAAAATTTTATGCTAATGGATAGGGAACCGACTTGACCACAGCAAGCAATTCCCGTCTCGTGACACAATAATTCCTTTCCGGTTTTGACAGAGACTTGCTGAAGTACGCTATCACAACCTCTTGATCGCCATCCCGTTGAGATAACACACCGCCAAGTCCTATATCACTTGCATCTGTGTCAACTATAAATTCCTTGCCGGTATCAGGATACCCCAAAATAGGTGTTTTGCACAGACGTTCCTTCAGTTCCTGGAATGCACTGTCGCAACTCTCATCCCAGCAGAAATGTCGCTTCTCCTCGGTTAGCTTGTGCAGGGGTTTCGCTATGTCAGCAAAGTTCTTGACGAATCGCCGATAATAGGAGCACAAACCCAAAAATGCTCTGACCTGCGTCTTGTCTTTTGGAATTGGCCAGTCCTTGACTGCGGCGATTTTCTCTGGATCCGTGCGGATACCTTCTTCCGACACTACGTATCCCAAAAAGCTAACTTGCCGTTTGAAGAATGAACACTTCTTCGGACTTAACTTGAGGTTTGCACTCTGGATCTTCATGAGTACGCGTTCCAGGTTTTGAAGATGTTCATCAAACGTACGGCCTACGATGATGATGTCATCTAAGTAGACTGTGATGTATGCTATAATAATTAGTTTAAGTGGGTAGTATTAAGTAATTTATAATATTAGATATATGGTGAACCAGTCTGCGATTATACGTTGTGCTATCGAGTCGTTGTTTGATTCTGCTCCTAAATATCCAGACACCCCCGATATTTCTCAGTGGCGACGGGAAGTGAACATTTCGCGTGTTATATTAAAGTTTTACAATGCCCATTGGAAAAATAGGCGAGTTTAATGTGCACAAGGACGATTGGAAGTTATATGTCGAACGGTTAGAACAATATTTTGTAGTGAACAGTATATCGGAGGAATTACATGTACCAACGTTAATAACCGTTATGGGCGCGGAAAGTTACGAGTTGCTGGTCAATCTGTGTACACCAAACAAACCGAAAATAAAAACTTTTAAGGAGATATCGGAAATAATGGGTAAACATTTGCAACCTAAACCCAGTGAACTCGCTGAGAGGTATAAGTTCCGGCACAGGAAGCAGAAGGAAGGCGAAACAATAGCCGAGTACGTGGCGGTACTTAAAAAAATGTCGAAGACCTGCGAATTTGGAAATTGGCTCGAGGAAAGTTTAAGAGATCAGCTGGTATGTGGAATAGCGAGCGAGAATATTAGACAACGGTTATTCGCAGAATCTAAACTCGATTTCGCCAAGGCTTATAAGCTTGCTGCCAGCATGGAATCGGCAGAAAAAGACGCTGCTCTGGTCGAAGAACCGAAGTCGTCGGTTGGAACGGAGGCAGCAACGGTGACGTGTCAAGCGATGGCGGTGAGACGGCAAGCAGCGGGCGTGGCGGAGCGCGGCGGGCAGCCGGGCGTCGCGCGGCGGGACATGCGCGAGCGACGAGACGCGCGAGATCGGCGCGCGGGTGGCGAGTCGACGACGGCGGTGCCGGCTGAGCGGGTTCGGGCTCGGCTACAGCGACCGTGTCGGGTGTGTGGCGCGAATCACAACGAAGCGACGTGCAAGTTCGCACGTTACGTGTTTAGGGTGTGTAATCGTCAAGGGCACCTACGACGTATGTGCCCCAATTTGGTGGGACAGTATCAGGTAGATGTGCAACCCACTGACGGTGATGAAGAGGTGGACAGTGACGAGGTAATTTTTGTTGATGTTTGTCGATTATCTATGTCAAATTGCAAACCTATTCTTATAACACTAAATGTGCATATTAAAGATATAGCTATGGAATGTGACACGGGTAGTGCAGTATCTTGTATTAGTCTCGAGTGTTACAATCAGCTATTTAAGGACCTTTGCATACAGCCTTGTAAATTAATATTAAGATATTACACTGGCGAGACTGTAAAACCTCTAGGTATCATAACACCTCTAGTAAGATATAAGGATAGAAGTGAATTTTTAGAATTGCTCGTAATTGAAAAAGGGAAGACTGTTCTTTTAGGGCGACATTGGATAGCAGCGTTAAAAATACAACTTCCCGATTTTAATTATAATGTTAATAATAACATGTTGATAAATAGTGATTTCGATGTATCCGCTTTCAGAACCAAATACTGTAACGTGTTCGCGGAGGGTCTCGGGCGCTTCACGGGCGGTGCAGTGAGCATCCACGTGCGGCCGGACGCGCGGCCGGTGTTCATGCGCGCGCGCCCGCTGGCGTACGCGCTGCGCGAGCCGGTGGAGCGCGCGCTGGACCAGCTGGTGCGCGACGGAGTTCTCACCCCGGTCGAGCGGTCCGATTGGGCTACACCGATAGTGCCAGTGGTAAAGAAAGATGGTAGCATTCGTATTTGTGCCGATTATAAACTTACCTTAAATAAAGTCATAGAAATTGATCGTTATCCTTTGCCTAGGGTAGAAGACTTGTTATTTCGTCTCCGAGGGGGTGAATATTATAGCAAAATCGATTTGTCGCAAGCGTACGCACAATTTGAACTCGACGACACAAGAAAATATACGGTAATAAATACCCACAAAGGGTTATATAGGTATAACAGATTAGTGTATGGCTTAGCATCCAGCCCGGGGATTTTCCAAAGGCGAATTGAACAGTTATTCGCGGATATGCCCCGCGTAGGTGTCTTTCTAGATGATATAATCGTTACGGGAGATACGAAAGTCGACCATATAACTAACTTACATAAAGTCTTCCAGCGTTTGCAGGACTACGGGCTTAAAATTAGGAAGGATAAATGCGTTTTCTTTTCAAAGTCTGTGTCTTATTTGGGTCACATTATTAGCAATGATGGAGTGCACACATGTCCCGAGAAAGTAAAAGCGGTGATGGATACGCCGGCGCCTAGGAATGTCTCCGAGTTAAGAGCGTTCATAGGTTTAATAATGTATTATGCGAAATTTATTAAAAATATTAGTACAGTTCTCGCTCCTCTATATAATCTTCTTAAGTCAGGTGTTAGGTATACATGGGGTGAAGATTGTCAGAACGCCTTCGTAAGAGTGAAGCGACTTTTGGCGGGTAGCGAAGTCCTAATTCATTATGATCCAGAGCTACCGCTGGTTTTAACTACTGATGCCAGTAGTGTAGGCGTTGGCGCGGTGATATCGCACATTACCGCGGACGGCGAACGCCCGGTAGCATATGCCTCGCGCTCGCTCACACCGACCGAACGGGCTTACGCGCAAATAGACAGGGAAGCGCTAGGAATTGTATTTGGGGTCCGTAAGTTTCACCAGTATTTGTACGGCCGTCATTTTATACTACGTACTGATCATAAACCTCTCACGCATATTTTTGGTAATAAAACGGGTATCCCGGTAATGGCTGCTTCACGACTGCAGCGTTGGGCGGTACTGCTATCGGGTTACAGCTACGATATCGAGTATATAGCGTCTAGTAAGAACAGTGCAGATGCATTATCGCGTCTTCCATGTAGGAATTCTTATTCGGATAGACTTAAAACAGAAAATACGTACGTTAACTTTGTAGAAATTTTTTTGCCCGTTTCTAGTAGTGATATAAAAAAAATGATACCTAAAGATAATGTGCTAAGTAGGGTGATGTTCTATATACAATCGGGTTGGCCAGCAGTTTGTCCTGATAAGGATGAGATTAAGCCATTCTTTACCAGGCGTCATGAACTATATGTAGAATGTGGGTGTATAATGTGGGGCTATCGCATGGTTATTCCACATTCGTTACAAGGAAAAGTACTAAATCAATTACATAGCAGTCATTTGGGTATAGTGAAAATGAAAAGTTTGGCTAGGAGTTATGTATGGTGGCCCAACATCGATAAAGACATTGAAGGGTTATGTAAAAGCTGTGAGACTTGTGCGGCAGAAGCGAGAGCACCCCCGCGGGCTACCATTCAACCGTGGCCGTACTATACTCAACCGTGGACTAGACTACACATTGATTTTTTGGGTCCGTATCGAGGTGTGACATTCTTGGTATTGATAGATTCGTCCTCGAAATGGTTAGAAATATTTGAAATGCCGCGTACCAACGCGTCTAATGTTATCAAAGTATTACGTTCTACTTTCGCAAGGTTCGGCTTACCAGAACAGCTTGTATCTGATCAAGGACCGCCTTTTACTAGTATTTAATTTAAACATTTTCTCACTAATAATGGCATTACACAGCATTTTTCGCCCGCTTATCATCCGTCTTCAAATGGAGCTGCAGAAAATGCCGTTAATATTTGTAAGCGTACCATTAAAAAGGCAATTAGAGACCGTGTCGACGTGGACACAGCTTTACAAACATTCCTGCTGGCATACAGAAATACAGTGCACAGCACTACAGGCGAGACACCCGCTATGCTGTTGCAGAAACGGTCACTACGCTCCAGATTGGATTTGTTACGAACGGAGCGGTCAGTAGGTATCAGAGTGCAGAATGCGCAGCAAAGGCAAATCGATTTTTCTGGTGGGGTTTCGCGAACTCTAGACGAGGGTGACCCAGTATGGATGAGGGATTACGGTTCCTCGGACAAATGGGTCAAAGGTACTATTTCAAGTGTGGATAGTGCTCGTAGGTATGTAGTAGCAAGGGATAACGGTCAATTTATTAAAAGACACGTGGACCAGATACGGCGCAGATCCCGTGCATCTGTCGGTGGGCCCAACATGGAACAAGAGGAAACGACAGAGGGTGGGAGCTCCGTGGAGCACGCTAGGGATAATTTAATAAAGTCGGTCGAGAATGAGGAGGAACGTAAGGATGAGAGTGTATGTGAGAAAAGTGATTCAGAACAAGTAATTAGAGAAACTGGTGGCGTGGATCAGGATCAGCCTGCTGATCCACCAGGTTTGTCAGATCAGCAGCAAAAAGAGAACCCGAAGCGAACCCGAAAGCCAGTGATTAGATTTCAGTGTACGTAAAAAGATATTTGTATTTAGTGTTAATTAAGAAGGGAGGTGTGATGTATGCTATAATAATTAGTTTAAGTGGGTAGTATTAAGTAATTTATAATATTAGATATATGGTGAACCAGTCTGCGATTATACGTTGTGCTATCGAGTCGTTGTTTGATTCTGCTCCTAAATATCCAGACACCCCCGATATTTCTCATAGACCAGACAAGCATCGCCAATTAACCCCGTTAGTACTAGTTCCATCAACCTTTCAAACGTTGCCGGAGCGTTACACAATCCAAACGGCATGACTTTAAATTGCCATAGACCCTTTCCTGTCGAGAATGCAGTTTTCTCCTTGTCCTTAGGATCAATTTGAACCTGCCAGTAGCCACTTTTTAGGTCCAGCGTGCTGAACCACTTTACTCCAGTAAGCATGTCCAGCGTGTCATCAATTCTTGGCAGAGGATAGCTGTCCTTCTTCGTAACGTCATTCAAACGACGGTAGTCAACACAAAACCGCATGGTCCTTCTTTCTTACCAGTACAACAGGTGAACACCATGGACTTGATGAAGGTTCTATGACACCATCCTTAACCATTCCCTCAATCATGGTTTCCACTTCCTTTTCACGTGCTACTGGCAATCTCCTTGGCCGCTGACGGATAGGCAATTCATCTCCTGTGTTTATTTTGTGTTGAACTAAATCAGTCTTCTCGATGTCAGCATCGTTTGAAGAGAAAACATTGGCGTACCTCAGTAACATTCTCTTCGCCTTGACCATTTCATTTTGAGACAGAACGCTGCGACAGTCATCTAAAAGTGTGGTCACTTTCGTTTGGGCGTCCTTGCTGAGGTTCCCAGTCGATAGATTTTGGCACCGACGTAACCAATCCACTTCCTCACATGTACCAATCAGCGTGCCCTTATCTATCATCTGTTCCTTATCACAAAGGTTCAGCACAGGTACTCTTGAGATGTCAGTGGCTCTAACCAAAGTACGTGCCACTTTCCATGGAAGGTCACTTTCTACCCTTTCCACAAGTACACACCGATGAGTCTGCCTAGGATTTCGAGGAAGCCTAACCGGCACAATCGTTTCCGATCTCGGAGGAAGAACACTCTTCTTTAGGCTGTACACATTTCCTGGTAACGCCCCTTCCATGAAAAGTTCCTCTTGACCACATTTCAAAACTCCTTGCTTAACGTCGATCTCACAATAGTTCTTCCTCATAAAGTCTAGGCCCAAGATGCAGTCGTCCATGATATCAGCCACGATGACATTATGAAGATAGATTCTGTTGCCTAGCTTTAACTCCATCTCTTTCTCTCCGCGGACGGGTATGCGCTGACCGGTGGCTGTTAGCAAATTTATGCGGTCTCGGTTGTATGCGGAGTCCCCAAGGAACCGACTTACTAGTTGGGAACTGACAACCGTGCGTGAGGCTCCAGTGTCTATTGTCAGCTTACATGGCGTTCCGTTGACCTCGCCCTTGATGATTAGGCTGTTCCCGTCATGGGTTTGTGAGATCGAAATCCTTGGGGCTCTCTGAACATCAGCCAGCACCCGCCCCGCAGTCCTGGCTTTTAATCGTTTCCCTGCAGTTGCTGGGCGGTGCTGTTAACCGCCCTACCCTCTGGAGATCGACTATCTTCCCTATCTACAGTTCGCTTAGGGCAACTGGACCGTAGGTGGCCCCTTTCCCCACAGCCATAGCATCTAGGGCTGTATCCTTTAAACCGGTCGCGAACAGTAGCCGCTGCAACCTCCCTGAGGCGATGGGAACGATTATCCTGCCGCACAGCTTCCACCTCCAGTGCATGTGCCAAGGCGTCTTTAAGCTTCTCGTGGTGCCCGAGCCTCACGGCAGCTCTAACTTCAAGGTCGCGGATGCCGTCAATGAAAGCCTGCACTAGGTTCCCTTGAATGAGCGCAGGTACAGACTGGTATGCTTTTCTAACAAGCTTCTCCACTTCGAGGGCCCACTGCTGCAGGTTTTCACCGCTGCGTTGCACGCGATCCTTCAGCTGTGCCCGAAACACGTGTTCTAGATGAGCGTCGCCATACCTAGCTTCCAGTGCCTCAACCAGCTGCTCGTAAGTCACCTCGTTACCGAGGGCTTCCAGGATAGTGAGGGCCTGGTCGCGGAGGCCTAGGGTGAGAGCAGTCATGGCCTGGTCCTTACTCCACCCGTTCGCCTTCATAACAGCCTCAAATTGCATTTTGTATGCCGACCAGGAAGATGTTCCATCGAACGGCGGCACTTTGAATCCACGTAGAGAAGGTGTAGTAGTAGCTACGGAGGTTGCAATTCCCTCTCCTACTTTTAGGTTATCCATTGCCTTTTTCATTTCAGCAATCTGGGTTTCAGCTCCTATCAGGCGGTTTTCATGTTGAATCACCTTATCTTTTACAACCTTCATTTCCTTGCCAAAAGTGGCGTGCAGATCCTTGATGAGGAACATCTGTTCTTCCTGGCGACGCGCCTGTTCCTCCTGTCGGCGGGCCTGTTCCTCCTTGTCATACTGCAGCTGTTCTTCCAACCGACGGGCTTGTTCTTCCTGACGGCGAGCCTGTTCCTCCTTGTCACGTTGCAGCCGTTCTTCCAATCGAAGAGCCTGTTCCTCCTGACGACGGGCCTGTTCCTCTTGTCGGCGGGCCTGTTCCTCCTGGCGGCGGGCCTGCTCCTGCAGCATCAGCATCAGAGCAGCAAAGTCTGGTGCTGATGATGATGCTGGAGCGGCGGTGGACGGGCCGGCCTCTAAGGTCGCCAGCTGTCTCTCCGTAGCCTGCGGCGTTGCACTTCCAAAACGCCTCTGGTCCGTCTCTTGCTGGCGTTGACTACGGGTACGGATACCCTCCGTGTCGTCCTTTGGTAGAATCGGCATCTTTTAAATCCACTCTTCTGACACCAATTGTTACGAGCTTCGGGTTCGTTACAATTAAAATCAGCCGATTCAATAAACAAAGATGACACTTTATTTTACACCACACTAATTACACTATAAACTCACTAATCACAAAACACAATCGCACTATTAATCACTTGAGTTCGCAGTCGAAGATCGCTTTCGAAGTTATCACTTGTATCGCAAATCCAATACTGACTCGGTCGGCACATGTGCCGGCCTTATATAGGGCGCCGAGTAGAACTCCAGAAAGTTCGCGTACATATCGGTCGCGACCGACCAAGGTCCGAGAATTCTAGCATAGAAAAATCTCGATGGTCCCCGACTTCAATAGTTCTGCTACTCGATACTAGATGGCGCTAGTAGTACCGAATGCCGCTATCATCCTAACTTAATTCTGGCGCGCAACAGTATTTATTTCTAATAATTATACTATCACATTTTGATTAGTTGCTTTAGTTTAAGGCTTCACATTCTCTTCTTCTCTTGTTCTTACACATTTGTTTTTCGTTTCTCCTTACGCAGGTCTGCTGGAAGAAATTTCTTTTGAAATAAGCAGTTCCTTTATACTAAAACTGTCTGTAATGTTATGTCTTACTTATTTTCTGCGTGTACATAAACAATAAAACAAATAATAAAATAGACATTTGTTTAGATAAGACAAGATACCTTTATTAAAACCGATGTCATTTTGCCATACAAAACACGGTCACACTTTTGTCGCACGTATGAAATTCGTAGTGTCAATCTAGAATATTCTCAAAGTTTAGGAAAATAAAAGCTTAAGTAGAATATGATTTGCATTTGGACTACACTTCACGAACAAAGTTAACGAATAGGTACACTTACTTCCCTCAAACAGGTAAATTTCATAGTACTAATAAATACGACAACGTTATAGAAACTGCTTTTGACTAATTCTAATTATGCAACGAAGTAAGCTACTCATTCTTTGCCTTCAGTCCAGCATTCTAAATTTAAAAACTTCAAGTCCAGGTAATCACTAAGTCAACTCTCAAATTAGGTTTTAAGATAACGACGGCAAAAGGGCGAGTTTGAACGACCACTGGCCACTTTCAAAGAGTAATAATTGTGTCTTTGGTCTTACAGTTTGTTCCATTTAGTTTCTGGTCTTAGGCTCTGGTTCATTTAAGTTATCTCGGTGCCTAACTTGATTACTAGGAGTACTCTGCCATGTAACGACACGTAGTTTTGGATTAGGTGGTCTAATTTGTTAACAAAAATCGTTTTGAGGTAAGAGTAGGTACGTCTTTTGCCTTGGATAATTATGTCACCTTAAAATTGCGGACTAAGAAAGATTATATTAAATCTCTTTAAGATTATAATTTCTCGGTATATTATGTAAAAATCGTTTTGTATAGAATAAATATAATAACTTTCAACATATCCGTGTTAGTTTACAATTTGACGCGACATTTTACAATTTTACGACGTTTACAATTTTCCGGTGACAGATACAAGTGACGGATCAAAATGATTACTAGTAATACATAAATGTATATGTATTTGTAATCTACGCGACTCGCTCGCACGTCAAGATATCGGGCAAATGTTTGTTATCTGTGTTCAGGATTTGCTCGTGGCGTGAAAGTTATCGCTTTTCAACTATTTAATATTTTGTTTCATTCAACTATTTAATATTTTATTTCTACGACTTGCTCTTTCTACGCTTGGAATTTTTTTAGGTATTAAACGGCAACAATGCAACTATTGTACTGTTCCTTCGTCCGAAGTTCACTCGAATACTGTTCACAGGTTTGGAATCCCATGTATGACATATACATCTCACGATTAGAATCTGTCCAGCGAAACTTTACGCGATACCTACAGTATAAGTGTAAAACCCGCGACCACAACTACGAGTTTAGATGCAAAAGGTACCACTTACTACCACTTAGGGAGAGAAGGAGCATATCTGCCATCTCTTTCCTTGTTAAGTTAGCGCAATCTTACATCGACGCCCCGCAACTTCTCTCCAAGATCAATTTACGCGCCCCTACTAGATCTGCTAGAACACCCTTTCTTCTTCTTAACGTTCTCCACTGCTATACAAATTGCAGACGGAATTCTTTCTTTATAAGAAGCGCAAAATCTTACAATAGCTTGGTTGACTTTTCTGAACTTGACTTATTCACTACTAAGCCGCGTGTATTCAATCGAATTCTTACTAAACACTGGTTCGATAACTGTTTTATTTTGCACGACAAAACGCAATAACATGATTGTTTGTGTAATATTGTTAATATTTATAATTAGTATTTTTCTTTTTCTTCTTATCTTTCAAGCATGCTCTTCATAGATAATTAAATGCGAAAACATGTAATTGGTTAATAGGTGTATAAGTTGCTGTACTTGATGCTGTTATAACTGTTTGTTTTCCAATTGTAATAAAATAAATAAACAATATGTGGGAGTAAGCAGATTTCACTTCGACAGATCTGTGTACGATTTTACTTAATCTAATTACATTGTTTGTCTGTGCATTGTATTTTTTTGCGTTATAATAATAATAAGCTTGGCATAGTGGTGATAGACCGACTAGAGCGTTGCGCAATGATTGTTGATATAGCAGTCCCTCATGACGAGAACTTCGTGAAGACTGAGAAAGATAAACAATTGAAATAAACAGTTTTTCTTTCTTTCTTTCTTTTCTTTCTTTCTAAGTATCTTGACTTGGTTCGCGAGGTTGTCGACATATTGTGGGATTTGAACACAACAGTTATTGTGGCTATAATTGTGACGGCCAATGGCATATTTTGCCAAGAGCCTCGACCTCAAGAGGCTCTCGCTGGGCAGCTGGATCAAGGGTTTGATCCAGAAAGCCGTACTTTTGGACACGGCTCGCATAGTTAAGAGGTTCCTCTCTCGGGAGCCCTAACCACCGGTAGCTTGGACCCTGTTCCCGATACCGGTGGGCTACTATTTTTTATATTTTTTAATGTTTTTTTTAATTGTGATAAACATGTACATAAAATAAAAAAATGGAATAATAATGATAAACATTTAATTCAGAAACTCGTTCCATATAACTATTGTTATTCAATTGATGTCCTTGCTTTTTAACACTATCTCACCTATTGGAACGCAATGATGTGGTTGACGATAGAGCTAGCTCACCTAGAAGTTTCCTATTCACTCTTGTACACATATACAAATTGCGGCAGAGATTCCGGCAAAGAAATATAATTTATTTATTTTAAATATATAAGGTAGGTTCTTCAACGACTTACAAGTATCCACTAATTACATAAAACATAACAGAACTTAAACATTTATCTATTACTTAATGGAACTTTCCTGCCAAATTTTAAGTTTGTAGGTGTTATAGTTTCTGAAATTTCGTGATTAATCAGTGAGTGATATTTCAGTTTTATATATATATATAGATTACGGTGAATTTGTCTTTTGAAGAAGTACACAGCTTAAACATAAACCAATAATATCGATTAATAATATATAACACATTATGAGATCCAAACAGAAAATTTAAAATAAACTAAACTTTTATTACAATAAAAGATAAATGAGAGCTAATTTACCATATAAAGATAACACAAAAGAAATACACCATCTGATTGACTATATTCGTGAATCACATAAGTGAGTACACTACTGACAACTATCCACTCAATATTCCTTTAATTTACATCAAACATTCAGTCCTGAAACCCTTATCCCGCACGATAAACCCTTCGGACCGTCCAAAAATTGGAAAGCACCATTTTCCAAACTCCGAACACCAGAATTCAGTGCGACGCCAACTGATTAATGGACACTGTACGTTTTAAACCGAATTTAAATAACATTTTTACAGTCCGTGAATTATTTATTGTACCCCATCATGAATAAAATTCGAATAAATATTTCAGGGATCATTTTGAGGGGAACTTGGTGAGTGGTCGCTGATTTTCCTTGCGAGATTGAGGTTGAAAAACGTGTTTCAGGTTTAAAACATCTTTGCACCGATCCTGATTTATAAAATAAAAAATATTTTTATAAGTATAAAAGTATTTTTAAGAACATCTAAGTGGCAATTCTCATATGTTAAAGAAGTGTTCGCATCCACATGTCATTCGTAATTTTTCAAAACACTTCAATTATTACTACAAATTTTTGACACATTGCGACTGAGATTCTGATGTTGCCAAAAAACAATTAATCAGCTGCATAAATATTAAATTAATACTAATATATAAAGCTAAAGAGTTTGCTGGTTTGCATGAACGCGCTAAACTCAGGAACGACTGGTCTGGTTTGAAAAAAAATTCTACAATATATCATCACGATACGACGAATATGGAGATTCCAATGCGGAGCATTCATGAAAAATGTGACGCAGACAAAGTTGTAAAATTTTCATTCTATTCCACAACAAACATTCTACAGTCAAAAAGTCATCCAAATGAACTATGACCGATCCTAAACTTCATTTTTAGCTTTTTGACAATCGATTCTGCTGCAACAATGTCAGTTTCCTGGAGCTTATTTACTAAAACTCTGTTGAATACGACCATTCCAGAATTTGAGGCATCTCCTCTAATTTTCTCTATAATCTTCTAATTTTCTGATCACACCGTGACAAAGTCTTTTAGCATCAAGTAAACTTATTGTTGTTTGAAGGAAGCTGTGGCCCCTTCACACCCTAATACATCACGCTATATCTAATTACCATAAGATTCTCAGCCGATCCGCTACGTCTAAAGCCTGATCAGCCAGAGGGCGGGAGCGGGCGCGGTGGCGAACGCGAGAGAGGCTATTGAAAAATGACATTCTGTCGACGTTAACTTGGCGATCGCGATTGCTAAAAAGTTATAAATGTATGGGATTGATTAGCACTATCAATGTGTCACCCGACTCACAATAGGGTATTTTACTGTAAAAATCTAATTAGCCCATCTGATAGATTTACAAAAAATATTGGGCACGTATTTTTTCTTTTTTCACGTAAACAAAAAATTAAGACGATACAGTGCGTTGAAAACTCATGTGACGTCACTACGTTGCTAGGTACAATTTTTACCAGCGACGTGACGTCAACGTTAAATTCAACAAAATCCTTAATTAACAAATTGATTGCGACTGAGATGTGAATGCGGACGTTGCTTAAGAGCGTGTACACGGTATGGCATTTTTTTTTTTTTCGGAAAATAAGGACTTGAAAATTTGTATGAAATGCCGTTTGGTATATACCTACGCTCTTTAAAAATATTAGAATCGAAGATCTTAGATTAGTCCGTTATACTTGAGTTTTTCAAAAATCGCTATAGCGGATAGATTGGTACTTTTTTGGTGACAAGGTGGCCTTAATGGATCATGAGTTGCAGGAAGTAGAAGTTAGACGTGTTTCATGACGGTGAAATAAAAGACGATCGCTCACTGACAAGGCAAATGCTACATGACATTTTTTAATGTATATCAGTTCTTCTCTCAGGTCCCGACCTAATAGGTTAAGAATAACACTTTTCTACGTTAATCCATTTACATAACATAACCCGCACTGGGCCCGCGCGGTGGATTACGGCCAATTCCCTCTCCTAGAGAGGAGGCCTGTGTCCCAGCAGTGGAAACATTAAAAGGCTAATTATGTTTTTGTTTATGTTATGTAAGCAACAAAGAGTTCAAAATTTCTTCTAAAGTCCATACAGTGAATGTAATTTTCAAGTCATATGAGAACCATGTAGGTTAGGTATTGTCTGAGGTGACTTCTTAAGAAAACACCACACAGATTTGAGTTGATTTTGCAGCCGCCTTAGCACCCGCGTAAGCTTCATACCCTGGGTGAAGCCCAACGTTTAAAGTTTCAGATTTACAAGTGGAGTCCCCTTCCGCGGCCCGTACTCTTACTGAGTCGTAAGTAATTACCGGTCACTGGCGAATTACTGAGGGTTACTTGTTTTAACTTTGGTAATTACCCCTTTTGCTGGCCCCTGTCGGAGGTTTATGGTGAAATTGGGTTTGAAGCTGAAATACCTTGAAAACTGTTTGAAAACCCATTAAACCGCACTATACACGGTGAATCGGTGATGTACAGTCATATTTTTAAAACTGCTTGTCCACATGGATTTAAACAACTTTTTATGGTCGTAAATTCCAAGAAAAAAAAAGTATCCTCCATAAAAAAATTCAGAAAGATCAGTTGATAATGAATCTGTATAGAAAATTATGTCTGGATGAACCATTCCACTCCATCATAAAGAATGATAAGAAATAATCCAAAAATATCATAATATGTAGCAACAAAGTGCATTATATACCGGCCTCATCTAGTTTTTATAATAGCCAAAAAAAATTTACGTGCAAAAGTGCTTTTTACAACCTACTTACAAAATAAAAATCATTTATAATTTATCATTTATACAAGAAACCTTTTTATTTTCTCAAAAATAACAGCGAAAAGTTTTCATGAGTCATAAAATAGTATTTTTATTTTGTAAGCACTCAAATTATTTAGACTCCACTGCGAACTAGATAAATAAATTTAGATCTCTCGTTACTTAAAATATTTCAGAAGATAAATTCTGAAACTAGGGTTAAAATCACATTTTGTGTCCACAACCTCGCTGTAAATTTATAGCACAAACCACTTAAACTCATTAAATTCCACGTGTGTTTATCAAGCAATACCCGAAATAAGTTTAATAAAAGCCGGACCCTAACACCGGACATATGAATGTCCCTGGAAAATAATTATCCAAGTTAAACAATAAAAGGACCCAACTGGCTAGGGGACTAATTTTGTCCTCGGATTGTTTCACTAAAATCCCCCCTCTAGGGACCTCTAAATATTTTCACCTAATTTTCTTTTTTTTTCTTAAATCTTCGTTAAAAGGTCGGGCCCCTCTGGCCGCTTGAACGATTTCTTGGAACCACAAAAGAAATTAGGTGTCAAAACGTGTTTTGGAAGTTTTATAAACTGATTTGCATTCTTAGAGGATAAAATTAACAAAATCTTAGCACGAAATTGTGAGAAAATGAACCTTTGGCACTGTCTGACTTTTAATATTATGAAGGGCAGACAAGAAGCAAGGTAAAAAATAGTATTTTGATTTTTAGGGTCCCAACCTAATAAATATCACTTTTACGTCATCTGTCCAAAAGGTTTTCTCGTGGGTTTAATTAGTAACACATAATGCCAATCAAAGACAAAACCTTTTTTGGATTTAGAACGGGTTTCCGAATTGAGTATTTAGTGTTTAAAACGTGTCGTTTTCGGGCTAAAAGAGAGTTTGTAAAATGATCGATTTGAAATGCTTAAATTGAAACGGAATTTTCAGTTTTGTATCAAAAATAAAATCCTTTACAACTTATAAAATCTCAGCAGCATTTTGAAAAAGTGTACAACATAAAAAACTGAAATCAGATATTTCACGACTAAAGCAATTAAGCTTAGACCCAAAAAGTTAGTAAACCTCTTTCTAAGGTAATTATTCTGACCAACTAGAATACTTACTTTCAACCTCACGTAGTATACATTGTTCCAAGTGTTAATTAAATTACCAACCTCTATTAAAACAAGGAAACGTTTAAACTAAAATAACCATGCAGTAAAAAATATGGCCATGCCAGAGTTAAATTGGTTGCCAATGCGATTACCAACCTAACGATCTACAGATTTTTTATGGACTTTTGCTGGAATTTTGATGACTCACTAATATGTCTAGACCACAAGGGACCAGCATCGTCTGTCTGGCTTTTTCTCAACTATAGCATAATCAGCCTTTCAATGTTCCCACTGCTGGGACACAGGCCTCCTCTCTAGGAGAGGGAATAGGCCGTAATCCACCACGCGGGCTCAGTGCGGGTTGGTAATCTCAACTATATTGGGGTCAGGTCAGGTCCCAGTCAAACTGAATACAGCTGAATACCACAAGGGATGTAGTCCTACGTACATATTTATTTAATTTCAACTTGATACCACCTCGAGTTCCCGAGAAGAAGGGTCTTGAGAGACAGATAGGTTTGAAAATGAAAACAATATATCTAGTTTTAATTTCCGCGAATATTAGTGGGTTGCAGGTATGCACCTCCCTCCCGCCCGCTATATTATGCACATGCAAGATTACTGGGCAAATGCAAGGATTTTAAGCACATGCAGGAAGGCAATGCAAAACCGCCAAGCCGCAAAAGTTGCGTCGCAACTCAACGGTCAGCGAGTCAACACGTCCCCTGAGGATGCCTCGTGGAGAGGCGAAACACGTGTCGGTAATGGTGTTGGGTTTTGCATTGCCTTCCTGCATGTGCTTAAAATCCTTGCATTTGCCCAGTAATCTTGCATGTGCATAATATAGCGGGCGGGAGGGAGGTGCATACCTGCAACCCACTAATATTCGCGGAAATTAAAACTAGATATATTGTTTTCATTTTCAAATTTAAAATGGATTTCCGCAAAGTAACGCCTGACTCAATCAATTTTTTTTTTTTTTTTTTCTTTTTTTTTTTTTTTTTTTTTTTTTTTTTTTTTTTTTTTTTTTTTAGACTGATAGGTAGAAACTCGAATACACTGACAAAGAAATTAAGCTATAAGTGTTCCGTTTTTTGTCCTTTTGAAGTCCAGAACCCTTCAATTTTGATCGGATCAGTATATCTAAAGGCACAAGCAATTTCACCTCTTTATAAACTTGAACTAATCGCTAACAGAACACAAAGTTTAAGTATTTATTATAAGCTTTATGTGTGGTTACCGACTTTATACTACGAGGCATTCTCTGACAATCATATCTCCTGAAAAAAGACAAAATCTTTTTAAAATCGGCAATCAACCCCTCAGAAGCCGCTCAATCTTCCCTAAATTCATTGATTAGCAATCCAAGTGTACCAGATTACGTATTAAGGTGAGCGCACACTATGTTTAGGATTAGGAGGCCATCTTAACATTCTGGCCTCGGGGGGCCAGTAACGAGTTGACCGCTCGCCAAACCGCAAGAAGGCGCGTCCTCTAGAGAGAATCACTCGCTCTTACTTAGATGTACCTGCGACGTGAAATGTATGGGGAATTAGCAGCAGTATAGGTAAAATAGACGACAAAGAAAATTTTTAGGTTGGTTGACGACGAAGATTTGATGAAAGTTCAAGTTTTGATGTGTGTGGCGAGTAGACCTGCTTACTGCAAGGAAGAAGGAAGTATTTGGGGGAGTTATTTGCCCTGATCTCTAACAGAATAGACTGAATAGAATTATTCTATTCATACTAACATATAGCCATTTTGCCGGCGTAAAAGGGTTACATGGAATGAACCTGCCCGAGCATTGCAAAATCTTTTAGAAATTCTAAACGCCCGGGCATTCTGGACAGCTAGCATTCAGTTACCCAGAGTCACTAATCTTTTCACCACGACGATTTGTCTCCGACAATGACTCAAACTCTCACGCAACCACACCGCATTTGTAAATATAGGGTTATATAATCTAATGCTTATCTTCGGAGGCTATAGAAATTCTATAACACTTTCTAGTCTAGTTAAATTACCAAGGACACTTCTGCCCTGACACTTCTAATTCTCATCATAAGTCAGAACCAGATAAGAAAATAGTTTAGCATCTCAGACACTATTAAGGTAAGTGCTCACTATAGCGGCGGGATCATTACTCAACGTTTTACTCTCTTGGGGAGGATTGACCGGCCGCTGAATGGCAGGGCTTTACACCTTGAATACTCGATGGATTTTATGAGTATAATGTGTACGTAATTGTAATATTATTAATTAAGTTCCGTATAGGTTTTTTTTTTTCATCACTCTAAAGGCAATACAGCCTCAAACTTTTTGACATTGATGGTCACTGAGATCATATTGCGACATAACTTTGAACGTTATTGAAGGACTAGATTATTGTCCTTCAGATTGATGTCACTTGAACGACGCTCTAGAAAAACCGACTCTCTATAAACGATAGCCATTTTCAAAATTACAAAATATTTGGGCTTGAGCACGTACCATTTCACGTTAACATCTATGCGACAGATTTTAATTTTTTTTTTATCTAAATCGTGCAAAAAGCTGAGTCATTGATGTAACATCATTTATTAGGATTCCGCACATTATTATGAGCTACTACGGAACCCTATATTGCGCGTGGTCCGACACGCACTAGGCCGGTTTTATGGCAAACTTCTGCGTATACAATTTCAAGGTGAGCAAAATAAAGTCAAATGTAATGTTGAATCCCCCCAGATAGAATCTTAGTATATTTTTTTTTTTACATTTGCGCATATTAAACCATAGCAACCGGTTGCAATCATTTAATTTATGCATAATGATGTCCATTTATTAAAATTCACCAATTATATAATTCCGACTGAAATATAATTTTCAGGCACTACTCATTGTGATGCAATTTCAATACAGCTTTGTTTCATTATCTGCTGAATATTCCGAAGGATACAAACAGGCCACAGAAACAATTGAATTTCCCTCATTAGAATTTCCTCATTACATTCAAAATGTAAATGAAATTGTTTTTGTTTTCAATGTTCCTACTTATTTCACCCGCATTTTCACCGTTTTCAATAGAAAAAAAACTGAGTATGGGATTTTTTTCGACACCTACTTACATGGCTGAAACTATTCCATTCTGTCGAATTATAAGATGCCTTTATTTTTGTAAAAACGGACTTTATTAATCAATTTTCAAATTCTAACCACCTGTCTAGTCTTTTTTCAACTATGTATATTAGGACCGGCCAGTTTCCATTCTTATCGGATGACGCTGAGTACCAGAATTTAACATGGACAAATCCGGACCTTCACGACTCATAATTTGGTAACACTGTAGCCTTTGGCAAGTCTAGTGTCAGATTTTCTGACTTTTCAAACTATCTATGGTAACTATAAATTACAAGGGCTACTGCAATAATGATAAATGTTTTGAGATTATAAATTGCGGTGCAATTTAATTATGGGAAAAGATCAGTCTTGTTTAAAGTCTTGTTTATTTTTACTTTTATTATTAGCTTCAAGAAGTGATTGTGACATAGTAATGGAATTCCTCGATAAAATGGTTTTTCTGGGGCTTATGCTTGCCTAAAAGCTACAATGGAGTTCTTATTCAGCATCTCTTGCAGGATGGTTAGCCTTCCGGTTAGCTTAGGCTCAGCAGTATAATTTTTTTGTTAGGAAAATCCGCCAATTTACGGATGTATACATATATCGCGAGACTAGTCTATTTTAGTTGTTTGCATAGTATCACGACTTACGGTATTCTACTATAGGGACGGGCTGCAGACATCGAATCAATTTTTATTCTGCAGAAAAGAGCCATAAGAGCCATTTATATAATCTCCACCGGTCGGATTCTCTAAGGGAACTGTTTATAAAACGTCATAATGGAACTTTATTTACGAAAAAATGTTTCAATAAAATACCTCCTCAGATATTACATTCTCTTATTCTTCTTTGATCTTCATCTCTTTTGACTGACCGTCCTTGACAATACAAACTGCATGTTAATGGTTTTATTGAAATAAATGCTTTGTGTTTTTTGTTATTGCTTTATTTCAGCTTTATTAAATCAGAAAATTGGTATTACTTTTAGTTATTCTAAAAAACCAAGATTTTGTTGAGTACTGTTCCTTGGTCTAACATTATCATTCACTGTCAATAAGCTCAGGATTGCAAGTAATATTACTGAGTTTGTAAACGAGATTACCAACTATCAACAACAAACAACTATCATGTTTATCAAGTGGCCAAATGACCGAAATAGAATGTTAAAAATATGGACATTCATCATTACTGCAGTGTAGCCATCAAATGACAGTTGGGATCGGTGACCTAATGTTCTTTAAAATGACTAAACAGTTTTATATAACCTAGCCTAAAATGTATGCATAATATTCCGCCAAAATCCGGTTATTACCGCATATAACCAGTTCAACAGTTCAATATCACGTCTCAGAGGTCTGATAACGATTTGACTCGGAGCCAAGCCAATGTCGAGTCGGGGCGGCCAATCACTAAGTGAATATGGTTAAAAAATGAGAAATCGAAGTGTGAACTCGAATAAAATTGCGGTTGTTTTCGGTGTAACAGTGTTAAGTGAGGCAGAAACGGGGAAGTTGGGCCTGTAGCCAATCTTTGGTGTCTATATTGGGCAGGATTTTTGATAGAGCGCCTGCCTGTATGTGTGTATCTGTACCTTCCCGCGTAGTTCAGTTGAAAACAGATTGAGCAGTGGCGATACTTAGGGGGGGGTCTTTATCCTTATCACTGGACATGCTCAACAATTATTTGTTTGCAATATTGGGTAACTAGGTACTGGAAAAGATCTAGGTTTGCGGAATTTGTTCGAAAGAGTCACCGAGGCCCTGGAATGCAAATGGCATTTGGAAGAACACGGGTGGGTTTTAGTCGGTAGCAGTCTGACACTCTCTTCCGCTCCGCATAGAGCGGAAAAAGTCATTTGATGATTTCCCATCCAGAAAAAAAAGATATGAACCCTTTTTTCAACCTAAAATGTTCGTCCGTTAACCAATTAACGATTTAAGTCTAAGCTGTTAATAGTTAAGGAAACAAGAAATCGTGTGCCGAGTCTAAACAGTGATTAAATTAAAATTTAAATCGTGTTTCCCTAAAACTCGTCTAAATCACGGAACTAAGGAGGTTCGATGAGGATAAAGGAAGAAAATTGTCACGTTTGTTTTATCTCTCTTTTGGAAGATTTACTTTAGTAAAATGTTATGAGAGAATGAACAAAAGATTTCAAAGATTGGCTTGTTTAGAAAATGTCTGAAAAATGTCAAAATAATTATTCCTATTTGAGTTCTCAGGAAATAAATTTTAATTAAGTCTCCCTCTCCTTCCCTCCCAGTCTTTTCTTTGATAGTTGAGCTCGTCTAACAATCTTGGCTTTGTCGACTGGCTTTTAATAGGACCTATTCGGTTTTTATTTTCCCATTTGTCGTTTGACATTCGTTTAATACCCGGTTCAATTCTATTAAAGGATAGAGCCAATTTGCTCTAAACCTGTTTTGTGTTCAGTCACATTTACATGTTAAAAAATATTTCAAAAATCCACATGATAATGAACCAAACTTACCTTTCCACAAAAGTTGTCAACCAAACAAAAATCAAAACCGATTTCTGAATGAAAGTAAATGAAAAAATCACTTCACAGCCCGTGGAAAAATATAATCGGCCCAATCTAAATCTATTGTTCGCCAAAAAATCTAACACAATACACATCAATTGCCATTCTTCAGTCAATTTGGTATTTTGCTGAACACAAAAAAAAAATAGGATTTATTTGTTTACCAATCGGAAGCTGAACATTTGGCTACAATTGATGCAACATGCGAAAATTGTCGGTAAAGTAAACAAATTAAATGAACAGACAAATGGGTGACGTTGTATATTAAAAACATAAAGAGTTTATCGGGAAATGATTAAATGTTGGATTTGTATAAATATTTTGTGCGGGTTTAATTTATTTTCTTTAACCAGCAGCGCCCTGCGATTTCACCCGCATAGTTCCTGTTCCCGTGGGAATATGGGGATAAAATATAGCTTATGCCACTCGGAGATAGTGTAGCTTCCCAACTGTAAAAGAATTTTTCAAATCGGTTCTGTAGTTTTGGAGCCTAATCAATAAAAATAAACAATCAAATCTTTCCTCTATATAATATTATTAGTTTATTAGTATAGATTGATCCAAAAACTCGAATTCAACCACCATGTAAACTTTTAATTCCTTACTAATTTTACAACCTCGGGCATACCTAACTTAGAATATTTTGTGATTTTGATCGGTGATTAGCGGTGCTGGATCACCGTATATCTTGTTGTCCAATGCTGAAATGTGTTAAAGAAATCGCCAGTCAATTATATTAAGATCTGTATACAAAAGATGTTCAGTATCTATCTTCATATCTATACTAATATTATAAAGCTGAAGAGTTTGTTTGTTTGTTTGAACGCGCTAATCTCAGAAACTACTGATCCGAATTGAAAAATTCTTTTTGGGTTGAATAGACCATTTATCGAGGAAGGCTTTAGGCTATATATCATCACGCTTAAGCCAATAGGAGCGAAGCAGCGATAAAGAATGTTTTAAAATCGGGGATTCCACGGGGACGAAGTCGTGGGCAGCAGCTAGTCTTCATATACATATTTAGTTAGGTACTTGATTTTTTTTATACGTAGCATGTCAGTTTCTGTTCTAATTAAAATCAATTTGTGTGGCACTTTCCTCAAAAGGCTACCTCAGACACTAACCTACATGGTTCTCATATGACTTGGCCAGAACGGATTGTATGGAGTTTAAAAGAGACTTTGACCTCTGAGTTTGTTTCGGTGTTTCTTCTCAGGGTAGTCGACTAGGAAACACCGGCTTCATTTAGCTTAAAATGACCAGAAATATTTGACGTGTAAAAGTGTTATGTTTATCCTACTTACAAAATAAATATCATTTATCATTTAATACCACAGCTCCTCTGTAAAGACAATAAACTAAGATCGAACGAAAAAAGCAGCATTACTGTGTAAAGCAACACCACCACTTATAAACAGCACACTTTAATAACTAAAAAGCCATAAAGGATCAAGTAATCGTTGTTAATTTACCGCCTCCGGGCGCAATACGGCGTCAATGCTGAACAATTAGGTTGAGTGTCATTCAGTCCCTTGTGAGAGTCATGTTGCAGGCTTATACATCGGAATTTGATAGTGTGAGCTGGATAGGTTAGAAGCTATGTGGAAAAAGCATTTGGTATTGTGTTCAGCGGTAACTCAAGACAATTTAGAAATGTCAAATTGCATGGGTTTGACAAGCGCAGACGAAACGTCATGTGATCAATATCCTTTTTTTTTGGATAGGAAATCATCAAACGACTTCTCCCGCTCTGAGCGGAGTGGAAGGGAGTGTCAGACTCTTACTGACTAAAACGTGATCCTTCTTGTGCCCTTTGCGTTCCAGGGCCGCGGTGACTCTTTCGAACAAATTCCACAACGTGATCAATATCCTATACTCGTATTATGGCATTTCGACAGTCGCCATCTATGTTCCAAAGCGTAGATCTCTATGGAGAAGAACGTGCAAGAAACTCCACGGTGATTCTTCATGATTTGAGTCCATGGTTATTAGTGGAAAGAAAGAAAGAAAGAAAGAAAGAAAAATGTTTATTTAGGACTCGCACAAAACAGATAAAATTAAAAATTAAAAAAAAACATAATTAAAAGCTTAATATTAAATTTAAACTGTGCGAGTCCAAAAAAGGTCCCTATCTCAGCATATGCTGCGATATTAATCAATTGATAAATACCACAGCGCTGGTGTTCTGATAGGGCCTGTGATGCCACGGATACACTCACGGGATACATACTTATTAATTAAAAAGAAACAAATAAATACCAATAAAATAATAAATATCAACTAATGTTCATAACAACATAATTATGAAATAAATTAAAAGTAAAAAATACACACATACAACAAAATAATGAATAATATCGACTAACTCAATGGCCCAGTGCTCCAGTATCATCGGGATACTCCATCGGGATCCTGATAGAGTTGGTACTCAAGTCAAAAAAACTAAATTTCTTCACAGAGTTATAATTTTTAGTATTCCACGTTTTGTGTGATATGATATTATGTACGAGTAAATATATCTTTATTTTAAACTAGCGACCCGCCCCAATTTGGTATTTTGCTGAACACAAAAAAAAAATAGGATTTATTTGTTTACCAATCGGAAGCTGAACATTTGGCTACAATTGATGCAACATGCGAAAATTGTCGGTAAAGTAAACAAATTAAATGAACAGACAAATGGGTGACGTTGTATATTAAAAACATAAAGAGTTTATCGGGAAATGATTAAATGTTGGATTTGTATAAATATTTTGTGCGGGTTTAATTTATTTTCTTTAACCAGCAGCGCCCTGCGATTTCACCCGCATAGTTCCTGTTCCCGTGGGAATATGGGGATAAAATATAGCTTATGCCACTCGGAGATAGTGTAGCTTCCCAACTGTAAAAGAATTTTTCAAATCGGTTCAGTAGTTTTGGAGCCTAATCAATAAAAATAAACAATCAAATCTTTCCTCTATATAATATTATTAGTTTATTAGTATAGATTGATCCAAAAACTCGAATTCAACCACCATGTAAACTTTTAATTCCTTACTAATTTTACAACCTCGGGCATACCTAACTTAGAATATTTTGTGATTTTGATCGGTGATTAGCGGTGCTGGATCACCGTATATCTTGTTGTCCAATGCTGAAATGTGTTAAAGAAATCGCCAGTCAATTATATTAAGATCTGTATACAAAAGATGTTCAGTATCTATCTTCATATCTATACTAATATTATAAAGCTGAAGAGTTTGTTTGTTTGTTTGAACGCGCTAATCTCAGAAACTACTGATCCGAATTGAAAAATTCTTTTTGGGTTGAATAGACCATTTATCGAGGAAGGCTTTAGGCTATATATCATCACGCTTAAGCCAATAGGAGCGAAGCAGCGATAAAGAATGTTTTAAAATCGGGGATTCCACGGGGACGAAGTCGTGGGCAGCAGCTAGTCTTCATATACATATTTAGTTAGGTACTTGATTTTTTTTATACGTAGCATGTCAGTTTCTGTTCTAATTAAAATCAATTTGTGTGGCACTTTCCTCAAAAGGCTACCTCAGACACTAACCTACATGGTTCTCATATGACTTGGCCAGAACGGATTGTATGGAGTTTAAAAGAGACTTTGACCTCTGAGTTTGTTTCGGTGTTTCTTCTCAGGGTAGTCGACTAGGAAACACCGGCTTCATTTAGCTTAAAATGACCAGAAATATTTGACGTGTAAAAGTGTTATGTTTATCCTACTTACAAAATAAATATCATTTATCATTTAATACCACAGCTCCTCTGTAAAGACAATAAACTAAGATCGAACGAAAAAAGCAGCATTACTGTGTAAAGCAACACCACCACTTATAAACAGCACACTTTAATAACTAAAAAGCCATAAAGGATCAAGTAATCGTTGTTAATTTACCGCCTCCGGGCGCAATACGGCGTCAATGCTGAACAATTAGGTTGAGTGTCATTCAGTCCCTTGTGAGAGTCATGTTGCAGGCTTATACATCGGAATTTGATAGTGTGAGCTGGATAGGTTAGAAGCTATGTGGAAAAAGCATTTGGTATTGTGTTCAGCGGTAACTCAAGACAATTTAGAAATGTCAAATTGCATGGGTTTGACAAGCGCAGACGAAACGTCATGTGATCAATATCCTTTTTTTTTGGATAGGAAATCATCAAACGACTTCTCCCGCTCTGAGCGGAGTGGAAGGGAGTGTCAGACTCTTACTGACTAAAACGTGATCCTTCTTGTGCCCTTTGCGTTCCAGGGCCGCGGTGACTCTTTCGAACAAATTCCACAACGTGATCAATATCCTATACTCGTATTATGGCATTTCGACAGTCGCCATCTATGTTCCAAAGCGTAGATCTCTATGGAGAAGAACGTGCAAGAAACTCCACGGTGATTCTTCATGATTTGAGTCCATGGTTATTAGTGGAAAGAAAGAAAGAAAGAAAGAAAGAAAAATGTTTATTTAGGACTCGCACAAAACAGATAAAATTAAAAATTAAAAAAAAACATAATTAAAAGCTTAATATTAAATTTAAACTGTGCGAGTCCAAAAAAGGTCCCTATCTCAGCATATGCTGCGATATTAATCAATTGATAAATACCACAGCGCTGGTGTTCTGATAGGGCCTGTGATGCCACGGATACACTCACGGGATACATACTTATTAATTAAAAAGAAACAAATAAATACCAATAAAATAATAAATATCAACTAATGTTCATAACAACATAATTATGAAATAAATTAAAAGTAAAAAATACACACATACAACAAAATAATGAATAATATCGACTAACTCAATGGCCCAGTGCTCCAGTATCATCGGGATACTCCATCGGGATCCTGATAGAGTTGGTACTCAAGTCAAAAAAACTAAATTTCTTCACAGAGTTATAATTTTTAGTATTCCACGTTTTGTGTGATATGATATTATGTACGAGTAAATATATCTTTATTTTAAACTAGCGACCCGCCCCAATTTGGTATTTTGCTGAACACAAAAAAAAAATAGGATTTATTTGTTTACCAATCGGAAGCTGAACATTTGGCTACAATTGATGCAACATGCGAAAATTGTCGGTAAAGTAAACAAATTAAATGAACAGACAAATGGGTGACGTTGTATATTAAAAACATAAAGAGTTTATCGGGAAATGATTAAATGTTGGATTTGTATAAATATTTTGTGCGGGTTTAATTTATTTTCTTTAACCAGCAGCGCCCTGCGATTTCACCCGCATAGTTCCTGTTCCCGTGGGAATATGGGGATAAAATATAGCTTATGCCACTCGGAGATAGTGTAGCTTCCCAACTGTAAAAGAATTTTTCAAATCGGTTCAGTAGTTTTGGAGCCTAATCAATAAAAATAAACAATCAAATCTTTCCTCTATATAATATTATTAGTTTATTAGTATAGATTGATCCAAAAACTCGAATTCAACCACCATGTAAACTTTTAATTCCTTACTAATTTTACAACCTCGGGCATACCTAACTTAGAATATTTTGTGATTTTGATCGGTGATTAGCGGTGCTGGATCACCGTATATCTTGTTGTCCAATGCTGAAATGTGTTAAAGAAATCGCCAGTCAATTATATTAAGATCTGTATACAAAAGATGTTCAGTATCTATCTTCATATCTATACTAATATTATAAAGCTGAAGAGTTTGTTTGTTTGTTTGAACGCGCTAATCTCAGAAACTACTGATCCGAATTGAAAAATTCTTTTTGGGTTGAATAGACCATTTATCGAGGAAGGCTTTAGGCTATATATCATCACGCTTAAGCCAATAGGAGCGAAGCAGCGATAAAGAATGTTTTAAAATCGGGGATTCCACGGGGACGAAGTCGTGGGCAGCAGCTAGTCTTCATATACATATTTAGTTAGGTACTTGATTTTTTTTATACGTAGCATGTCAGTTTCTGTTCTAATTAAAATCAATTTGTGTGGCACTTTCCTCAAAAGGCTACCTCAGACACTAACCTACATGGTTCTCATATGACTTGGCCAGAACGGATTGTATGGAGTTTAAAAGAGACTTTGACCTCTGAGTTTGTTTCGGTGTTTCTTCTCAGGGTAGTCGACTAGGAAACACCGGCTTCATTTAGCTTAAAATGACCAGAAATATTTGACGTGTAAAAGTGTTATGTTTATCCTACTTACAAAATAAATATCATTTATCATTTAATACCACAGCTCCTCTGTAAAGACAATAAACTAAGATCGAACGAAAAAAGCAGCATTACTGTGTAAAGCAACACCACCACTTATAAACAGCACACTTTAATAACTAAAAAGCCATAAAGGATCAAGTAATCGTTGTTAATTTACCGCCTCCGGGCGCAATACGGCGTCAATGCTGAACAATTAGGTTGAGTGTCATTCAGTCCCTTGTGAGAGTCATGTTGCAGGCTTATACATCGGAATTTGATAGTGTGAGCTGGATAGGTTAGAAGCTATGTGGAAAAAGCATTTGGTATTGTGTTCAGCGGTAACTCAAGACAATTTAGAAATGTCAAATTGCATGGGTTTGACAAGCGCAGACGAAATGTCATGTGATCAATATCCTTTTTTTTTGGATAGGAAATCATCAAACGACTTCTCCCGCTCTGAGCGGAGTGGAAGGGAGTGTCAGACTCTTACTGACTAAAACGTGATCCTTCTTGTGCCCTTTGCGTTCCAGGGCCGCGGTGACTCTTTCGAACAAATTCCACAACGTGATCAATATCCTATACTCGTATTATGGCATTTCGACAGTCGCCATCTATGTTCCAAAGCGTAGATCTCTATGGAGAAGAACGTGCAAGAAACTCCACGGTGATTCTTCATGATTTGAGTCCATGGTTATTAGTGGAAAGAAAGAAAGAAAGAAAGAAAGAAAAATGTTTATTTAGGACTCGCACAAAACAGATAAAATTAAAAATTAAAAAAAAACATAATTAAAAGCTTAATATTAAATTTAAACTGTGCGAGTCCAAAAAAGGTCCCTATCTCAGCATATGCTGCGATATTAATCAATTGATAAATATCACAGCGCTGGTGTTCTGATAGGGCCTGTGATGCCACGGATACACTCACGGGATACATACTTATTAATTAAAAAGAAACAAATAAATACCAATAAAATAATAAATATCAACTAATGTTCATAACAACATAATTATGAAATAAATTAAAAGTAAAAAATACACACATACAACAAAATAATGAATAATATCGACTAACTCAATGGCCCAGTGCTCCAGTATCATCGGGATACTCCATCGGGATCCTGATAGAGTTGGTACTCAAGTCAAAAAAACTAAATTTCTTCACAGAGTTATAATTTTTAGTATTCCACGTTTTGTGTGATATGATATTATGTACGAGTAAATATATCTTTATTTTAAACTAGCGACCCGCCCCGGCATTGTACGGGTGCAATGTTTATACTAATGTTTCCTCTACTATAATATGCATGTATTCTATATATAAACCTTCCTCTTTAATCACTCTATCTATTAAAAAAACCGCATCAAAAGCCGTTGCGCAGATTTAAAGATTTAAGCATATATAGGGATATAGGGACAGAGACAGCGACTATGTAGTGATTAAACACGATTCGTTGCCGCTCTTGAAAGTGAATATGTACTTTATGTCGTACAATCAATCGAACCACCTTTTTATGGATGGGAAATCATCAAATGACTTCTTCTGCTCTGGACGGAGCGGAAGGGAGTGTCAAACTCTTACTGACTAAAACCCATCTGTGTTCCTCCTTAATTCTTTTGCGTTCCAGAGCTGCGTTGATTCTTTCGAACAAAATCCACATATAATCCCTGCGAAGTTGACTTTTTAAATCCCAAGTCACTCGATAATATCAAAATGGTAACCATTTTTCACACATGATGCAACTCCGCGCTTCGCGAAGCATATGACATTACAACAATAGCCGATTTATCAAACTGTAAAAAGAAACTTTCCATTTAAGTTTCAAAATTATAAATTTAATATAAATGTCATCAACATAATGAGTCCGAATGCACTCATCCATATCTTTCATGTAGTTAATTAAATAATTATGTCGACGTGAGATTCCATCATTTAATTGTTAATTTAAGTGACTTTAATTTGTGTAAGTGAATTAATTTTATTTCACGTCAACGTTAATTAATTTCGTGCTTATTAACGCAATGTAGCTAGATTGTATCTTTCCTAACTAAGTTTAATTAATCTACACACTCATAAACCTATTATTTAAACTTTTTAATCGATGACAATGAGAGTAGCTGAAGTTAGCTGATACGGGAAGAACAGGACCAGTCGTTTTTTTTTTTTAAGGGTGAGAAATCATCAAATGACTGTAAGACTCTTTCTAGCTAAAACCCATCCGTATTCCTCTTTTGCCTTTTGCCCAGGGCTGCGATTACTCTTTCGATGAAATCACACAACCCTAGCGGGAGAACCAATCATTATGGAGACGCTTAGAATGTTTTTTAAGTCCGTCAGCATACATCTTTCAGCCTAAATGATGGTGTTAGCCTCGTTTCCCATTTCTTATCTAGTGAAATATTGGTAAAAAATTAACCTCTGCTTATAGGCGAGATTTGGTCAAAAACCAATTCCAAACTACAAATTCAACCAACAAACTATTTCCTCCAAAAACATAATCGATTCATAAAACCACCATCCGGGTTACTTCCACCTTTTACTACGGACCCCTAAAAAGTTCCTCACCAATAAACCTTTCCCAGATAAACAGATATAAAAAGTAAACCATTTAAAAACAGATACACAAACATAAAGCGGACATAAACGGTATATCGTCCTATACTAAATCCTGGACATACTCAAAAAGATTACATCGGCACCTATCATATTTCAGGGTAGGCAGTAAACGCGGTAGGAGTCATCTTAAAGCGTTCATGGGCTATATTCATCCGAGGCTTTTATCTAGATTGCTTGCTGGACTCCAATTACTCCTAATTTTATAGTGAATAATTGAAGAGCTGTGCGGAGTTCGTTCGTTCTTGTGTCATAGAAGAAATGTGTGTTTTAATAGGTGTTCTTTTGCAAAATTGGGAGTGTTAGAAGTTCATTTTCGTTTAATTTAGCTGATCTTTTAAATAGCGTGTATCAGATTGACGGCAAAACCTTAAATACAAGTATTTAATAGGTAGGTACTAGTTATTATGAAAAACTTAAAACAAATCGACCACCACATACATACATGTCTATAAAACTTGTTCGCGACGATGCGTCTTAGCTACATAGTATAGGTAGTTATAGGTAGCTATAGTAGTACATAGAATGTTACAAATAAATAAAACCGCGACTACATAGTATAGGTAGTTATAGGTAGTTAGTTAGTACATAGAATGCTGTAACAAATAAAGCTGCATAGTATAGATAGTTATAGGTAGCTATAGTTGATACATAGTTTGTTATTGAAATAAAACACATTCGTTACAGTCGTTTGCTCTCAAGAGGCAGTATATAAGCCCTTGGAGCCTTTATTTCTTCCAAGTAAATAGAATATAGTTAGGTAGGGTATCCTATCCCTTACACATAACAGTAAACACATGGTAACCCTGGTAATCAAAGGTATATAAAGGTAATCAAGGTATATAAAGGTATATAAAGGTGATCGGTGGTATATAAGGTAATCAAGGTATATACACACACAGACAGACATACATAGGTAAATAGAAAGGGCTTGGTAATTTGAGACCTGAAATATTTAGGTCAAAGGTAGTCGCATAGCTAAAAGCGACACCGACCAATCACAGAGCAGGAGGGTGCTGGTACGTGATTGGTCAATGGTTTTTGATAAATAGCCCTGGTGAAGGTATGCACAAAAATGAAACACTTTGCATCTACCCTCTTCCTTTCCCGAAAATACAAGTCTAGATTCTAGACTTCTAAATGTCTGAAACAGAACCGCCTTGAAAAATCCTTTCAGGGGATATATAGATGTTTATAGTGTATGCAGGCATAAAGCCGTAATTAAGGTTTAAATAAAACCGTTTATTTTTATCCCCCTGAAACATATACGCTTATAGAGTTGCAAACCCTTGAGTGACAGGGTTGAAACATATGTAGTTTTGTAGAGGGTTGTCGTATCTATAGAGATACATATAGCTGTATAGCCCTCCTAGCATAGTTTTACGGTAAATTCACCCCAAGTAGGTAATAGCTTCGTGCCTACAATAGTTTTGTATAGTTTTCGGCATCCCACCCCTACATGGAGGGGGATGAAGGGGTGAATTCGTCTCCGCTGTATGGAGCTTACCAAGGGCTATCCATAAAGGTACGACAACCCCTACTCACATAGACCTAAGCCTAGATATAGCCTAAAATCTAGAATTAGCATAATGAAAATTTTAGTTAATAAACTTCATCACACACGGTGATTTTTTGGGTGTCGATACGGTATAGTTGCGCCGTACAATAGTAACATAGAAACTTAAAGAAATTTGTAGTCATTTGCAAGATATTTCGAATTTATACCTAAATGTAGAATCATATAGTCGCGAATTTCACCCTTCAAATCGCTAAGTGCATAGTGAACAAGTTAAATAGTGTTTTATTGTGGTAAGCCCTCAATACCTACCCCTATATATTGTGTTGATAACAGCAAGTATAGCAAGTATTCAGCTAAGGGTTGCATCCTCATGGCCCGTAGCTTATAGACGGAGCGTCAACGCGTCTGGATCATTTATACCTAGGTGGGTTGTCACCATACAGTCCACTTTTGAAGAATAGGATAACCTACCCTGGCCACCCTACAGTCCAGTCGATCACGTCCGCCCCGTACAAAACTCAACCAAATGTACTGAAAAGAAGTATTTTTGCGATTCCACGGTGCGAGGCCCCCACACGAGTAACGTGATTTTTCGGTTTGCTGTACGGAACTCCTCGTGTACAAGTTCGACTCGCACTTTGCTTACTTCTTTCACTTCTCATCTTCTGCAATGTTGGTTCAGATTCTTCTCAGTCCTTTAAAAAGGATTATCCCATCATCTTTTTCCAAGCCAAGATTAAAACAACATTTTTTTTTTTGTAGTGTGTACCTCATTAAAACCACAAACAAAAATCAAACAAAATATGTACGTTCATTTTAAAATAAAATGTCACTCTTTCCATCCGCCGGAGTTAGTGGACATTTATTCACTTAGATAGGTACAAGCGACATTTTCAAACGGTATTTATATTTTAATGTCAACAAGCTCTTTAATCGCTCAACCAGCTTGTTAGCAATTTAATGTTGGAGTCTGTTTACTGAGAAAACATAACGAGGTTGTCTTCATGTAAACAAAATGTAGGGCTGAGTTTATCGGATTTAGGCATGAGGTCAGATTGTGAGTCAATTAGCGCGGACGGAGACCTTTCCCTCCTTTTCTTCTCAGTATGGTCTCTAAATTGATTGGAGACATACTGAAATCGTGAAATTTTTAATCATAGTACTGACTTTAATATACTATAAGCACTGACTGAACTGAGAAAACTGGTCTATATTTCAGTCAGATTGCGTGTAAGTGAGTTAGTCAACGGCTGGAGCCAATCAGTTCAGAGGTGCATGCAGCCTCTGAACTGACTGACTACGAAATGGCAATGCCATTTTGGAGGTATGCGGAACAGAGAGTAAAGACCCGCAAACCTCCGTTGAAAAGGGAGGATCCTCCGGCCAGACGGGTTGTTATGTCTGGTGGGCAGCTGCCCGATAGATGATTTCGGGCTGTCGTATATGTTCTAATCGCGCGGAGAACTTTGATTGCGCGATGCAGGATTAGTTCTTATGTGGCGCCATAGATGTCGCTACATCACTCCCCTCCGGAGATCGGAGATCGATGGTTCTTGATGCGTGCCAGGCCAGTGGTAGGTTGGTTCCAGTGGGTCGGAACCGAGTGCCGCATAGTTCTCGGTGAGTCGGAACTGTCTGCGGTGATGCCCCAGTGAGTCGGGGTGGTGCTGTCCCAGTGAGTCGGGATGATGCCCCAGTGAGTCGGGGTGATGATGTCCCAGTGAGTCGGGATGATGCTGCAGGCTCCAGTGAGTCGGAGTAGTGCTGCTGGCTCCAGTGAGTCGGAGCGGTGCTGTGCGACGTAGTGGCTTGACTGCTTGCGTCGAACAGGAGAGGTTCTTCATGGCTCTTCATGTGACTGGCCGAAGGTTCAGTGTGCTTCACCAAAGTCGCTGATGAGGCTGAGGGTGATGACCAGGTATGACCAAGTAGGCATGCTGGTGGTCAGGATACCCTTTATAGCCGTGGGTGCTGGCTGTATGGCTGCTTGCTGCTCGAAAGCTTGAGAGAAGTGATGATGACGTCATGAGGTAGTAGCTGCACGAAGGCTGCGCTGACGTTCGTTGTCGAGGGTCACCAGTTTGGAGGTATGCGGAACAGAGAGTAAAGTCCCGAAAACCTCCGTTGAAAAGGGAGGATCCTCCAGCCAGACGGGTTGTTATGTCTGGTGGGCAACTGCCCGATAGATGATTTCGGGCTGTCGTATATGTTCTAATCGCGCGGAGAACTTTGATTGCGCGATGCAGGATTAGTTCTTATGTGGCGCCATAGTTGTCGCTACACCATCATGATTCCGTTTGCGGACGGCGAGCGTTGATGGCTCGCTGTACGCCTAACAACTAGGCCTGGGCCGACCGACGGCGCGTTGTGATCCACACGCACCTCAAAGAAATGTAAGCATAGAAGACGGGTCCCGTTAAGTTCAGTGCCTGCCAGGGTTGCGGAATTTGTTCAAAAGAGTCACCGCGGCACTGGAACGCAAAGGGCACTAGGAGGAACACGGGTCGGTTTTATTCAGTAAGAATCTGCCACTCCCTTCCGCTCCGCCCAGAGCAGCAGATGTCATATGATGACTTCCCATAAAAAAAAACAGTCTGATGAGCAAAAAAAATTCATGAACTGATGACGATTAGGGCCGAGTATACGAGGTATACCTCCACGAAGCGAATTTAGAGAGATTCAGTGTCACAGACCTAAAAGCAAAATGAGCCTAATGAAATCTCTTTTATATATCTACAAAATGAGCCCTGTCTAACGTTCTAATGCTAAAGTCCCACAATACAACAAAAACAAATACATTAAAAGAAACATCAATCCGACCAGCCGGAATACTTTCAACACAACATTCCTCCAAATAAGAGATCCACATTAAAATCAAGAAAACAAAATATATTTCAAAGCAATCAAATACCTATTCATCACCGAATACCCCCTACCATCGTATTTAAATAACATAGAGGAATGAAACACGTAGCTAATACCACTGGGACATATCAATCTTCTAGAAGGCATTAGCCGGCGACACGTCAACCGAACATCAATCACTGAATCTCGAAAATATTTCGCGGAAACATAAGGTGAGAAAAGAAGACTGGTAGTACGGGTTCTGAGGTTGGGTTCCGTACACTTATCGAATCGACGTGGCTATGCTGCCAGTGTTCTAGACACTTTTCACTTTGACAGCGAATTTTCATGCTTAGTTATTATTATTTTTTTAATAAATTTGTTATTCTAGTTGTGATATAGGATAAATCTGTACCTACATAATAAATTGTTAGTTTTAAAATTAATTAATAGCTTGAGGTCTAAATAAAGGGATCCCTTCTTTTCGCATAACGTTTTTTGTCCTAATATACTTCGGCATAACGATTTTGGCACAATTTGTTTTGGCATAATAATACTTTGGCATAATTTTTTTAGGCATACATTTTATGTTGGCATAATCATGTTAAAGACTAATTTGTTTTGGCATAAATTTGATTCGCATAACGTTAGTAGGCCTAATGACTATTAGCATAACGTTAGTAGGCCTAAAGACTTTTAGCATAACAATCACATAAAGTCACAGAACCGAATTGCTGCAAAACCGACTTCACGTAGTCTTGTTTGTCCTACCCCTAGAGTATTATTTAAAATCGCGTAGGCGCGTAGGGGCGAGGCGGCCCGCGGGCTGAGGAGCAGGCGGCTGCGAGCGAGCCGCGAGAGCGAGAGCGAGAGGTGGTGAGCGAAAGCCGTCTGCGACGATTAGCACGCGTGGGGCCGCCGGAGGGCCGCAGCGCCGGAGCCGTCACAGAAACCCTGCCTGCTGCATGCTGCTTGCTTGCATGTTGCATGCTTGCTTGCATGCTGCATGCTTGCATGCATGCTGCATGCTTGCTTGCATGCTGCATGCTTGCTTGCATGCTGCATGCTTGCTTGCATGCTGTATGCTTGCAATGCTTGCTTCCTACAGTGAAAAAATACTCACAAAATTGTTCAATACGTTATAATATATTAATATTTTATATATTACCTGATTCAGGAGATATGGCTTTTCTCCAATCGTCGAAATAAATTGGTATATCTATGCTTAACTTTTATGCTTTAGGATATTATGCTTAAAAAAGTTATGCTTTAGAACTTTATGCTTAATAAGTTTATGCTTTAAAATATTATGCCTAATCATTATTATGGTTACAGACATAATGCTTGAAAAAATTATGCATGAGCTGTTATGCGTAATTATATTATGCGAAAAAATAATTATGTCAAACAACATTATGCTAAGTTATATTAGGTCTTAAAATTTTATGCTAATGGATAGGGAACCCTAAATAAAGTCATAAAAATCGAACTACCTATATCTATTAAAATTATCGCACACGAAATAAATAATTGTGCATTATACCTATGACACTAAAATGCAAATTATTTTCATATTTTATCAAAATATTTTCGACTCATCTTTTGCAGTTACTGGTCATTTTACAGAATAGTTTCATAAACAAAACTATGAGTCGTTGCTATCACCATAATTTGCTTTTCATCAAAATCTCATTGGAAAACTTAAGTAAAGTTAACTGTCAATTTGTAGCACCGACCGATCTATTTTTTGTTGTATTCTGTTTATAATCTAACTGAGATATCTTAGATATAGTGAACTTGATGGTGTAGTTACTGATCTTTTATATTTAATTTAACACTCACTGATCCAGTGTTGTTAAGTATAAAAGTCAATGGTTGCAAAATTTGTAAATATGTGAGTACTATGTCCCTTACTAGCAAACTTATTAATTTTACTTCTGCTGTTGTTGCTTTGTTGTACCTATTAGTAGTATAGTGCTTAGTGTTGATTGAGTTGAATCGACCCCACATATAATCAATTGATTAATGTATACAAAATATTGAAAAACTTATACCTATTTGAAAAGAGTAAGCGAGAGTTTTTTGTCCGTTCTTATCCATAAAAATCTACTTTTTACTATAATATTTTTATTTTCAAACTGATTTGACGTTAAAAATTGCCTTTTAATGGTCTGATTGAAATAAATGAATTGACTTTGACTTTGAAGTATCTAAAGATGTCAGTCCAGCTGGAGAGACAGTCCACTCCAAGCTCACTACACCAACTTGTTCATAATAAAGTGTTTACACTAAGTAACTTCATAATTGTGACTGGCCGAACTTGAAAATTCAAAAGTGCCTAGAAAAGAAAAAAAAAAGAAAAAAGGGTACCATAAACCGTGTGTTTCTTGTAATAAATGATTTATTTGAAATAAATGCTTCGAATTTTGAATCTTGAAAACTGGCTGGAAATAAACTCACCGTGGAAAGTTATTGAACTGAGCTGGCATTGCTTGATGCTAGCGGTTGACAGCTGACTGTACGATCACATAGCTAAGTTATGGTCAGATTGTTAAAGAATAGCACTATGGTGCACAACATGCCTCGTTTGCGAGTTCTAAGTAACCATTCCACTGCACTAAAGATAACTTTCTGGATTGGAAATCATCAAATGTCTTCTCCCGCTCTGGACGGAGCAGAAGGGAGTGTCAGAATCTTACTGAATAAAACCCATCCGTGTTCCTCCTTTGCGTTCCAGGGCCGCGGTGACGAGTTCGAACAAATACTACAACAAATAATGCCCCTGAAACTGCAATTAACGTCAAAAAGTTAGTCCGTCATATCATCGACATGAAGTGAAGGCTACGTTGCCTAGACAATTTGACTGAAGACAAAAGAACTAAACCTCAGCCATAGTACACTTTGATCATCAATGTATAAATAAACCCTGATCACCCGATCAGATTAGTTCAATTAAGAAAAAAAATATACAACAGCCTACACCCACGGAACCCTAACAAATCAACGAGTACCGCGTTCCGAAGCAAGATGACAGATAGAATAGGTAATTTGTCGCCCGCAGATGTCGTCAGGATATCCATTTACCGAGCGATATCGTCGAACAAACATGAGAGTCTTAAACGATATGAATTCAGTCGTCTTGCTCAAACGTACTCGGTGAACGTTTAATGGGTCTTTTTTCTCTCTTTGATTTGTATTAATGAGGCGTGTGAAAGCTTTTTTGTGAATATTTTATGGTTGTTTTGTTGTGAATGGGTATTTACCGGGATTATACCATTTGTTAACCGATCTCTAGCCTGCCTTTGTACCTTGTAACATATTAGAATTAAATGAAAGAAAATTTTAAACTTTTATTAAAAGCACCCTTTGTAAACAAGCATATTACAAATTAGAAGATTATATTCAGGATAAGAATGCTTGGAAATATGCTGCTCTTGCTCCATATGGCAATCAAGGGTGTAGGCAAAATCAAACTGGTTCATTTATGTATGGATTAAATTTATGAATGCATTTTTTTGTGTCTTGTACCTTTTTTCTGTTCGCCTACTGGTTCAATATTTGTAAATATGTGAGTACCATGAGCTTATTTAGAAGTTTACCTCTACTGGTAATACTTCGTTCTATAACTAGTACACTTGGTGCATCGTCCTCACACATATGAAGTATTTTTTGTATACCAAATATTGTAAAACATTTATTTGCAAAGAGTAACTATGGAGTTTCTTGTCCGTTCTTCTCCATAAGATCTACCTTTGCGAATGCACGGTAGAGTCACTTAATTATGATAAATTTTAATGATGACGTTCAAAAGTGCCGTTTAATGGCCTAATTGAAATAAACGTTTAGACTTTGACTTTGAAGATGAACAATTCACCGAGCTTAGAACCAAAAGCTCATTTCAACCCATCTGTAGCCCTTTTCTGTAGCATAATCAGCCCACTACTGGGAAACAGGCCTCCTCTCTAGGAGAGGGAATGGGCCGTAATCCACCATGCGTGCACAGTGCGGGTTGGTGGCCATTATCTATAAACGGGCAATAAACTGGGCTCAAAATCGATTTTGTGTCCAAACCCCATCATTGCCCATCTCTAGTATTGAAAAAACCATAACATATTTAGCTATAGAAACGGCAAAAATGTTATTCAAATTCCGATTAACCTATGCACTAATATCTATTGCTTTTGGACCCAGGTCAGCGGTGGAACCACACTTGCGATCCCCAGAAAGCCAATAGTCAAATCTCATACTCAAAAACTGTTCAAATTCATGGGCTCCTATGACGTCTTAAAACTTCTGTCTCTCTCCCACACCTTCATCGGGATCATGAATTCCGATGTGGGAGAGAGACAAAGCTACTACCCAAGTAGCACATGACAGCCGCATAGTGACTTGATTATAGAATTTTGTGACACTCAAGGCTGCTTTAGTTACCTGCTTAAGGGCTGTGTAGCTAACTACACAGCCCTTGTAATTCTAATTTGGGCCCCAAATTAAGCAGCCTTGAGCATTACAGTGACTGGTTAACGGTGGTATAATCATTGAAACAGCTGTACGAGGCCTGTACAATGGCTTATACTGCTATACAACAGCCATTGCAGCCTAAGATTCAGCTACTTTAATTCTCTTCAACAGCTTTTAGATGTTTTGAGGCTTGGCAATAGCTTTTATTAAAGTATAAACAACCAAACAAAAATACTTTTTTATTTAATTTTCTTTTGTGTATTTTGTGACAGATGACATTTTATTGTTTGTTAAAGTGCGCGGGCGGACTATTATTTAAGGTAAGATATTTTTAATAGTTTCCACGTTAGTTTTAAGTGTCCTGTATGTAAATTGAGTTGCGAGTACCACTTTACTGTTAATGTGTATAGGTAATTACATCAAATATTTCACGCGCCATCAGAATAATATCGCTTTAACGAAAATATTTCACAAGATTAAATGGTGTACGAATACTTAATAGATGTATCACTCAAATTATTGCTTTCGAACTTAATGTATTCTATTAGGAAATAAGTCGAAAATATATTGTTTGAATTAAAAGCTATCAAATATCCTTAAAAACTATAAGAAATCATTTGGATATTTAATAACAAATCGTTTCTGTACTGCTAAAATGGCGTTAATTTGTTATCCAGTACAAATTCTCCAGAAATTCTTTTAAAAAGTTATTTGCTGTACAGTGGTGTTACCAAGTCAATGTACCAGCTTCTAGCATTATAATGGCTGGAGAAAGGATTTTAATTATCTTTCTTACTGTGTACTGGTATAAATATAGAGCATACAGTAGCTTTTCAGGGATAAAGAAATCTCGACAGAAAACCATTTCAATATGTACATTGTTTGGCTTTCGAAATACCCTTGCAAGCCCAGTAGTTAGGTAATTTTGCGCATCCTTCTCTTTTTTTAATTTAGTTTAGAACAGCGCTATCCATGTCATTTCGTCAAAACAACCGAAAAATATTTTGCTTTTCCCTTTTCGTATTATATTATGATTGTTAATTAGTTAATTATTGTTTTCAGGAATAATAATGCCGTTTAAAATAATCAAAACCGTTGAAAAAGGAAACGAAAGATTATAGAGAAGGAGAAGAAAAGTGGTTGGGAGCATTTCATTTTTCATAATGGCATTCGTAATTATGTTGTATTTTCACAAATTATGTTTCATATTGATTAAAAAACAGTATTTACAAATTTATACAATGATTTTTTATTTTTCTTATCATCCTTAATAAGATTGTATCTTTGCTAAATTTTGAAAATAAATTTTGGGGAAACTTTTATTATCCTTGGTCATGAAAAGAAAGAAAAGAAAGAAAAAAAAAGAAAGAAAACTCGTTTATTCCGCCATCACAAGCACCTCCTTTCGATCAGTACCTAGCACAACATTCAGTGAGTCTTTTTGCTACCTGCGAAAGTGGTGTGCTACCTCTTCGCAACATCATTTTAATCAAATGCAATTTATTTTCAAAAGGATAGGCACACAAATCTATTTGTGCGGAACCCTATGCGTAAATGACACTGGCTTGTAAACATCAACTGCATCAGTACTGCTCCTTTGCAATTCGTCCATAGAAGCTTCAGCGTATTCTTTTAACAGTTTTCTTTTTACTCCACTTTTCATTTTTTATTTAAAGTGTATTATTAAAACATACGTAGTATAGCTCTTGAAATCGCTTCGCACATTATGCAAAAATAAATCAAATTTGACGTAATTTAAACACCAATAATCTAGATCTACTCTTAAATAACGCTGAAAGCTGTATAATAACTGTCAGCTACACTTTATGCATTGGCATTAGGATGGAGTACTCCTATTCCAATTTACAACTCAGGGTGTTTAATTATTCTCTTATAAATCTAACAGCATTTGTAGAAATTCCTTATACACTTTTAACCAGCCATTAACAAGCTCGTTGAAGTAGAATTACAATAGAATTAGTGTATACCAATTAAAAGCTAGTGGCATTATTCAATGTTTTAATGCAGCCCGCAGCATTACAAGAGAGGTGAATTTTACGTATTAACCAGCCGTTAACAAGCTTTGGGCTTCTAGACCAGCTAGTAGTATCTCAAACAGCCAAAAGCTGGACTAGAGCATTTTAAAATTCTACTTAAATGTTTTTAGTATACTTTTTCGCCACTATCAAGTCATTAGTCAGCTATGCTGTTTAATAGTGTATAATCTTTCCTTAATACAGTCTAAAGACTCACCCTATCCTTTAGTACAGCTGTATAAAAGCTGTAGACTGTAATGTAGCTTATTTATGACCTAATTCATCGCTAAAGTGCTACTTGGGTAAAGTCGCATAGCACTATCCCTTTCTCACAACGGAATCATGATGGCATTGCCACGATGACGTGGCAATGCCATCATGATTCCTGTATATATGACTTGGGGTCCAAGTATGAACTTGGACCCCAAGTCATATTATATAAGTTCACTGCTGCTGAAGCAATATCAGCGACAGTTATTTTAAAAAACTTATAAAAATGAATAAGTAAGGCATTTAGACGGATTGTCGTCAAGATTCCTGGTTAACAGAAATATTAAAGAAAAACATTCGCACAAACCAGTTGATCAACAAAATGAACCATTCATTATATCACACGCATATACAAATACATATTTCCGATTCTAATTACATATTTCACACAAGAAATTCCACAAGGGCATAACAATAATCGGCTAGCTAGCACCCGTAAAAGTTCTTGAGCAACTTAATGGCAGTAATAATGCCTTAAGCTTAGTCTTGCTAATTAAGATAGTAAATTAAGTCTTAAATTATCTTTGACTCACACCTATTACTTTAATAAGCCATACAATACTAGACTTCAAAGTGAATATATGATTCGCACTAAAAACAGAACAAGACACAAATCCCAGTCATATCTCTATTTTTCAGGCTACATCAGACGGCCCGAATATAAACTTAAATATTTCATCGAAATGTCACCTTGTCTCGTGACAGAATTTTGAAATACGATATAAATTATTGTGCCCACATTTAAATTAATTTGATGAACGTATTAGGTACTTAGCTAGGAGAACACTTGTTTTGAAGAAATCTGAAGTTGATGTATGTACTTGTACATACATAGGTACTAAAGAGGATCAAATGAGTCGCGTAGCAGAAAGACGGCACCAAGGACGTAAAAATACTAGTCAGATTGTAATAATATGATACCATGTTTATGGAAACTATTCAATGTATTTGCAGTTTTGTACACCTTATTAATTATTTACAAAATACAACTAAACAAGCTATAAACCAGAAAAAAAAATAAAAAGCGGAGAAAAATGCGTATAGAAAGCGGAGTAAAAAGGGAGAAAAACTCATAGGGCATCGAAAAATTCGTCCACATCACCGTCAACGGGAAAAGTGCCCAGAACAGTGGCCGCATTGCCACGTTGAATGGCAATGCTGATTCGTTGACCAACGAAAAGACCAGCCCTCTGGTCATATGAAGAGTCGACTAACTGTTTGCTGATTTCACAAAAACTCCGACCCCATGGCCCTAGTGTTTCAACTAAATGGTTGTTAAAAGGTTGTTGTATTTACGGAAACTAATATTAGAAAGGTCATATCTCTTGAATACTATGACTTCATAAAACCATCATAATTACACTGCGTACGAGAGAGACGGAGTGATACACATCGAATAGCATTCAACCCTTTTTCACAACGGAATTAAATTATTTAATTAGCATTAATATTATTCATGAGTTCTGCCGTGCCATGACAAAACACTGTAACTCGAGTTACAGTGTTTTGTGGTAACACCGTTAAATTAGCTTTTCGGACCCTAATCTATATGTACATGCTTAGAATATACTGATTTTCTACCAATAACATTGAAAAACATCATTGCAATTTACACTGTAACTCTTAAAACCTAGTGTCCTAATTCGACTAAATACTGTATCTCCAGATACGGTGTTTTGCCAAAACAAAACTCACCTTTTCTTCAGCCAGTGTGTAAAGTTACAGTGTTTTGTCCTAACACTCACGTGAGAAATTTGGAGTAATTGTTTTGATTTGAAAGCCCTTGTTTATTGTAAGTCGGGACTTCTTCAAGTTAACGTGCTTATATTTGGTTTATGTTACCTGCAGTATTGCTAAAGAACTAAAGATCTGAAAGACATTTTTTAAGCAGGTAGGTTTGATATCGATAGATATAAAGTCTGTGAAATCTGCTCTGATAGAGCTGATAGAACATAAAAAAAATGTTAGATGTGATTAAAAAACAAGAAAACCCAACGGGAGTTAGTAAAGAAAGACGACAGAACTTGAAAAATTATGTCAGTTTATGCCACGGTCTAGAACGAATCTTTTTTGAAGAACTAGTGGTATCCAATGTTGTTGATTTGGCTTCCGTCCGAGATAAGATTTTTGATTTAAGTAGTCTGGAATACCTTTAATATTTGAATTAAAGAAAAAATAACCTTATTATTCTTGCCTGTTTCCTTTGTCAAATTATTTTTACAGTCTAAAAGAGATATTAAGTATGAGAAACTTAGTTTTATGAATTATGGTGTTATATTTTTCTATCTATATTAAGATTATCTATCTATCTATACTAATATTATAAAGAGGAAAGATTTGTATTTTTGTATGTAACGAATAAACTCAAAAAATACTGGACCGATTTCAAAAATTCTTTCACCACTAGAAAGCTACATTCACTCTGAGTAACACAGGCTATACTTTATCCGCGTATACCCACGGGAACGGGAACTGCGCGGGTGAAACCGCGGGGCGATGCTAGTTAGAATAAAATTTAAAGGAGCATTTCCATTTATAAGTCCTAGAGACCTACCTATTATAATGACATAACACTGTAACTATCAGGTTACAGTGTTTTGTCATATCAACTCGCACATATTATTGATAAAGCACATTACGACAAAAGACGTTTTTGCTTGAAAATGTGTGAAAAAAGTATAAATCTTCAATTATTTTTCTTTGACCACAATTAGTAGCACATTATGCGTAATTGGTCCAAATTTCATTACAATCGGATGAATATTCACGGTTCTGTGGCCAATTAAAGAAAAAAAAAGTTTTTTGCGATTTCTGAAAAATAAGCGTTTTTTAGATACAGTGTTTTTTCTTGGCACGGCAGAGTTATTGATGTATTGTTTTTGATGTGATTTTATCCGAGTTCTTCCCATTCCCTGGAGAGTACAGGGATATAATCAGTCCAGTCATTTCGGAGCTTATCCGGGACAAACAAACAAACAAAAAATATTTACTCTGTATAACATAAATACATATAAATATGAATGGAAAGTTTAATTATTTTCATGTGACAAAGGTCACTCAATATACCCAAAATGGTCTTTTCAGCAGGTATGCACCAGCATACCAGCTGAAAAGACCACCACAAACAAGCGAAAGGCCAAACTCCGTAAGAGGTAATTAAAAAAAAAATTACAAAATAATACAACCAACGTCTAACACCGAGTTTTATTGGGTAGAAATCGGTTGTATTTTTTTTCATTTTGTATTGGTACAATTCTCGCCCCCCCCCATCTAAACGTACCAATCACATTGGTTTAAACAATAAACAAACATGCGATTTCAGCAATCGCGAAGGATTTGCTATCATTTATTGGAGATTTCCGTTTCCTATCATCTCCGTTCTTCATCAGATCTTCACCAAACTAGAAAGGGACCACGTTGAAATACTAAGATGCTCTTACAAACCATCGTAAACAATTTTATTTTTTTACATCGACAAGAGGGAATGAGAACATCATCAATGTACACTAAGCCAGTAGTAGTCAGATCTTAATCAAATTTAAATGGAACCACACGACGAATACCTTTTAAATATAAAAAGAATCATCAAAATCGGTTCATCCAGTACTAAACATTCGATGGAGACTTTATAAAAATGTTGCCTGGTTGAGGCCCTGGATATAATAGCTACAACAAGCTCCAACGAGAAAAAAAAAATAAAAAAAATTGTAGAGTGTTGTTTCTAACAGTCATATAAGTGTGACTTACTACAGCCTAAATATTGTAAATTAAATACGAAAGTGAGTTCATGTGTATACTTTTTACTATAAATCGCTTAATCGATTTATTTGAATTTTGGTACAGAGATTTGGTTCCAAAATTCAGCTCGAGATAGTAATAGGATACTTTTTTGAAAAATTTTATATAAGTTTAATTTTTCATATAAGTTACAGAAAATATAGATGAAGAGAAATGCCGCTGACAAATGTTAGTTTTATAATAATTTAATCTTTTCTTTCTTATTTTATTCCTTCTTTCTATATGCCTTTACTTTAAACTTTACCCAGTTTACCAAAGAACAAAACTCCACAAGTCCTTCAAATTAAACAAAGTGACTTGTAAACAAGTAACATTATCCATACAGACGAATAACAATTAATTTGGTTCACAATTCATTGCAAACCACAGCGACATCAGTTTAATGAATCACCGGGGCCATGCGACGGCTGCTTGTGTTCCTAATGGCAATTTTAGTTTTGGGATTAATTCTGAGATAGATACAGGCATGCGTGTTTTAGGTTTAGATTTTGTAGGTTGAAGATTTGTTTGCAATTTTGCGACTGTCATCCTAAATTAATATTATAAATGTGAGTTTGTTTATTACGCGTTCACGTCTAAACCACGAAACCGATTTAAAAAAAGTATTTTTCTACTGGATAGCTACATTATCAGCGAGTAACATGGGCTATATTTTATCCCCGTATATCCGCGGAAAACTACGCGGGTAAAAGCGTGGGGCGCTGCTATTTTTTTGTATAATTATCATATTGTTAGCAGGTGGCCCACTTAATGACAATTGACCACGCACGCCACGGCATCCTCACCTTCCACCTGACGCAGGTGCTCACCGGACATGGCTGTTTCGGGAGATACCCGCGGCTCTGGAATGCAAAGAGCACTAGAAGGATCACGGGTGGGTTTTATTCAGTAATTCAAGGAGTCTGACACTTCCTTCCGCTCCGCTCAGAGCGCTAGAAACCATTTGATGATTTCCAATCCAGAAAAAAAGGCATCTGCAACGCCAAGGGCGTCAGAAAAACGTGCGATTCATTATTAAACCTTTATCTAAAAACTCGACACATTATTTGCCCCAAAGAGTCAGAGCCTGCTACGGTTGCGGAATTTGTTTGAAAGAGTCAACGCGGCCCTGGAACGCAAAGGACACTTGGAGGAACGCGGGTGTATTTTAGTCAGTAAGATTCTGACACCCCTTCCGCTCCACCCAGAGCGGAAGAAGTCATTAGAAATTATGAGGATTTCCTATCCAGAAAAAAGGGCATCTGCAATTCCAAGAGTGTCAGAAAAACGTCCAGTCACCTTTATCTAAAAACCCGACACGTTATTTGCTGGCACTCAAGGCGTTTATGATAACCAATAACTGAAGCCAAATTCAAATGGACAATATTGGACATACTTCTATCTGTATGGATGTATTCTAAGGCCCTTGCGCGGTGTCGTATTGTCGCGTGGTGCCTGTCTGCCTGCGTTTTTCTGAACCTAGATACCCTTTTTTTTTCAACACAAGACCTAACGGCGGCCGTACCAACATTTTAAAACATCGCTAAAAGAGAAAAAAAATAACCCAGAAATATCAACAATCGAGACCCAGACAGAATAAATTATCCCCGTATCATTTAGCCCTACATATTACCAAACAAGCCGAAAACAAGTCTAAAGGGTACATTAATCCTGTATTATCCAGATAATTATTTAAATTAGGAGTATGTAAATTTACCAACATAATAACCAAAACGTTAAGCCGGAAGCGAACGATATAATGATACTAAAATATTAATTACACGACAGTCATGAATGTGACGATTTTTGTCGGTTTTTGTTAGCGATTACATTTTGTGTAGACTTACGTTTATTTTTGTTAAATGTAACCTGCACGTGATACAACGGTAAGTTTATATGTGATGAGGATGTGACCATTAGCCAGTCTAACCTGAATGAGTTTTTACCGGTCACTTAGATTATTGAAAAATATTGGTCACGTATTATTTGCTTTATCAAATCTATAAAAATTGACGAAGATGAAAAGCATCAAAGATCAGGAGTAGGGGCTTGTGACGTCACGTCGTGATAAAAAGTGTAGCACGAAGTAACGTCACACGATTTTTCAATTCACTGTATCGTTTACGTTTTTTTTTTACATGAAGAAAAGAAAAATACGTGTCCAATATTTTTTGGAATTCTATCTGACGGACTAATTTGGTTTTATTAGTCAGCTACCCTACCCTGAAAAACAAAAGAACCAACCAACTTGGAAGTCCAAGGATTAATACAAGGAATTTTGGTCGTCCAGAAGCAAGATGGCCAGATGATGTCGTTGCTATCACAGGTGACCTTGGATAAGGGGACCAGCAATAGGCGAAGTCCGACCGTGGTAAATATTGAACCTACGGACTAGAGTAAGTATTCTGCACAAGTAGGTACTTGTGTAGAATACTTATGTACCTACTTACCTGTTTTGATGAATAAAATATGGCTTTATAATAATAATAATGATTTATTTACAGACTATGGTCCATGCAGTTAGTACCAGTCAGTACCAGTTGATACATATTAAAAATATTGTTAGAACACAAACAACGATAACACAAATCATTTACAGGTTAGGTAGTGTGCAGACCTACCCATCAGTCGAGCATTGGACAGTCTCTCAATGCCCTCAGCATCCCTTATGCCATGTATTTCTTTTTTTATTCATTTTTATCTCTGTAAGAACTCATCTAAAACACAACTCGCACCCAAAAACAACCATTACTCCTACCGTAACTCAGAAAACCAAGAAAATAAAACATACCTCCATTCCCCCGTAAATGCTCGATTCTCATTCAGCAAGAGAACTCACAATTTCATGGTTTACCGAACTACCATTAGTGTGGCCCGTTCCAATCTTAGTAATGGGATTGCATTGCCATTGAATCTTACATGTTGCTTTCAAGTTATTTGGTTACTCTAAGTTAGTGGGTGCTTACTTGTAATTATGTATCCTGAAGAGTTGGAAGTCTTTGGTGGATAACCGAAACTATCTACTACTACTAAATCCTACTAATATATAAATGTGAATGTAAGTTTGTTTGTTACGCTTGCACCCGAAAACTCCTCAACCGATTTCAAAAATTCTTTCACCACTAGAAAGCTACATTCACCCTGAGTAACATAGGCTTTATAGTTCAGTAATTTTTGAGTTTATTCGTTACAAAAATACAAATCTTTCCTCTTTATAATATTAGTAGATAATAGCCAGAATTTGAATGTATACAAGAAAGCTAAGGGGAATCATAGGCGCGATCCCTATCATATAGAACTTAAAAAAATGTCGATATATACATTAGCGTAGCGCAGTAGTACAGAGAGTAATTTCTCACAAACCTCCGTAGGAAACGCAGATTCCTCCGACCAAACGCTTGTTATGACCTGATAGTTACTAATCGAGCTATTGTATCTCTTTTTGCTGCCGTAAAAATTTACTTCGTTAGTCTTTCTTGTGGCGGCATTGATGTAGTTACAGTAATAGTGTATAGGTAAATCTCTGCCCTACCCTTTGCAATCATCTACATCAACCGCCTATTGCAGTCCACTGTTGAACATAGGCCTCTCCAATTGCACGCCACCACCACTTAGATCTATTTTCGGTTTCTCGCATCCAGTTTATGCCAGCCGTCCTGCGCAAATCACTCACACAGCACTCCAAAGTCACTGCACCTCCACTGTAGAACTCGTTTACCCCAACGGTTGGCGACTAATAATGGCCAGCCCACTGCCACTTCAGCTTACTAAACCAGTGGGCTATATCGATGACCTTGCTTCTCTTGTATTGCCCTTTGGCAATACATGCATGGTATTCACTCAAAAAAATAAAACACGAAATTATATATTTACAACATGCTATCGTTACAAGATAGCTGATAGCGTACAATATTGTTTATTACCTAAATAATTATTCATTTTAACTTTGTAAGTTATAACTAGTGATCGGAATAGGTAGAGCTAGAATACCTAAAGCTCGAGACAGACAAGAGGCAGAGTGGAGCCGCCTTACGAGATAATATTTTATCGGGACTTATGTCCCAAAATTTGGTACATTACTTAAGCACAACTAAAATTAATAAAGTAAAACAACTATCGAATAATAAATGAATTTTGCTATTTCTTTTTTTTTAAGAGTTTACATGATTTTCAGTAAATGTAAAAAAAAAACAGTCAATCCTTTTGTCACTGTAGTGAGTAAACAAAAAATATATATCTATTTATTTATTTTTATCCAGGTCAACCAACAGTTGTTTATAACAGTGTATTAGCAGGTTGTTATTATAGTATGATACAATTACAGATGAAACAATTAATAACAGGTTAACACCGCAAGCACAAGAAAACAGTGGTAAGACAGCAAGTTTTGGCTATTCTGGGAAACGAAAACATGCGATGGACCTCTTACCTAAATTAACGATAGAAAACGTATCTATTGGTTTTTTGAGAACGTTTTCCTTGTATGAAGTCGGTTAAAGGGGAAATTGAATTCAATTAGTTAACTGTATCAATAACACTAATATTAAACGAAAACGAAACTGGGAGCAAATATTCCGAAAAAACTCCTTTCTCATTTTTTGTGTCTGTTCTTTTAACTTTAGGTATATAAGCTATACCTATTCTGATCACTGGTTATAACAAACAATGAATTCACTCAAAGATCAACAGGATAGGTCCGAAAATATTTCTGTACTGAAAATTAAAATCAATCAAAATCTAACGCTGTAGAAAACCAACGCACACATTCACGAGCCACCCACGACGATTAAAAGCCATTTCTAATTACGTTTGAAGATCGAAGTTTACACAATTTCACAGTGTCGGGGAAATTACAAGTAGCTCCTACAGCTTCTAAATTAGACAATACCGTGGAATAATCACTGGATCTTACCCTTTCATCGGTTTTAACTAAACACCGCTTAATCCAATTCTCGCGCAATATTCGTAGGTACTGAGAATTCTTTGGGATTTGGCCCAATTTAGTAGCAATAACGAGGGAGAGAATGCAGAGATTTCAAAACGATGTCTTTGGCAGGATAATAATTATTCACTGCTAAAAAAGTTGTTATTTTAAGGGTAATATATGCTTGGGCACGCAATGATTGCAGCGATAAGTTCCCTATTTGAAGAGTGGTTGAAGAGGCGCCACGTCCTCACCTTCCGCCTGACGCAGGTGCTCATCGGACACGGCTGTTTCGGGAGGTACCTGTTTCGGATTTAGCGCGAGGACACGTTCGGTTGTCAACACTGTGCCGATCGCTCAAAGGACACGGTGGAGCATACGGTAGGCGTAGGCCTGCGGATGGCGAGCTCTGGATGGCTCGCCGTCCGATAACAACCAGGCCCGAGTCGACGGCGCGTCGTGTTCCTCGCGCGCCTCGAAGAGATGTCAGTAAAGAAGACGGTGCTCCATAGCGTCAGTGCCTGCTAGGGTTGAGGAATTTGTTCGAAATAGTCACCGCGGCCCTGGAATGCAACGTGGGTTTTAGTCACTAAGAGTCGGACACTCCCTTCCGCTCCGCCCAGAGCGCGACAAGTCATTTGATGATTCCTCATCCAGGAAAAAAAGGTAATATATGATTTGAAGGAAAAGGAAAATTGAGGAAAGCAGTTTTGAATAAATATTTGGGTGTCTAAAAGAGATGGCTTGCGGTTGAAAAAGAACCAAGATCTTCAAGGTTAAGCATCGCTTACAGAGGTTAATTCTTGGAGGTGTAACCTTACATCACATGCCGATATTCCTCCGTGCCTCATGAAGCAAGGTTAACCTTTGTTCATGGCAGACGCTCCATGTAAAATACTGGTACATATTGGCTACATCCGGTTTGACTGGAAGCCTACTCCAATATTGCTAGAAAGAGACTGTTTTGAGAAGAAAAGAAACGAAGAATCAATTAATAAACTGCGCAAATAAACAACTTTGTTCTTAACTAATGTATAGAGAGATTACTTAAATCGCGAGGAAGACTGCTTCCGCCGAATTTAAATAAATTGGAAATGGGATAGGCAAGATAGTAATGAATTGATAATGTATACTAATTAACGTCCAATAGATAAAGATACGTACTGACAATTTACAAACCTAAAAAGGTAGGTAAGTTAGTACAACAATTGTCATATAACTACATATATCGGAATGTTAAAACAGATAGCAATCAAACTGGTGACTCGGGAAAGACAGAAATGAGTGTCACAGGTTATAATGATTTGGGATGCAATAATCTCACATCCCATGGTTTGGTACGTCACTCTCGCTTGGCCTTGCTTGTCAAAAGTAAAGGCTAGCTAGCCACTGGTTTGGAAAAGTAACATCCGAATTGAACTTCCGTATAAATCGAGTAGCCTCAAAGAGATGATTGACTGTCGAAAGAGCGCTAGAGATTGGGTCACCATGTCGCGTCGTATCAATTTTATTGGTACTTAAGAGCGTATACGCAAAACTGCATTTCATACAAATTTTCAAGTCGTTATTTTCTGAAATGACTGAACCGATTTTAATGAAACGTCACACATATAAGCAGGATACATGGATCTAAAAAGTTAATTGAAAACATTTTCGAAAAATAGTGTTAATGTTGAATTAGACCCATTTTAAATTTTCCATACAAACATAAATTTCCAGTTATCTTTTTTTAAATAAGACATTTTGAAAATGTCTCTAACTAACTTTTTAGGCCTATGTATCCTGCTTATATGTGGTAAGTTTCATTAAAATCCGTTCAGTCATATCGCAAAATAGTGACTTGAAAATTTGTATGAAATGCCATATGGCGTACACGCTCTTAATATACTATTTCTAACCTAACGTAAGGTCTAATAATTGTAATTTCGAAGCAAGATTAAGTATTTGATCACATTGTACCTCGATAACTCGTGTAATAGTAACGATATTATAATCATATTATTAAATCATATTGGATTAACTGTATCACAAATCTTAAAATTTAACATATAAAAAAGAAATCCGGCATGACTTAATGTTCAAATTCAGTAGCAGCTTTTCGAAAATAATTTCTATAGGGTTTTATACTTAATATTGGCAATACAAACATATTATTCTACCACGATTCCATTACAAGACCATTGACCGACCAATGATCGACCATTATGAATTTGTCAGATTAGGAACTTTTAGCAAAATGATAATCAGATGGCGTTGGACATGGAACCCATGTCGCAGGTAAAAACGTGTGGCTAGACTAGCATTCTGTGCTACTTTTATATTTACAACTCATAACGACTTGGTTGTTAAAAGAAGCAATCTTTATGAAGTATTGATTCAGATACTGACCCGGAATAATGCATGCATAATAGGCCTCTGAGAGAAGAATGAGAAAAAGTTAGTAAGCTGTTAGTGAGAATAGCCTCTTTTAACAAATATCGCAAAACATTACAATATACTTAAACAAACCTAGTTCTACGAACCACACTGTCATTTGAAATGCCACACATACGCTTCCCAATCAACCTTTGCGTCTTGCAACTTGTACCACAAATAGCAAATTATTTACATTCTCTTAATGAAGTGGTTGGTGCTACCAGTGAAGGCATTGCACTAATTGAGTCCCGACCCTCTGGGACCTCTATTGTGTAAGGTTACATTTTTAAATAGCCTCAGAAAGCAGTTACCTTTGTGCAAGATTGGTTGGTCTGCGAAAAGGTGCCGTAATTATATTACAGTAGAATTAGGATTTGGAAGTAGATATACATTATGTTATACCTTTTTTTTAATGTATTTGTGTACCTATATGATAAGATATTTGGACACAGATATCTGCTATTTTTTTCTGTATAGAAAAATAATAATTCAGTTTAGTCGTTCTAATCAAAATTTAAAAATTTTCGAAATAATATTTGGCACTTCATTTTTTTAATCAATAATATTTTTGACGTTTTTATTGATTAGTAGACAAACTGCATCAAACTTCAGATGTCACTTGTTGCTAAAAACTAGACAAATGCGAGACGAGTGCGTGCGGGGTTCCGAACGAATACTATGTTGTTATAATTATGTTATTTTAACACTATCGACATCTTATAGGTTTTTCTGTAATCTTTGAGTAATGAACTATTTAGGTATTTGCATTTTTGTCAAAATATTTGTCTCATTAGTTTCGGAGAAACTGGAAACGAGAAATTATTTAATTTAAAATTATAAAATAGAAATATACTTAAAACCCTCATAATAAATACTTTTATTTGATACTAGCTGTCCGCACAACTTCGTTTATGTCACATTACTACTCCGCTCCTATTGGTCTTAGCGATTAGCGATTAGCGGCCTTATGATGATATATAGCCTTCCTCAATAAATGGGCTATCTAACACTGAAAGATTTTTTCAAATCGGACCAGTAGTTTCTGAGATTAGCGCGTTCAAACCTAGGACGGCGGTAACTCTTTCGAACAAATTCCACAACCCTATCAGGCACTAGTCCTATCGGACCCCAAAATATTAGACTTTTTTTTTCTGGATGGGAAATCATCAAATGACTTCTCCCGCTCTGGGCGGAGCGGAAAGACTCTTACTGACCAAAACCCACCCGTGATGCTTCTTGTGCCCTTTGCGTTTCAGGGCCGCGGTGGCTCTTTCGAACAAATTCCGCAACCCTAGCAAAAAATGTTCGACTTGAAAACGAGATTTCGGTAGCGCATGTCAATGACATTGAAAACTCCTGGACTGAACTTTGTTAATAAAATATCAAGTTGCCTAAACTCTAAAGTCTATCAGTTTTTCGGAAACTTTCAACTCATCCAATAAACTAGCTGCCACACGAAAAGAAACCTAATCCAGACGAATTATGACACACACGCGTAACATTGACAAAGACGAATTGCATTACAGACGAAAATGTCTCAATTTAAGCATGCCATGTTTTGATCTCGGTTCTAGCAATTAATTCAAATAAGTGATGGTCTTACCCGGTTTTCTCAGGGTGGGGATAATACCGGTTGACAAATAGTCTTGGAAATAGTAAGAAAGGGTTGCCCGAAGGTCACTGACTTAAGGCACTTAAATTTTGGGCAAATGCTTTCCCAGTAATAAACTTAGGTTTTTGTTGGGTTAGGCTTTTAATATTTTGTTAGGTAAAGGTTTTTTTGAGGTTTTATTTTTTGAGTAGGTATGTGAGTGGAATTATAAGTAGGTGTTATAAGAATTCAAATGTACGTAAATATTCATAGTAGATATGAACGGATTTACCTTGTACATGATTATATTATAATGTTGACCACCTGATTTTTCTTTCGACTGCTTTAGAACTCATAATTCGGCGTACTTCAGAAGTACCCGTTTTCTGGGGCAGAAGAGGGCATCTCCCCCCTCAATGGAAATCTCGCAGAAAATATATGAACTCGCTTAATCACTAATCAAAGTGTAAACGGGGCCTTATGTGCTAACTTGTGTATGAACCGCGCAGTAGACATTGGCAAAACGAATAACATCATTAATTAAACAATTTAGCAGGATCATTTGCGGCTGTTTGCCCTACACACTATCCTATTAATATTATAAACGCGAAAGTTTGTAAGTATGGATGTATGGATGTTTGTTACTCTTTCACGCAAAAACTACTGAATGGATCTTGATGAAATTTGGCACAGATATAGATCATAGTCTGGAATAACACATAGGATACTTTATATCCCGGTATTATGTTCCCTTGGGACAATTTCCGACATCTACGCGGACGAAGTCACTGGCAGAAGCTAGTAATTCATATACCTAATTTTTCATTTAAAAAATCTGACTTACCCCCCCCCCCCCCCTCACCCAAGCCAGAAGCTGGGTACGTGGGTACGCATGTATTTATACACAATAATAAACATTACTCAATCCAACGTCACTAGCTAAATACCTCGAATGATTTAAACTGTTTAACGTTTAACTACAAATAGGTATAGAAGAAGAAAAAACAATTACATAATAATATAGTTTATATTATAAACTCTAAAAACTGACCAGACACTTAATTATTATTTGCTCTGGGATATCTTTCATCATTATTGACTAAAATACATGCAGTAGTCACAAGTGAAACTTAAAAAGAAAAAAATAATGGGAATGTTTCAACGAATTCCTTCGCTTCTGCAGTAAAAAAAAATCCTCAACTGCAATTGCATTCACAAACAAACATATGCTCAACGACTACTAGGTATTCTTTTCTCCAACATGCCAAACAAAAGTGGCAATCAACTCAAAAATCCGATCGCAAAAATAAAAAGCGACCTAACCCTCAGACTGCACAGTAAGCACAATCAATACGCAACTGTAACAAAACATAACCGCGGCGGAACTGAAAAACAAAAAGGAGAACACTTAAAACCGGTAGAACTGCACAAACACGGCGCCGTTCCGGAATCCGGATCGGAACTTATGCGATCACGTCCACGGAAATGGAATTTTAAATCCACACATTGTATGTACTTAGCGGGCGAGTGTTGCGGGTTAGTGGCACAGCGAGTACGGGACTCGAACGAGGCATCGCGGTCGACATAATTATGCAATGTGACGTAATTATTTATCTCCTTGTGCAGTTACGAAGTTCATTGTGGGTTGTGGATGACAGATTCGATAAAGTTGGGAGTTTTAAAACAATACTTTTTTTTTAAATTAGGACTTTGCGGCAGATTCAGAAGGAGCAGTGAAACTCACATTGAGAGAGCAATAAAAAGGGATGACTATATATTTCAGCCATATGATCCATTAGTCACGATACAAGATTAGAGAGACCAACATGCCACCAATGAATTCATTTAGACTGTCAAACGCATGTGTTTCCTTTTTTAAGAAGTTATCTAACGTAATAGTCATATATCACCCCAAAGTATAAAATACACGAATACAACATTCCATAAACGCAAATACCACACGTAATTACTTCACGTTGTTACTTACCCTGTCGAAACTTACTCCTGCCACAGACGATGATCATTATATTTAAGACTAGCATCGCCCCGCGGTTTCACCCGCGTTGTTACCGTTCCCGTGGCAATACGGGGATAAAATATAGCCTATGCTACTCAGGGTAAATGTAGCTTTTTAATGGTGAAAGAATTTTTGAAATCGGTTCAGTAGTTTTTGAGTTTATTCGTTACATACAAAAATACAAATCTTTCCTCTTTATAATCTTAGTATAGACTAATCGCAACCACCAAGGCTATGTATGGTGCCCCACTCACACAAAATATATGTTTCGCGTTCGAATGCGTAGCAGGTGCTCTTCGCATGCTCTTAGCATTTCACGGGTAAAACTTAATTCAGAAAGTATACTCTGTACTCAAAATACGGAGTTGGTATGGTGTTGCTAAAATATACATGACATGTTGGCGTCGCAGGGGCGTGCGCTCCATATAGGCAATTAGGCTAAGCCTACCCTACCATAGCAACGGATAAATAAAACAAATGTATTTATTGTAACTATGCAATAAAATAAAACAAAAATATTTAATAACTCATAACGCCTAGTATAATGCTTATAGCAACTTCTCGCCCCGCGCCCGTGCGTGTGACGTATTTCAAACTACGCCGTTCCTACGAAACGGTTCACATAGGCCACAATACGGAGTGCCTTATTTCAATTGATAAATTTATGCATGTGTGCAAATGTTCTTGTGTATGTACGCTCATAATTTACACACACATGTATAAATTATGGGCGTTTTCTAGGCTCGCTGGAGCCCACTACACGGGTCCTGATTGGTTCACCACACAATTCAAGGACAAGTAGTAAAATTTTATGAATGGAAATCGCTTAACAGGGTTGCCAATTTGAGAATAATAATTTCCTTAATAACTTAAAGATATAGTTTAAAAAAACTGGTTAGTATTATCAAAAGTATAAAATGTACAAAATAAATGTTAAGTTGTAATTAATAACCCTCTAAATATAATTAAAAACCGCAAGAATTTAACTTTTCTCCCCAAATTTTCCAAACTTAATTTGAGAATTTGGTTTAAAGGGAATTAGAAAAATAAAATTGGCAACTCTGTGACATTGACATTGACAATTGTCAATTTTGGCGGGTTATGATGTATAACCCGGCAAAATGTCATTACATGTCATTCTTAAAGATTACGATAGGACCATGTAGCATTTTTTTTTGGAAGTGTATTGATTGTCTTTTTAAATGATATTTTTGCAAGAAAAAGAGAAGCCATATTGTTGATATTGTTTCATGTGACAAGCAATAGTCGTTCGAATATTTTGTTGTTGAGTGTTATAAATCATAGTGCATTGATTTATAAGTAATTCGTTTTGAGTCATAAAGTAGTGTAAATATTAAAGTTTAGTTATTTGTTTACATACTTAAAAATGGTCCTAAATTGTGAAGTTTGTGCTGACAATGTGTTTGTTAGAGATTAAAAAAAGGTAAGTTTTCACAGCTATCGTATAATGATAAGATTCAAGTTGTTTCTAAAGGTAGATGTATACCCGAGTTACGAGAATTAACTCAAAAATAATTCATCTCGTACTCGTCATTTCAATCCTCAGAGTTATGAAACATATAACTGGCTATGTGTGTACGCACAAATTATTTTGTTTTCTGTGCATTTTGTTCAATACTTCTAGAAAGAGTAGTTTGTATCGTCAGAATATCGTGATTTGAATTTGGTGAGTTTTTAAAATTATATGTTTCTCATCGTTCCGTATCGTGATTTCAACCCAGTAGAATGTGGTGAGCTTTTTTTTTGGACATTATGTCTGGCCTACCCTTACTCTAGAACCACTGCACGCCCCTGGGCGTCGCACATAATACGGCTGATGCTGCAGCTACCATAGACATCCCGTCTATGGTAGCTGCAGCCTCTTGAACCTTAATTGAAAGGTTTGGTTGAAAAGTTAGTATGATTTCGGTTGAATTGACCGTGTACTATACATTGATGTATGGGAGAAAAATTTGTTCAACAACAAGTTTAAGTATGTCTTTCAATCTTACCTGCTATATTTTGCTTTTTTAGTTTATAAACTTCCGTAGGTAATGTACATTCGCAAAAATCAAGACTCGATCGGCACCCTCGGTGTACTAGTCTGACTCGCATTTGTTTTTAAATAAAATCCAACCAAGCCAGATGACAAGTTGAAGCAAACATTTATAGGCAACTACAATCAGAGGCATCTTCCATTGGATAAGTTAATGATCAATATTCCGCCGCATGTAATAAAACAAGTGTACCTCGGTCATGCCTGCTAGGGTTGTGGAATTTCGACGAGCAGGAACACGGGTGGGTTTTAGTCAGTAAGAATCTGATACTCCCTTCCTTTCCGCTCAGAGAGAGAGAGAGAGAGAGAGAGAGATTTGATGATTTTCCATCCATAAAAAAGGTTACTATATCATTCATCATCATTACACCCGAAAACCGTTCACTTCTGGACGTAGGGCCCTCTCAAGAAGAAGAAGTCATCACTTCGATCGTTGTCTGTGCGTTTCGAATCTAGCTGAATCCCTCAACCTCCGCTAGGAAGCCGCGGAAATCCGCTGCATACGCTGGAAAGACCTCATATAAGCGCCCATAAAGTGACCACTAAGTCATCGGTACACTTTATGGAAAGCCTTTAGTGCTACGTCTTTCTTTTCTTCCGAACTACCAGTGCATTTAGGTCTTCCGGACTACCAGTGCATTTAGGCGTGCCTCAAGGCTCAATACTGGGTCCATTTTTGTTTCTAGAGTACATAAATGATTAACCATTTTGCTTAGAGGGTATCTGTGATGTAGTATTGTTTGAGTTCGCGGGTAATACTTGTGAAAGCAATAACTTTGCATGCTATTGTATAAATCAAGTTCAAGTTAAAGCGCAACAGACGATGTGTTGCTTGATGCGCCACTTCTTCTTCCCAGCTAAAACACTAGGAAGTGGTGACGGGCGGGCGTTTTGCAGGACTGTCTTTATGTAAAATGTATCTTTCAAAAAGTGCTGGCTCTCAGCCTAGTATGAATAAATGACTTTTAATTTTGATTTTTCGGTACGCGGTCGCCACTCTAGAAGCATTCAACCCCATCGACTGTCAGTTCTGATAAATAAATGATAATAAATGATAAATGATTTATTTTTTGTAAGTAGGTTGTAAAAAACACTTTTACACGTCAATCTTTTTTTTTGGCCGTTATAAAACTAGATGAGGCCGGTGTTTCCTAGCTGACTACCCTGAGAAGAAACACCGAAACAAACTCAGAGGTCAAGGTCTCTTTTGAAGTCCATACAATTGTACTGGTCAAATCATATGAGAACCATGTAGGTTGGTGTCTGAAGTGGTCTTTTGAGGAAAGTACCACACAGATTTGAGTGGACCTGTCCAAACAGTGCAAGCATTTGTCAGTTATCGTGTAGCTCAAACTTAGAACTTTAAGGAGCTCAACGATTTGACGAACAATACCAAAGTAAGGACATTTGGGTAGGCCACCTAAAGAACTCAAACCGCCAGACTAACATGAATGAACCCCTGACGTAGCGATCTAAATGATCCCCATATTCACAATACGTTATATGAAGACCATGCAGATCAGTGTCTGAAGTGGTCTTTTTAAGAAGGAACCACACAGTTTTGAGTGGACCTGTCCAGTCAGTGCAAGCCTTGGTCAGAGTCGATTAGCTCAACTTAGAATCAATAAGGAGCTCAACAACTCGACGAACAATGCCAATGAAAGGACATTTGGGTAGGCCACAAAAATACTCAAACAGCCAGACAACGTTAAAAAAAAAATACTTGAAGAGGAAAAAGCTAATAATAACCCACATAGTCCTCACATTCACAATAGGGAATAAAATTAAAATTTAAAAATATAATACTTTACAAAGTAAGTATTCATGTCAAAATGAGATATTGATATAAAAAAAAAAAATGATACTTTACAAAGTAAGTATTCATGTCAAAATAAGAAATTGTAATAAAATAAAAAGAATACTTTAAAAAGTAAACATTCATGTCAAAAGTAAATGAAAATGTCAAACTGTATAAATATAAACAAAAAGCGCACAAAAGAGAACAAAACAAAAACATTAAAACATTGGGCCGTGTACAAAACTGAAGCAGCTCAATCCCAAGCCATCTTGTCCTCAAGATAATCTTTAACTGTATAAAAAGCTTTCTGGCATAGCTTACGTTTTATAAATGATTTGAATTTATTTCTGCTTAGTTCTTGAATAGGGCTAGGAAGTTTATTATAAAAATGTATACATTGACATCGAAACGAACCACCTATTTTTTTGAGCCTGGTTTTAGGAACGACATAATTGTTGTTGTTCCTAGTATTTATGCTATGGATATCACTGTATTTTTTAAACAGATTAATATTTTTATGTGCATACAAGAGGTTTTCATAGATATACTGGGAAGGCACAGTCATAATATTAATCTCTTTAAATTTGTCTCTGAGGGACTGTCTGGGACTTAATTTATAAATTGCACGAATAGCCCTTTTTTGTAAGACAAATATTGTCTGAATATCGGCGGCATTTCCCCACAGCAGAATGCCATATGACATCACACTATGAAAGTAGCTAAAGTAAACTAAACGGGCTGTCTCTAAATCAGTTAAGCCACGAATTTTCCTAACAGCATATGCTGCAGAACTGAGCTTTTTTGACAGTTTGTCTATATGGGGGCCCCACTGCAGCTTCGCATCTAAAGTAATGCCTAAGAACACTGTGGTATCTTCGGGTTTCAACTCTTCACCCTTTATCGATACAACAGTGTTCACTTGTCGCACATGAGGTAAGGTAAACTTTATACATTTTGTCTTTTTCTCGTTTAGTAAAAGATTATTAGCATTAAACCAGTTAACTACAGTTGCAAGGGCAGAATTTACATCGTCAGTAACTATCTGCTGGCGTTTTAGTTTAAACAAAAGCGACGTGTCGTCTGCAAATAACACTATATCGTGTTTGTCTTTTATGAGGTACGGCAAGTCATTAATATAAATGAGAAACAAGAAGGGACCTAAAATTGAGCCCTGGGGGACCCCCATCCTGATTACAGATCCAGGAGATCTTTTACCGTTGACATCAACTCTCTGAATCCTATCACTCAAGTATGAAGTAAGAAGATCCAGAGAGGCGTTCCTGATTCCGTAATAGTGTAATTTCCTGATCAATGTCTCATGGAGAACGCAATCAAACGCCTTGGACAAATCGCAAAAAATCCCCAAAGCATCGCATTTGTCCTCCCATGCATTATAAATGTGTCCTAGAAGTTCAACACCGGCATCAGTTGTTGAACGACCCCTTGTAAAACCAAACTGCTTATTATGTAAAAGATTATGTTTATTAAAATATCTTTGCAATTGATTTAAAATCAGTTTCTCAAAAATTTTACTAAAAGTAGGTAGCACTGAGATGGGTCTATAATTGGAAGGGTCTGATGTGCTACCTGATTTAAATAAAGGTATTATTTTACTATATTTCATTAGATCAGGAAACTCACCACTGTCTACACAATTATTAAAAATAACAGCTAAAGTAGGAGCTACAATGTGTATTATAGACTTAGCAAGGTCAACAGAATTACCCCATAGATCTGCAGTTTTTTTAACATTCAGTGAATTAAACGTCTTTACAATATCAGTAGAAGTGACATATTGGAATTTAAATTCAGCATCACAAACTGGAACGTTTTCTTTAAGTAAAGCTTCTGCAGCACTGGGTGATGAATCTAGATATTTAGTTGTCGATACGGGAATCTCTGCAAAGAAATCTTCAAATGCCGCGGCGACTTGCGAATCTGATTCAATAATACTGTCATCAATAGCAAGGCTATAATCACTACTTCGATTGACAGACCTTCCTGTTTCGCTATTAATAATATTCCATGTCGTTTTAATCACATTATTACTATTTTTAATTTTTGAACCCAAGTATCTAGACTTGGCTATATAACAAACCTTTTTAAATAATTTAGTATAGCTCTGCGAGCAACGTGCACTGCGCAGACGTATAACTTGTCAATCTATTCAGCAAAGTTTATGGTTAACTCTCCTTTACTAGAGACGATCGTACTCGATCGATTAGTCTTCTGTTATTATTTAAGTTTTCAGTTCCAACGCCAGTGAAGTACCTACATCATATTTGCGGGTCCCCATTATCGATTACACATTACTTTCGAACTTAGTATATTAGTTTCATTGTTCGCTATAAGTTTAGCTTACACTTCACAATGTCACAGACGTTGTATATTTGAGTCAAATACCTACTAAGTTTCGCATTTTGACTATTTAGATTATTCAAGATCGCGTTTGTCTGCAATTTTTCTAAATTTTATTTGCTTTTACATTAGCTTTTACGGTTCATGCTGAAAAACGTTTTTATTTACCAGAAAATACTCATGAATTAACCCTATTTTTCTTCCGGGTAACTAAAGGAAACGAAAGGAAATATTGAACTGGTAGCAAATTAGTTTAATTGTAATCTACTTCTCAAAAACAAGGCACTAGTAAACTAACATTTTTATTTTTAGCCGATGTTCCCATTACAGGTCAAAGGCGTTCCTTTCTCCCGGTTTTGGCAAATTGTGATATTATTTTGCAAGTAGGTTGTAAAAATAGATGAGGCCGGTGTTTCCTAGCTGACTACCCTGAGAAGAAACACCGAAACAAACTCAGAGGTCAAGGTCTCTTTCGAAGTCCATACAATTGTACTGGTCAAATCATATGAGAACCATGTAGGTTGGTGTCTGAAGTGGTCTTTTGAGGAAAGTACCACACAAATTTGAGTGGACTTGCCCAAACAGAGCAAACATTTGTCAGCTATCGTGTAGCTCAAACTTAGAACTCTAAGAAGCTCAACGATTTGACGAACAATACCAAAGTAAGGACATTTGGGTAGGCCACATAAAGAACTCAAACCGCCAGACTAACACGAAATCAATGTGGACCAGTCCTATCCGTAATTGACGAGCTCATACAACCATCTTAACTAGGTCTGCCGCTACCTTTGCCTGGAACTGCCATCTTCTTCGCCTGGGTCTGCCGCAATATCACCGGATATTTTCTGGGAACCTCCTTGTGGTGGAAGTAGCCTATCATCCGTTCGACATGTGGCAACCCGGGCCGCCCTAGTTCCATTTAAGCTCGACTCATTTTGATTTTACTTTTCATACCAAAGAAAATACAAATCCAGACTAAATTAGCCTATAATGTCCCACTGAAGATATGTCTACCGCATGTCAGTTAGTAGTGGGCTAAAAACTAACCTATTAAATGCTAAGCGAAATCGCGGCAGACCAAGGCGAAAGAAAATCAAGCCAATAAAAATCCAAAAACACGAAGTACATCCCAAACTTAACCACCCCGAACAATACACTACACACACTTAAGTCCCGTAAAACTGAATGCACAATGAAAATACCACCCATTCATCTCGACGCCTGAAAATATTCATATGGCTTGTATTAAAGCACGCGAGAAATATCTTACATATGTATGTATGTATGCCACGAATGAATGACGGCGATGTGGAAATACAAGATTTTGCTTCTACCAGTGTTATGGACGAAAAGATTTTCTTCAATTTTTGGAGGAAAATGGAGAAAGGTTATTTTTTTCTTCTAAGATGGATGAAATTATGGCTAAATGACTGATTAACAAGAATAGAATGTCCGGATAAAAACTATTACATACTCCAGACTATTTACTCCCTGCTGCATTTCGTACAAAATCCTTTTCCGTACGAAATGAATAAAACGATTTATGAAACTTGATACACATACGAAAGAAAGGTCTAAAAAGTTGTGATTTGAACTTTTTTGAAAATTAGTGTGAAAAAGTGATTTTATACTTTCTGTCGAAAACTTATGAATACCGTAGACACTCTTTAAATGGAACTGGAAATTAATAAATAAGACAAACATAGTCTTACACTATCGTTTTTAAAATAATTCTAATCACATTAGGTATATTATTTACATTAACAAGCACCAATAATGAATATATAAATTAATTGGTAAATAAGTTCCATAGAATAAAGCCGGTCTATGTTTAATGTGCATTAAGTAATGATAAACTAAGTAATTAAAACACGGAACTAGATTCCATATACCAACAACCGATCATAATTGACGACTCGATTGTCGCAGTGGTTGAGTAATTGACAGCTGAGCTACGTGTCGTGGGTTCGACTCCGCATGGAACAAATATTTGTATGGTCTACAGATAGTTGTTCCGGGTCTAGCTGTTTGTGTATGTGAGATTGTATGTTTGTAAACGCACCCACGACACAGGAGAAATTTCTAAAGTGGGGCAACGTTTAAAAAAATAAATAATAATAATAATGTCAGCCAAAAACGTCCATAAACAGCTGTACCGATACTACAAGCAAATTAAACTCTTCCACCGTCTATTAACATCTAAAAAACACACTCAACTCACATTAGCATCTAGCGCCCCGTTGTCACAGAGAACGTCTCAAATAATTTCCCCGAGCGTCTTAATTCCAACTCGTAATTAAGGGACGGCCCCGGGGCCTGTCAAATTAATTACACCTATTCTAGATAATCACAGTTGAAACTCGGGAAGGGTGATTTTTTATTCTTTTTATTTATTCTCTCTTAGTAAAACTCCCCTTTAGGTTTCCAGTTCCCTGAGATTTAGTGTTTTTTTTTAACAGATTTATTTTAAAGGGTAGCGACAGAATTATGTTGGATGGAGTTTTGATGTGTTCTAGTTAGTGTGAGATTGTAATTGGTAGAGTATTTTGTTATTGTATAACAAGGTTTCATGGAATTCCAGCATTACCGTCTAAGTACCCTTTTTATCAGGAGTGTTATATTTTGCAAGAGTGTGTATGACATGTGTATAACACATTAAACGGGAATAAATGCCACAAAGTGCTTCAGACTACTTAAAAAAGATCATGCTTTGTAAAATGTAGTCATTTTTTGCGGTCGGGTTTTTATAAAAGAAAAATATTCCAATTATTTGATTCTCATTTCGTGATGATACAGGGAAATCAGCTAGATAAAGGCAGAACAGGCACGCATGTTGTGACAAGGCATGTACAATACCTTTTGCCCAGCAGTTAGACCATCGGGCTTGCGGTGGCTCGTCGTCCGATAACAACCAAGCCCGGGTCGACGGCGCATCGTGTTCAGTGTCAGTGCGTGCTAGGGTTGCAGAATTTTTTCGAAAGAGTCACCGCGGTCCTGGATCGAAAAGGGCACTAGGAGGAAAGCGGGTGGGTTTTAGTCAGTAAGAGTCTGACACTCCCTTTCGCTCCGCCCAGAGCGGGAGAAGTCATTTGATGATTTCCCATCCAGGAAAAAAAAATCAGCAGACCACTAAACCAATAGAACAGTAGAAGTTTCAGTCTATCCCAGAGATAACCTTCACATGATTAGCAAAGTAGACAAGAAACCGTATTTACAAATAAGGTTCAATTGCAACAAGTACAATGCGATCCAAAATAAAAAAAATACTAAAAGTAAATAAAAAAAACACACTTATGAGCGATAAAATTCAAAAATTCATCATAATACCCGTCATAACGAACAATACAAACATCGTGTGTTGAATTTAACACCATTTAGCTACGTCTCGGGAACGTAACGACATTCGGAAATATAGCATTTTATCCTTTCACCGTCCGCTTATGAAAACAGGTCTTTCCGGGTTTCCGAAGCTATTCAATGCTTAAAGGAAGCATCGGGAAGATTTATTAAATTTGACTGAATCCCGAGGGATCGTGTATTGTAAAGGGGCTTCGGGCCGTCCCTTCGCTACGCTTCGGACATTGTGTTTCGGTCTCGGTCCGAAGGAGGACGGATTTGCGTTACTGTTATTGTTGTTCAGCCGTCATAATTGTATTATTTGAGTGTTTTACACAAATTGTTTTTTATGTTAATGTTTTGTTGGGTTTTGAAATGGAATGAGGAGATGGGCTGTTTTGAATACTGGCTTTGTAATAAATGATTTTACTTGTCTGCAGGGTTTAATGAAACAATAATGTGATTCAGTTTTGAATTTTAATGTCTAAAAGCTGGAAAAACCACCAGTAAGCGACAAAAGGGGTACATGGGCTTTTCACTCTTATACGGCCTACGTATAAGAGTGAAAATCCTGAAATAAACTAGTCATCTCCTCATACTTGCCAGTTTCCTGACTTTCCTGAAAGGTGTTTATATACCAATGATTTAATCTATACAATATTTGAGCCGAGTTGTGTTATTTTTTGCTGTGTAAAATTGGAATAGTGTGTGAGCTTTACGCACATCCATATCGTAAGGGATCCACTCTAGGGGATCAACTGCACTGTTTACAATCCTATGAATTCCAGCAGTCCACTATACCTAGAAGGAAAAGAAAGAAAGAAAAAGTATTTAATTGCTACAAAACGACATACATATATAATATATACGTTGGTGAATTTGGACCTAAACGATACTATTAGTAGTTCTTAAGAGCCATTTCACAAAATTTGAACACTTGAGTTTAGGTAAAAGACGGCAGCATGTTGTATGTTGCGTAGTGTTGTGTGTTGTATGGTGTACATAATAAAGAGTATTCTTTTCTATTCTATTCTAGTTACATAGACAAACATTACGTTAGTAAAGACAAGTTAAAAATTAAATTATAATAAAAATTACAAATGTGATTAAGTAAGTAGTTAATAGATATTTTTTTTTATATATATAAAGCAAAATAAGCCCTCTCACTCAGTATAATGCTATGCCGTGGTGGACCCTCAGCCAGGCCCTGATTTTCAGGGGTCGCCTAATTGTGTGAAAATGAAATTGAAAACAATATATCTAGTTTTAATTTCCGCGAATATTAGTGGGTTGCAGGTATGCACCTCCCTCCCGCCCGCCATATTATGCACATGCAAGATTACAAGGCAAATGCAAGGATTTTATGCACATGCAGGAAGGCAAAGCAATACCCAACACCATTACCGACACGTGTTTCGCCTCTCCACGAGGCATCCTCAGGGGACGTGTTGACTCGCTGACCGTTGAGTTCGTTTTCAATTTCAAATTAAAATGGATTTCCGCAAAGTAACGCCTGACTAAATCAATTTTTTTTTTTTGTGTGAAAATGGATAAAAAAAAAAACAGTAATAAAATAAGTAGAGTAAGATAAAATAGTCTACTTAAAATTATGTTGTGGTCATGTCACTAAAACCAAGCAGGAGTTGTTGGACATCTTTTGCGTGTATGTTCATTGGGAATGTGTACAGAGTTGGATACTCCAACACAGTGTATGTACTTACATATGTTACTAAAGGATCGGAAGTCTCGCGTCTGTAATGGAGTTTCCCGGACAACTAAGTTTCCTCGCGCATGTAACTTGGAACTACAACAAAATGTGTGCGTCAACGTTCCCCAACATAATTATAAAACTATTTCACCACCCCACGGAAATGCACATTTTCATTGTACTGCCATTAAAATGGAAGGGGGAATGGGGAGGGAATGGAAAACTTCAAAACGAACGAAACTTTACTCCAGTAAAAAATTCAACTCATTTAACAATAACCAAATTCGGTCATAAAATCTGTCGCCCCAAAATTTATGGCAACACCACACATAATGACAGAGGTTTTGTCCATTAACCCAGCGATAATGGGAGTTCGGCAGAGAACAGTTACAAAGTTCAACTGTGTTTTACTGCTAATCAAAATTCAAGTATGCTAATTTTGGAACACTATTAAGCTGAACGATGAATGCCTACCATTTCGCGAATTTCGCGCCATTTAATTATACAGGCTGTTTGTAACTGTGTGTTACGAGGCCTGTTTCGATGCGACAGCTGTTTGATGCCTTCGTAAAATGTAAGAGAAACAGGCATCAAAACACCACATAAAGGCTCTAGACAAGTGACGTTCTGCCCGTGGTAGCGTGGGTTAGCTTTAAATTCATACATTTTTGACATTTCGGCAATTGCCTTGATAGCCAAAATGTCAAAAATGTATGAGTTTGACGATTGCTGTCAAAATGACACGTGATCTATGTCTTTTTTGGACTTTTTAACATTTCGACAGTCGCATTTGCTTACTTTGTACCCTCTGGAATCCAATTCACGTATGAGTATTTAAAAACGTTCAAATCAAAAGAAATATTGTCAGAATGTTTGCGACGAAAAAAAAAATTCAAACGTTCCTAAAAAATACGAAAATTGCCCCGCAGGTGATTTCAGCCCACGATGACTTAAGTTCGAATAGTAAATATTAAATTCCCAAAACTTAAACTTCAGTAAACAGAATATTAATTCTAGTTCTCAAACTTCTAAAGCTGTTTGACGTTTAAAACGATAGATTTTACGCGAAAGTAAAACATAACTTTACAGAATCTGTTAAAAGTAAAATGTAATTACATTTCACCATGTTTAAATTATGAGTTGAAACTTATTACTGCAGTAATACCTATAGATTTAAATTAAGTATGCAAATTGCTTTCAGAGTAATTAAAAGTCGAAGCCGCATCGGCGAAGAACGTTATAGTCAATGCTTCACTTGGAAACTTTTGCTTCTACGGATTGCGATACATAAGTAGTAAATAAGTAGCAATAAGAGCAGAGGAAGACCAAAGAAACGATAAATCGTCTGTGTGGAACATCACACAGTTTTGTTTTATGGCTGAAAAATCATCAAATGACTTCTTCCACTCGGGACGGAGCGGAAGAGGGTGTCAGACTCATACTGACTAAAACCCATCCGTGTTCCTTTTATGCCGTTTGCGTTCCAGGACCGCGGTGACTCTTTCGAACTAATTCCGCAACCCTGGCAGGCACTGACTCTAGCGGGCTCCTTCTCCTATGCTGATATCTCTTTGAAGCGCGCGTGGAACGCAACGGGCCATCGATCAAGGACTAGTTGTTCCCGACTTCTTCTTTTGCTGCGACTGGGACGTGAAGTTAATATGATATAGCTAGAAAAAGGAGTACTACTGAAACGACGTAAACTAATATAGAAGAAATAGATTAGAACAGAAATACTTCTTAATGTAGAAAATACAAAAAAATATATTGGGACTTAATATAAATGTATAACAATATGTGGTTTTATCTAAAAACGCATTCCTTCTGCAAACAGCCTTTGGATGGATAAGAACAGAAAAGATTGAGACAATGGCAAGAGAACGATGAAGTACCTAAGTTCGTTGTTCAGCATGCCTTGGGCGTAGTTTTTAATACGATAAAAACTAATGTGAAAGAAAATAGTGGCAGTAACCATAATTGAAAGGAGTTCAAAACCAACTGATGTAGTTTATGGCTTAGACCGGTAGTGCAATTCCATCATCAAATTCTTTGCCAAAGATAGAAATATGCCACGCACTACTTTCTGAAGTAAGCTTTACTTTCATGCTGTTTGCAACACCCATAATCTAATAATGTGTATCCAGGCAACAGACACCTTTGACAAAACAGAATTTAAATGCTCCGTTTCCTCTAGTGTTGTAACCCTAAAAAAGCAAAAAAAAACGTCTATGGACCAAAAACTTTTGAATTAAATCGGTTAACAAAGGTTCCCGAGCCAAGTTCCACGGATTGTTTCCGAAGTGGGTGGCGAACTGTCAGTTCATTTAGCCAAATGAGCTGCTACTACATTACACAAACAATTGGACCAAATTCAACCTTCAAACAATGCAGATACGAGTCATTATGTCGCGTGTTTTCAAGGTGCGCGATGTGAATGTTTGGGGTAATGCTAGCAATTTTTGGTAATGCTAAAAGTTTTATTAAAAAAACCGCGTTTACCTAATAATATAAGTACTTCTGGTACGCACGCCACCGGGGTCCGAGAAGTGGTTCCGTTCCTTCCTCTCACTTCGATGTTTGTATCCCTGCAGTCGGGACGTTACATACTAATTTTATTATGCTTATGCTTATTATCTTTTATGTCTCCGTAGGTAAGTTCTTTCCCCAAAGGAAAGCTAACTAGGCCTTTTAAAAGGTCACAGGGTAGGGTTTTTGGCAGAAACCCAGAACGTTGCCGTGTATTCTCGGGATATTGAAACGAAGCCGGTTCATTCTTGTCAACGTAACGGGTTGGAAAATGTTCACTGCCGAACATAGCCATTCTACTCTATTACGTTTTAATGAACTTACCGTGTAACAGATAACAATGTGGAATAGACGATGTTTATCAATTTGGTCATGCCTGCTGTACATACCTACCTATCGTGTTTAAAGATATATTTTTACATGCGTGTGAAATAAATATTATTCCCTAGTTTCTGAATTGAGAAGTACCTAATAGTTCAGATTTTGTAACAGAATTTGAATTCATAATTCAGGAACCGGGGTTTTGACTATTTAAAATGAGTGTGACGTTTCTTCATATATTGAGCTACTCTTAAAGTAACAGCTACTAAACAGTGAAGTACCTAATTTTCTGAAGTCCAGCCTTTTTCCGATGGCCTCTCAGACCTACAAAATACAGTAATTGAGTACAATGTTGATACCCCGTGTCAGTGGCTTCTGGCTACCGGTGACAAATGTCAAAGTACTATATTTAAGTGACAGCTGGGACTAACGGCTATCGTGCTTGACAGCAGTAAAAAATATCCACTATAAATAAAATCTTAGTGACCAAAATTGCTTGTATCTTAAACAGACTTCGTAACGAAAACGCATCAAACCACAAAATTAACTCAACAAAGAAAACAGACCTTATCGTCATTAAATACAGAGTCATCTGTATTTAATGACGATAAGGTATGTTTTCAAGTCAACATAACAGTTTACTCGTAAAACGCTGAAAATGCAACACTGCATCGTTTTCACGTCATTTAATTTTAAAGGTTTTTTTTCTTTAACAGTATCCACTCACATTTACATAAGTTAATTGGCATATTTCGTGTCCAGTCTTTCCATATAATGGATTTTATTATCACACAGTACAACGTTGAATGCACTCAAATGATCGCGCGATTAACTCTTTTCGTTCATGAATGCCTGGTAGTATTTTTTTATCTGTTTTCTTTTTTGTTTTTTTTTTGCCGTTGTGTCGGACGTAACGCCTGTTTGTGTTTTTGTTTTTAATTACATATGAGGTGATGTGACAATTTTAATAATGGTACTTCGCTTGTATGCAAACTATTTGAAAATTGCCTGCCGCAGTAAAATTTTACCCTGAAAGTAATATGCAAGTGCAACTTGCTATCCAGACAGTGAGTCATGGAGGCTATAAATTAAAGGATAATAATTATTTCGTCCTTACTACGGAACCATTATCGTCATTAGCTTGAGCACCTCGCGGCAAGCTGTGCACTACTTTTAGTAATAAACGGGGTTAATTTTTTCAAGTATTTGTGAATAGCCACATATGAAATTATACTCATAGTTTTGATTTTGGAAGGCGAAAAGTATCTACTCAAAGGAGTCCAGGCCCGATTTTGATAAAAACTATAACTGCGTCATTGAATTAATGAAAAATCAATTTTCCGGGTAGGAATCGTATTCGTTGATTTTGGAAGATAAAAACACACACACTGACATTCCTTTAAGTATTGTTACTATTCATCATTGTCTCGCGTTTGACCATAATTAATATCAAAATAAATACATAATAAGGTTTAAAATTATTTCATATTATAACATATTAAAGTTCATTTTCATGTCTTTAAGTATGAATAACACTGAAAGCCGAGGAACCTACCGTATAATCAGCCATGTTACAGGATTAAAGGCATTATAAATTATTATAATCGTTACAGAGGTTACGCACACGCCGCTTGTGAGCGAGATAAGCCACATTTAACTCAGACAAGATTATTACTTCAAGCCCTTACAAATAAACTTATGTCAAGTTATGACGAAGCTTCTGGAACGTATGGTTATACCGCCGAAGAATCTTCTTCTAATTCTTCTTTAGTGTACAGAAAGCATGCAGGCACAATCATAATAGAACAGCTTATGCTCCAAGGCTAACTGGATTTTTTTACAGCAAACCTCAGTGCGATAACAATATTTGAAAAAAGGACAATACACCTTTTTATGCATGGAAAATCTGAAAATCTCAAAACTGTTAGGCATAGGCTACTTTTATGCTAAAAATATGAACTCGAAATCGCAAGGAAAATCTAGTTTTATTTTTTATTTCTTTATGTAAATCCACTCTTATTTACTCTCGTTTCTTTCTTATTTATTCATTCCTTAACTTACATTTTGTTATTTTTATGCTTTCCTCATTTATTCCAGCTGTTCATCTAGATTTAAATTAGCAACTAAGCGGTAATCTGGCTTTTTGTCAATGTTGTGTTTACCTGTAAGTGGCATATACATTTATTAGAATTTAACCGTCCAATTTACTACTTCTACGTATCTATATGAGATGGGTGAACCTTTAAGTAAATAAATAAATAAATTAATGAGACAAAATGAATGCTGTCACACAGATAACACGACGCCATTTGCCAAGCAACACTCGCCTTTGCGAACCAAAACCATTCCTCTCAAAACAACTGCACATAAATTCAAAAACCGATAAATATTAAAAGGAATCATAACAAATCTCTTCAATATTTATTCGATTCAATTTCTGAGAAGCGACGCTGCTACATAATATCGAAAACATGAACCCCACCACGCTACAAGCTTATGGCAATGGGCCAAAGGTTCCTCACAGCTGGTTCGCAGTACACTTTATATTTATTATATCTATTATTAATAATGTACAGTATATTTTGAGACGGGTATTGCTTGTAAATAATGTGCATCTGCAATTATAGTCGTTCTTTGATGTTTGGGATGTGGTACCATTAGGTTTTCCAGAAATCCTTATGGTGTATCGCGGCAAAAACTACCAAACGAAATTTGTACGACAACAGAAAGAATTGCAGCGCCATCTATTCAGCCAGCAGCGCACTACTGAACGAAATCCTGCATCGCGGTATCAAGTTTTCCATGCAGTGCACATTTAACATGCGCATTGAACATGCACGTTGAACATGTACAACAGCCCGGATATCAACTATCGAAAAGTTGCCCATCAGAGACAATAACCGTCTGGTTGGAGGATCCTCCCTTTCTTATGAATTCTTGAGGAAGTTTACACCCTGTGTCGCAAACCACCATCTAGAGGTTTAATGTTTACATGACTGCCCAAATAAGGAGTGTTACGTTTTTAGGGTTAATGTATTTATGTTTGTGAGTTTCTTTATTCCACAATAACTTCTTAACGGGTTAACAGAACAATTTATGTGGTTATCGTTAGAAGCGTTGAGTTGTCCCGGGTAACATAGGCTAGTATACATTTAAAAAAAAATAAAAAGGTGGAGCCATGTTTCATAAATAAAAATGAAACAAATTATTTGGTTTTCATGAAAATTAGACTACACTAATTTTCATGTCATCGTCTAAAGTTTGCAAAAAAGATGTGAAATAAAAAACAAATAATTAAATTCAAAATGTGAACTAAAAAAATTAATAACAAGATCTTTTCAGTGCCGTCGGGGGAAATTTCTTCAATGATATGCTAAGCCTAAAATCATCGTCATACGGTATGGGAAGGAGACGGAGCTATACAAAAAGCACAGCATTACCTCTAACTCACAACGGAATCATGATGGAATTGGTACGTCACAGTTTTTCAGCGCTTGTAAGCGCTGATTCATAACTGCACGTCAAAGCTGCTGGCTGCAGGCAACTCATAGTTTTTTTTTTTTAAGAACCTGTAAAAATAGTTCGAAACTTATTTCTTGGCGTCAGTTCATGTTAATTTGCGCTGTCGTACTGGTACCTACTACTTGCTAGCTGATTACGTTTATTTACTCTATGGGTTGTATTCAAAGTCACCCCAGTAGAAAAGTATACCCTGTAGAGAAACCTTCTTTCTCAAATCCTAGCCTATGTATATAATCGTACAAAAAGCCTCTTTATTTACACTTTTAATGACAATTTATATGAATCGATTAATTCGACTTTGATCAATACCAATTTAACGAGTTTAGAGAGAGTTAGACATGTCTTTTTTATTCCAAACAATAATTTAAAAAAAAAATACATGAAAATGTCTATGAAAAATTCGTTATAAGAGGACTATTTTTGTTCACGTGTATTATATTGCCGACGCCAATGTAATTATTTAATTACTCGTCAATGCACTGCTTTCATTAGTATAAATTGAACTATAAAAGTTTAATTTAATTGAATACGTTAATTAATGAAATTCATTCGACGCTTCACCATATCTTTTTATAGCTAAAAGCGAGGTTTTTATCTCTTGCGTTCAGGGTTTGGTTGGTTTGGCTCAATTTTGAATAAGTGCATAATTAACAAAGATTACAGTAGGACTGTGGATTTGACATTATTTATAAAACATAAAATTTGTATTCTTAGTGGTGAAATGTTTAATTGGCTAAATACAATTGGGGAAAGTACTTATATAGGCAACTACGACATATGTCACTATCGTATGCCTAAATGTGGGTTAAAGAATATCTTGAACAATATTGAGAAAAAAGTACGAAATTTTACACATTCTGATTACTGTATTGTTTATGTCGGCGAGGATGATTTCAGGAAAACACATAATTATATAGAACTAGTTAAGTTTACTCGTGAAAAGTTACAAACATTAAGCCACACAAATTTTATTATATGTCTACCAACTTTTAAATATATGGATAACGGTAATATTATGTTTAACAGCCGTATAGACACTTTTAATAATTTAATATATATGGATGTGGAGACATATAGATATGCGTACATTCTGGACTCCAATTTCAACCTACCATATACCTATGATACTTACAACCCTCGGAGTGGGAGCTTAAATAAAAAAGGCTTAAATATTATAATATCAGATTTGCAAGATCTTATCCTAAACCTAAACACCATGAATGTAACTCACTTGGAAGTTGATTGTTCCCAAAAAAACCTAACCAAGTTGGTAACTGATGTACAACCCCAATCGAACTCTCAGTTTTTTCTATAGTTACCTTAATATTCTTCATCAAAATATTGCAGGGCTTATGAACAAATCGGATTTACTGACAATTAAATTAGAAGAGCTTTTTAATAAAGGAGTCAAAATAGATGTTATATGCATCACTGAACATTTTGTTGAGACAGGTTACGAGAGCTTGGTACATCTATCTAATTACTGTCTAGGTGCATTCTTTTCGAGAAATACTAAACGAGGAGGAACGTGTATATTTGTTCGAAGAGGATTACAATATAGAGAGCTAATGGAAGTAGCAAAACAATCAGTAACTGGTGTTTTCGAGTGCTGTGGTATAGAGCTGATAACTCATAATATAATTATTGTCTGCGTATATAGAATACCAAAATTTAACTTTAGCGTTTTTTATGAAAGACTTGACGATATATTGCAAAAAATTCGTTCACTGACTAATAAAAATATAATTTTAGCAGGAGACTTCAATATCGATGTACTAAAAAGAAATAAAAGTACATTTGAATTCGAAAATTTTCTTTTACAATATGATCTTAAACTTGCTCTCTATGAACCGACTAGATTAAGTAGTAATTCTTGCATCGACAATTTTGCACACTCTTACCGAAAAGAGTGCAGAACGGAAATAATGGATTTAATTCTTTCAGATCACACCTCTCAGTTACTCACAGTACCTATCAATAAAGTCTGTACGTTAAAATTCTGGAAAACCAAAAAACAAGACATTTCAGCATATAATTTATCTAAATTCAAAAATCACCTGAAGTGTTTGTCTTTCTTGACAACATACAAAGCCAAAGACGCAAATGAGTCTTACGAAAATTTTAAAGATGACTTTTTGTTCTTATATCATTTATGCTTTCCGGAAAAAAATGTCACTATATACACTAATAAAAAGAGTAAATGGTTGTCTCGCGGAATTAAACTTTGTAGTAAAAAGCAGAGACAACTGCTCTGGGCGTATAGACTTAATCCTAACTCAAAAAATAAACTTGTTTTTAAAAAATATTCTACACTTTACAGGAAAATAATAAAATTAACCCAGAAAGCCCAAAATAACCATTTTATAAATGTTTCACAAAACAAATCAAGAGCAGCCTGGCAAGTAATTAACAAATCAAAATATTCTTTGCCCCAAGAACCAATACTATCTATAATAAAAGATAACTTAACTTTAACGCAACCAATGGATATAGCAAATGAATTTAATAATTATTTTATTGAAGCTGTTGAAAATAATGTACAAACGAATTGCACGTCGACAAAAAAAACGTTTAGTGAAAATATAATATCGCATTCATTATTCATGTCGCCTGTTACAGATGATGACATAGTTAAAATAATCAACAGTCTTAAGAACACGAATACTGTTGGACACGATGGCATATCAACCAAAGTGATAAAATATGTCAAAGAAGTCATAGCGCCACCACTGTCCCATATAATCAATCTCTGTGTTTCGGATGGTATATTCCCAGATAGTTTAAAGAAAGTAATCATTAAGCCCCTTTTTAAAAGAAATGACAGAACTAATGTCCAAAATTATAGACCAATCGCAAAAATTCCGGTATTTTCAAAAATATTAGAAAAAGTAATTTATAATTCCATGTATGCTTACTTCGAGAAATTTCAGTTATTTTGTAATGAACAAAAAGGATTCAGAAAAAAAATCAACATTAATATGGCACTGTTTGACCTACTGTCAAGTGTCTTAACATCAGTTGATAAAAAAAAACATGTCTGTGCGATATATACAGACATGACGAAGGCGTTCGACTTTGTTGATCATAAAATCTTACTACAAAAATTACATGGTTATGGCATTAGAGGAAACGTCCTGAAGCTTTTAGAATCATACCTAAGTGATAGATTACAATGTACGGAAATCTCGCGAATATGTCGTGCAACGAAATTAGAGACCACATATATATCTGAACCAAGGTACGTAAAATATGGCGTTCCTCAAGGTAGCGTTCTGGGACCACCGCTTTTTTTAATATATATAAATGATCTCCCAAAATTCATAGAGGAAAAAATGGTACTCTTTGCAGACGATAGCACGGCTATTATAGAATGTAGCAATCCGGATAATTATCAAATTGACATTAATAATTCTTTAAATAAAATAATAAATTGGCTGAATGATAATAATCTTGTAATTAATTTAAATAAAACCAAAGTCATGCACTTCCACCAACGACTTGAGAAACCACTAGTTAATGTTGCTTATAATAATTGTGAAATTGGTGAAGTTAGTACTGCGAAGTTCTTAGGCATAACTATAGACGAAAAACTTACTTGGAAACCTCATTTGCAGGAAATTTGCAAGCGATTGAGTAAATCAGCATATTTACTATCTCAACTTTCAAAGAAAGTAAATCATGATACACTTTTAACAGCCTATCATGGACTAGTCGCATCAGTTCTACGGTATGGTATTATTTTTTGGGGACATTCAACAAATAGAGAACTTGTTTTCAGGATGCAGAAAAGATGTTTGCGATCCATGTTTGGTTTAAAAACAACTGATAGTTGCCTTCCGTATTTTAAAAAGTTAAAAATATTACCTTTACCGGCTTTATACATCCTGGAAACTGCGTTATTTGTAAAACTAAATCCACATCTGTTCAAAAAACTTAGCTCAGTAAAGAAAACTCCAATGCGTGCTCAATATGCTAATGATTTATGCCTTTTGAAATGTAAAACTTCACTAATGAAGAAAAGCTTCTTTGGTCTTGCTCCACAAATATATAACAAAATACCCGATCAAATAAAATGTATGCCATTGCAGAAGTTTAAGAAAACACTTAACGGGTTGCTACTTGAAAAATGCTATTATACCATAGAAGACTTTCTTAGTGACCAATCTCTATATATTTATAATTGAATAATGCTGACATTAATATTATATATAATTTTTCCCTTTTTTTTTGACATTAACTTCTTCTCTTTAATTTTATTAGATTGACTTAAAATTTTGACATGAAATGAAATTGATTTTTATGAATAATTTAATTTAATTTTCATGCATGTGCTTGTACTATTAGATATTGCCATTGCATACTCAAAAACAAAAATTAACTATATTATATATTAATTATGTATATGACAATTTGTATGCCAAATGGCAAAACATAGCGCACTACCTAATTTGTAAGATCTTATGTCATTATTATTACCTATGTTTCACAAATAAATGATTTTGATTTGATTTGATTTGATTTGATTTATTTAATACTTTATTTTCAGGCAACTAACCCATAGCCCCTAGAAAAAAATAGTTAAAAAAAAATAAAAAACACGCTTTTAGCACGCACTAAAAATGACAAAATAATTCGGACATTTTAGTTTGATGACTCAAGAAGACCCTTTGCCAAATCTTCATTACATTGCAGGTAAACATAAGCAATTTCAGTTCGTGATGACCGATAAATAATTACCTATGCGAAATGGTTATAAGTAGGTAATCATCTTTATTGAATATTTACTATGATTTATTATGAAAGAAAGCGTGGAGCTTTTATGTAATCTTTACTATTTTTGGACAAAACGCCGATACACGACACCCTTCGGCCAGAAGGCCGGAGGAAGGTCTCAATTTATGATTGTTTTTGATTGAGATTGAATTATGAACGTCTTTCGCAGTTGTATCATTCAACACCGTTTGATTTAACATGAACATTTGAAATACATATAATTATACAGTATGTTAAATAACAGAGGGCGTTCCCTTAAATTCGTTAATCTATATCATTAATAGATTAAAATAAAAATGACAGAATAAAAAAATAAGCATAAAATAATCCGATTTAAAAAAAAAATTACAATAAATTCGAAAAATCCTGTTTAAAACCAAAATAGTTGCGCGGAATCGTACCTACTCGTAGTAGCAATGCCCAAATTGGCAAGTACGCGTGTAGAGTGTTTCTTTAACGTATCAATTTAACATTTTTAGTGAATATATAAAATATTAAAAAAATAAAAACATTTTGTTTTTGAATGGTAATATTTTTTTTTTATCATATATGGATGCTATACTATTGCGGGTTAACGGGAACGCCCTCTGTTAGTTAACATACTGTATAAGAGGAACTCACTCTGTCAGTGGTGAAACTTTTTTCTGTTGTAGTCAGGTTGTGAAGACTAATAAAGGAAAAATATTGTAGGGACGTTAATGAAGAGGATGATCAATTAACACTATTTTTCCTCTCGTGTATCCAGGCATTTGTTATGTGCTTGGCTGGGCCGCACTGTTCTCTTTTTTATTTTATATTTTTATTGTCAGATGGATATGCTCTTGACTCTAGTCTAGGTCGCAGATGACAGAGACAAAGTCGACGATGGAATGAGGAAGAAGCCTGTTCACTCTAACTTTGAAGAGATCATGGTTGAATGCGTTCGGAAATACAGATGCAGGCAGAGAGTTCCATTCCTTTGCTGTGCGCATTACAAAAGACGATTGAAAACGCTTGGTGCGAATTGATGGAAGAGCATCAAGGTAGGCATGGTAACTTACAGTGCGTCTAGATGTCTTATGGTAGAAGGGGGCCGGTGGGATGAGGTCGTGGAGTTCATGGGCACACTTACCGAAGTACAATCTGTAGAAGACTGACAAGCAGGTGACCTTGCGTCGATGACCCAGGCTGTGAAGCTTGGCATTCCACCTTATACCTACCTAACATTTTTTCAAGAGTAACATGGTATTTTTTGGCGAAACCTTGCACTGACGTGTTATAAGTGCTCGTTCCTTAATGAGTACTTGTAATACTTCAAACTCAAAACACAATATATTTTGTTTCACATGGTCCTTAATGTGAAATAAAGTATGTATTTTGAATTTGAAGTTAGAGGTTTTCTATATACATTTGTAACACAATATTATCCTGCAAACGTACTACTCCCTCACCATCTCGATCTCTACAGGGTGTTTCAGAAGTACGTAGGCACGTAAGAGATATTTAAGAGGTTAGTTGTGTCCCTACCGCCTACACCTAACCTACCCAGGGCGGGAGGGGTCATTTGAAGATTTCCCATCCAAAAAAAAAAGGGGTTAGTTGTGTAGAAACAAATGCACCGCACACCGCCTCAACAAAAATGCATTTCTGAACACTCTGTATATCAAAACAATACAGTTAAATCTTTGATCCAATCACCTCAAAGAAAAACCTCGATTCTATTACATGTCTGATAAAATAGGTATTTCCAAGAAAATAAATTAAATGTGGGCACCGATTGTTCTCGAAAAACTTTGTTTTTAATTTTCTTCAAAGAAAGACTTACGTCTTTAATTAATTAAGAAGGGTCGTTTTTTAAAACACAATCAAGTGTCTAATGAGTGTTTTTTAGGGTGCCGTATCTGAAAAAGAAAAACGGAACCCTTATAAAATTTATTCGTTATCCGTCTGCCCGTTCTTCTTAGCAACTCGTGGAGCTGTCATTTTGAAATTAATCTTACTAATATTATAAACGCAAAAGTTAATAAGTATGGAAGTTTGTTACTCTTTCACGCAAAAACTACTGAATGGATCTTGATGAAATTGGGCACAGATATAGATAATAGTTTAGAATAACACATAGGATACTTTTTATCTCGGGATTATGTTCCCTTGGGATAATATTCAAAATTCACGCGGGCGAAGCCGCGGGCAGCAGCCCTTAGTGTTCTAAATGTATGTACATAATATACACCTATGTATATTATGTACATACATTTTTAAGTCAGCGCAATAAAAATATACGACAATTTTTCATCATCTTAAGACTTATTTAGGTACTCAAAAGTAAATCTAAACTACTTACCGGGTTACCTCCCGGCGATCTAGAATCATGAAATTTGTTATGATTTCATGAAGATTGATTCTGTCAGCTTAAAAGTCGGAAAATTGATAATTTGTAGTACAAAGTTAAGTTTGTCCTTCAATCGTACTTATCGTTTCATTAGAACAATGAGTGTTTTTTTTATTGCCAGATGGATAATTATGCTCTTCACTCTAGTCTCTTGTCAGGTGACAGAGACAAAGTCGACGATGGAATGAGCTTAGTGTTTTCATAGTTTATTAACCGACTTCTAAAAAAGGAGGAGGTTCTCAATTCGGATGTTTGTATTTTTTTTAAATGTTTGTTCGCGTATAAATCCGTCGCTTGCCAACCGATTTGAAAAATTATTTTTTTGTTGGAAATGGTATACTTTCCAAATGGTCCCATGAAAATTTTATCGAAATCGAACAAGCGGTTTTTTGTTAATTTCAATAAATGATAGCAAATCTGTCGGGATAGCTGAAATCGCATGTTTGTTTATTGTTTACACCAATTTATACCACGTACCCTGTGATGGGTATGTTTAGCTGGGAGTGAACCACTAAAAAGGGAAAAATAAAAAACTTTTTACAAAAAATAAAACCAACTTCTAAACAAAAAAAAACCAAAAAGTACAAAATTACTTTAATTACTATAAGTCGGTGTGTTCAAAAACATGAAGTAACCAAAAACACCGAATTCCGAAATTAAAGTAATTTTGTACTTTTTGTTTTTTTATTTTGTTTAGAAGTTGGTTTTATTTTTTGTAAAAAGTTTTTTTTAAACTTTTGTAGGTATGTAATGTATAGTCGAAAAAAGTCTAAGCACGATTCCGTGATACGAGTCCTTACGGAACCCTCAGTGCGCGAGTCACTCGCACTTGTCCGGTGTTTTTTTTTCTTTTTTCTTGCCTCGTCTAGCTGTAAGAGCTTCTCTGACGCGACAGCATTCTAATTGGAAGGAATCTTTAGATTTTATTGTTGATTTATTTCTGTTCCACAGGAAAAACGGTGTTTTGTTCCTAACTATGTATTATTCTTTTTCATCATTGTATTTTTTTTATTGCAGAAACTTGTACAGTCAATCTTACACAGGGACCTCCTTTTAAGTAAAAGATATACCTGTGCTAGGAGGCCCCGCTCTTCAATTTTACAAATGATAAAAGTAGTGTACATAAAGAGAATAAATTAGATAATAATAAATAAAATATGTTTCTCCTTAGAGAAAGCTGCTTCTAATGTTTGTAGTTTTCATATTTTTTGTCTGTATCCTATTAGAAGAGGATTATTCCCAATTATGACGAAAGACGAAGATGTTTCCGTAGGAAAAAGAAATATCATTCTATTTAGTCCGACAGATTATCGAAAAATATTGGACACGTGTTTTTTGCTTTATAAAATCTACAAAAATTGTCGAAAATAAAAAGCATCAAAGATCAGGAATGGGGTGTTGTGTCGTCACGTCGTGGTAAAAACTATAGCACGTAGTGACATCACACGAGTTTTCAACGCACCTGTATCATCTTCGTTTTTTGTGTACGTGAAATTAAAACAGAAAAAAATATTTGTGCGATATTTTTTGGAAATCTATCTGATGGATTAATTCAATTTTTTTTTATTCAACTACCCTATTATACTTAAAAAAAAAAAAACAGTCAGTAACACAGTAACGTTAGTGTTTTAAATACATTTATTGATGATTGATGTTAACAGTGTCGGTCTACACTTTATTTTCTATCAGCTCACAATATACGAACTGTAGGAATCGAACTAACTTTATGAAAAACTAGTTTCACACAGCACACAAACAATATCAAAATCTTGAAACTCTTGGTTATTTATTTCAATGTTCTATAAAATATAAGAGAAGGGAAATTCATATAAATATAATATGAACCGAGTTTGAAAACACTCCGCTCCGGGTTTTACCCGGTGCAGTACTTTTTCTATAAAAAATATTATGAATAACGAAATATCCTGTTTACCGTAAGAGAAAATGTTTACGGAGAAAATGAGCTTCCAATACTTGTTGCGAAATAGCGGCAAACATGTTGGTATAAAAACTAAAAAATATACGCTTTTCAAGATTACACCTAATCAGGAAATCTTTGTTCGCTTCTTCTTCAACGGAATGTAGAATATTTCTGCATTTGGAATTATTGTTAAGACCTACTCGTTCCACAAATTACTAAATGCATAGCGTTTATTCCTGCCGATAATACATACAATCTTTCATCTTACAAATAAATGCACTAATTTGAAAAGATATCTTGCGTATACCAGTGAAAGATTTGAAATGACAAATATACGTGTATTTATTGAAAATCTAACAGATGGATAAAATAGAATTATGATTTTATACGTAATAAAATACCCAATTCTACATATACAGTATTTTAACACCATCGCTATCACGAATAATTTTTGTGTTGCACCTTTATTACATAAAACATCCCGGGCGACGAATGTTGGGCACAGTTGCATCACAAAAATGTCGTTTACGGCCTATTATATAAAACCCAAATTCTTTGGAAATAAAGTCCAATTTATCCTACAGCACAATAACTGGGAAACACGACACCGCATGGGAAGACTCGTGTCAAAATTTCTTGGATAACTATTCATATAATAACGACTGTTAAAAATTGACAAATAACAGCTGGGAGCAACAGCTTAATAATGTTTTCGAGGCACGGAGGAACTTCGATATATTTAAATGGTTATCCATCCATGGACAGGCCTCGGCAAGAGTTCCTTAACCTTGAAGAATGACCCAAACTGCTGTTGTTTAAATACGAGCACATATTACTCTAAAATGTTTGTTATTCGTAGAGCAGCCTAAAAGGCGAGAATTTATCACAGCATGACGAGAAGTTATTTAAGTGCTGAACGAAAATATAAGACTGTAATACAAAAATATCTTGAGCCTAAATTGGTTAGCATTAGAGCAATCTGACCTAAAAGCTAGCTACGATAAATCTTGATCTCGAACGATTTGCTACTCTGGTATTTACTTCGAAGAAACTTGTATTTTTAAACAACTATACATGTACTTATTACTTTATAAATACTTACTAATATAGAGAGCTGAAGAGTTTGTTTGTCTTTTGTTTGCTTGAACGCGCTAATTTCAGGAACTACGAACCCGATTTGGAAAATTATTTCTTTCAGTGGGTTTCGATTAAGGGGCTTTAGATAGCCCCTTAATCGAGGAAGGCTATAGGCTACATATCACGCTAAAACCAATAGGAGCGGAACACCAATGAAGAATGTTTCAAAATCGGCAGTAACTATTCCACGCGGACAATAGTCCTATAAAAATGGTGAATGCTAAGCTTCACAGCCATCAACGCAAGGTCGCCTGCTTGTCAGTCTTCTACATATTGTACTTCGGCGAGTATGCCCATGAACTTCACGTCCTCTGCCCACCGGTCCCCTTCTACCATAGGACATCTAGATGCACTGGTTACCATCCCTACCTTTTTGCTATTCCATCAATTCGCACCAAGCATTTTCAATCGTTTTTTGTAATGCGCACAGCAAAGAAATGGAACTCTCTGCCTGCGTCTATGTTTCCGAACGCTAGACTAAAAGCTGAGCCTACCATATGTAATTAGAAATAGGTGAAGTAAATTGATACATTCGTAAGCAAACATCCTGTATCTAAAATTATAATTAGATAATAAATCAATTTACTTGCGGACGCAACAGACAGAAACTGGATGCGAGAAGCCGAAACTAGATCTAAGTGGCGTGCAATTGGAGAGGCCTATGTCCAGCAGTGGACTGCAATAGGCTGTTGATACTGATGATGATGATTTGCGGACGCTACTTTAAAATATAAAAGTATATATTAATTGGCGATGATAATGTGTATTTGTTACTGGATAATTGTAAAATGCGTATGATTTTAAAATATCTTGAGCGATTGTGAACTCTTGTTAGATTATCAACTTAATACTTAATACGAAAGAGAAGAGAACTAGACTAGAGCGAGAAAAAAGTATTCCAAATGATCAGTTGACAATTTATCGAAAGTGTACAATCTCTCAAGATAATTTATAATATTACAAATTTTGCCATTTTCCTGTGACATATTCATAACATTATAAAATAAAATAGCCTTTTATTTCTTCCAGCAAAAATACTATTTTACAAAGCTAGTTAGTTTTGTTAACATCTAAAAATGGTAGTTACATTAGTTTAGTGTTAGTAGTTACAGTTTTATAAAAGTAATACAAGTCAAAAGTTTTGTTTTTCATCTATACTAATACTAATCTATATCTATACTAATATTATAAAGAGGAAAGATTCCTATTTTTGTATATAACGTATAAACTCAAAAACTACTGGACCGATTTCAAAAATTCTTTCACCATTAGAAAGCTACATTCATCCTGAGTAACATATTTTATCCCCATATATGTGAAAGGGATCTACGCAGGTGAAACCGCGCTGCTAGTATTTACATATTTTCATTCATAACTTCATAACATTACAAATACTATATTACAAGAGCACAAATACAACATTCCCGAAGTATTTTAACAAAACAGGGAAGACATTTTCTTAATCACTTGGCAACTAACACTTGAGAGGCTAAATATAAGATACTGTAATTCTCCGATTAGATTTAGGCTAAGCCCAAATTTATCCACTTACCTGGGCTAAAAGCTAGCCACAATGAGACTTGATCAACCGATTTACCGAATCATTAGTTTACTCCACTGAATAGCCTCGTTCTTTTGCTATTTATAAACGTTTGGTCACGTATGCATCGATCCGTGGCCTCAGTGCGAGTTTTTAACGCTCTCGATCGCGTTAGCGTCAATTTGCATTGCAACGGAATAAGCACCGTCTGGTGACACAAATTTCAATTCGTTCGTGGTGCGAGTTCCGACTCATCATATTGAGACCTTCCTCAAGTAAGAGTTTTGGCCGAAGGTTGTCGTGTATCAGCGATTCCGCGGAAAGCTACGGGACACCACGCAGCGTAACACGACGCCGGCGCTTCGTGTATAAATAGTGTAATGTTTTTGTTTTATATAAATATGTATGATAGTCTGTAAGGTATATATGTTATGGGTCTTTGTTACCCGATGTAAATAATATATTATTATTATTAATAACGAAAAACCTCGTTTTTGTACACAATTTGACCAGCCTTTGTATGTGCTGTCCCAGACTATATAATTATCTATCCCAGTGCCAAATTTTATCTAAATCTGCTTAACCGTTCTTGCGAGATTTATTAACAAATATCCATCTAAACATTGGCTATTATAATGGTAGTAAGAAATAGGTGATTCATTCTTTTCAGGGATCTCAAAAGCCAAACTATAAAACCCTAGCCTCTTTTCTTCAGAAAAAATATCTAATAAAATTCAAGCATCAAAATAACTTATTCCCCCCGGTTGACTCGTCTAACTTAAGCGGAATAATAAGCGGCTCTTGTCAATATTCCTTCGTTTTCCGCCATTTTTCCGTTGCGGAATCGACGGGAATATTTATTCACTTATTGAAGGAAATGAGACATCGTTATAATTGCGGCAAACGTAACTGGTATCGTTAAAGTTAGATTAGTGTTCTGATTATCTATACTAATATTATAAAGCTGAAGAGTTTGTTTGTTTGAACGCGCTAATCTCAGGAACTACTGTTTCGAATTGAAAATTTCTTTTTGGGTTGAATAGACCATTTATCGAGGAAGGCTTTAGGCTATATATCATCACGCTTAAGCCAATAGGAGCGGAGCAGCGATAAAGAATGTTTTAAAATCGGGGATTCCACGGGGACGAAGTCACGGGCAGCAGCTAGTATGTAATATTCTTGTTTGCTTGGTTTTTATGAGTCTGTTTCTTTGAGTGAAAGATGGATTTGCATCCGTAGGTTCAACTAGGTTCACTCGACGTACCTCTCGCGTACGGCCCTGGTTCAATCCATGATCCGCAGCGAGGAGGCAGTGGTCTACTCCTTCTGCGAAAAGTAATGCTAGCAAAGGAGGAGGCAGAACGCCTGCGGGAGAGAGAAACCTCACGCTCCAGCCGCCGCAATAGATAAAGACGCCCCGGGCGTCGGGAAACGCAGGGCGATTCCCAGCCACCGTAGGCCTGCGGATGACGAGCTATGGGTGGCTCAGTGTCCGATAGCAACCAGGCCCGAGTCGAGGGCACGTCGTGTTTCACGTGCGCCTCAAAGAGCTGTCAGCAAAGAAGACGGGGTCTAATAGGGTCAGTGTCAGGATGGGTTGCGGAATTTGTTCGAAAGAGTTACCGCGGCCCTGGAACGTAAAGGGCACTAGAAGGATCACGGGTGGGTGTTTGAACATTGTGTGTATCTGTGTATGTCATACAAAAATGTTTGATGTATACCCTTCTTTTGGTACTGTTACAGCTGAGTATGAAATCCTTTATTTGGGTTGCATATTTGGGATTTTGCTCGGTTGATATAATCTAGCGCCCCAATGAACAGGATAACATAACTATTTAAATACTTAGGAATCTGACTGTATCTTCGATGAACACTGGCGTGATGTTATGTAAGAATCTATGAGTATGCTCATAATAAATACCAGTCTAGATAGTAAAAAAATGCTCCAGAGTATAGAACAGGCCTCTTTTATACAAAGTAGGCACGAGCATCCATGAAAGCGGTTTCATATTTTTATTAATTACCAGCGGTCCGTCTCGGCTTCGCACGAGTACACATTTATTTATTTTAATATAGCCTATGTTACTCAGGGATAATTTACCATTATAATGGTAAAATAATTTTTGAAATCGGTCCAGTACTTTCAGATTTTATTCGTTACAAATACATAGAAATACAAATATTTCCTCTTAACAATATTAGTGTCGATAAAAGCGGGTTTCCTTACGAGGAAATCATAAAGAAACCTGGAGTTATAATTGATATATTAATATTAATGTTGTTAGTGGTATCTAAGACTTAAAAAAACTTTTTACAAAAAATAAAACCAACTTCTAAACAAAAAAAAAAAACAAAAAGTACAAAATAACTTTAATTTCGGAACTCGGTGTTTTAGTTGCTTCATGTTTTTGAACACACCGACTTCCGAAATTAAAGTTATTTTGTACTTTTTGGTTTATTTTTTTTTTGTTTAGAAGTCGGTTTTATTTTTTGTAAAAAGTTTTTTTATTTTTCCCTTTTTAGTGGTTCACTCCCAGCTAAACATACCCATCACAGCGTACGTGGTATAAATTAACAAACATGCGATTTCAGCTATCTCGACAGATTTGCTATCATTTATTGAAATTAACAAAAAATCGCTTGTTCGATTTCGATAAAATTTTCATGGGACCATTTGAGAAGTATACCCTTTCCAACAAAAAAAGAATTTTTCAAATCGGTTGGCAAGCGACGGAGTTATGCGCGAACAAACATTAAAAAAAACATACAAATATCCGAATTGAGAACCTCCTCCTTTTTTAGAAGTCGGTTAAAAAAGGAAAGAACAAAAAATAAAACATGATAAAGAACATATTAGGGAATAATACAATCCTAATACCCGACATAAAGACCAATATAACCTGGTATAATCCTCAAAACGTATCAGCTAATCGCTTTACGTAATATATTAATTACACCTGAACACATTATTCATACCGTACAAATTATACTAACGAAATACTTTCAGCCTGACAAACTACTTGCAAACTATTTAATTAGTCGTGAAACTACTATCTTTAATCTATACATCCTTACTGCGCTCAACATAAAGCACAGTTTTGTTCGGTAAGGCAGTTAAAGAGCTGCAAATGTTTATTGGTAGCCAGGTACAATTTTCTGAAGTGTCAGTGGCAATTTTCCCCCACGGTGTGTAAAAAGAGGATTGACGTGGAAACACAAGCATCGGCCCCTAGTGAGCTGGTAAAAAGTTCGATTATGTTAACCTGTGAGTAATATGCAGGATTTATTAACAAATTTTGGCTGACGTGGCAGTAATTTATGTTTTGGCTGTGATTTTCACATGGTTTTCATTCCTTCTTTTCTTGTATTGGCAGGTGGCGGTGATTGTGAGGTTATCTACCCAGATCCCTTGCTATATCTGTTTCTGTTCTATAGTATTATGTTTAATCCTACAACCCCCTCTTATCTTAAAGAACGTTTCAAGTTCCTTCATGACACACATAATAGATATCTGAGGTCATCGGAAAATTTGAGACTAGAGATGCCAATATATTCCACTAGCTTTTACGACGAATCAATTACGGTTCAAGCGGTGCGTGCGGTTATGGAATGCCTTGCCCGTGTCGGTAAGGCGTGCTCAATCTTTGTCCATTTTCAAAACAATGGTCAACAATCACTTCCTCTCTCTTTAATCATTTTTATTTGGTTTCTATGCTTTTTGTTTCTTAATTGTTATTGTCTATATTTATTTATTATGTATTTATTTTATATATAATTTTATTTTTATTTTTTTTTTATTTATTTTTTTTAAACAAACGTTGCCCCACACTAGGAATTTCTCCTGTGTCGTGGGTGCGTTTACAAACATACAATCTCACATACACAAACAGCCAGACCCGGAACCTGTAGGTCATACAAATATTTGTTCCGTGTGGGAATCGAACCCACGACACGTAGCGCAGCAGCCAATCGCTCAACCACTGCGCCAGCCGTGTCGTCAAAAAATTGGTACCCTTAAGACTACCTACAGTACTGTATTTCCTTTTACTCTTTCAAATCCATCCAGAGGTTGTCTTGAAAAGATCGCTTTTAGCGATAAGGCCGCCCATTGTGTAATGTTTACTTTGTCTATATTTTCTGTAACTTGAATGGTGTATATATGGGTACATAATAAAGAGTTATCTATTCTATTCAAATATGTCATCATGATTTGGTTGTGTGAGAGCAACAGCTCTATACAGGACTAAAGGCACTATCCCTTTTCCATAACGCTTCATTGCCTTGTGTGGATACTTTTTTATATTGGAGCTATAGTAGTATGGAATAGTATGATTAAAAAACCTCAGGACGAACAGGGCATAGTATTGGATTTGGATGAAGCTTAGTTTACTCGTAGACCATGTCTTGGAACAGGACATAGAATATTTTTATCTCAGTAGTACTCGTATACTCAATCGGGCATAGCAACTGTCTAAGACTCGTTTCCAATAAAAACCTGCAAGAAAAGACCACGGCTCGTAGCTCTAATCAGTTCCTCTACGTAAAATATAAGGACCAGTAAACACCAACCTCGAAAGATTCTATCAGAGGGTCTAAAGATTCAATCATAGATACCCCCCCACATGTAACCGTTTATGTAAATAGTTCGTAAATCCTAGCCTAGTTTTGGCTGTCCGCCAGAGTAGTAGGTGCGTCTGGCAGTGCGTTAATGACCACTTAGTGTCGATCAGAATCACTTGGTTAAGTGGGGGTTTAGTTAATGGCCTGGTGGGGGATGTGCTTTAATGTTACTGTTATAATTATGGGGTTCAAAATATTCTAGAAACAGTTTATAAGGTTAAAAGGTTGTTAAGTGACTTTTGTATTTGACTAAAGATCTTTTATTTACGATCCTATCGTGATGCTGCTGGATTGGAAGAGGAAGATTGGTCATTGTCATTAGTTTGCGGGATGGATACACGATGCTGTTGCGCAATAATGTCGGGCATGTATGTATATACATATGTATAGAGTTCAACCAGCGAGGGTTGAACCTAGATGAGTTGACTCTTTCGGCGAAGAGATGGATACACGACATTGTTGCCCAACAAAGTTGGGGTATTCCTGGAACAAAGATCTGGCCTGACCTGGGCAAAGGGATACTAGCACGAAAAAAGAGAGGTTTATACCTTTGCTTTTTTGCTTTTTTGCTTTGGATAAACATGCATGCATTACGTGCATCTTGCTTACAATACCATCAGAATAAAGCTGCTTTCGTAATAACTTGGGAAACGATTAGTAACATCGTTATTATCATCTAGTATTAACCAATATTGGTGATTAATACTCAAAAAGAAGCTGATAATTTTCGTCTAACAATCTAAGATGGAAATCCAAACCGTACATAATTTTGTCGCGCTTGAACTATTTGGGCCCTTTTGATTAAGTATTCAAATTACTTAATACAAACATTTTGGTGCTTTGAGCCGCGCTTTAATATTGATCAAGTTTGAGATATCGCAGTTACTTAATTATGAATCAAGTAGCAAGCATTACTCAAGTCTTGTACTTAGTTTATCATAATGAACTGTCAGTTTGAATCCGGATTGCTATGAAAACGGTGAGTATACATATTTTAATAATAGCATCAGGTAAAATTGTGAAAGTCATAATAACTTTTTATTGTGACCATTATTTAACATGGGCCTATTAAGACAACATATTATTATCTACTATTTAAATAAAGCAACGTTGAAAGAAAACCTTCGTGAGTCGAGCGGCATGTTCTAGAACCAAAATTCAAAGACATGTTACATCTACCAATCCGCGATGAACCCGCATTGTAGATTTTAGGTCAATCCCTCCCATAGCGGAAACATCTCTGCCATGTGTGCCACTGCAAAGACCACCATGAGGTTCCAGTATGGTTGCGCTCCTGCTTCTACAATGCAGTGTTTGCGAAGGAGGCAGCGGACCGCGTGAGGGCTCTAGCTGTCGCAACAGAAGAAGACGCCCTGGGGGTCGAGGGTCGCAGGGCCGAGGGAGGAGACGGACCGCGTGTGAATACGGAAATCTCACGCTTCAGCCGCCGCAACAGAAGACATTTCGGGCATCGGGAAACGCAGGGCGATTCCCAGTCACCGTAGGCGCCGGTTATGGGTGCTCACCATCCGATAGCAACCAGGCCCGGGTCGATGGCGCGTCGTGTTCCACGCGCGTCTCAAAGAGATGTTAGCAAGACAGACGGGGTCTCATAGGGTCAGTGCCAGGGTTGCGGAATTTGTTCGAAAGTGTCACCACGGCCCTGGAACGCAAAGGCACAGGAAGGATCACGGCTGGGTTTTAGTCAGTAAGAGTCTGACACTCCCATCCGCTTCACCCAGAGCGGGAGAAGTCATTTGATAATTTCTCATCCAGAAAAAAAAGGGTCAGCCGCAGTAGTCGTGGGCCTGTGGACGGCGAGCGATGGGATGCTCATCGTCCGATCACAACCCGGCCCGGGTCGAAGGCACGTTGTGTTCCAAGCGATCCTCATAGAGATGTCAGCAGATAAGACTGGGCCCGCCAGGGCCGATGCCTGCCAGAGCTGCGGATTATTTTCGTAAGAGTCACCGCGGCCTCAAACGCAAAGGGCGTTGGGAAAAACACGGATGAGTTTTAGTCAGTAAGAGTCTGACACTCTCTTCCGCTCCACCCAGAGCAGAAGAAGTCTTTCGATGATTTCCCATCCATTAAAAAGTATGGATGTGCCCGCACAGATGTGAGTACTTCCTCTTCTATTACTCTTATGATCATCTATACTAATATTATAAAGCTGAAGAGTTTGTTTGTTTGTTTGAACGCGCTAATCTCAAGAACTACTGGTTCGAATTGAAAAATTATTTTTGGGTTGAATAGACCATTTATCGAGGAAGGCTTTAGGCTATGTATCATCACGATGAAGCCAATAGGAGCGGAGCAGCGATAAAGAATGTTTTAAAATCGGGGATTCCACGGGGACGAAGTCGCGGGCAGCAGCTAGTTCGTTATAAAATGATACAACTTACCCCGCACAGCTATTGTAGGCAACATAGCAAAGCCATGTATTAGCGTCCAGAATAATTTTCTATACATCTTCATTTTAATATAACTAACACTTTTCTCATGATTCACTTATCACTAGTATTTGATTGCACTTCACTGCTGTAGTTCAGTTTTCTTAACATCTGGAACAATGACAAAAGTAATCGTTAGTTTAATGTCTACATGCTGAAATGGAAGCTGAAAGGATTAGTTATTTAGTTAGAACATGTAAATCTAGATACACAACAGAATTTATATATATATGTATATATATTCATAATCTAAGGAGGAAACATTTTTTGTTTGTCTTGAATAAGGACCAAAACTACAGGACTGATTTTAACTATTGTTTCACCATTGGGATTATTAACGAGTAGCATAAGCTATATTATATTCCCGTATTCCCACGGAAATGGATACTACGTGGGTGGAATCACGGGGCGCTGATTATGAATATTTAATCAAATCCACTTGTCCATACAAAGCTCATGGCAACTTACTTTCTTTAATATCCTGCAACAATCATTTTATTATAGGTTACTCTGTCAAGCTGACAAATGCCAATTTACAAGTAATAAAATAAATTCATGAACACCTTAAACAATAATATCCTAAACACCTGCGTAACATAATTATCGTGCCACGCACCGCTCGCGTCCGTGGTATAATCACTCCACGCAACTATACTTCAGCCAAACATACCTTAAGTATGTTCGCGCATTGTTATAATTTATAATTATTGGATAGCAGATAGGTATTTGAGAATGAAATAGTCATATTAGGGTAGTTGACTAAAAACATCGAATTAGTCCGTCAGATAGATTTCTTAAAAACATTGGACAAGTAATTTTTTTTCACGTAACGAACAAAAAACGAAGACAACACATTGCGTTGAAAACTCGTATGACGTCACTTCTCGCTACAATTTTTACCATGACATAACGTCACAAGCTCTCATCTCCTGATCTTTGATGCTTTAATCTTCGTCAATTTTTATCGATTTGATAAAACAAAAAATATGTGTCCAATATTTTTCGATAATCTAAGTGACGGACTGAATAGAATCATAGAATCATATTTTTTTACTGAGGAAACATTCCTTTTGCAAATGGAATGCACTACATGGAGATAATAGAATTCAAAAGCAAAGGGCATACGCAGTGTTACTTAAAAAACAGCGTCTGCACTTCTCCTATGTCGTACATATTACAGATACAGAATGACCTTTGGCTTGTGTTACATTCTTACAAAGAACAGGCAACCTTTACTGAACACGTATACGTACGTGTCTTAATCAATTACTCTTTCTGAATAGCACCGGAACACCCTAGCTCGTTTGTAAGTCATGTTAAAAGCTCAATTTCAACTTCAAATATACTTTCTTCTAACTAGAGAAAGGATTCCGATTTCAAAACGACATTCATAATTTCATTATCATCATCATCATCAATTCGGCCGGAAGAAGTTAACTGCTTCATCGGCTGATTCTATGCGTCTCACATCCAACGGATCTCCACGGCCTTTACCAGATCTTCGTCCACCTTGTGGGAGCATGAGGTTATTCGTCGAGATTTCACAATTTTAAACGATCGAAGACGTGAGCATGACACAGCAAAAGCCGCGTGTGTAACTAATACACAATAATTGATTGAACGTTCACGTATATCGTGGCACGCAACACCGCTATGCCTCGTTCACGCTCACTTCGCGCACCAGTAAAGTCAAACACCATGCTTTTACGCAAACATGTGGATGTATTCACGGTCTTTATTTATTGTAGCTGTATGTGCTACATGACTTTCGTAATAACTTTTTTTCAAGTTGTCAGATTAGATATTTCCAATTTTTAAATTTGATTGACAAGAAAAAGTTAAAGACAAAATCTGGAGGTGAGAAGAACATCATTATATACAAAAATTCGTATCCATATACGGAACAATATATATTTTTTTCTTATTTTGGCGAAGTTTAAGGTGAATGCTACGGGTTGTTCGTGGCCATTTTCCCGTTAGATGGCGCTGAAGTCGACATTTTCAGTTTTATTTAGTTTTGAGTGTAATTGGAACAATATTTTGTCACAGAAATAACACCGCGCAAATCGGAGATTCCACTTTACCGAAATTAATCAAATTAAAGCCTCAAAACCCATTTGATTCGCCATATTTCATACAAATCTGATTATAGTATCGTTTACACACACATAGACATGAGCGACTACTTTAAAGTCAAAAGCATTTAGCAAAATTAACCACTAGATGGCGTGAAATGAAAAATTATTAGGCTGTACTTACGTCGAAATTAGAATTGTCTGGGGGGTAAGTTTATTCTAACGCCACCCGTTACAATTATATGTATTATGAAATACAAGGAATTATGATTATATAATAAAAGGTGGTATTTCTGGTGTAAACTATTTATTATTTTAGGAATGAAATGAATGTCAAGACTGCAATAGATAGTTTTATTATATTACCTTATACATTATTTAAAAAAAACCTATGTACCAACTAACAAAAATTACAAGTATTTATAGTGACAATTTATGTCTTGCTTGATACATAACTGTTTACTAAAAACAATCTTTATCAAAATAGGTATTTAGTCCCAATGCAAGTTTGAAGTAATTCAAGGTATATTTATTTACAACAATCACACACTAGTACAAGACAAACGCAAGACATTATAAATCATAACAAGACAACAAATTAGAATGAGAGATTACAACCAAGAAGGTGGAAAATGTTTGATAATATCGAAGCATCCATAATCACATATAACTAACAAATGGTTATACATATCTGCTAAAGTATTGTTGTGATTGTAAAGGAAATAAAAAAGCAAGAGTTCTTTTTTGTTTTTCAGAAACCTGAAAAAAAAGGGTCAATGTATTGATTACATTACGATGAGCACACCATTTCAGGTTTCTGGTAAACAAAAAATTTGATTTCAAACATTGATAATTATTAGCTGCTTTATAATTTAGAAAGTATAATAGTAAATTAAAATTAATTTAATACTTTACAATGTTTTTCTCGATTGAATTCATTTAATTATTGAAATAGTTAATTTAAAAAGAAATAAATAAGTCATTAAAAAACAAAAACGATAGCTCAATGTGGGGATTGAACCCTGAGCGTCCGCGTAGCAGTCGGAGACACCACTGACTAGGCTATTTTGCCGTTAGTGCTAGTGATGAAAATAAACAAGTATATCAGTTTCACGTGGAGTTTCAAAGGCTTATTTCTTCGAAACTACTGGCCATTCTGAAATAATCCTTTAGGGTTTGCATACCCTTATGGGAAACTACTACCACACGCAGTCTCGTCCCGAAGTGAATTTCCCACACCGTGCCCTCCCCTTGTAAAACAAAAATCATTTGATGTGTTGTTTTCACTCTTCCTGATGTTCTTGATTTTCTTGTCCGTAAACCGCTGCTACACAGCTGCTACGAAAGGAAATTACTATAATTAGTATATTTTGTGTGTAACTTTTGATGTGGATGTTGAAAAACAATTTCCCACAAGAAAAAATGGAAATTATGATGTAAATAGACAAGTAATAATTTAGTGTACCTTTCATATCAATACATTTCGAATTTTTTTGAACTCGTCTCAAAATTATTTCTGGCAGAATACAGTATTTAAAAAAGACTAATAGCTTTGGCATCATATTGCTGATAAATTCATTATCTCGATAAACTTCTATAACAGTCAAAGGTTCATTGACTGAAATAAAACATATGAAGTAACATTTATCCATGTTACTGACACGCATTTGTCCTTGAACCTGAAATAGATTTAATATTGTAGTAAGAGTAAATAACATGCTAAAATAAATTATAAAGTGGACATGCAATAGAATTATTAACTTACTTGATAGTAATAATCATGCTTTTTATTCATAACTAGAACATTATTATCCAATGTGAGAGCAAAGTTTTTCTTTTCTAGTGCAGCTGCCTCTAGGCTTTGGTTTTTCCTCGCCAATGATGGAAAACACTTGATCTCTATTATGGCTCTCTCAATTTCAATTACACCTATAACAAATTTACGTGATTATAACTAGTGTTATAATTTTTTTCCATATTTATCAAATGTATAGGTAAGATCCAATTTATACACATATGATACATGAATATTGATAAAGAAAGACTTACCATCTGGACTGCCAGCTAAACATCCAAATTCTTCATCAACAAAAAGACAGGTCTTTTTGTTGAACTGTAAAGTTTTATTATACTGTTGCATAAATATGCTTTTTGCCACATTTTCATTTTGCTGTCCATATAACATGTCTTTTGTAAAAATATTTTTTTTATATAGAATATCCTTGACAAAATTGTGACATGGTGTTGTACTCTGGCGTTTGCATACCTGTAAAAGTAAGATAAAATATTTTTTTAAAGATGCTTTGGCTGCATAGGTGTTCTAAAAAACACAGAAATTACACATGCACATTTCTGATTACATTACCTTTTCAAATTGACTAGCAGTCAGACGGTCACTCCTATGAGTAGTATATAAATCATTTTCATGCTGCGCTACAGTAGACATTTCAATGAAAGCTGTGTCTTCTGGTGACTTTTGGAATTCAGCTAACCGTTCTTCACACAATATTCCCAATTGTGTTTCATCAATATCAATTGGATCATTTGTTTAGGTCCATAGTTCTTGTCTGGTTTGGATTTTTCTCTTGGAACAAACAATCGTTTGCGTGTTGACGATTGTTGTCGTATCGCTAACTCGATTTACTGATTCCGTAATCTAACAAAAACGAATGTTAAAATTTTATAATCATTGTAACAAAATGCTATCATTGCAATCACATGATGTATCTATTTTTATTACCGTATCGGGGTACAAGAAAGTTTTCTTCCTTTCTTTTTTAAAAGATTACAGTCGAAGTGTTGACTGCAAATTCTGGAACTCAGTTTTGGAACCCAATTAGGCCTATTGGTAGCAGCTATCCACATGATTCTTATTTCAGGTTTATTTGGAAATCTGCAAGTATAATAAGATACTTTTACTATCTTACATTTTTGTAGTATAGTAGTAGCTAGTAGTAGTAGTAGTAGTTGTAGTGTGTTTTACTAATATCGTATAGATCAAAGCCTGAATATACTACCCACATGAAAGGGTAAATTCCCCGTTGAAACGTGGCCAATACTGAACTTTTATATAAGAAAATAAAAATATTGGCCAAATCACAATTTTAGGACATTTTTCTCATTATACAGATTAGTTAGTATATTACTGCAACTATTTGATTATAAATAGAAGAACAAAAAGTGATCGAATACTTAAAAAACATCGAATACTTACGAGTGAAAGGATAATCCGTCAATCTTCATCAAACTATAACTTTTATAGGTTATTACACTGCATCTTACCATTTTGCACTATTGCACAAACTTAATATGTCAAATTGAGCACGAAAAGATACGTATTCTGTTGTTATTTGGACGTAATTGTTAAAAATCAATTAGATGCAAATCGACAACAGTCACAAACGTCAAACTCGTTGTGCACAATAATGTGCGCTCAGCCGACACGCGATAAAGGACAGAAATATTGCTACTCCGTCTCTTTTCTTTGCTAGTGACGATAATATGTTTGTCTTTGTCTTTTGCGAATGCAAAGGAAGATAATATCCAGCAGTCTATAGGAATAATCTGTCTACGAACCATATAGGTACATGAAACGCGATTGCAGTAAAGTCAGTAAACTAATGTTTGTTTGTTCGTTGTCCGTCGATAACTATTTGTATTACAAATGTGAAAAAGTAATATGACAGGAAATACAATATATTTATATATATAGCGACTTAAAAATTAAGTTTACAAATGATACTTACATAATAATATTATTTAGTACTTAGGTACTTATGTACTTATAAAATTTTGTATACTTGACATTATTATAACTTTACAATATCGATCTGTGATTTCTATCTATTATGAGAAGATTTTAGTTTGTAGGTAATTGTTTGTAATAGCCAGCAAAACTCACGGGCCGACTTGCTAACACCACCGAAAGACTACTTTTATTTGAAAATAAAATTGCGTGTAAGCAACCTATACTACAATACCTTGCAATAATGATATGAAATTGTAATAAAATACATACAAGAAAATAATATTAGTTCAAATCAATGAAAATGCATACAATTTAAAATATACAAGCAATTCCGCGCGTAAAGCCTATCACCGCACTAGCTAGCTTGGTTTCAAAATGTATTTCAAGTCAATCGAATCATCACATTGCGAAGTTTGGCAACAGATTTTCTTAGAAATTCCGACGTTACGTCTAAGGTCAAAGGGTCAAGTAATAAGAACGGCAACCTCGCGCGCCGCGTCTTACTTAGTATGATGAATAAAACACCTACTAACAATAATCATAAACTAGGTAATGCTAACAATTTTTTGATAACAACAATATTTTATGTTTTTGTTTATGATAGTTAGTTTTATGTTATTACAATGTTTTTTTTTAATGAAATCCATTATTATAAATTGAGTAATGATTTTTCAAATTTATATTACCGGTTGCACGCCATCTAGCGTCAAATTATTATAACATATCGCAATCATGGCGGTATGTTTTGGTATGGTTTTGGTTGTCAAATCGCACTCACACTAGTAAACGAAATGTCAAATTTTGCCCGGTTTTTAAAACTGTTTTTCTCAATATATAGTGCAAATTATTTACCAAAAAGTCTAATGCGCACCTATTTCATTGTAGAAAAGTGATAAAATGATTCGTTTTGAGAAAAAAGTGTCTATCTACGGAGTAGAATGTATGCTTTAAATGTATGAACAGGCCAGCGAAACAATCACCTTAAAGTAAAAATGATTGACCTACTGATGTAAATCGACTTTTGTTGTGCTGTCCCGCGAATTGGCGTAGTATATAAACGGAATTGTAGATAATCATCGGTATGTATTCTGGTTTCTTACTATTTCTTTGGAGTTCCGTTTGCTCTGATTTCTCAGACTGACAGAGTTTTTGTGGTTTGATTACACATTTCATTTTCCGAGCCATTGTGGAGGTTGTAACCATTCTGGTTCCGAGCTTACATCATAAAAGCACGAGCTTTTCCCAACTATATTGGGGTTGGCATGTAGTCAAACCGGGTTCAGCTGAATACCAGTATTTTATGTGGAGCGGCTACTTACCAGAACTCACGGTACTTCTTCGCAAGACTGGTGTCAGATTTTCTGGCTTCTGACAATCCGTAACAACCGCCAAAGATCTATAAATGACAGCCGGGACTGGTCCCGGCTGTCATTTATAGATCTTTGCTGGCAGCTTAACGTGATGTCCGAGGCACACAGAAATCTAGATTTGTTTAGACGGTTACCCATCCATTAGACCTACCTTGGCAAGCGGTGCTTTACCTTGATGATCGACCGTGCGGTTGTTATTATTTAGCAACGAGCTCCTGAGTCATGAGTTTGTACATAAGGTATACAAATATGAGAATTTAATACGTCTAAATCGACAATCTACCCCATATGGGCCATAGAGATGGTCATTGACCATACAACACACAGCCTTCCAATAAACAAGCAAAGGGGACACAGCGCATAACTATAAACCCGTTTGACAAACAGAAGTGTGACACATCCGCTCCGATCTAAACGAGCCTTATGTCAAATCTCATCTGACACATCTCTTTACTCGACTGACGTCATGCGCAGTGTACACTAGTAAATAGTTTTTACAGCGACAACTGCATGGCAGTGTTGCAGTAAAAGTAAAATAAAGTTACATCGTTCGCTGGCTGCATTCAACTTAACTGTTAGGTTTACCGCTTTAACAGCATATATGTACGTCATATAACGGTTTGTAGTTTAACGGGGTGGGTAAAGTTGTTAGGTTGTTCTGGAATGTACAACCTAAATACTACAACTAATGCGGATTCTGTCTGTGATACCTATGAGGAAACTGAAATAAGGTACGCAAATCTAGACAAATTCATGAATTGATGTCGGAATGTCAAGAATGTATCATAATCATAATCATTTTTTATTTGTGTAACATCGGTAGAAAATACAGTTCTTAAATTAAATGGCTTTATTCAAATTTGACGTGATTATGTCCATTCATTTTTGGAATTTCCACAATAATTACTGTACAAGATAACATGAAAAATAGTTAGTAGCGAACAAGCATTTAAAAAAAATTGCAGCTCTTGTAACTATGGTTTCCAATCTAATGCAACATTTATATTACGACCATATACAGAGGCGGCGGCGTAAAGCGTGGGCGATGTGGGCCACCACCCACGGCCTTGCGGTGCAAAGGACCTCGCACCTCACAGCTGAAAATAAATTTGAAAGGTATGGAAAATCCAAAATTACACGTGTTCAGTAAAACCAAAGTAGGAAATTTCTGTTTCTTTAATTTTTTTTTTTTCGTTAATGTTCCTTAGAAGTATAAGTAAAATTTTAGGTTTGAACAACATACTGTTTAATATTAATTCATTTTTATTTTATATTCCCTTCTTCTTGCATCATCAGAGGGCCTCGCGAAATGTACCTTGCCCACATAAAGTTTAGGTCTTGCGCCGCCACTGACCATGTAAAGGTATTCTAACATACTATTGTAGTCTTTGGTTCTGACCAAAAAAACGACTTTCTATTGCCATATCCTGATGACGCTGTTTTATTAGGTAAGCCAAGTGTATCGAAAAAAATAAAAAAAGACAACACAGGATTTCTAATTTAAAAAAAAATAGTATGTGGCATCTCATTCCTAAAAAGAACATGTCATGCTTGCACGTGTCGACCTTTAAGAGCATCCCCGGACACATTACTTATCAACCTCGTAACACCTATAAAACGCTTCCTGTTGAGGAAAAATCTTCTGCGATAAATAAAAGTCAGGCTTGCTGGTTTTTACCACCACGCTAGGCCACTGCCACAGACCACATAATTCTCACACGCGGTGAGGGGACATCGACCACTGGCGACTTTTTTTTTGTTTAGTTTTTACCAGATTTTCTAGCAGAATCTATATTGTAGTCACAAACTCTTTTGAAATGCAATTTTAATTTTAACGTATGTTCCTAACATTCCGTTGACGCATAACTTCAGAAGAATATAGACCAGGTACTAAATGGCGAAATCAATATATTTATTTTTAAGAACTCTGTTCGCACTATTCGCAACCACTGTAAGTCAGGGTAGGGAAAATTAACTGGGATTATGTAGATTGATTTTTGAGGGTTTTTATCATGACTGCATTGCGACATTTTTCTTTATAAACCATGGCAATGTGCTTCTTTATCAAAAGCTCTAAATTCTAATGAAATGAAATTCACATAGCGTGAATAACTTAAAACAAAATAAAATAAAACTACACTTATTGATAGTTTAATATATACAGATAAAAATATTTACTGCAACCTCAAAATTCCATACATTGACTACGTGTTGCCTACCACAGGCCACAGCCACGCCACACGCGATCCACACAAACGCCGGTTAACCGCGCTCACGGCCTATGATTAATCTCTTTATCCCGAAGCTTTGCGGCAACACCCTTTATGTTGTAGTCGGTACGTTTTGTTGTATGTATGCGGCATTGTTTGAAGTTGTTGTTTTTTGGAATTTATGGTTGAAAAATCGAAGAAGGAAAAAGATGGAAATATGAAAAAAAAAAACATTAGAGTGGTGTCTATTATAATGCCATTTTATACTTTATGTTACAGTCGGTGCGTTTTGTAATATTCCCCGTCGTAATATTGCCTCTACCTCACGCGACCCGCCTCCTCCTTCGCTAGCATTACTTCTTTGCAAGGAGGTGACTGCACCTCATGCCCCCTCACTCCGGACCATGGATTTAACCAGGGCCGGAAGCGAGAAATCACCGAAGCCGATCCCCATGGCGAGGAAACGGCAGTGCTCCGTCTAGGCAGGGCGACCTCTACAGCATGCTCTTCCGGGTCCGCCGAGCGATCCTTTGATCAATAATTATTGATCGAAGGGGCGATCCAAACAGGGATGACAACCGGGTGTCCCCCCACCGAACCCAATACAGGTAGTTCTCGAAACAACCATGTCCAGAGAGTACCTGCGTCAGGCGGAAGGTTAGGACGCCGTGGCACTCGTGCAACTGTGGCTGTGGACGAAGAGTGGTGGCTAAAAGAGTGGCTAGAAAATCTTATACTATTTACATACATGTTTCAGTGATATTCAGTAGTTCCAAGTGTCTCATGAAACCCATAGTACATCTAGGAGTTTTTGACAATCGTTATCGCTTATATAATTTAATTTCGACGAAGACCTAAAGCGTTTAAGAATCAAACCAAGGCCTCAGTTTCATCTGTCAAATGGTTCTAAGACATCCAACTACAAGTATTATGTTGCGTAACCAGAAAATCACAATCCATCCTCCCTAACACCCTTGAGTTCTTAGATGACGTCACTAAGAAAGCCTCCACAATCACGTTCACCTACATTCTACATCATAAAATAAAACCTTTTACGACGTAGGCAAACATTTACGAGCATATTCTTATAATTTTCCTTTCCTAGGAACAGCGGATGAGATTTTTCGGGAAGAACTCGTCCTAGAGTGAAGGAGGTTTTATGACCCACATAAACTCAAAACTACAATGTAATCTAAAAGTTTTTTGTCACGAATTTTACTTTGCTTATTTTTTAAATGATTTTGATCCCGGAACTATATACATGTCACCGGACTTTTGCAGACTCTTTCAGATTGTTATAAATCTTTATCTATACCAATATATAAAGCTGAAGAGTTCGTTTGTTTGTATGTTTGAACGCGCTAGTGTCGAACTATTGGTCCGATTTGAAAAATTCGCATAGTTTTAGATAACCCATTTATCGAGGAACACGCGCGTTACGCACTATAATCGGTTGGCAGAATTTTCAGCAACCAAGTACGTCACTTGGCTTGTTTTTAATTTGTGACACATTAGAATCCGGAGTTCAGCCATTTTTTGTTCTAATAAATCTTATCTTCGGTCCCGTAAATTTCTTAATACACTACAAAATTGTTATTAATCAAGAAAACATTTTTGTGCTTCCTAACAGCAACAGAAACCTTGTAAAAGTGATTTAACAATTATATAACAGTATCTACCAGATTCGTAGAGAAAATTCCACTTGAGTAAATGAAGGATAATGTTATCAAATATCTCACCAAATCTCACAATAGCACTTACCAGAAGGATGATAAAACAATATTTAATTGTCAGTCGCTGAAGCCATTCCGCGATTTTCAAAATGTACCTTAAAGAAGCTGAAATTAAGATTTTGTTTCGATCGGATTCACAACTGTCACTTATAGTGCGATTATCTAAAAAAAAATAGGCCACACACTTTGAATAATTAATTAGAGTATGGTTTATAATGAGACATAATGTAGATATAGATAGATAGAATTCTCTTTATTATGTACACCATACAAGTTACAGAAAATATATATGAAGAAAACATTACACAGGGTGACACAATGGGCGGCCTTATCGCTAAAAGCGATATTTTCAAGACCATCACAATAAGAACTTAATGACCTTAATGTAGGGCTTATATTTAATGGTGGTAACGATAATTTGTCCTCTGCCCTGTTTAGGGTAAAAACTTTCTTTAGCGAGAACTATGTATCTCTCTGATGTTTATATGAATTCCCTTTAAAATATAATATAAAACCGAAAAACTTTTGGTTGCTTTTTTGTTTTTTGAACACACCGAGTTCCGAAATTAAAGTTATTTTGTACTTTTTGTTTTTTTTTTTTTTTGTTTAATAGTCGGTTGTATTTTTTTGTAAAAAGATTTTTTATTTTTCACTTTTTAGTGGTTCACTCCCAGATAAACAGACCCGTCACGTTCGTGGTATAAATTGGTTTAAACAATAAACAAACATGCAATTTCAGCTATCCCGATAGATTTGCTATCATTTATTGAAATTAACAAAAATACTCATTAAAAAAAACTACTCGACGAAGCAACTAAATTCTTATGGGACCAAATGGCAACTGTTCTTCATCGAATAAAAAAACAACCACATAAATCGGATCAGAAATCTCGGCATAATCGCTGTACATACATAGAAACATACATGCGAAATGAGAACCTCCTCCTTTTTGAAGTCGGTTAAAAACGACTATTTTCAAGCGTAAACTTCTACTTGTTTCCCTAAAAAACAGAACCAAAAACAATTTCTTAACACCACCACACAATTCTCACACCTAACATACTATACGAGAATTTGTTGTTTATTTTGCGCGAAACTTTGACTTAAATCAAGTCGCGCATGCACTATTCATACTCTGTTGAATGCTTGGCACTCGATCTAAGTTGCACCGGCACTTGTTACCCGTTCCAACCGGGTCTTAGAGAAAATTCTATAGAAAATTTTCGTGTTTTCTCTGAACGTTTTCTTCGGAATCGTTTCGGAATTGCTCGAAAGCACGGCATTGCATTTCGATTTGTTAAGAAACAGTCGTTTCGGGAATTTTCTTCGCGGAAATACAGTTCACTTAAAAGTGGTATCTTAAATTACTAGAGCTACCTTGTCATTGTTGTAAAAGACGGTCGATCATGAAGTGAGAGAAAATAGGATTGTGTTTCATATTTTGTTTTTTGATTGCCGTGTTGGCCTCATAGTCGCAAGTTCACTCCAGCATGTAAAAAAACATCCTTTACACTCTTATTTGGTGAGCAAGGAGTTCTACTGCTGGCTTTCATTTGGAATTTCTCAGTAATTAGTTTTTTCTAGCTTACTAGCAACAGACTTGCCTCCTATAAGAATTGTATTTTTTACATCACTGGCAATAATCTACTTCTTAGCGTGTCAGTGGTAGCAACACCATTTGCTGAAGCATGCATAAGCTACACCTACCTACCATACAAGCTACTACTTGTACTGGCTTTTTCTTTTCGTTTTGAATGGACCACTCGCAGTTCAGCACACTAAGGCTGGTTACTGCTCAACCGGACGATACTTGTCCTGGCGGTGCCAGACGAAAACTTTTAGGGAAGATCGGAGCCATCCGAGACCCCCCCCCCCACGATCTTCACTGACTTCAGTCCCAAGTCTATTTAAAGTCAAGTAGACAGTTTGGGGAATACAGAAGCCTGTAAAGTTTTCAATTGGCTTAAGTAAATTGTTACAAAATTCATAGTAACCACTAGTCGTTACTACTAAGCTCACACCCGTTACGCTCCCACGCCATTTTGAAACCAGGAATTAACTAACAAGTTGACATACATATTTACTTACAATACAAAGTTATATAGTAGAGAACAGAAAAAGGAAAGGCGGTCTTTGTCAATAATTGCTGCTACCGTTATTGACATTCTTATTTAAAAACAGAAATAAAAACAAAGCCGCCCTGAATTTAAAACGACGAGTTATAAACGGTTCTTCATGTAGTGTTCAAGTACCTTTGTTTTTCTGGCTGGGAAATTATCAAATGACTTCATCCGCTTTGGGCGGAGCGGGAGGGAGTGTCAGACTCTTAGAGAATAAAAAAAAACAAATCTATTTCTTTTTAATCAAATGTATTTCAAAGAGCATTCATTATAATTATATTAGAGTAACGCTCAATCTTTTTTAGTTAAAATTATGTGCTATCAGTTTGGGTTTAGATGTTACTCGCTCACAGGTATTTGACCCACACGCTGGCTCTTCTCCTGTCTGTCTGGTAAAAAAGACTTTTAGGATCTTTTAGGACTAAAACTCACTCGTTCCTACTAACGTCCTTTTGTGTTCTAGGGCCGCCGGCGGTGACTCTTTCGAACACATTCCACAATCCTAGCAGGCATTGACACTATGATGCCCCGTCTTCTTTGCTGAAATATTTTAGAGGAGCGAGTAGAACACGATGCGCCGTCGAACTTGGTTAGGGCAGTATGGCATAGTGTCAGAATGGTCTTGATTTCATAATGGTTGAGTTTAACAAGTTTGGTGATCTACTAATATAAAAGCGTCATTATGACTTTCAAATGGTCAGCCACTGACACTCCATTGAAAGAAATGACATAGAATGGTAATCTCGTACATAATGACAAATGAATGACAGATATATGCGGTAATCTGCTAAAATGTTGACAGTTCCTTTGATCAGTGACAGAACTTTGATCAGTGACCTACCATTAGAACGTCATTGTGCAGTCATTCTTTTGAATGCTCGGTTATCAAAATTATTACGAGACTACTGACAGACCAATGATCGACCATTATGAATTTAGCAGATTACGAGCTTTTAGCAAAACGATAATGGGATCGTGTTGGAATGACAAATTTGTAAAAATAGCAGACTTGGGGCCCTGGTTGTTGTCGGACGGTGAGTCACCACGCACGCACACGCAGATACAAAACTTTACCCTTACAGATGACGCGCATTTCGGTAACCCCTGGATACTATACAAACCCGAAACCCTACCGAGGTGATTGTCTGATCTGTTTGCAGACACAACAAGCCGATAATAGTCGACGTCTAAGCCTCGAAATGGCAATTATGAGGTTGAGAGTGCAAACCCAACTCACTGAATTAGTGCTGGGAATTAACTCAGACATATATTTCAGGCTTAAGATGTACTAGAGGAGTAATGCAGGATACAGAATTAATTGTAATAGGTACTATATAATTAATGAAATTAGTGAAATTGAAATGGTTGGAGAGTTTCGTGGTGTATTTTCATAGGACACTGGAGAAATAAAGTACTTTTTTTGTCGTTCTAGACTTGATTTGGTTTGAGCATCTTATACATCCTAATTTTACTATATATGTGAACATTTATGAGGTTAAATTATTGAAATACTGATATTCAGCTGAAAGCTGACCCAGTAAAGTATACTCAAGTATACATATACAGCCTGTACTGTGCCAAATAAAAATAACTCCTGTATCGTAGGTGCATTAACAAACATACAAACGCACATACAAATACAAACAGCCAGATTCGGAACGACTATCCGTTATACAAATATTTGTTCCATTCGAGAATTGTACCCGAGATAAGCAGCGCAGCGACCAATCCCACAACCACTGAGCCATATCTTTAAAGTTGGAAAAAGGCTAGGCAGATGATGATGATGGATGGATGAATGTTATTCTTTTACGTAAAAACTACTAAGCACACAATGAGTATGTTTCCCAGGAGTATGTACCCGTGGGATTTTATTTTTTACTTTCACGCGGGTGGAGCCACGGGTAGCAGCTAGTCAGTTATAATATCAAAATCCTTCAACTTTACTGTTCAAACCTCTATATAAAATAAAAATATTTTCAATTTCATTCAGTGTAATTGTATATGTGGCCTGAATTTACACCAAAACACGAAAACAGACTAAAACCAGCTTTCGCAGTACTTTTCGAATACAAAAGCGTAAAATCTAAAATGCAAATCAAGTGCCACAAATAAACTAGTTATAAACACTGCAGTCTTATCAAAAACCGAAACAAAGCCACGCTTATTCGCCAATTATTCAGCGTTTTGGGTTACTCCGCCATACTAGTACTTTCTAGAACAGACAAATTTATTCTTCAACCAGAATCGCTTGACGCAACAAATCACGCCCCGGAAAGCACTTGCGTGAGGTTAACAATCTTATTAAAGAATTAACAAGCGATTTTAAACTTTATCTCTGGTTACTTAAGTTCGATATTTGTTTCAGACGGTTTCCGCTTGGGTACGATCCGTATCAAGGTAGGTTTTGTTTCTACATCAGGATGTTTACTAACGATTTCACGTAAGCACGGCTGAGCACTGACAATATAATTTATACAGTTGAGATATACTTGATTAACCTTGGGAAAAACACAGGAAACTTGGTGAAATACGCCGTTTGTCCAAGGTTTAAGAGATAGATCCCAATTAAGGGTGTTCTCTCTAGGGTAATGTAACGAATGACCTAAGCATAGGACGTTAATGTCAAACGTCATTCGTTTGATTATGTCTATTAACATGGTAATAGTGCCTATCGTTGTGAAGGAGACCAAAAACTTTAAACTGCCGTTTTAGTACCATGAGCTTATTTAGAAGTTTACCTCTGCTGGTAATATTTGGTTCTATAGCTAGTATACTTGGTGCATCATCGTCACATATATGAAGTATTTTTTGAATACTAAATATTGTAAAACATTTATTTGAAAAGAGTAACTATGGAGTTTCTTGTCCGTTCTTCTCCCTTTGCGAATGGACGCTAGAGTCACTTAATTATAATAAATTCTAATGATGACGTTCAAAAGTGCCGTTTAGTGGCCTAATTGAAATAAACGTTTTGACTTTGACTTTGATCAGAAATTGGTCGGTCATACAAAATTATACCTACCTTAGGTTCAAAAGTCTTTTATCAGGCAAGTGTACACCGGACAGGTGACGATATAGCCCAAATACTTTAAAAATCTTTATAAAAGCTATTATTTTAATTTTATTTTATTTAAATTATCATCTACTACCCTTTCCAAGTAATCGGGAGTCTAGTACTCCCATACATCTGAATTAATTTACGAAAGGCGTAGTGTGTCAGTGGGCCAACAATTATTTAATTTTCGCTGTACCGTGCGCAAAATACGAGCTTGGCCGTGTTGCATTGCGGACACCAGTCTAGGGTAAAACCGGGATAGATGCCATACTTTTAGAAACACTTTTTATCTCCCAGTACAAAAATGAAAATACTTGTTTTTAGGGTTCCGTAGCCAAATGGCAAACACGGAACCCTTATAATTTGATCATGTCCGTCTATCTGTATGTCACAGCCGTTTTACTCGGAGACTACTAAAGCTACATAAATGAAATTTGATAGGTTGCAACCTGTGAACCGATATTCAATAGTGCCGGGATATTATGGAAAATAAAAATTTAGGGGTGGCACTCCATACATGTAAATGAGGGATGAAAAAATAAATTCCAACTAACGTAGTAGTAGTTAGCAAATAGAACTTCACAGACACTTCCAACGAAAATTGGTTTGAACATCATAGCTTATAATATACTTTTAGAGATATGAAATTTTCAGTAACACGTTCAAATTGGTTTGAACAACACACCTTGACGCAACGTAACTTAAATATCTATACTTATAATATAATATTATAATATCTATACTAATATTATAAAGCTGAAGAGTTTGTTTGTTTGTTTGAACGCGCTAATCTCAGGAACTACTGGTTCGAATTGAAAAATTCTTTTTGGGTTGAATAGACCATTTATCGAGGAAGGCTTTAGGCTATATATCATCACGCTTAAGCCAATAGGAGCGGAGCAGCGATAAAGAATGTTTTAAAATCGGGGATTCCACGGGGACGAAGTCGCGGGCAGCAGCTAGTTAATAATAATAAATGCAAACCACTCTAAGGCAGGTCATACAAATATAAATATGTATACAGTCAACTTATCAACTAAAAATTTTAACAGTGAACTATGGAACCCTTCATTATGCGTGGTCCGACACGCACTTGGCCAGTTTTTTTATCTACAAATCTATGAAAAGTAAAAAACATTCTCTTTGATATTTCCAGAGTAGTAGTAGCGTATTTTGGCGATGACCTGTACATTTTGGGGCATGTAACCCATATATAGGATAGTTGCCTAGTCCATATCAATTACGTTTAGACTGAGAAATATCGATCTATCCCGACAAAACATTCGTCGTAATTTGCCTTCCCATGCAATCACACAGAGACATGAAACACGGGCTACTTAGTAGTAGATGGTAATAGGCATGTTTCCTGAGTAAAAAAAATATGATTTAGTCCGTCAGTTAACTTATCGAAAAATATTGGACGCGTAATTTTTGCTTTTTCAAATCAATAATATTGACGAAGATATAAAGCAGCAAAGATCAGGAGTGGGGCTTGTGACGTCACGCCGTGGTACAAAATTGTAGCACGTAGTGACGTCATACGAGTTTTCACCGCACAAACGTTTTTTGTTTATGTGAAAAAAGAAAAAAATACGTGTCCAATATTTTTTGGAAATCTATCTGACGGACTATTTCGAATTTTTTCGTCAACTATCTACCCTATTCTCCTGATTGGTAAATAAAATAGCATGCAATTCACCCGCGAAAATTGTAATTACAATCGGGGCACCTATACTACTGAGGCATTTACCCCGGTTTTACGCTACAATGCAATACATAGTTAGTAAGTAACTTATGTTTATGCTAACATTTAAAAACATCAGCAATGTGTGATATTCAAATGTTATAAATAATGACGTCTTGCCATTAAAATTTTATTATTTATTACAGAAGAACGTGGAATTACAAGACTTACTTATGACATTCTAACGGAACGTGCTCTTTGAGAAAGAAATTGAAGGTAAAACTGGAATTTATAGCAATAATAAAAGGTCAATGACATTTACTGTGGGATGTGTACTTGGAATAGGAATAATGATTTTTACGTGTTACTCTATTTAAAAAGGATTCTTTTAAATGAAATAAATATTTGACTAAAAAATCTAATAAGTCCGTTAGATTTACAAAAAAAATATTGGATACTTAGGTACGTATTTTGTATTGTTTTCACGTCAGCAAAAAATGAATATACATTACGTTGAATACTCGTGTGACGTCAGCGTCACTGCTCGCTACATTTTTTACCTAGACGTGGCGTCGCAAAATCCCACTCCAGTTTCACTCCTTTGATTCTTTTTATCTTCATCAGTTTTTATAGATTGATCAAAAAAAAATAGATAAAACAAAAAATACGTTTCCAATAGGTATTTTTTGGAAATCTAACTGACGGACTAACTTTTCATTCATAACATAACCAAAATAAAAATAAACTGAAATACTCCTAACTACAATATAACATAAAATATTTGTCCACATCGCTATCGACTGAAAGTGAGCCGAAAAGACCGGCGGCATTGCCATGTTATATGGCAATGCTTATCCTCTGACTAATTGTCAAACACCCTATAGGGAACGTGCACGACGTAGACTTTGCCATCTAGTGTTACAAATCTGAAACTTTTAAGTTGTAAATATAATAATATGACCTGTGCTGCCACCTATACTTCCTGCACCCTCCGTTTAGGGGAACTTGCACGAAGTAGACTGTGCCATCTATCGTTGCAAATTTGAAACATATACGTAAAATATACTTGACAGTGACGCGCCTATGCTTCCACCTATAGTTTCTTCACGTTCCCTATTGCACTGTGAGTTTTGAAAGGAATATTTAAAAATGTATTAAATAAGAAAATAAAAATGAATAAACGTAAAATCATTGGTACATAATAATTAACCTATCATCATGTATGTACATTCTATTAATTCATGAAGCAAAAACTTTGTACCATTTTTTACAAAAATTACGCGAAGGAGTATACAATTTGGCACAGTTTACACACACAAAAACTACATGCAAAGGTAGTGCAGAAATATAAATATATGTATATATTTTTTTTACAATAATTATTAAAAAATACAAAACTAAAATAATATGGTATAATTTCGGTCACTGAGCGACCACTACTTAATTATACCTAATTGTTGTCATATAATTGGTACTACTAGCTGTTATTTTAATTTGTCTAACTAAGACAAACTTAATTATACGAACAACATTATTATCCGAAAGTAAAACCCTCTCGGCCTCCTAAACAAAAATAGACTTTTATCGTAATTCAAAGAAATACTAGATCAAATAGAAAGCCTATCTTTAAAACAAACGAAAAGAAAATAATCTTGTTAATTTAACACCAGAATAAGCCTGGCAGGATGAGAAAAGGCCTTGTTTCGTTGCGAAAAAAAAAACAACTAATTAATGACACTATTTCATTAGGGTCTCTTTTAATTACAGAGCAAATAATTCTCTTTGAGAAATAATTGTTTGTTCACCTTTTTGTTGCAACAATACAAATAAGGGACGTATTTCATTGTTATGTTCTGTAATTGTTGTTTTAGGCAGTTTAAATATATATTGTTTGCTTTGTAAACTTTCCTAATTATTATCCGCTGTCAAAATTGCATGTTCGTTGTTGGTGATTGTTTGAATTAATTGAAAAATAATCATGGTGTATTTATATCAGTATATGAGACGTTAAGTAATATAATAACGCATTACGGAACGTTCCTCAAAGTTAAGCAACATCTGCCGTGGTCGATTATATTATCAAAATTCCTCCGTGTCTTGTAAAGTACCTTAAGAACTTGTACGTGTATGGTATTTCATACAAATTTTCAAGTCACTATTTTGCGAAATGACTGAACCGGTTTTAATGAAACTTCACACATATAAGCAGGACACATAGATCTAAAAAGTTACCTAGTTAAAACATTTTCGAAATGTCTTATTTAAAAAAGATAACTGGAAATTCATGTTTGTATGGAACATTAAAAATAGGTCTAATTTAACTGTAACACTATTTATCGAAAATGTTTTCAACTAACTCTTTAGGCCTATGTATCCTGCTTATATGTGTGAAGTTTCATTAAAATCGGTTCAGTCATTTCGGAAAATAAGGACTTGATTTGTATGAAATGCCGTTCGGCGTACACGCTCTTAAGCCATTGGTCCTGGCTGTCAATTGTACATCTTACACAGTCGTTACGGTAGCCAGAATCCAGAAATTTTGACACAAATCTTGTTAAGATGTCTCGGTTGTAGGCTGCATGTAAAATACCGGTCCATAGCAGCATCCGGTTCGATTTATAGCCTACACTAATATACCTAGTTGGGAAAACTTTTTACAAAAAAAAAAAAAACAAACAACCGACTTCTAAACAAAAACACAAAATGTATTTAAAAATAACTATAATTCGGAAGTCGGTGTTTTTGGTTGTTTCTTCGTTTTTTGAACACCGACTTCCTTAATTAAAGGTATTTTAAACTTTTTGTGTTTTGTTTAAAAAGGGTTTTTATTTTCACTGAAACAAAAAAAAACACGTACGCTGTGATCAGTGTACGTTGTATAAATTTGTGTTAAAAACAAGCGATTTCAGCAATCCCGAAAGATTTGCTATCATTTGTTGAAGAGTTCCGTTTCTTATCTCTGTTCTTCATCAGATCTTCACCAAAGTAGAAAAGGATCACCTTGAAATACTTGCTACATGCTCTTCCAAAAATACTAACTCGACTTGAGAACCTCCTCCTTTTTTTGGAAGTCAGTTAAAAAGGTATATAGATTGATTGAAAACGTAGGTTTATGTTTTGAATCTACCTATCTGTCGATTCCAGATATTGTAGTAAAGAGTATTGAATGGTAAAAATCATAAAATACAAGCCTGAAACTGGTTTTCACCGGAAAATCGCGAACCAGCCTCAAGGTACTGAAAAGTGTAATACGGGTTGTGAAATTCACAGTAACAATTTGAAATTGGAACTAAGCCCATTCTGCTCTGTAAACTCGCTCACCCAGAATCAATTGGCTCGAATAGTTTTCTAACATTGTATAAAACTGGTGAAATATGTACTTGTGACCGAAGTATTTGATTGAATTGTGAATATTGTTTTGATAGTATATGCACTTTTGCTAACAGAGTGCAAGAATAACAGCCGCACAGGTCGATCTTCAAGGTTAAGCAACGCTTGCTAAGGTTGGTCTGTGGATGGGTGACCTCGGTATCATACGATACCGAGTTTCGGAAAAGCAAGTTAAGCGTGTTGGCAAAATTTGCATTAATTTAGGAGAGAAGTAGATGGGAAGGTAATGGAACTTGGTTGGGACAGGAATATTGCATAAATAAATATTATTTAAAGGGACTTTCTTTGTGGACATCATCATATGACTTCTCTTCCGCTCTGGGCGGAGCGCAAGGGAGTGTCAGACTCTTACTGGCTAAAACCCACCCGTGTTCCTCCTAATGCCGGTTGCGTTCCAGACCCGCTGTGACTCTTTCGAACAAATTCCGCAATGGAGAGTCATACGAGACAATAGGCGGACTTATACAAAAGGTTAGTTCTTCGAGCCAGTATAGCAAGTTAGTTACTGTACTATACTGTCCTAGCTAGCAAAATAGCGTTCTCACTACCCTACTAACTAGAATATAATTGAATAGAATACTCTTTATTATGCACACAAAATGTTGTGTACATTGTTTTTTTCATCATGTAATGTTTCTATGTAATGACATAGAAACATTACATTATGAAAAAAACATTACATAAGGTGACACAATGGGCGGCCTTATCGTTAAAAGCGATCTTTTCAAGACAACCTTTTGGATGGAGAAGCTTGTTCTGTTTACACGAAGCTAGAGTTACTAGTTTATTTACACTAGCTCACTATCTTGGCTTGAGATACTTGCATCATATATCCCGGGCACTAAAACAATATTAAAAGTTAATCAATACACATAAATAAAAATAACTTAGACTCCTGCAGCGTGCTATATCATAGAATTTGCACATAACAATCTCATCATTTTTAAAAGCTCTTTCAATGGGTGAGTGGTTCTTGACCAATAAGTATCTTTCAATAGAAAGATCTAAAGAAAAATATTTACTTGAAATCTCTTACGAAACACAACAATCCTTTGGTACCGTACACTGCGTAGCGTTGTAACTTCTAAAGTATATATTTTTACAACACTTGTTTGTGCTCGCTTTCTGTAAGGATTAAAAGTGTATTGCAGAGGCGAATACTTTATGTATATATTTGTGTTGAAAGACAGCGGTGGTTACGTAAGTGAAGTTTGTAAATGTTGTACAGTATATCTTTTAAAGATGCTCTGTAAGGCATTCTTGTATTTTTAACCTAGACATAACGAACGCCACTGAATATTAGAAAACAAAGGATATAAGACAATTCGAAGACATGTTACATTCACCAACCCGCACTGGGCCCGCGTGGTGGATTACGACCCATTCCCTGTCCTAGAGAGGAGGCCTGTGCCCCAGCAGTGGGAATATTAGAAGGCTGATTATGCTATAGGTAGGCTATAGGCTGCTATAGGCTGGCTATGCCCTAGGATACCTATAGAAACCACGTTTTTCCGTTTGTCTGTACACGATAAACTTAAAGATTACAGGACGGATTTTCATTCGGTTTTCAAAAGTGGGAGTGGGGGGTGATTCGTGCTGAAATATGGCGATGATTGTGGAAAATGTGAGAAAATCTTTTGATGATAAAGTGTTGATTGGGAGCTCATATGTTGCGTTCTCTGGTACCTGTGGAAAGCCAGGGCTAGTCTATACTAATATATTATAAAGATGAAAGATTTCATTGTTTGTTTTTATTGAATAGGCTCCGAAACCACTGAACCGATTCGACAAATTCTTACACTGTTGGGAACTACACTATCCCCGGGTAACATAGGTTTTATCCCCATATTTCCAAGGAAACAGGAACTATGCGGGTGAAACCGCGGGGTGCTGCTAGTTTTAGTAAAAAGATTCGCTCGCAAATCTATACTTATAATAAATCTGTAGAGAGGTCAATTCTGTACAAGGAATATATTTTCAAAATAACTATCAGGGGGTGATTAGTGATCGATACTGGTGCCAAAAATGCAATCAGTAAAATTTTTGTCTGTCTGTCTGTCTGTCTGTCTGTCTGTATGTTCTTTATAGAAACAAAAACTACTCGACCGATTTTAACGAAACTTGGTGCAAATATTCTTCACACTCCTGGGCAGGTTATAGTATACTTTTCATCACGCTACAATCAATAGGAGCAGAGCAGTGAAGGAAAATTTTGGGAAAACGGAAGAAGTCATCTACATAAAATTATCTAAAAAACATCCCGAAACAGCATGTCTATCTTTTGTCAATTTTAAACCGATCGGGCTGAGAGTTTCAAAATCGGGGGTAAAGTAACTATTCCACGCGGACGAAGTCGCTGACAGAAGCTAGTCAAGAAATATAAGTTCCTAAATTACACATAGGCTTCGTTTCCACCTGCAACCAGCTCGCATAAAAGATGCATAGCATTGCGGGCTAACAAAGCTAATATGATCAATCACACAATCATGCCCAGCAATGTAATTAAACTTGTATGCTTAGGTGGAAATGTGAGCAATTCCCACGATTAGCTCCCAAACTGGAGCGGACTGGGACTGTCTCCGAGCGGCTCCTGCCTAATCTAGGGGACGCAAATGCCTCCTGCCGAAGACTACGCAGGGCTCGTGCGGTCCATAGCCCTTTATGGGGTCCGGCTGGCCCAGGCATACCGCACGTTCTGCGGAGGGGTGGCGAGCGTCAGTGCCGAATTACCGCCATCTAGAGGCAACAGTACTCGAGCACGTCTAGGCATGGCGTGTGAAGACGCTAGGCTGAGACAAAACTTCGCTGCCGCATCAAATCGCAGCACGGCGGACTCAGCTCCGGCAATATCGCATGGCGGTATTGAGAGTGTGACTGCTGCAACCCAGCACTGGGCACGCCTACTAGGCCATAAGTCCCTTCCTTGAGGAGTGGCTAAAGAGGCGCCATAAGGTCCTCTCTTTCCTCCTGACGCAGGTAGTCAGAAACGCACCCATAGGTACCATTTTAAAAATCATAAAAAATATCGACTCTGCTTTGACAGTGTTTCATGCTGGCGAAGCCTCAAGACCTCTCTTCCGTAGCCTAGCAGCGTCAACACGAGTAGTTATAGCTTTATGACCCCAAAGAAAAAAAAAGATTGTTATAAAAAAACATAGTATTATGAATAAAAGCTCAAACCATCCTTCATTTAACCCTTTTCCATCAAAACACGGTCACACCTTAAACATCACAACAGAACACTCACAAATTAGAGCACATTACAAAAATCAACCTTCAAATTAAACACGTTGGCAATTAAAACACAACAGCGTCGGAAAACGAAACAAAAATTATGAAAAACACCAATAACATTACAGGAATTTAGACTGACAGCGGTATAAAAAAATGCCATTAGCCTTTGGCAAAAAGGTTAATCACGCGAATTAACGCGAATGGGGAGTCACGTGGCTGTAATTGGCTGTAGGCAGGGCATTTGGACACAGTTTGGCTGATGCAGATGTCCAATAAATTGGTCGATAAAATTAATTGATTGGGGCATATTTTTAGGGCGAAGATTTTTAGTAGGTGGCACAGAAGCATGGGGATAGGCAAAAGAAAACAGGAACGTAGAAGTCCGATTGAGGATTATGATGCTATTACAATCACTTTGGAGGGTGGATGTTATTCCCGGGCTCGGATAGGAAAGCATCAAATAACTACTCCACTCTGGGCGCAGCGGAAGAGAATGTCATACTCTTACCTACTGACTAAAACCCACCCGTGTTCCTCCTAAAGCCTCCTGAGTTCCAGGGCCGCGGTGACTCGACAAATTCCGCAACCCTCGCAGGCACTGACCCTATAGGGCTCCGTCTTATTTGCTATCATCTCTTTGAGGCACGCGTGCAATACTACGTGCCGTCGACCCAGGCCGGGTTGTTATCGGACGGTGAGCAACCTATTCACCATCCGCCTACGGTGGCTGAGAAACGCCCTGCGACTCCTGATGCTCGGGGCATGAAGTTTCCCTTTCTCTCACCTGGTCTGCCTCCTTTTTCGCTAGCATAACTGCTTCGCAGAAGGAGGTGACCGCTTGCCATGCCTCCTCACTCCGGACCATGGATTGAACTAGGGCCGGAAGCGAGAGGTCGCCGCCGCCGGTCGCCTCGGATCGGTCATAGAAACAAACATGAAACTCCTTAGTTAGACTTCTTAAGCAACAAAGAAACAACTTCAATACGTCGAATGTAGTGAGTAAATTTCCAGTACATTTATTTTCTGTTTGTTATACTGTAGAAATTTCGGTCATAATTAAGAAATTTACACCAAATTCGACAACAGACATGCGTTCTGGTTCTTTTATTTGGCACGAGCTTTCATGAGAATAGCTTTTATAATGGTATATTCATAATAAACAAGCAGTGTAAGGATTTATTTCCTGTTTATTTCTGACTTTAGGAAAATATAATGTTATTTTGGTCACAGTAAAAATTTTAAATTCAGTCGTGTCATCGACGTCACGTGGGCGTAAATGGGATTTGCAGCTTAATTGATGGCATTTTTAGAGATCCGTGCAGGAAAATTTTAAGCCCTGGATTTGATGCAATTTGCGTTTTAATAGGTGGTTTTAAAATACTTGTATGTAGATGTATAAATGTTGCCATCGATACGGTACGACATAAGTTTTAACTTTGTTTTCATTTGGCACTTGTTTTTGAATACGTCCCGCGTGAAGGTCGTATATGGTCTTCAGGGAACTTACATCTCGGTTAAAAAAAACAGTCCTTCTGATTCAGCTCATGATAGATCATGAGCTGAATCAGAAGGACTGTACGCTTACTTGAGTGAAAGTAAGATTATTTTACTGTCAAACTAAAGTACTTTTTTTTCTGAAAGTACCATATCTGGTTTATTTATATTTATAGGATCAATTGCATATTACCCTTACAGTTTGCACCAAAGCGTAAAGCAAGCCAACAACATAGAATTACTCGACAAAAGTGAGTACAAATTGTGAATTATAACCTGCTGTTCAATAAGCGCACCAATACACGTTTCAAGTTGCAACCACCTTGCATGCAAGTTGCATTACTTGCAGCTTTCATATAATGTGATAAATCGCTCAATCGGGCTCCGCAATGGAATTAAACTTGCATGCGAGTTGCTTGCAGGTGGAACCGCAGCCCTATACAAACTTATCGACAATGAACAGTATAAAGCCATAATTGAAAAGTAAATATCTCGGAACGTCATAGAAAAAGTATGGAGTTTGAAACTGCTGACGTGTTACTGCAAGAACACTCGATTAAACTTTACTCTGATGTTATGAACAGTTTTGCAGTACTTCACAATATTCTTGTTGGTAAGCACCTTCGGAAAACTTTTATCACTAAGCTGAAGTATAGCGAGGAGTTTGCGGCTGAGTAAACTGGATGCGAGAAGCCGAAAATAGATCTAAGTGGCGTGCAATTGGAGAGGCCTATGTCCAGCCACTGCTGGACATAGGCCTCTCCAATTGCACAGGCTGCTGATCATCATCAGCAGCCTGTTGCAGTCCACTGACTGCAACAGGCTGCTGATGATGATGATGATGAATAAAATCCGTACGGGTCGATATCCAATGTACTAGCCGAGGTTGGCCCGTAGATGGGTGATCATCTGTTACATACAAAGACTCCTGTTTCATTATGGCGTAGATCCCGGCTGTCAGTTTTGCCAAGGGTTATTTGGAGACTAAGTTATTGGGCTTTAAAGGATAGATAGGCCAGTCGTTCTTTGTTGAATAATGGTATTCAACTGAATCAAGTTAAAGTGATAAATAGTTGTGTGAGACCAAAGATAACTAACAAAGATTTTTAATAGTTTGAAGGACGGAAGGTCAGCGGTCGTGGTTTTCGCAGTGTGTTGGTTTCTCTACGGCTCTCTTGGAAGAGGGTGAAAGAGTAATCGGGAGTGACGAGGGTGTGCCGCGGCCGGCGAATTTGAGAGATGCGCGATTGTATATAGCGGCTGATGCGAACACCATAATCCCGTAATTGCATCGGCCGCAGATACAATCCGTCATCGGTGTGGAGGAAACTGGAGAAAACTGCTGAATGGTGGTGTGCTCCCCGTGATTTTGGGGAAGAAACGTGGCTTTGCATGTGCGAAGACAATGCAAGCGTTCGTCATGATGATTGATGGAGGATGGAGGATGACTGCGTGAAGAGTCACAATTTGCATCTGAGTGACAATTTGCCTCGGGCGCTCGTGAGGATGATAAGCCTTAACGAGCTTAGCCTAGAGCGAAGGTGGTGCGCGAGCAGGCCTGTCTATTGTGATCAGCGAAGCTGAGGTGGTTGTCCAGAATGACCACTGTGTATTTGACTCACTTCTCCCAAGGGATCGTCTTCTCAAACATGGTGAGACGGTATGGATGTGATTTAGGCCGCGGTTTTGAGAAGATAACCGACCTTTTATTTCCTGAACCAAAAGCTCAAGATGGTTGCCGAATTTTGGAGAATGTGAGCTCCAACTGGACCTTCTTACGTTTAGGGATTTCACTAGTGAATAGCGTTAAGACTATGGGAGATAGCACTGAGCCCTAAAGGACTCCTGCTCGGATAGGTTAAGAAGACGAGAGTGCGCCTTTGATGCGATAGCGTAAAGTGCGGTTCGATAAAAAAAGTCTCGCAAGATGAGCACGAGTCGGTCTAGCAAATTAAGCAATTGTACCAGACTTTGTCGAACGCTTTCGCTATATCGAAGAACAAGGCACCCACCATAGAGACATGCTGGAAGCCAGCGCTTAGGTGCTCGAAGTTACGGTAGACTAGTTGGATGCTCGAGTGTTCGGTTCGAAAACCAAACTGCTCGTTGGGGATTACACTCTTTGATTCGGCTTAATCTTTGAGCCGCTTGTAGCCTCTCGCCTCTCGTAGATTTTACCGAGAACTTTGAGACTCTTGAGACGGTAACTGGTGGGATCAGACTTAGCCTTGCCTGGTTTGGGGATACTGATAACGGTGGCCCGTTTGCTTGAGGGGGAATATGTTGTTGCTATGAGCTGCTTTTCTACAATGAATATATATAAAACTCTTCCGTTACTGATGAGTAACTGACTGATAGACAACGCAAAACCGAAACTACTGGTCGTAGAAAGCGGCTTTGGTACGTAGCTTCCTTGGGGAGTGTAGAGCATTTCCCAAAATTCGAAATATACGCGTACAAAGTCACGTGTAAAAGCTAGTTTGAAATAACAGAGTTTTGACTCTACCATCAGACCAGCTTAAATAACATAAGTATGCCAAATGTTAGCTTAATGAGGTGCTAAGAAGTCATTGAAAACTGGATTACTGTTTGCAAGCAGCAAGCAGCGAGCATAGAGTTTTAAAGCGCTGATAAGTACTAAGAAGTCTAGAGTCCAGTCGATTCCAACTTTTGCTTCGACATTATTAACTGTTGCGAACTCAGAGATAGATTTTTATCGCCTTCTCTTGATAGGGCCCCAGCAAGCTGGCAGAATCGAGCTGGATCTAGGGTTATTTGAAAAACAAATGATGTACGGAGAATAATACATACAACTGAGGAACCATTCTATTTATTTTTAAGCAAATTTCACACTGGGATCGCAGTCGTATTCTAAATGTAGAGAAATTAGAGAGCTTCAAAATCTCTCACTGACCTTTGCATCTGATTGAAAAAATGAATGTATATGTATGCTTCTAAACTCGCCCAAGTTTAGCATAACCCGTTTCCTCATCAGTACCTTATCTATAAACGTCAGAGTCAGGTACAGCCGTCCGCTGAGCAGCACCTGTCCAGAGGATATGTTCAAACGGGCGGCATGCGACGAAATTGGCTGTCCCATCTTTGAAAATAGATCTGTACTTTTACACACCTATCGGAGATTCAATTTACACTCTATTTCGCAGTTGTAAGGTCGGGTTTTGTTTGCGTGGCGGTTAGGATAAGTTGGTAAAACTATTCGTAATGGTTAGCGATACAGTGGGAATGCGAAATAGATATGTCAGTTTGATGTGTGAATAGTTTTTAGGGTTGATTGTTTTTTTAAGTTTTTTTTTTTATAATGGTTTCAGTTTTTTACTTTTTTGAATATAAGATGACATGGTGTACCTTGTTGTGTTTTTGGCTACTTCCCGTTATGTCACATTCCCGATTGGACAACATGTCAAAAGTTTTAAAAACAACTGAACGCTAGTGGCGTTTGGTCAAGATTTTGATCTTCATACATCCATTCTCGTTTTGTCACCCTTTTTTTAAACTAGTTCTTTGTACGGTACAGTCAACTACAAAAGTTACCAAGTTCTTTTTGACGCTCTTTTTATCACCCGACTTTCCCAGAGGTGGGTATATTGCTTTCTTAGCATATGTAAAATACTAAATTATATACGTTACATGCATAGGTATATACCATGGCAATAGGTTTGATTGCCATGTGCAGCTTTCATCTATTTAACTTTGAAAACCGATAGTTCCTAACCTTACTGAGATTGAATCAAACTGCGGAAGTGAAAAAATCTAAGTAGTCAAGATATACAATACAACTACCAGGAGACTAGAAAAATGTCGAAGTATTTTCGGGGCTGCAATTGAAAGCGGCAAAGACTCACAAACTACCAGGATACCAGAATCATGAAGATATATTTCCGGGGCTAGAAGTACGAGTGTTAAAAACTACCAGGATACTATACAGTTTGTTTTTTTCTTGGGGCTGTGATAAATTTTGAACATCAATCTATGACCTAAGGGTCATAGATTGATGTTCAAAATTTCGAGGAAAAAGCAAAATAGCCAGAAAGAATAAGCCAAAAAGAAGAAATGACTCTCCAGTCTCAAATACCCGAAATTACTGAATTGCGAAACCATGGGATTAACTTTCATAATGTTATGCCTTCCTTTTTTTTTGGATGGGAAATCATCAAATGACCCCCCTACCGCCCTGGGTGGAGCGGTAGGGAGTGTCAGACTTTTACTGACTAAAACCCACCCATGATCCTTCTTGTGCCCTATGCGTTCCTACCGTAACTCTTTCGAACAAATTTCGCAACCCTAGCAGGCACATGTTATGCTTTCCTGAAGCCAGTTCTAAAGTTCACGCAGACGAAATCGCAGATAGAAGCTAATTTATTGACAAAATACAAAGAGCTCACCGGGATAACAATATGCTAGTATCACGAATTCAATACTGATCTAGAGGAAACTGAAAGTGATTATCAAAACACTATTGACGCGAGCGAAGCCGCGGGCGGAAGCTAGTAAGTAGTAGAACATGAACGGAGGCATTTCTTTTTGCTCCTGATTGTACTTTCCAAACAAAAGGTTGACCAAACGGGAAAGAATATAGGCATTTTCAAATGTTGACGAATCGGGAATGGATGTATGAAGATCAAAATCTTGACCAAACGCCACTAGCGTTCAGTTGTTTTTAAAACTTTTGACATGTTGTCGTATCGGGAATGTGACATAACGGGAAGTAGCCGTGTTTTTGTACAGATTGGGTTGTATTTTTTCGTAAAGGTACTCATCAGTCATTATTGAGCCGAAGGACGTCCACTTTTGTGTCACATCCAGAGGATTCCCGTAGCCTTCACTAGGTCATTGGCACACGTTGACCATGTGACAGGCCTTCCAAAATTTTCATTCCAGAATCGTTCAACCCTATTGACAGTCTCATCTGCGAGCAATGTGCTCTGCCCGATGCTACTTGTTTTTGGAAATTCTTCTAATATAGACGAAAAAAAAAATTCGTTGAGTCAGTCCATATCAACAAACAAGCCAACTACTTAACAACATAAACTATTATCATCACAATCACAAACTGTAAAAACATTGTTTCCATCTTATTTTTCTTCCACTACCTTTCTTAAACTTTACAATACAAAACAAAATCGATACAGCTGAAGTCGAACAAAACCAGACAGCAAATAAAAGCTCCTAACAAAAAAACATAAAGGAAAAACTATGTATTTCAATACCTATTCAGCGGCAGCAATTATTTCCCCGGTCTCATCTCTTATTTCCCTGATAAAAAAAAACGTCAAACATCGAAAACAGAGTAGTTCGAGTCGCCTCATGATAATTGGACTGTCAGATCACGGGACTATTGTTAGATTGTTTTGACTCGACGTCAAAAACTAGGCCTACTGTTTTTTTTTTTCTCTCTCGAACTGGCTGGTTTTTTTTTTTGTTTTCTGGACTTGGCTGGTTTCGTTTTTTGTTGTTGTTTATTGTTAAGTGGACATTACGCTATGCTGCCAGCTTTTTACTGTATATGATGTAATGTTGGAAAAACCTCTGAAAAAATCTAATTTTAATTATTACAATGACTACGACTGCTAAGGGCAACCGCAAGTTTTATTGTTTTGTGGCAAAATTAGTCTATATAGAGCACAGTTACTAAAAAACTGGAAAGAAATTGGTGTACCAATGAGTTTTATTAGTACACACTCTTGTTATGACAGCTTTTCAGAGTGTATTCACGTGATGATAATAATACAGAAATAGAGACTAAAGGCTCAGAAAGGTGATCGTCGTAGAATAATTAATTATATTTATCAATAAACAAAACACTAAATTACATTTCTACTAGTTGATTGAATGGCACTTTAATTAATTATATCACTATTTTTAGTGAGCTGATAATTGATTACCTAAAGGGATCTCGTAATGGCTAACACCTACGCATAATTAATAAATAGTTTTCTCGGAACTTCTAGTAAGTCCTAATTAGAACGAACACGCTATCATGACATCGGTGTGGTAATAACTATCGGCATACGAGATATTCCGATGTTACTAAAATACTACCTAAATTTCTAAAAAAATATAAGTGGAAAAGTTTCACGATTCTACAAATCTTTTTTCTGGATGGTGCAAATTGTCAACAGTGTGCTTGCAATTGACGTCACACGCAATTAGTACTTCCTCTGTTTAAAACGGTAAAAACACGGCTTTTTTTTTTTAATAACAACATATTTTTAGCTCATCTTCTCTTTAATCATAATATAATATATTATATTTAATTTTTTATGATAACCAGAATATTGGTTGCAAAACTGATCAGCAGATGCTTTCCTATTTATCTATGGATAATTGAATTAAGAATCCGCTAATAAGTATTTGAAGCAATCATCAAACTATAGGGAACGTGCAGAAACTATAGGTGGCAGCACCGACGCGTCAATGTCAATTATATTTTACTTAAAGTTTCAAATTTGCAACGCTTGATGGCACAGTCTACTTCGTGCACGTTCCCCTAAACGCAGGGTAGGTATGTTTTGTGCACATAGATGACAAGCACATGTCAAATATTTACAACGTAAAAGTTTCAGGTTTGCAACACTAGATGGCATAATCTACGCCATGCACGTTCCCTATAGGTCGTTTTTTTTAATAAGGATGTATCGATAAAGTAATACAAGTTGTTCAAACTTAAACTACCTACCCAAAATACTACAAGAACCTACTATATTTTCTTTTTGTTCAAATATCCTTACATATAAAAGTATCAATAATACACATTCTTACGCCAGCACGCAAGGCTTTACCAAAAAAAAAGTTTCTTTATGAATAAATTCAACGCAGAAATCCTTCACGGCGGTTTCATAGAAAATATCTTTATTTTTTTCCGCGCCATGCCCCATTTGGTTCATTCGTTCATTCGCTCGGTCGTTGAACTGATAAATCATTCATCGTGTAGGGAATGACTGGTGATACGAATCAAATGTAAGTGCGAATATTGCTCGAGTGTAAATTTTATTTAGAAAGGCTAACGTTTTATTTTACAGACACCAAGATTTTTTCATTCACCAGCATTTAGTTTAACTTGACATGTTTCATTTAATCATATAAATAAACAATACATTGAATTGTTACATAACACATAATATGTAGCAGAAAAGTAAGTTCTTTTGCATTTCGTCATCATAAATCGATACACAAACATGTTGAACACAGGTCCAAAATTGTTGTGTAATTTTTGTTGTCATTGACATTAGCAATGTATACCTAAATCGAATTTTAAGGGATGTTTTATGTTGAAAAGGTCCTTAAATAGACATGGTTTGGCCTTAGAATTTCAACTACGCCTTGTACGAGTGTGTCATGGATTTTACTGTAGTGATATTTCGAATTATAAATTCAAATATAGACAACGCGATTTGATTGAATATTACTGGTGTTATACGTACTTAGTTATCCCTCCAAAACTGTGGCACTGACTGTGCAAGGAAACATTGGCACCTAATTTTCTACAACTACAATTGGAATTGTGTTAGTGTAGGAAACGTGCTAGCTTTGTACGTAATGGCATTGCCAAAACATGTCTGGTTCAACTTGTTCATTGGACAATTGTAATTTACATACCTCCGTACTCGTGAATATCGTAATCATGGATAGATATACAATATGAAGGGTCCACTGCAATAAAATAGTTTTTTAATTCTTATTCTCGATTTTTTACTAATTTAATTGTTATTGTTTTAACATATTTATTGTTACCACAAATTGTGCATGTGGTGTTAACCTTTAATTAATTGTTACACTAATAAATGAAGTAAAAATGATATTGTAAATGTTCCGTGTAAACAATTGTTGGTTAACCAAATAAATAAATAAATAAATAAATAACGATAAATGTCCTTTTTACCTCGTTTAGAGATAATTGCGTTTCAATTGTATTAATGGGAAAAGGAAAGTCGTGTTTAAAGGTATGAATATAATACATTATTGGTTAAAGCACATTTTGATTATTGATATTATGTTGTTTCTTTACTCAATCTTTATTTAAGAACTAAGTAAAAAATGTATTATTAAAAGTTTTTAAAAAGCAGGACTTAATTGAGTACCGTCATTTTATCTAAATATATATAACTCAAAAGGGACTGACTGACATAGTGATCTATCAACGCACAGCCCAAACCACTGAACGGATCGGGCTGAAATTTGGCATGCAGGTAGATATTATTATAACGTAGGCATACGCTTAGAAAGGATTTTTGAAAATTCGTCTCCTAAGGGGGTGAAAACGGGGTTAACATTTTGTATGGAACTCCACGCGAACGAAGTCGCGGGCATAAGCTAGTCTAGTATAAGCGTGAACTGTCTAAAATATCGGGATGGTAAATAATATTGCCAAGTTTGTTAACGAGACCCAACTACAGATATCCAGTGGCTGAAAGCCGTTCTTACTTATTTTTTTTTATAAAAATGGACATTCATCATTGTTGCAGTGGACCCTTCATATGAATTGATTCTACCTACAAAAACAAAACTATATCTGTACTTTTACTCTGTAGTTTATTTCTTTTTATTATTTTAGGGAGGTATTTCCCTTTTGGTTATCTGAACGGGGCGTGATGTCCATAATGAGTGTTGTCTTTTGTTATTGTATTTAAGTAGGTACTAAGTTAGTAATACTAATAGTTTCTAAGTTTTTTTTTGTATACTAACCAGTGGATCTAGTTGTCCCAAAATAAATAAATTTGAATTTGACTATATTTTTCCCGCGACTTCGTATGCGTATATCACGTTTTTTCTCGTTCCCGTTTAGCATTTTCTAAATCCGACTGGTAGTTCCAGAAATAAACTCATCAGTTTTATTATTTAACAAGTATAGATATAGATAGGCTCTCATGTTTTCGATGATGGAGCAAGCTTGTCTAAATAACTTATTAACTTAAAAACCCCTGTTAGAGCAATCACGATCTCGTCCTATTCATAACGACAAAATATACTTTTATTGTAACTTTCTTAAAATATATTACTTTTCACCCATTGTCACAGTTAAAAATTATGACAGAGTACAGGAATAACAATCAATCACTCACTCTGAGACTACTCACGGCGACGGTTTATAATATAAACAACATGTTCAATTAAAACTTACACGTTGCTCAAAGACTAACAATGCATAAAGATCCGGCAACTGGCAACCCTAGCGTTTAGGGTTGCCACTCGACAAATATGAATATTTTACTAAGTCTTTTGTAAACGTTCACGCGACTCGCCCACTTAAGCTCGGCTGTCTCGGTGTTCCTACACAAAACATCGCTTTTCATACAATACACTGTTTATGTGACAAAGGGGTAAGAGTTTTCCACTATCTTAGTCTGGAAAAGTTTTGATGCAGTTTATGAAACTTCATTTAAAAACACTGGTGGAATAAAGGCTCATCTAATTGTATATCTTCAGGGTGTTTTAAAAGTGCCACTAGTACCAGTCATGTTTGACGTTCTGAACCAGATTTAAAAAAAAATGGTCAAATAAAAATAAATGGCTTTATCAAAAACTCGGATAGTAAAAAAAACGATTAAAAAGTTCCCAACACGTCAGTTTCCAAGCAGTCCGATATAGTAGCATTTATTATAGTTCAATCACAGATTGCATTGAATGCTTTGTTACACAGCTGGAGCAGTGGTGGCCGAGTGGTAACGGCCCCGACTTAGGAATTGTAGGTCGCGTGTTCAAACCCAGCCAGGCGCATTACTTTGTGTAATTAATTTCATCACCACTGCTCTCAAAACGGTGAAGGAAAACATCGTGAGGAAACCGGCATGTCCTAGAACCAAAAATTCGAAGACATGTGACATTCACCAACCCGCAGTGGGCCCGCGTGGTGGATTACAGCCCATTCCCTCTCCTAGAGAGGAGGCCTGTGTCCCAGCAGTGGGAACGTTAAAAGTCTGATTATGCTAATCACAGATTTGATGCCAGCGACTAATGTCACGTGTCCAATACAAAATATGACTCTTAAAATATGCCCATGAAGATTGTCAAAATTTTACAATGGACACAGTGAAAAACTTTACTTTTATCGCTTCCTGATTTTAGCCAAAGATTTCTTTTATTGTGGGCTTGAAATCTGAAAGCGGTTCCAAAAATAAATATCAATCAGTAACCTTTGCTAAACAGATCAATACAAAAGGATCAAATACAACCAAATTCTAACCAAAGGAAACAATTTACTTTCAATTCAAAAATAGCTAGCTAAATCAATACCAAAACAAAGAAAAGTTAAAATTGGAGCATAATGTAACAATCAGAATTAGGACGTTTCAATATTTAATTGAAAGCGACCTTTGACCGGTGCCAGCGAATTATGATGGGGTCGCTAAGACTATCCGCTTTTAAGATATCATGAATTAATTATGACGTTGAACTTAGCGCGGTTCGGACCGCGGTTTGCGTTTCAATGGGACTGGAATAACATTCAGGCTTAGTGCACGGTGGGAATCTTGCGCGGGTTAGGCGAGCACCAAAATATCATTTTTTAAATATATTATTTTATGTCTTCTTCTTATTTCATTAATTGATTACACCGCAACGACTATCATGATAACATCTAAACATCGAAACAGCTACTTCCCGATAAGTCACATTCCCAATTCAACATGTCAAAAGTAGAAAAAGCAAATGATAAATTCTTGACGAAACGCAACGAACCCACGTTGCGGTTCTTCAAGATTTTAGTCCTGATAAATTCATTCCCGATTAGTCAACCTTTGAAAATACCTATATTCCTTCCCGTTTGGTCAAGCTTTTGTTTGGCAAGTACAATCAGGAAGGAAAAAAACTCACGTTAAAAATGTTTTGCCTATCACTTTGCAGTTTTATGATTTTTTTAGGTTTTAATTTCATGGTACCAGAATATTGTTTTACCTGTGAAATCTTATATTTTTTATTTTCGTCTGCCTGAGACGCCTGTGTGAACATTAGAACTGGTTCCAGAGATAAATAATCGAATCCCATCAAAATGTCTAATATATTAACATTATAAATGGGAAAGTAAAAAAACTTTTTACAAAAAATAAAACCGACTTCTAAACAAAAAAACCAAAAAGTATAAAATAACTTTAATTTCGGAACTCGGTGTTTTTGGTTGCTTTTTTGTTGTTGAACACACCGACTTCCGAAATTAAAGTTATTTTATACTTTTTGGTTTTTTTGTTTAGAAGTCGGTTTTATTTTTTGTAAAAAGTTTTTTTATTTTTCACTTTTTAGTGGTACCTACACCCCTTCCCCTCTCCCACCTAAACGAACCAATCACATTGGTGTAAAAAAAACGTACTGCTCCTTTGCGGAGTAAACTAAGAGGTCGTCAATGTAGGCAATGTAGATATTTTTTTTAAGATTTTTCGAAAACCGCTTGGGTGATTTCGATAATACATGGGACCATTTGGGAAGTATACCCTTTCCAACAAAAAAAGAATTTTTCAAATCGGTTGACAAGCGACGGAGTTACGCGCGAACAAACAATAAAAAAAAAAAAAAAAAAAACATACAAACATCCGAATTGAGAACCTCCTCCTTTTTTAGAAGTCGGTTAAAATACAACAAAACAACTAAGTATATCCCGCAGTTTCAATATTCGACGATTTCAGGTGATTCTGGTTACCTGGTCGTTCGTGAGTCTTTACCGCCCACAATTCCGCTTCAAAAATACTTTTTCGTTTTTGACAATGTACGATAGATATACAGGCCCAACGCTTTGTTGACATTCGGCACACATGGCCTATCCTGCCCCCCTTCAGTTTTACAGCTTTTTGAGCTACATCGCCATTATATCTTATTAAAAAAAAAACAACGGGTTGCACTCCGGGAGTACTGGCAGAAGTGAAAACTTGAACATTCTCGTAGTGCATTTTTGAATATTTTGGAATGGTTAGGGAATAATTTCGCACGAACTGCTTTATTTATCAGTATAAAAGTACTATAATTTATATGGTAAAATACAATATTCATTTATTGCGCTATCGTACTCGTACATATACATATAGTATGAACATTTATATGTACATATTACATAAAAAATGTAACACTTCAGAACTATTGCAATTATTTTACATTAAAAAGTTGATCTCTAGTGATTTTGCGCGAAAGCGCGGGTATATAAAGAGAGGCGGATATTACTTCCTCTCCTACGCCGCGCCGGCGGTCTACTCCCCTTCGTTTCACGAATTTTTGATCAGGTCACGTGTCCTGACGCGAGTTTACATTTTTTTACCCATCCCAAAAACAAGTGCACAACGCCGCTAAAGAAGCTGTCACTTCTAAAAAAATCCCATAGTGTTAAAAACTCACACAAATCTACATATTTATACTAGAGCAAATTAATTTACGACAATATTGATTGAGGTCCCAATTGGACGGTTTTCGTATCAATATTTTTTAAGGCACCTTAATTAATTTATGTACTTACACCCGAACTCGAAAGGGTTTTTACAATACCTTCCTTTCCGAAGAGTGAACTTTTTCATCAGAAGTTTTTTTTTCTGTTCTAGAATTAGCCTAAGTATGACTAAAATAGCCTTACTTAAATTAACGATAAAATAAAATGTGTAAAAAGTCTGGATCCATCTTGTTTTCACAACCTGCACACCCTTTGGTAATTAGGGTGTCAATCAAGACTAATAATTCGAAACCTTTTTTTTTTTATTGGAAATCAAATTATGTCTTCTCCCGCTCTGGGCGGAGCGGAAGGAAGTGTCAGACTCTTACTGACTAAAAACGACCCGTGATCCTTCTTGTGCCCTTTGCGTTCCAGGGCCGCGGTGACTTTTCGAACAAATTCCAAACCATCAAACCGTAGGCTACGGGGCGTATCTTGGATATAAATGCATGCAAGCACATAGTTTTGGTACACATGTTATTTAGAAACACTAATAAAACATTATACCTAACTCCAGGAAAGTCGGGTGATAAATGAGCGTCAAAATGGAGTTTGGTCACTTTTGAGCTGACTGTACAGTACAAAAATTCTAGTTAAAAAAGGGTGTTGAAACAGGAATGAGTATATAGAGATCACAATCTTGAGGAAACGCCACTTACGTTCAGTTGTTTTTAAAACTTTTGACATGTTTACGTTTTGGAAATGTGACAAATCGGGAAGTATTCATCGAAACTTTTTTACTATTTTTGATAAGTTCGCGTTTGGCCAGTGCTAGTAAGCGATGGCTTGTGGACCGCTAATCGCGCTCGCTACCGCCTCATCTACTGTACACGCCGCCTAACTATCAAATGTACACAGATTGTATTATCAATGAGCTTGGAACATGACCGGTGTTTCCTCTTGTAATCTCTAAAGGGGTGCGGAGGTATGCTTTTGTGTATCCATGGATCAAACAGAACTTACTAAAAAAGGTTTATTGGAAACTGCGTAACTAAATCGTGAGAAATAACAACACAGAACATCACCCCTGTATTTAATGAAGGGGGTTATTTGGTTTAAGTCACAAATCCAGAGTTGAGGAATTATGTACTTAAATTTTCCAGATGGATAAAGCTTGTCACACTTTCAACTGACGTGGGGTAATCAATTGGGTAAAAACCCAATTGATTACCCCGCGTCAGTCGTTCAACGGAAGGAAAATATTGGACACGCACACCGTAAAAAAATATAAAAATAAAGCGCATCAAGTTCAAGAGAGGTGGCTGATGACGTCACGTCGCTGATAAAAATTGTAGAACGTATTGACGTCACGCGTGTTTTCAACGTACTGTGTCATCTTCATTTTTTGTTTACATGAAAAACTCATCATCATCTGCCTAGCCTCTTCCCAACTACATTGGGCTCGGCTCCCAGTCAAGCCGGATTCAGCTGAATACCAGTATTTTACGTGAAGCGGCTGCCTACCAGATCTCCACAACCCATTAACTGGGACTGAGAAGTCTTGTTGAAAAACTACGTGTGCAATATTTCATGGTAATCTATCAAACGGACTTATTAGATTTAAAATACCAGCCAAGTAGTTTTACGCAGCCAAGGTTTTTTCATACTCAGCAGGAGTATATCACTAGAATAACGAAAACAAAAAACTAAAACAAAAGACTAACAACAAAACTAGAAAGAACATAAAAACAAGAAAATATAATCAAAACTTATATTTGTATTCGATTCGATTCGAGATATTATTTCAGAATTCAAAATTTCCAGTCAACAAGAACTATGCTTGTTTTGGAGATTCAAACTATTTCGGTATTAATAATAATGGCAGTCATCAGTCCAGTCGGCTTTCTGTCCTTAAATCATTTGTTGAAATGGAAACTCTTAAGAATGACTCTAATCTTCTAGATAGCATAACAGAAGAAACAATTATTCTTTACTTGGCAAAAATACTCATCGGATAAGTGTCCGACCTTCAGTTTCGTCAGTCACCAGCAAAGTTATAGTCCGTTATCATTACAAAACTCCCTCTAGACTACTTCTAGTAAAACTTAGGCCACAACCATTATCACAGAATTACCTCAAATTCCAAGTATTAACAGCGAAATCCTAATAAATAGTGGCTTTGACTTTTTAAATATTCAGTAGGCGAAAATTTTGAAGCTTATTCGAGGGATTTCAAAGTATTTTCATTAGTATAAAGTGAAATTCATTTCCCCGAAGCCAATAGCTGAGTTCAAACTTTAGATATTCAACGTCGACTAAGAATATTAAAGGAATTTTCATAATCCATCAATTTACTAGAATAAAGTCCGTTTTGGCTCGTTCACGTTCAATTGCGCAGATAATTTCAGGAACGAATCTGTTCTTAGCTCCAGAAGTTTCTTTATGATGTAGATGCTTTAAGTTTGGAATTTGTTCGTAAATAACACTATTATTATCTCTTTCCTGAAGCGCTTTGAGGTAATTGACCTTTGTTGATGTTTACGGGATGATGGTTTAGTTTCTAGAATTAAAAACGTATTTAGAGATCAGCTGAGACTCAATTTTATTGTAAACGATCAATATTTATTTTTATGTCTACAATAAAGCCTTGCCTATTTACAATAAATAGTACAAACAACGATACAAGCAAAGATCTTTTAAAGTCCATATATATATCTTTTAATCATGTGAGAACTATGGTGATAGGTGTAGGTAACGTTCTTTTGGAGAAAAAACCTCATAGATTTGAGTAGATCTGTGCTCATAAATCATACCAACACACTGAGGTTTTTCTGTAAGAAATCTTACGTAAATTAGATTGTGGGTTAAGCTCGACTTTGTGCATAAGGTGTTCTATTATTTTTGTGTTTGCACGTTTTTTGTGCAATAAAAAATAAAAACAAACAAAATTGCTGTAAACTTTTGATGCGAGTAACTCTCAAGAGCCTTAATAAGTTGTTGCAGTTACCTGAGTTCACTTCACTTAACTATCTAAATGTATTGATTAAATTTCTAGTACGTATGACTTTTGCTGCCAGAATCGTCACTCAATGTTCATGGAAGGACCAGCGTTAGACATCATCTATCTGGCAACATTCATCATCATCATCAACAGCCTGTTGCAGTCCACTGCTGGACTTATGCCTCTCCAATTACACGCCACTTACAACACCATCAACAACACACACTCACATACACAACATCTCACATCTGGCACCGTTGCTAAAATAAAATGAACCTTTTGGTACAGACGTATACGCTAAATATACATATATACACATCACACACACACACACACCCCCACACACACACACACACACACACACACACACACACACCCAACACATCACACACACACACACAAACATACACACACACACATACACACACCCTTCACACACATACGTACACACACATACACACACCCTTCACACACATACACACACACATTTTTATTATATTTTTTGTGTGTCGATGATGTTTCGTTGTATTTTTTTTTCTGTCTAAACAGACTACGCGTAGAAGTAGAAACTATACGTAAGAGATGTTCCAGGTCCTAATGAGAGCACGAACAAAATACTGGGAATGTATTTCATAAACAGAAGTACCACCGAGGGAAATGACTTCATAACGACGTAATTGCAAAGTCCTTCGTAAAACAAAAAAAAAAACAAGCTATGTTCAGACATTATGTGATAATGCCTCAGGTATTAAGTCCGACTTTGTATCTTTGTGAACGAACTCTAAATAAGTTTGTTTGAATTCACTAGTCAGATCATCTTTAAAATATGCTGTAAGCTACAGAAAACATTAATTAATTTTATATTATGATGTGTCATATTGTTTCTTTTTAAATCCGATAACCACAATTCTTTCACTGATAGAAACGCACATATGCTATGGGATAATCCCACGGAACGACGCCACAAGAAAATCCCGTTGCAAAAATAAACGTCAGACCTAAATCTCTGCATACCAATAAAATAAAACAAACTACACCCTAAAAACCAAACGTTTTCTAAAATCATAAAGAACCAAGCCAGAAACATTCCCACAGCATCCAGTATCCACATACAGCATTTGAATCAATTTGTTGCTCAATACCGACCGATCACATAAATCACAAATCGCCACTATATATTACTGTTATGTGCGTACACATGACGGCTGGAACTAGGGATGGTACATGTTACGGAGCTTCGACTTCGTTCAGATCGATCGAGTCGGAACCTCCGCTAGTCTATTCTGTCAACGTCTCACCGTGTTACCTTAACTGAAGGGAGCATGAAGTGAATACGAACAGTCATTCCACCTTAGTTTTAACATCCTGCCTTACTCTGTTTTTCAACTGAACCTTATAACGTGTAGGAATCCATTAATGGATGTGGCGTGGGGAATCCCCCTCCCCACGTGCATTCTGACATTGACTACTATTCCACCGCCCTTGGCACATCACTCTTCTGCCACCACCTCCAACTCCGATTCTGGTGCCAATTCCAACAAAATAAAATTAAAAACTCTGACTCCCACTTCAGTTCCAATAAAACCACTTCCGTATTAGTGGGTCTACATAATACAGACTTTGAAATCTATCATAAATCCGATCACACCGACATTTGCCTGCATTGCTTTGTTACACAGCTGGAGCAGTGGTGGCCGAGTGGTAACGACTCGACTTACGAATTGTAAGGTCTCGGATTCAAAACAAGCCAGTCGCATTACTTTATGTAATTAATTTCATCACCCACTGCTCTGAAACGGTGAAGGAAAACATCGTGAGCAAACCAACATGTCCTAGGACCAAAAATTCGAAGACATGTGACATTCACCAACCTGCACTGGGCCTTTTTTTTTTTTTTTTTTTTTTCTGGATGGGAAATCATCAAATGACTTCTCCCGCTCTGGGCGGAGCGGAAGGGAGTGTCAGACTCTTACTGACTAAAACCCACCCGTGATCCTTCTTGTGCCCTTTGCGTTCCAGGGCTGCGGTGACTCTTTCGAACAAAATCCGCAACCCTAGCAGGCACTGACCCTATGGGGCCCCGTCTACATTGCTGACGGCTCTTTGAGGCGCGCGGAACACGACGCGCCGTCGACTCGGGCCTGGTTGCTATCGGACGGCGAGCCACCCATAGCTCGCCATCCGCAGGCCCGCGCCTACGGTGGCCGGGAATCGCCCTGCGTTTCCCGACGCCCGGGGCGTCTTCTTCTGTTGCGGCGGCTTGGGCGTGAGGTTTCCCTCTCACGCACGCGTTCCGCCTCCTCCTTCGCTAGCATTACTGCTTCGCAGAAGGAGGCGACCGCTTCCCATGCCTCCTCGCTCCGGACCATGGCTTGAACCAGGGCCGGACGCGAGAGGTCGCCGCCGCCGATCGCCTCGACGAGGACACGGCGGTGCTCCGCCCAAGCAGGGCAGACCTCCACCGTATGCTCCACCGTGTCCTCCGGGCGATCCACACAGTGATGACACCCGGACGTATCCTCCCGCTGGATCCGACACAGGTACCTCCCGAAACAGCCGTGTCCGGTGAGCACCTGCGTCAGGCGGAAGGTGAGGACGCCGTGACGTCTCTCCAGCCACGCCTCAAAGAGGGGACTTATCGCCAAAATAGTGGCGTGCCCAGCACTGGGTTGCGATAGTCGCTGTCTCCAAACCTCCGTGAGATCCCGCCGGAGCTCCGTCCGCTGCGCAGCAATTTGCCGTGGCAGCAGAGTTTCACCCCGGCTTAGCGCCTCCACGCGCAACGCGTAAACATGCGCGAGGGCTCTCGCCTCCAGATCCCACGGCAGCAATCCGGCAAGGAGATTCGCCGCCTCGCCAGAGACCGTGCGGTATCCCCGGACTAGCCGAATGGCCATGACCCTCTGGGCCGAGACCAGGTGGCGCGCTGGCAGTCGCCTTAGCGACAGCGCCCACACTGGGGCCCCGTAAAGGGCCATGGACCGCACGATCCCCGCGTACAGCCTCCGGCAGGAGGCGCTTGGACCCCCTAGATTGGGCAAGAGCCGCTTGAAGGCTGCCCCGGCCCGCCCTAGTTTGGGGGCCAAACGTCGGAAATGCTCCGCGAAGTTCCACCGGCTGTCGAGGACGAGGCCCAGGTACCTCATCGTTGACCCGACGCCGATGTGAACCCCTCCTACCGTTAGCTGGGGTCCCGGTGGTGGCCGGTTCCGAGAGCCATGAAAGCACATGGCCTCGGACTTGTGCAGGGCCACCTCGAGACCCAGTTGCCGGATTCTGTCAACGACTATCGCAACCCCGCGTGTCATCAACTCAGCCGCCGCCTGGTGCGACCCCCCTTGCGCCAGAACCAGCGTGTCGTCAGCGTAGCAGACTACGCTGACGCCGCGAGGGAGGTCGGCGCGCAGCACCCAGTCGTAGCCGATGTTCCACAGGGGCGGCCCCAGAACCGAACCCTGTGGAACACCGCACGACATCTCTCGCCGGTTCCACTCTCCCCGGTGACCGGGGTAGATGACGGCTCTGTCCGTCAGGTAGTCCTCAACCACGCGACGGAGGTAGGTTGGCACCCGGTGATACCGGAGTGCCTCCCTGATGCAACTCCAGGGCAGGGAATTAAAGGCGTTGGCGATGTCAAGGGACATCGCCACGACCACCCCACCCCGGGAAATCGCCTCCCCCGTCATGAGGGCTCTCACGCGCATGATGGCGTCCACCGTCGAGCGCCCTGTGCGGAAACCAAACTGGTTCTCCGCCAGATCCGGCCCAACTCTAACCAAGTGCTTGACGAGGCGGTTTGCAATTACTCTTTCAAAGAGCTTGCCCACCTCGTCAAGCAGCACGATGGGCCGGTATGCGGACGGAGAGTCCGCAGGGCGCCCTGGCTTCCCAATGAGGACCAGTTTCCCAGTCTTCCAGCGACGTGGGAACTGGCCCCTCTCCATGCACGCGCTTAGGAGCCCACGTAGTCGAGGCCCGAGAGCCTCCGAGGCCAGGACCCAGGCTTTCCCAGGTAAGCCATCAGGTCCTGGGGCGGTGTTTCTGGCCTTGAGCCTATTAACCGCCGCTCTCAGGTCTACCTCGGTCACCTCCGGAGTATCGTCGTCGTCGGTGTGGTCCGCATCGGGCACCGCGGATGGCGGAGCCATAGGTGGGGGAGCATGGTCCCCTCGCAACGGGAACAGAGCGCTCACCACGTCCTCCACTAGCTGGGGCCGGAGACTCTGCGTCAACGGGGGGGCCCAGGTGCGGAGTTTGTTCCGCACCATTTTGTAGGGCCTTCCCCACGGGTCCCCGTCCAGAGACTCCAGCAGCTCTCTGCGAGCCAGATCCCTGGCCCGCAAGATCCCCGCTTGGAGGGCGGTCTTCGCCACTCTGTACTCCTTGTACAGCTCCGCCTCCCTGGCCTGCGCATTCGGAGGGCGAATGCGGAGCCGGCGATGCCTGGTGTACGGGCGACGCGCGGCAACACACGCTTCTCTCAGCGTCGTCAGCTCGCGCGACCACCAGTACACCTGACGGCGGGCACGTCCTGGTCGGACCCGGGGCATTGCCACGTCGCATATATCCGACATGGTCTCCCGGAACCACTCCGCCTCATCGTTGATGTCAGCAGGCCTGTCCGGTGATGACACCCAGGCCTGCACGATCGAGGCTTCCAGGAGAAGCTCCCGGTCCAGCTGCTTCAGCGCCCACCGCGGACCACTCGGGGTCTGTCGGACTGGCGCGCTTGAGGTCTGGGCGGAGACGTCGAACCGGATATACCGGTGGTCGGAATAGGTCTCCACCTCCTCCACAACACGCCAGTCGACGACACGCGGCGACAGAGCGGGGCTGGCGAACGAGATGTCCACCACAGAGTCACCCCGCATCCGCACACACGTGGGGACAGATCCCCGATTAAGGACGACCAGGCCTGTCTCCAGGGCCCAGTCCTCCACCATCCTACCCCGTACGGTCGTATAACGGGAACCCCAAGCCAAATTCTTGGCATTGAAGTCCCCGAGAACAAACACGGGGAGGGGACGATACCCGACGACGACGTTACGCAACTCTCCAAGGGAGTTGTGGAACTCGGCGAGAGTTCGATTCGGGGAGAAGTAGACTCCCACCACTACAATCTCCCCGAACCGTGCTGCTACGCACCCCCGTCCTCTCCTAACACGCTCGAGGGACGGGGTACCGGCGGCGGCCGACGAAATTAGGGCCACTGAGCCGTCTAGGTCCTTCACCCAGTCCTCCCTGGGTGGGACGTAGTACGGCTCAGCGACTACGACGACATTAATCAACCACTGCGCCATGCTCTGGAGCAACAGGTCCTGAGCAGCGGCGCAGTGGTTGATGTTCGCCTGGAGGAGGCGTAATGGAGCCGTTATTGGCATTCCATTACAGCCTCCTCCCGGGCCTCCTGTGGGGCCGCGGCACTCGCAGCGGCGGCAACAGAGGCGGCGACGGAGACGGCGGTGGAGGGCTTCTTGCCCCCGGCTTTGACGGGTGGAGCGCAGGCTTTGCCCCCAGCCCAGTGTTCGGCCGGCTTGCCAGCTGCCGCACATGCAACGCAGTGCGGCGTGGCGCTACACGAGCCGGCCTTGTGACCTGGTTGACCACAGCGGAAGCACAGTTCGCTGCGGTCAACCTCTGAGGTGCAGAGAGCTCCCGTATGGTTGCCGACTTGGCAACGGAAGCACCTCAGAGGTCTGGGTTCCAGCAGTTTGACCTGCGCAGACACCCATCCCACCAGAAGCCTTCGGCCCTCCGAGATCTTCTTGGCCGCCGTCACCGGGCAGCTTACCACTACGGTTCGCATGCCCGAGAAGTCAGGACGTATGGTGCCTGCCTTGACTTGCTCGGCAGAGCACCCTCCCGTCCTGACCACGGCGGCCACAACCTCCTCCTCCGTGACGGAGTCGTCCAGGCCCAAAATGCGCATATCCACACACTTGGTGGGCCTGGACACTCGGGCATCGTCCGCATTTAAGGACGCCCTGAGCCTTTCGGCTAGAGCGTCAGCGGTCGGGCCACTGGCTGCCCCAGGGACCTCCAGCATCCGGGCACCAGTCATGGTGACCCTTAGCCGGAGGCCCCCGACGATGCCGAGCTCCCGGAGGTCCACCGCCTCCTTTGCCTTAGCGAGCACGTCGCCGTATGACACGCCCCTCTTGACCGCGTCCGGCTGTAGTGTGAGCACTACAGCCGCAGTCTTCGGGGCGCGGAGCATATTCGCGACGCGTCGCCCCTTCTGTCGCCGCCTCCTTGCCCTCCTTTTGGCCGCTCTGGCTGCCTTGCCCGCCTTCTTTTTCTCCCCGGCCACTTGCCATCCGGCTTCGGCAAGGGAGTTAGAAGGCGGGTTTTGAGGAACCTGCTGCGCCGCCAGCGCTGGAGCTTGCGCCGCCTGCGCAGCGGCTACGCCCTTCTTCTGTTTGGCCGGCGCCGGTTTTCCCGGTGCCGGCTTCGCAGGCGCCGATTTTGCCGGCCTGGCCCCACGGTTGGCCTGACCAGGCGCACCCGGCTTGGCAGCCACGACCCCCGCGTACGAGGTCGCATTTTGGCCCGAGGCCTTCTGACTCGCCGCTAGTGGGGGGCGCAGGACAGTACCCTCCAGGACGGAGAACCGTTCCCGGAAGGCAGCCATCTCCTGCCGCACCAATTCCAGGACCTGGTTCTCCACCGTCGCGGGCTGGCCCTGCCCTGGATTGTCCTTGCGTCCCCCAGATCCCTCTCGGTTGCCGGCTCCGCGGAGCTCAGCCAGGTCTGCACGGAGCTTCGTGTTCTCCTTTTGGAGAAGCTTCGTGGCGGCCGCCAAGCGGGCAACCTCCGCCCGCAGCTTGGACGTTGAGTCCGTCAGAGGCTTGCGGTAGTTGGCCTCCGCTGCCGCTAGAATTGAGGCCGCCGCTGCGCTTACGGCCCTGTTTTTGGACGCATGCGTCCTCTTCAGGGCCACGTCACGGACCGCGGCCTCCACGGCCGCCACAAACCCGGCCTGGCGCTCTTTATCTGGGCCGCCAGGGGCGTCTGACTCTTCGTCAGAAGAAGACCCGGAGAGAGCAGCTCTGGGACTACTCGCTCCGGGGTGTCGCCCCTCCTCAGCGATCTTCGCAGCCTGCTGAGTGGCGAGCCGCCTCCCCTCACCTCCTCGGCCCTTACCCCGCCTACTGGTGGGGACCTTTCTGGCTGACGCCAGCTCGGCCTCGGAAGACGACCCCTGGTCATCCTCCGGTCTGGGGCGCTTGCGGAAGAACTTAGAGTTCTCTGCAACCCCTACGGCCTCGCTGCGCCCTTCCGACACCTTGTCGGGCTTTTTAAAGTCGTAGCGGATCAGGTCCTCAAAGGACGCTGACCCGCTGGAGCCTCCTCGGCTCAAGTTGCCACTGGCAAGCGGAAGACATTCGTTGCCCCCCCCAGAATACGGTGGGGCAGACGCTCTTTCGAGCGTGGCGGATTCCCCAGCGGCTGAGCCGCTGGAACCGCCCTGGGGTAAATCTATTTCGACTGCCTTGTTCATATTATTGTTCCTTTTAAAGGGTGCGGTCCCTGTTTCTCCGCCCCTTCTCAGGGCCCCTCTCCTCACCTCTCTACTTACTTGCTCGCTGCCCTCACAGTCACGTCTGATGATCAGACGCGTACCAGAGAGCAGCGAGCAAGTCTCCTCCAAATGAATCGCACACCGTCCGCAAACCCGAACACTGCTCAGGTCTCCGAACGGTGTGCCCTTCCCGTGTCCCTCTTGGTCTGATCCCTCACTTGCGACCTTCCGGCATGAGTAGCTCTACCGGGAAAGCTCGCAAGATCATTGAGACGCGCAAGCCCCACCACGACGACAACGTGGGGACACAGTCGGTGGGGAACCTGCACTGGGCCTGCGGGGTGGATTACGGCTCATTCCCTCTCCTAGAGAGGATGCCCGAGTCCTCAGTGGGAACATTAAAAGGCTGGTTATGCTTATTTATATATTATGCTTTGTTACACAGACAAAATTCTATACATGTCTATGGAAGTCTGTATAGTGTGGGACCACCGTAACATCCCTAGTTGGAGCGGTTCCTGGTCAGCGACAGTAATTTGTTGAATTTTATGCATTGCGTGGCTATTGTATGACGTGCTTCGGAATATGTTGCTAGCTATCATTTGTTTGATTCTCTGTATCAGTTGATGTTTTGTGTAGATGTGTTTAGATTTGAGGTTGAAGTGAAACTTATAGGGTTATACCTACGTGATGAATTTAGAGTTTTGGAATGAAAAAGATGTAGTCATCATTTTTAAATTGAAATAGATGGAAAAATAATGAATGTTGTAGACTAAGCCAAGATAGGGCAGCGCGAAGCTTTGTCTATTTATGTTAAAGAAGGGGCAGGTTCGAGGTGACTTTGGAAAACAATACCTGGAAACAAGTGTGAAACCTTTGTCCAGCAATAGAAAGGTACAGGCTGAACAAAATAAACTCAAGTCAAGAATTCACAAAACCGACAAATACACTACTTCAATTTTTTCTCTTCACAAATAATTTTTTATTTTAGCCAACTCAGCTTGTTATTAAAATAGGGAAAGGCATCGGTTTCTTATGAATGGCATTGAATTGATTTCTAAAGATCGTGAGGGGCATCTCAATGATACTTGTACCGATGACCCAGCCAGCAGTCATTACTGGGCTATTGAGAACATCCAATACAGCTACCCGGCTGTATACCTATAGATGGATATGGATACCTATCCATCTACGAAGAACGTACCGATCCAGATATTATACCGATACTATTATCTGATATAGGCAATGCATTATATGGATAGATATGTGAGTATTGTAAATATTATGTAATTCTGGGTATCACAAGCTGATATGCAGTGTACATTAAAGGTTCGCGCAGATAAGCGTGGCGTAGCTACGCGACAATGTGATTTTTGCAACTATCGCGAAGCTTAGGTAATGATTTTTCTTTTGTAAAATAATCGCATTCTGTGATTGTATGTATATTTATTGTTGAATGTTACAATCTAGTGCCCTGTAACTACCGAGCCGATTACGTTGAATGTGTTATCAATCGATTTGTAATCACTACGCTACAAAAAATCAATATGGCGGATGACACACATAAAAAGTGTTGTACAGTTAAATTAGTACGTGCTTTTACTTTCTTCAAAGATGCTGACTCTGAAAGGAAGTCACGCTTTGCAATGATTAGTTATTGATTAATTAATAATAATAGTGGTTTATTTCTCTCAATTTTGGTACAGAGTATGTAGGTTACAGGGGAATCGAAAAAGTTCAACCTTTGTGAGAGCAGCGGGCGTACCATGAGGTGTTAAAACGTGAGTCTTTCGAACGAGAAAGAGGGATAGAGTTATACACCCTATATAGCTCCATCCGTTTTTCTCGCTCGGAAGATGACGACGGATTTGGGACCTTTATAACTGATCTCTAGGGTCACACCCTTAAAATTGCAATTACTACAACGTAAGTTATGAACACTCCAAGTATTTAAGAGGAAGAGAATTACTATTAATAAACAAACGTGCTGTGAGTGTCTTTGGATAGTGTAGTGTCCGTGAGTGCAATATAAGTCCTCACCCCAGAGCTCGCAAGGGGCACTGGTAGTGAGCACCTACATGCCTGAGAGTGAGTGTGTGTGTCTCTGTGTTTGGCAAGGTTACATTATAACTCTGTAGTATATTAAGGACTCTTGAAAGAATTCTAAACTTTTGATTTTCAATTCATACCAATATTAAAATTGATTGAGTCAGGCGTTACTTTGCGGAAATCCATTTTAAATTTGAAAATGAAAACAATATATCTAGTTTTAATTTCCGCGAATATTAGTGGGTTGCAGGTATGCACCTCCCTCCCGCCCGCTTTATTATGCACATGCAAGATTACAAGGCAAATGCAAGAATTTTATGCACATGCAGGAAGGCAAAGCAAAACCCAACACCATTACCGACACGTGTTTCGCCTCTCCACGAGGCATCTTCAGGGGACGTGTTGACTCGCTGACCGTTCAGTCGCAACTCAACGGTTAGCGAGTCAACACGTCCCCTAAGTAACTCTGTCATAACTCTTCAGGTTTTCAGAGCTGACCGGAATTGGAGTAAACTTGGTACATTGGTAGAGACTAGTAGATATTCCTTTTCAATCTACTTCTTTCTTGATTTTGTCCCACTGGGAAAACGCCTCCTACTCTCCCCTTTCCACACAATTTCTCATTCGCTCTTTGCTAGTTCGAGTCAGAGTTTTTGATAGCAGTCGAGTTCAACCTGTCTTTTTCGCCATGGCGCGATGTCTTCTGGTATTTAAGGATGGCCATCTGGTGATTATTTTTGCCCGTTTCTCGTTTGACATGCGGCAAACATATCCATCCCTTTCTCCAAATGGATAAAAAGAATTATCTTATCTTTTCCACTTGCATCCGCGTTTCACCAGAAAGGAAAAGTTCTCCTGCCTTATACCAGTTACAAGTTTACATCAAAACTCAGAAGTAGGTAACGAAATTCTGAGCACAAAACTGTACCAGAACACCCAATCTATTTACCAAACCGAGTACACTAATCACGAGAAACCTTTAAACCATTACGACCGATGTAGATCCATGATTGATGAACCATCGAACATTTTATCTTTATCTCGAACAGCCAACAAACATACAAATCCGAACCGTTGTTCCATTCAATCGGGATGGGAAATGTATGCGCATACATTCAAGCTCGTTAGAGTCCCACTTTCAATGGACCACGGATATCGATGTGCAAGATGAGATATTGGTCCGTGTGAGTGATTGAGCTATGGAGATTAAATGAGTCATAATGCTATTTGAATTTGGGGTCTGGGATTTTCGGATATTTGTATAGACGGAATCTTTGGTAGTGTGTAGAATTTTAGATAATATATATAGCTTCGACGCTTTTCTGAAGCTATGGTGATTTCCTGAATATTGATTACCTAATGATTCCTTTTTTATTTTATTTTTGTTAATAGGATGAGTATAGAAGAAAGTCAGAAATTCGGAAAACATGTCCATAATTGACTGATGTAAAAAGTCTCTTTTTCAATCAATCAAACCTGGCCATTTTCCATTTTTTAAAATGGCATTTTGTCAAACCGGATGCAACTCAGTAGGTACAAATATTTCAAAACATGTAGAAACAGCATATCTGACTTCCGTTGTCCAGTAACTGGGATACACTTGGCAAAATTGATGGCAGACTTCCAGGAAACGGCTGACAAAGATATTTAATTTGTATCCAGGACAGCAGCTAGCAACAACTTATCGTGCTTCTGGGTATGTCATGGATGGTCATCCATCAACGGTCCTACTTCTGCAAACATCTATTTCTTATACGATCTTATACATCGAATACGGTATTTTATGATTCCACAAAGCATTCAGACATGTACCTATTAAAGTTTACCGCCTGCATCTAAGACCCTAAAAAAAAAAAAGATGAATTTTCGTTTCCAATAAAAAACCTCAAGAAAACGAATAAGCCTCATCCAGCCGTTTCCAGTTCTTTGACATCAGATTATTCGAAAGAATATCGGGAATTTATATTCTAACGATGACCAGTAATTGGAATTTTATATTGGATCGTGTTCGATAGCGTCAAGCCCCACTCCGCATAATTAGGGACAACACAAATTTTTGACTAGATTATGCTCGTATATCGAAGGGTGTGGACACAAAATGTTTGCTTGAGTGATTAATTACTATCCCACCAAAAACATAAATGTAAAAAAGGAGAGCCAAGTTCAATACAAAACTTATGCTTGGCGCAAAAAGAATGGAGATCTAAACGAGTGCCAAGTTCTACGCAAAATCGAAATATGTATTTATAAGAACAAAATAACATTATGAACAAGTATTAAAGTCTATTTCTTTGCTTTATTGGATACCTATAACAATTGCTGTTTTTTAAAAATGTGAGATCTGAAAATAGGTTAGATTTGACACAGCTAGTTTTCATTACATCAGTAATTTTATAAAGTTATTCAACATTTTAATTTGGATAAAAACTGGTCAAGTCAAATCTTCTTCAATTTATATGTTTACGTTAAAGAGGTTTGGAGTTATAGAAGGGTCAAAAGTGGCACCACGTGGTTCGTGTAATACGAGTATTACACACAGCGCGGCGCTGACTAGCCAGTTCTTTGGCTTGAACTTGGCTTGACACGCTGCCGCGTGTATAGATTCAATTATGGTTTGTTTTCATAAAAATAGTAAACTTATTACGTAATAATATTCTGTTTATCCTAACTTATATTATAAATGGTTAAGTGTGTTATTTTTTTGTTACGCTTTCAGGCCTAAATCACTGAACCGATTTTGATGCATTTTGGTACAGAGATAAAGACGGTTATAAGCAATTAAGCATATATTATTTGCGAAAATCTATAGTAACGCGAGCGAAGCTAATGAATAATAAACTAGTTAGAAAATAGCTAGGTAGGGGTAAGTAAGTGCAAACTCAGTACCTGCTTGGGTTGCGGAATTTGTCCAAAAAAGTCACGCGGCCCTAGAACGCAAAGGGCATTAGGAGGAAAACGGGTGGGTTTTAGTCAGTAAGAGTCTAACGCTCCCTTCCGCTCCGCCCAGAGCGGAAGAAGTCATTTGATGATTTCCCATCAAGAAAACAAAAAAGAAACGGAAAGTGAAATCTTAACTTTTTACAGTGTAGTGCCAGTAGAGTATAAAACAAAACATAGAAAAAATAAATAATTAAAAAAAAACACAAAAAAAAAAAAAATTGATTGAGTCAGGCGTTACTTTGCGGAAATCCATTTTAAATTTGAAAATGAAAACAATATATCTAGTTTTAATTTCCGCGAATATTAGTGGGTTGCAGATATGCACCTCCCTCCCACCCGCTATATTATGCACATGCAAGATTACTAGGCAAATGCAAGGATTTTAAGCACATGCAGGAAGGCAATGCAAAACCCAACACCATTACCGACACGTGTTTCGCCTCTCCACGAGGCATCCTCAGGGGACGTGTTGACTCGCTGACCGTTGAGTTGCGACTGAGAAATTAGTATTTTTTTTTTTTTTTTTTAATCGGTTTAGACGAATTTGGTTTCCTCCCCTTTACTGCGTATGTTTGTGGGTAGTTGCGAAACACGTGTCGGTAATGGTGTTGGGTTTTGCATTGCCTTCCTGCATGTGCTTAAAATCCTTGCATTTGCCTAGTAATCTTGCATGTGCATAATATAGCGGGCGGGAGGGAGGTGCATATCTGCAACCCACTAATATTCGCGGAAATTAAAACTAGATATATTGTTTTATCGAGCAGAACCGGGGGTCAAAGGTGTTCGTACAATCTCTTGGAAGAAGCCACCTGACAAAGTTGACCACAGCAAGTGGAGAAGTCGTTTCTTCGAAGCCAGCAGTCCTTTCGGAAGTGGAGGACTTCTATAGCCGGTTATACGCATCGCATGCATCTCGTCCTGATCCCGAAAATGAGGGTCCTAGAGCCACATTGACACGCCATTTCACCGAAGACCTGCCAGAAGTCAGTACTGGCGAAATCGAGATCGCTCTTGGGCAGCTTAAAAATGGAAAAGCCCCTGGAGAAGATGGCGTTACCACAGAGCTGCTGAAAGCTGGGGGTAACCCCGTACTGAGGGAGCTCCAGAAGCTGTTCAACGCTGTCCTTTTTGAAGGGAGAACTCCAGAGGCGTGGAGTAGAAGTGTGGTCGTCTTGTTCTTCAAAAAAGGAGACAAGACCTTGTTGAAGAACTATCGACCCATATCCCTTCTAAGCCACGTCTATAAGCTGTTCTCATGAGTGATCACGAACCGTCTTGCGCGAAGACTCGACGAATTCCAACCACCGGAGCAGGCTGGATTTCGGAGCGGATACGGCACCATAGACCACATTCACACAGTGCGGCAGATTATACAGAAGACCGAAGAGTATAATCAGCCCCTGTGTCTAGCATTTGTGGACTATGAAAAGGCCTTTGACTCGGTTGAAATCTGGTCTGTTCTGGAGTCCCTGCAGCGCTGCCAAGTAGACTGGCGATACATCCAAGTGATGAGATGTCTCTACGAGGCCGCCACCATGTCCGTTCAAGTACAGAATCAGCAAACAAGTCCCATACCGTTGCATCGAGGAGTGAGACAAGGGGATGTTATTTCCCCGAAATTGTTCACTAATGCAATGGAGGATATGTTCAAGACGCTGAACTGGAAAGAACGTGGCATTAACATCAATGGCGAGTACATCTCTCACTTGCGATTTGCAGACGATATCGTCATTATGGCAGAAACACTGCAGGACCTACAACAGATGCTGAATGACCTGGCTGACTCTTCTGTACGCATCGGCCTACGGATGAACTTGGATAAAACCAAGGTCATGTTCAACGAACATGTTCTACCGGAACCGATTGCGATTCACGGTGCCGTTCTCGAAGTTGTTCAAAAATATGTGTACCTCGGGCAGTCACTGCAGTTAGGTAGAAACAACTTTGAGGGCGAGGTGAACAGAAGAATTCAGTTGGGTTGGGCAGCATTTGGGAAGCTACGTCGAGTCTTTACATCGTCGATCCCACAGTGCCTAAAGACAAAAGTCTTCAATCAGTGCGTCCTACCCGTCATGGCATACGGAGCCGAAACGTGGACACTGACGGCTCGTATGGTCCATAAGCTCAAAGTCGCTCAGCGGGCTATGGAAAGGGCTATGCTCGGTGTGTCTCTGAGGGATCGCATCAGAAATGAGGTGATCCGTCAGAGAAGCAAGGTAATTGATATAGCCCACCGGATTAGTAAGCTGAAGTGGCAGTGGGCTGGCCATATTAGTCGTAGAACCGACAACCGTTGGGGTAAACGAGTTTTAGAGTGGAGACCGCGTCTCGGCAAACGTAGTGTAGGACGTCCTCAGGCACGGTGGAGTGACGATTTGCGCAGGACGGCTGGCAGAAACTGGATGCGAGAAGCCGAAAATAGATCTAAGTGGCGTGCAATTGGAGAGGCCTATGTCCAGCAGTGGACTGCAACAGGCTGTTGATTTTTGATTTTTTTGATATTGTTTTCATTTTCAAATTTAAAAAAAAACACGCCTGCCATGTCAAAAAGATAACTAAAAAAATTAAAACAAGATATTTTTCATTGTAAAGAACTATTCAAAGGGACCGTTCTCCTATTCACTTTTTTGTAATTTTCTATTCTATGACGCAAACAGTCTCTTACAAAAGTGGTAACCGAACCATGTTTTAAACTAGCTTTGCATTTACTTCGCTCACATGCTCGCTAACTCGATTTCTAGGTGGCGTATAAAGTTGAAATATATACCAGATTTTAAGTTACTTCTGCTACAATGCAACTGTCACAACTGCATCCAATTTTCTGCCGTATTTCCTGCGTGATATGGGCACAAAACACACATCCAGATAAAAACCCTAAAAATAATTGGTTTGTTTCATGTGTTATTAAATATACCGCTCATGTTTTCTTAAAAAACTCATATCATCTTAAATAACTACATACATAGACTAGTTTCAATATTATTATACGTTCCTATAAATTATATGAAACCTTACCACATATCTAGCTACCCATTTCCCACAAACCCGTGAAAAACGCCCACAAATAAACACACGTCTTGCTCCATTTTCTTTTACACAGCAATGAATCCCGAAATCATCAACTTTGTAAAAAAATATAGCCCTTAACTATATCTACCATATTGATAAGTAATACGTGCTCACCCGTTATGCTTAGAAAAAGCCATACGTTCGGAGTTTTCATGAAACTTTTATCAAGGGAAGGGAACCGGGTAAAACCATAAATAATTTATTACGAGAACGTTTTAATACCTACATTTTTATGGTTGTAGTCTTTTTTATATTCGAGTTTCGGAGTTTTTTATTCGGATATGAATCGTTCTATCAAATGGTCGTTATTTCGATCGGTTTTGGTAGTCTTTAAAGCTTGTGTGTTGTATTTATTTTGGTATTTCGTAAATTCATTTTAGATTATTCTAAAATAATAATATTATTGTGTGACATTATTTTTTTATTGGCGGTCATCTCTGTGAGTACTTATTACATAATCACTCTTACTTTAACACTACGTAATTACTCTGTGAGTTGACACTCGTTATGTGGACCCAAAACAACGTCTGAGGACTAAAAACGCCTGAAGAAAAATGAAGATTGTTTTTAAATAAATGAATTCGATAATGACTAAAGTCACTCGTAGCAAATTAAGGCAAAGATTCAACGGCTTACGAAAACTATCGTCTACAATATGGACAAAACGACTACTTTAATTCACAGTTTTTTTTTTTAAAGCTTATTATTTGTGGCCCAACATTTCGATACCTTCACTTCTAACCTAAACCATTTATCAAAACAACACCTGCCGGCCCCAATTGGTAACCATCCCCGATATTGAGTTGGAACTTTTTTTTAATATAAATGCGTTTCTAAACGGAGAACAGCCGAGGCAGTTTTTCCACAATTTCCATGACTGAATATTCGGCAAGAGATAAATTGTCCGCACGTGATTCTGCGGAACACGTTGGTGACATATACGAAAAATTGTTACGTAATAAATTGAAATTATTTTGTTGAGATATTTTTGAGTTACTGGTTTTTATGTCTGTCCCGATATGGCAAGTTTTCCAGGTCTTGCTAATGTCGTGGTATAGCGGTATCGCATGTATGTACATATCTAGAATAAAATAATACAACCGACTTCTACACAAAAACAAAAAAAAAAAAACAAAAAGTACAAATTAACTGTAACTGCGGAACTCGGTGTTTTTGGTTGCTTTTTCGTTTTTTGAACACCGGCTTCCGAAATTAAAGTTATTTTGTACTTTTTGGTTTTTTTTTGTATAGTTGTATTTTTTTTTTGTAAAAGTTTTTTTTATTTTTCACTTTTTAGTGGTAAACCGCAATATAAGTTACTATAAATTCAAACTTTTGTCAGTGCTTAAACTGTAAGATCTATCTTCTTGCCAAACATTTTGATTCCCTTGCGAGTGTCAAAATATATGATTTTTGCGGCATAAACAGCCATACCTTTTTTTAATATTCACTTAGAAGTTTGATTTTTTCATAGCTTCAAGGGACTGTAGACTTGAGTATACTATTTTAATTTCATTCCGATATGGAGGTATCGGAATTAATGTAGGTACGGGGTCTCGAGAAAGCGTGGAGACGCGTTCTCGAGTTAAAGGGTCTTCACAGACAGACGGACGGATGGACAACAAAGTGATCCTATAAGGGTTCCGTATTTTTCCTTTGGAGGAACCCTAAAAATTAAACATTTGGATTCTATGACAATTCAATTAGATTTATAATTCCTTGCGATTTTTACTTTCAACTCTATTGATAGATAACAGAAAAATAAATAATGATCATAGGTAAACCTATAACAAAGAACTAATTATAATCATTCGAGCATTTTTTACTCGTTTTCGCTAATCTAAATAGGACCACTGTAAATCAAATGTTCAATTATTTCGTACTGGCCTTTGTGTGTAAGTAGGGAGTGACATGCTCCGTAAGCTGATTATTTTCTACCCCACGCCACGTCTCAATAAAGGTACCTACTATGCGGGCAAAAGGGATTGTTCAACAAGACATGGACTGGTTGACTTGCGTACTTAGCTATTTAAAAACCTCTTTTTTAAGACGAAAATGATGAAAGAAGTATCTGTTACCTTTCTAAACTTTTGATAAATTCATCCTCTCTATATAAATTATTTTTTTTTAAATTAGTTGAAGTGAATCCGTTAATCTATACTAATCTATACTAATATTATAAAGCTGAAGAGTTTGTTTGTTTGTTTGTTTGTTTGAACGCGGAACTACTGGTCCGATTTGAAAAAATCTTTCAGTGTTAGATAGCCCATTTATCGAGAAAGGCTATAGGCTATATATCGTCACGCTAATACCAATAGGAGCGGAGCAGTCATGAAAAATGTGACACAAACGAAGTTGTGCGGGGACAGCTAGTTTTATATATTTTCACTAGCTGCTGCCCGCGACTTCGTCCCCGTGGAATCCCCGATTTTAAAACATTCTTTATCGCTGCTCCGCTCCTATTGGCTTAAGCGTGATGATATATAGCCTAAAGCCTTCCTCGATAAATGGTCTATTCAACCCAAAAAGAATTTTTCAATTCGAACCAGTAGTTCCTGAGATTAGCGCGTTCAAACAAACAAACTCTTCAGCTTTATAATATTAGTATAGATTAGTAACCGCCTTCAAAAAATCCTTTTTATACTCCTCCTGGAGTATCTTAATGCAGTTGGTATATTTATGTATGTATTGTGTTTGTGCACCGATTACTCCTAGCAAAATGAAAAATAACGCAAAAAATACAAAAACATCGAACAAATTTCTTGTGTTTCTATTTAATTTTTAATCGTATTTCGGTAACGGTTCATGAGATACAGCCCACTTACAGACAAACTAACGTACAACGCAGTAATACGGTTCCGTAAATTACCGTTCAGGTACGGAACTCTAATACAACATTGAACATTGGTGATTTTTTTACCTCTAGTGAGATAAGCCGACTAATTCATCAGAGAAAACGTATTAAAAAAAAATACTATTTAAAAATCGTTCGTGCTGAACACCAACAAAATGACAAGACTAAATCCTCCATTTTATTCCTATCTTCCACAATAGAATCCGTTACAATTACATGTCCAAACCTTGCCTAAAATATTCTGTATCGACCGACCTCGCTTTTATATGTACATACATACATATGTATATTCTAGAATATCATACCGGATACCCACGGACTTTTAAAGTAGGGATTTAGCGGTTTAAACGAAAACGTTAAATTATAACAGCCGCACGGGTCGATCGTCTAGGTTAAGCAACGCTTGCCAAGGTTGGTCTGTGGATGGGTGACCATCTTAACATAACGAGACTTCTCCGTGCCTCGGAAAGCACGTTAAGCCGTTGGTCCCGGCTGTCATTTGGAGATCTTTGGCAGTCGTTACGGATTGTCAGAAGCCAGAAAATCTGACACCAGTCTTGCCAAGAAGTACCGTGTTCCCCAGTTCATGGGTTGTGGAGGTCTGGTAGGCAGCCGCTTCACGTAAAATACTGGTATTCAGCTGAATCCGGCATGACTGGGAGCCGACCCCAATATAGTTGGGAAAAGGCTAGGCAGATGATGATGTTGACCGAACTAAGTCGGTATAATTGACAGTACATCCAATTAATTTTAACTATTTCGTGAATGTATCCGTATTTTTACTAGTCATTTTCCACAAACATATAATAAACCGTGCTTTATGATGAAGATGGAAAAAAAATTGTACTGATGTCATATCCATTGTTTTTCTCCAGAATCTTACAATTATTATATTAATACGAAATTTCGGATGGATATACCGAAGTCATTCAATTTGGCACAGAGATGGATTACAGTCTGGAATAGCACATAGGCTTTTTATCCCCATAATTCCGGGTTCCCTTGATCCCAAGCCTAAAAAAGTAAAAGCCTATGTGTTTATCCGAAACTATCCAGTTTTGGACATACACATGGGCAAGGTGGCCGGCACAACGAGTTAGTATTTTCATGAATAGAAAAGCATTGCAGCAGCCTTATCATTATTATTATCTCACTCCTAGCCTCATATATGCACGATTATTATTTATTATAAGTTGCCTCTTGCGTGTCAGACTATGAGGTCATCGGTTGCTTAACCTGACTTGCTAATGGCTGCCTTATTATACCTTATTATTGTCTTATTCATGCTTTGATATCATAACACTTCAAAATAACTCTGCCTGTCTGACAGATTTGTTACATTTTCACGTCGAAACCACTGAAGCAGTTTTGATAAATTTTGATATAGAGATAGATTGTACCTTGGAAAAGGACAAAGGATACTTCTTATTCCGGGACAACGTCCCCTTGCGATAATAGGGTAGTTGACTAAAAAAATCTGATTAGTCCGTCTGATAGATTTCCAAAAAATATTGGACACGTATTTTTTCTTTTTTCATATAAACAAAAAATGAAGACGATACAGTGCGTTGAAAACTCGTGTGACGTCACTACTCGCTACAATTTTTGGCGAGCCGTGACGTCACATGATCCCACTCCTGATCTTTGATGCTTTTTATCTTCGTCAGTTTTTATAGATTTGATAAAGGAAAAAATACGTGTCCAATATTTTTCTATAACCTAACTGACGGACTAAACATAATCATATATTTTTTACTCAGGAAACATGCCTATTTCCACACTAAATGCGGGCGTTGCCACTGGCCGAAGCTAGTTATAAATATTAAAGCCTCCAGCCACTAAAAACTCCGCATTTATCGCACAAGGCTTTTTTAGCCTTCGTCAATTCTTTAAAACATTCTAAAACCTTTTTTTGGATGGGAAATCATCAAATGACTTCTCCCGCTCTGAGCGGGAGCGGGAGGGAGTGTCAGACTCTTACTGACTAAAACCCACCCGTGTTCCTTCTTGTGCCCTTTACGTTCCAGGGCCACGGTGACTCTTTCGAACAAATTCCGCAACCCTAGCAGGCACTGACCCTATGGGGCCACGTCTACTTTGCTGACGGCTCTTTGAGACGCGCGTGGAACACGACGCGCCGTCGACTCGGGCCTAGTTGCTGTCGGACGGCTCGCCACCCATAGCTCGCCATCCGCAGGCCCAAAATATTCTAAAACCTAGAATCACGATACATTATTTTGAATCAAAAAGCCATATGATAACTTAAATCAAATCACTTTTATTTGTTAACACAGGTACAGAAATACAGATCTTATATTTGATGAAGAGAGCGCCATGTTATGCTAGGAGGCGTACAAATATGGTGAGCTCAAGAGCACAAATTAAAGTAAAAAAAAAATGTATATATTTGAGACTCCTGCATAATTATCGTGTCCATTCCATTTATTGTTATTATTAACATTTAAAAATATTATCTAGCACTTCAATTATATCACATCTAAATAAAGGATTATGTTCATAAGTTATAAATGTCAAAATATGCCAAAATATTTTTGTCTAAAAGGTCACTTCAACCAGTAGATGTAGCACATGGGTAAATTTCAACAATAGATTTTTATGTGTCATTTCGGTGGGATTTTTTTATTTCAATGCTATCTACATATTTTTAGTGACAAATAAAACTTTAGCCTATTTTATAACATTGTGCGTGAGTGGACATCAAATTTCATCAAAACTTACATAAATATTTAAGGATGAATTTTTAAGAGTCCACTGAAATGAAAAGTGTCTACCGAAATGATAAAAATGACCACCGAAATGATAAACTGTGCACCGGAATGAAATAAATGCACCGAAATGATACAGCTAAGAACAACCGTGCCGGGCAGCCAGGGTTCCGTACTTTGTTAGGTTTGATTTCCACAAATTTTAGATAAACACTGAAATCAAATCAAATCAAAGCCACGCATTGTTAGGGATAATTCAAATAAAAGTCGTCAGATCTCAATCAAATTTAAATGGGACCAGACGACAAGCACCAGCTTTCGAACATCACAATAATCATCAAAATCGTACACCCAGTACAAAGTTATGAGGTTAACACACACACAAAAAAAAAATGAGAACCTCCTCCTTTTTTGGAAGTCGGTTGAAAATAAGTTTATAGATGAAGTCCAGGTCTTTTTATAAAGTACTTATTATGCAGTTTTCGTTGGCTTAGAAGAAATAAAGCATGTTTCGTTATATTTGCTGAAAGTCGTCCTCCCTAGCCGCGCCACATACTTTTAAGATTAATTAATCAAAATGAATAGTTTCTTGAGAGAAGAAAGTATCAACGAAGAGTAGAGAAAAGGTACTATTATGTAAATTGATTTATGGATAGTTAATATTAAATATTGCAATTTGACTTGCTGCAGAGTATACCTTCCAGCCGGACCACACCCTACGACCAATAACTCCTTAACTAAAGGGGATTATTGGACCATATTTGGCGTGTGCAAGGTACTCTTTAGGTAGTTTTTTTCGGGATATTGATTTATTAATAGTTCATTATACTCTATCTACTTTGAGGTGGCGCGGCCAGAGAGCACTGCCTGGCGGTCGGACCACATAAATTGTTAATCAAAAAGATATCTCTTGAGGTACTAAATATATATATGTATTCCGATGAAAGTAGACTTTAGGTAGGTATTATTTCGAAGTAGGTATAGCATCTGAGTACTAAACTGTGGTCCAGCCACAGAGGAACACACGATTTTCTCGAAAGCTTTTTTGCCTCACGGCTCCCAAGTTTTTACGCTAAGGGTATCCATGCTTTACCTAATCGCTGGAAATGGGTTGTAGATAACAACGGTGCCTACTATAAAGACAAGTAATTGTAAATCTATACTAATATTATAAAGCTGAAGAGTTTGTTTGTTTGTTCGTTTGTTTGTTTGAACGCGCTAATCTCAGGAACTACTGGTTCGAATTGAAAAAATCTTTTTGGGTTGAATAGACCATTTATCGAGGAAGGCTTTAGGCTATATATCATCACGCTTAAGCCAATAGGAGCGGAGCAGCGATAAATAATGTTTTAAAATCGGGGATTCCACGGGGACGAAGTCGCGGACAGCAGCTAGTTAAAAATATAATTTAAAATTGTTTTGTTTATTTGCAACGCTCATTACTTTCGCGAGTTGGGTTGGGTTGGTTTATATTGGGTAATATATACATGTACTAGCTACATAGAAATATGTGTATATTATATATCTTAAACCCAAATATTACACAACAAATACACCCGAATAATCTAATCTACACTTACATTACAAAACTATGACTTTGTATTTGATACAAGGATCTCTAAAACTTTATGGTTTTATCATTTCGGAGATACATTTCATTCCGGTGGACTGTAATTGGTATAACAGTCCACCGAATCCACTGAAACGATAAAATAGAGGTTAGTTCTACATTTAACTCCGAAATAAAATTATTAAAAAAATATGAACACTATACTCAAACAAAACAGTACTTACGGCGAAATTAATACACAATTCTGAAACAAATTAAACGAATCTAGCACGAGTTATAACAGTCACCGAAATGAAACTATTTTTGTCCCCATGTTACTGAAATGATAAACTTACTTTTTTGGCGGAAAAACCGCAAGCTTTGGGACCGGTGCGTTTGCGCCGAGAGCTTGAGCCGGATTGATCCGAAGTGAGGAAAGGTGAGAGGGGCGTAACAACGCAATGTTGACATGGCTATTCTACTAAAACTTACTGTCCTCTGAAATGATAACTTTTTTCCAGACAAAAGTTGACTGCCTATCAAGTCCATGAGAAAGAAGATAAACAAACAAAAATAGTTTTATTTGATCGAATATATTATAATTTAATCAAAGTCAATTCATTTATTTCAACTAGACCATTAACGGCACTTTTGAACGTCAAAACATTTGAAAATAAAAATATTATAGTGACTCTAGTTGTCCATTCGCAAAAAGTAGATTCTTATGGAGAAGAACGGACAAGAAACTCCATAGTTACTCTTTTCAAATATGTATAAGTTTTACAATATTTTGTATACATTAGCCAATTGGTTATATGTGAGGACGATGCACCCGAATAAAACTAAGTACTATACTATTAAAAGGTACAACAAAGAAACAACAGCAGAGGTATAATTAATAAATTTGCTAGTCAGGGACATAGTACTCACATATTTACAATTTTTTAATCCTTGTTTTATATAATTACCAACAATGAATCAGTGTGTGTTAAATTAACTATAAAAGATCAGTAACACCGTACAGACAGACAAGTTTGGCTTTGTCTACTAGGTACACCCAATATTGTCCTATGGAGCAGGACCAGCATGTTTCCAAGCATTCTTATCTTGAATATAATCATCTAGCTTGTAGTATGCTTGTTTACAAAGAGTGCTTTTAACATAGGTTTTAAATTTCCTTTCATTTAATTCTAATATGTCACAAGGTATTTTGTTGTAACATTTAACACTGTACCCCATGAAAGATGTACGTACTTTAGCTAATCTATATAATGGTTGATCTAATTTATTTCTATTTCTAGTATTAAAATTATGTCTATCACTAATTTTGCTAAAGAGATGTCGATTTTTCCTCACATACATAATATTTTCATATATGAATTGACAAGGGACTGTCATAATATTAATCTTTTTAAAAAGTTCCCTAAGAGAATCACGGCGACAAAGTTTATAAATGGCTCTGATAGCACGCTTTTGCAAAATAAATATGGATTCCATATCAGCAGCCCGACCCCACAGCAGAATACCGTACGACATAATGCTATGAAAATAACTAAAATAGACCAAACGCGCGGTTTCTACATCTGTTAACTCTCTTATCTTTCTAATAGCATAAGCGGCTGAGCTAAGCCGCCCCGCAAGAGATATTATGTGAGGTCCCCATTGCAATTTCTCGTCTAAAGTGATTCCTAGGAAAACCGTCTGATCAGTATATTCCAGTTTTTGTCCATTCAATACAATGTCACATTCGTTGCTTCTAACATTAGGTAAAGTAAATTTAATACATTTAGTCTTTTTTCCATTTAGTACCAAATTATTTGCCGTAAACCAATGTTGGACCTGATGAATAGAATTATTCACGTCATCAAGATTCAGTGATCGTCGGTCTATCTTAAATATTAATGATGTTTCATCAGCAAATAACACCATCTTTGGTTGATTTGGAAGCAATTGGGGCAAATCGTTTATATAGACTAAGAAAAGGAATGGACCCAATATTGAACCTTGCGGAACGCCCATTGTCATTTTAGACCCTAATGAGTTTACACCGTTTACTTGGACTTTAACCTGCCTGTCTTTCAAGTATGATCTAAGCAAATCAAGGGAAGTATTCCTAATCCCATAATGCTCGAGTTTCAACAAAAGCGTCTCATGGTTCACACAATCGAACGCCTTCGAGAGATCGCAAAAAATTCCAATCGCATCTTGTGAATCTTCCCAGGCATTAAAGATGTTCTTTATTAGGGTGACACCGGCGTCAGTTGTACAGCGCCCTTTGGTGAAACCGTACTGTTGGTCATGGAAGATGGAATTTTTATTAAAGTGTTGTAGCATCTGATTAAGCATTAACTTTTCAAATACCTTACTAAGAACGGGCAGGATTGCCACTGGCCTGTAATTATTGGGTTCTTGACTGTCACCCGATTTAAAAAGTGGAACGACTTTACTGTGTTTCATGAAATCAGGAAACACTCCCTGGTCTACACTAGAGTTAAATATGAGAGCTAAGTACGGGGCAATAGTTTCAATAATAGATCTACAGACTTTTACAGACATTCCCCAAAGATCTTCTGTTGATTTAATTTTAAGTTCTTTAAAAGCTTTTATAATAGCCAGGGGGTCTGTATGTTGAAACTTGAATTCTGATGGGCACACCTTGACATTCTTTCTAAGTAAGGCAGCAGAGAGTGCGGGTGACGAGTTAAGGGCGTCTGTAGTTTTACGAGGAATATCAGCAAAGAAGTTTTCAAATTCCTGAGCTACCTCTGCATTTGAGTTTATGGGGCCATGTACAGTATTTAAATTAAATTCTATATCACGCTTTTTCTTCCTACCTGTTTCATTATTTATTATTTTCCAGGTAGTTTTTATTTTGTCATCCGCTGATTTTATTTTATTGCTAATAAATAAAGCTTTCGCAGTTTTGCATACACTTTTAAATGTTTTAGAATATTTCGCAACGTAATTATGAAAGCTTGTATTATTCACATGTTGCTTTAGGCCATATAGTTCGTATAACTTTTCTCTACTTATACGAATGCCTGGTGTCGCCCAATCACTAAATATAAACTTAGTGTAAATACTTTTAGACTTTATTGGAAAGGTGTTTTCAAATTGTGTGTTAATTATAGAGAAAAACTCGGCGTAAAACTCATTTACATCATTTAGGTTATTAAAGCTTTGAACGCATAATTGACTGGCCAAAGTATTATTATATTTCTCTAATTTTATATCTGTTATTGGTCTAAAATTAATTTGAATTTTTTGTAATGGTATATAGGTGCAGAATGTTATTGTTTGACCGCTGTGATCAGAAGGCAACTTGTTTATAATATCTTTATGTAAGTAATCACAATTACAAAATATGTTGTCTATGCAAGTTGCAGAAGAATCTGTTACTCGGGTAGGTTCAATAAAAACATTTGACAAATTGAATGATTTAAATAGGCTCAATAATCCGATGCTATTCGAGTTAGTTTCTAATAAGTTAATATTAAAGTCCCCACATATAATTATTGATTTATTACTAGTACTGACTTTTTTTAACACATCTTCCATTACAGAATCAAACACAGATAGATTCTGGTAACTTGGAGGTCTGTAAACACATACTACAACATGCCTATCTAGCTCAACACAGGACAATTCAATGGTGTGTTCAACTGACAGTTTCACAATATCTTTTCTTTCTTTAGATTTGATATGACTTTTAATTAAAATTAATGATCCTCCATGTATCATACATTGTCGGCTGTAATAGCTAACTACACAATAATTTTCGAAATTAATGGATCCTATTTGGTGATCTTTTAACCAATGTTCAGTTAAGCAAACTACATCATACTTGGTTTTTTCTAAAAACAATTCTATTTCAAGTAATTTGGAAGAACAACCTTGAATATTCTGATTAAATAACTTTAAAGTATGTTGCCCTCCTTTAGGATTCTTACAATTAACTAAATTGCCAGAAGATACCTTGTTATTATTCACTACTAATAATTGGCTATTTGAAGGGGTAACTTCTGTTGTCTTGCAGTTCAGTTTAAAGTATTATCAGGAGTGATCTCTACAGCTACACTCGAGGAGTCTAAACCTGTACAGGATCTATCAGGAAGAGAAAACTCAATCTGATTAGAGACTTCCAAGAATGATGATATTATTGATGGGTCCTCCTTCGTACTACACAAGGAATCAAAATAATTAGTCCCTAGGTTGTTAGTGCAACTAGACAACACAGGCTCGTCACTTAACCTAATATTTGTTATATTAGCTATAACCTCGTTAATATTATATGCTATCAACATAGCAATCATATGTCTACATTTTCCAGACAGAGATAAAGCTCCCTGAGTTAATTTAAAACCACTAACAAACTTATTAGTGTCAAAAAACAATAATTTGTCACTATGACAACATGTCAGCAAGTGAATAGTATTATTCAGCTTTGAAATATCATTGTTTTGGTCAACTGATAAACTATCAGAATAAGGAAAAGCACAAAGCATAAGCTTTCCTATGTTTAATTTTAATAAGGAGGTAACACCATCCACTATGTCCTTTTTGGTAATACCAGTACTATTACCTAATAAAAGAACCATTGATGAATATTCATTAAGATTTGAGTCTATAATTCTTTTAACCATTTGCTTAAAGCTGATATTGTGATAACTATGATTGGTAAAACTATGGCTTAAGTAGTTATGTAGTATTTTTCCAAAGTCAGACCCTAATTCGTCACAAAAAAATATAGTTTTATTTTCCTGTGTTTTGACACAGGTTTCTAAAGGAAGAGATGACACCGGTGGAGACATGTCAAGTTGGGGCTGGGGGAGTGATGGCTGGTTGACATAGCTACCTGAGAGATTATTAGTCAGAGACTCGTATCTTTCTGCATTGTACTTCACCAAGTCCAGTAGTTCCCCAGCCTCAAACAAGCGCTCACTTAGCTGTTGTTGTGAAGTCTCATATTTTTCATAAATATTCTTCAGCAAATACTCCTTATACAATAAGTCCCCAACCAGCAAAAACTAGGCTTAAAACAATCTCTAGACTACTGTTTTGTTGCTCTTAAATCACTCCTATATAATGATATAAGCCCGGATTTGGGCACCAATTATAAGCTTATTTAGTTTAATATCGTTCTAATATCAGTCTAATTGAATGCTGTTTGCACTTACTGAAATCTAGCCAAAGTTAATTTAAGCCGACTTAGGCTAATATTGCTTTTACGTAAGTATCATGTAAGCCTGCATAGGCTTATATTGGTCTAAGGTTAGAATATTTTGAGAATTTTTCGTCAGATCCAACTTAAAAGTTTGTGTGAGTGTTGGCTTGAAATTAAATGAAACAAATTAAAGTTAATATTGTGTGAAGTTAATGTTTATACTGTGTGGTACGGCACTTTAGTACCTATAAAAGTAGTTATACGGTAAGTAATCGTATTGGAATTTATTATTTACTGTTAAATAGACCTCGTTTTACGCTTCAAAATTCATGCGCCTTGTTAAATAAGGTATTTCCTGTTCTCGTTTAATTATTTTATTTGTTAATTTGTATTGATAGTGTCGCCATTAGTATAGCTGCATTTTACAAGCGCACTATTAAACTAATGTAAGATTGTTTACTCTAATATTAGCATTCGGTATACTAAAGATAACTCCATATTGGAATAAATTAGGGTTCCTCGCAACATTTCATTGTAGGTACTTCTTTACAATTTTCCTCCTGTAGCCACCAGTTTTCTTCAACCTTTTCCAGTTTTTGTAATCCATTATAACAATTAAATTTAAAAACTTAAAATAAATATGGCCAGCAAAATTACTCTTAAAACTATTTAAATTAGTTATTCCCAAAATCGATCTAAGATCAAACGCTCTTATATGGGTCTTGTCTTTTATATTGTAAATATGTTGAACCCAAATCACTCTAATATCATACTTAACCAGTGGTATTGATCTTATATTAGTTTCAAATAAGATCAGAAATGCACGTACTCACAGTACTCTTAAGCTATGCTGATATTAGTCTGACATCTTACAATAGCATTTAGCAAGTCTAATATAAAATCAAACAAGCTTAGAAAATACCCATATAAGAGCAAGTTTTTCTCAAGTGCAACTAGTCTTAGTAAATGCTCTTATATACATATATGAGACTTGGTTATGAGACTGACCATTCTTGAGGCCATACCGACTTGTCTAAAAGTAATATAGGATCCATGGTATGTTCTAAAACAAATATAAGAGCGCTTTAAGCCTACTACTCTTAAAAAGTGCGAGTTCTGAGACTGTTTTGCTGGTTGGGTCATTTTGGAGGCACTGAGTATCTATATTATATTGCTCCCTACATCTGTCTAGCTCTTCTGTACATGTATTCAATCTACTTGTTAGGCTGACTCGGTCCTTTCTCAAAGTAAGATTTAATTTATGGAGATTTTGTTTTTTCATTGCTCTCCGAGACCGTTTCATTATTTTCTTCAATTTAATATATTTTTTTAATTTGTTGTGACTCAGAACAATGGGACATAATGGAATGGTATCATCACCTGTCAAATCAATAGTTACAGCTGGCTCACACACTGATTTATACTGGAGGCTGCCTACCAACTCATTATACAAACTATTTGTGTTACTTAACTGTTCACTATCCTTCAAAGACTTTGCCACAGATAGTGCCTTATGGGCTTCACACAATTCTTGTTCAAGATCTGAGACACGGGTCAAAGTCAGTTCATAAGTGTCACTGCACTTTTGAAATGTTGACACATGATATTCAAGTTCCCGGTGTTGGTCGGCTAAGTCCATGTGCTGAGTGTGTATCTCAGCCAACTCGTTCTTCAGGCAGGTGTTTTTCAGTACCACATTTTTCACTTCAACCTCGCCTTCAGCAATTTCCTGAAGCAACTTTTCGTTCAGTGCTTTAGATTCTTTGAGCTCCTTCAAAGAAGCTCTTAACTTTGCTTCCAGCTCCTTGATTGTGGCACTTCGGGTCATCATTTTTTGCTGATTACCTGGAATGTGTACAGTCATACAGTTAAAAATAACAGTGGATGAGTTTTTTTTTTTTAATTAGTTGGAGGTAGTAGGGGTGGAGAAATGAAAGTTTAACAAAAAAATAAAAAGGTAATTAATTTCAAGGGATAGCTATCACAGTTAGATTTAGTTATTAGAATTAAACGGAAAAGTTAAATAAGGAAAACACTGTTTAAGAAATTTTTACAAAGTTTTTGACTGAAATCTGAGATCAATTCTCAGATTTACATTTAAGATTTTAAACACATTGCAGGTTACATTAATAGTTTAAGTACTATAGATAGTGGAGTGTATTATGTGCAGTAAATTATGTAGTGTTTTTGTCTGGGCGAATGTTTTCGTCGTCGATTTTGCTTCCACCAGTTGTCAAGCAAAAGGAGACATAAACCGTGCCAATGTGTGATGGACGTTGCTCAGAGGCCTGAGCAGTATTTCGTGATGTTTTGTAGCCTGTAAAAAGTATTGTATACATTAGCAAAATAAAACGAAATACTCCCCGGGTTTGATGAAATTTTCAAATCCGTCACCGTTGCGTCGAGTTGACAGCTAGTCTAAGTTTGCTTGTTTTTCGAAGTTATCGGGGCACGAAACACTGTACAATTTATAGTTGATCCACTCCTTACTTTATTTTTACTATTTAACACTTATTAAACATAAATTAAAACACTTTTATGAATATTTTAAAAAAATTAACCTAGAGAACGATTTTTTGACGACCGGCTACCAGTGTTGCCAGCCAAAAAAAAAAAAAAAAATGATAAGAAAATCGATTTAAATCCATATTATGAATGTATTGGCAGGGGAAGGTATTTTATGAGCGGAATTGGGTTCGGGACAGGCCACCGTGATGATAAAATAATACTTTGTAATTATTTTTTTTTGGTATATATTAGAGGGTAGAAATCAATGATTTTTTTTTGCCAAAGTAGAGAAGTACTTACGTTGTTGAAAAAAAAAATATAAAATAAAAAACCAGCACATTGCACTACCGTTCTCAGGTTTGCCGTGTATTTTTTTTGCTTGCGCAATTCACCCACATAACTTGTGAACGAAAATAAATTATTTATATTTGTTCCCCCTCACATATCACCCTTAATCATCCATCCGCAATCCTTCAACGCATAAAACACACTATCCATAGCCAGATATTACACAAAAGAAGAATTAGCGAGCTAATAGAGATTAAGTCGTTGATTGAAGTTAAACTTTCTACGAACCAACTAGCTTTAAACTCTCGCATGCAGTTTTAAATGATGTGAAAATTTCCTAGAATTTAACTGTTTCATTACGTAAGCTTTTTGTATATGTTTTCCAGCAGTAAAATTAACTACAAGAATTTTAGCTCCATCACCGGTTGACTTTGAAGTGCCATTTTTGACCGAAGCAGTGGATGCTTAGTAAATGGTTTGCCCGAATACGGTGTTGTCTGACAACCTATATTTGTGCAGATACTGGAGTGAGCCGCTCTGCATGAAGGTACGAACTAACCTCTTAAATACGTCAACCAAGACCGTTGAGTGTTCCCGCAAGCCAGCTGTGCGTGAATGGGGACAGACACTACCGTCATCCAAAATGCTATGCTGAGTGACACCATCTTCCGGATCGCTACATGTCTGCGTGTGGCTGCTCCTAGCGGAGCTTCGCATCGCTGCCAATGTGGTGAAGCAGTCGGCTGCCTCGGATATAGCCTGCCCTGCAGTAGAAGCGCGGGTCGTCTCCCACACTCCTTACTCGGTAGCTGTTTCTTGATGTCATCGAGAGGAAACTTAAAGCGCATTTCCTTTCGCTGTGACATATTATTAGTAGATGTTTGTGTACTATACTTATATACCTATACTAACATTATAAAGAGGAAAGATTTGATTGTTTTTTTTTTATATTGAATATGCTCCGAAACTACTGAACCGATTTGGAAAATTACTTTACTGTTGGGAAGCTAGCCCCGTATTCCCATGCGAACGTCAACTACGCGGGTGAACCCGCGGGGCGCTACTAGTATGTTTGATAAAATATGTAGTACTGTAAAGTTTATACGGTACGAATCCTACCGTCTATTATGATCTCTCTCTTCATTCAAAAATTGTACATGAACTTTTTTTATCACTTTAAATATACCATAAGTGTACAATCTATATCTTCTATACTTATAATAAATCTGTAGAGAGGTCAATTCTGTACAAGGAATATATTTTCAAACTAACTATCAGGGGGTGATTAGTGATCGATACTGGTGCCAAAAATGCAATCAGTAAAATTTTTGTCTGTCTTTCTGTCTGTCTGTCTGTCTGTCTTACTGTCTGTCTGTCTGTCTGTCTGTCTGTCTGTATGTTCTTTATAGAAACAAAAACTACTCGACCGATTTTAACGAAACTTGGTGCAATTATTCTTCATACTCCTGGGCAGGTTATAGTATACTTTTCATCACGCTACAATCAATAGGAGCAGAGCAGTGAAGGAAAATGTTGGGAAAACTGAAGAAGTTACTCCATTTTTTAAGCTTCCGTCGCGTGTGTAGCCTTAATGGTTAAAGTTACATAGAAATCATGTATTACGGAAATGTTCTACATAAAATTATCTAAAAAATATCCCGAAACAGCATGTCTATCTTTTGTCAATTTTAAACCGATCGGCCTGAGAGTTTCAAAATCGGGGGTAAAGTAACTATTCCACGCGGACGAAGTCGCTGGTAAAGAATAAAATTACAAAAACGATACAATATTGTAAGAGGTTTGCAAGTCTGAAGTTTAAATGAAGTGACTGCTATGACCTTAGAAAAATATCACAGGCGAAGCAGACGTTACATAACTGTTCACTTTTAGACGTTATTTCAAACATCATACACCCATTACGTAAACAGAACAAAATACTCCCACTGCTTTGTCACAAGGCTCCTCTAGTGTACGGGAGTGGGAAGTTACAAAAATATACTCATTCTTATCTAATATCCACATTATTCGCTCTACACCATCTTCCGAACCCAATATTCAATGCAATTCAAACTTATTCAGCACACGTTACAATATGTTGCCCTTTTCAAAAGGCTTAAAAGGAAAGGCCCTTTCTCGGGGCCCAATAGAGTAATTACATCTAGAGAGGTACCTTGTGCAAAACCCTAATTTCGGCCGATGAAAAATGCTGAGCAAAAGAACGTCCATTTGTTGCTCCTAAGTAAACAATTTTAATCAAATCGCTTTTTTTTCTACGTTAAATATTTCCACGGAAAAGTGTACTCGAAATGCGACGTGCCCAAATACAAGAAAGAAAATAACAATGTTTCTGTTTTAAAGACGGCTCTTTAGTTTTTTTCCCGGAACTTTATTCCGAAGAATGGAGCCTTATCTTGAAAAGATTTTACAGTTCTGAGAGAAAGTTCAATTTTGTTATAACTCAGTTTATATCTAATGGACAAATTGAATTAGAACAAGTTAAGGTTTAAAGATTTCCCATTTTCCCGGTCTTTATGAAGGCGACGCTCATTTAGTGTCAGTTCTTATTTATAGTTCCGATAACGGATCTGGAATGTTTCGTCAAGAATTTTTATTATATAAGTGTCGAGTGGCAGATTACAGAAGTCATATAAGATGCTTTAAACTAATATTTAACATTCGATTAGCCATTAGGATTATCGAATAGAGCAAAATGTATTGAACTGTCATACTTTCAAAACGTAATATCCAAAGGTACAAATGTAAGTATAAACAGGTACTTACATTTGGACATTTACTTAATTATTTTCGACAAATATGTCGCTTTGTCAATGGTTCGACCTGACACTATCTGGTTCTCGTCACTCAACTGGGGAAAAAATCTTTTTATGACGAGTTGGTGTGCATTGATCCTTTTTTTTCTTGAATGGACCACTCGCAGTTCAGCACACTAAGGCTGGTTACTGCTTAACCGATGGCATTGATCCGATGTTCCTGTGGTTCTTATAATATCCACGTTTATACGAAATCTAATAAAAATATAGTCAAGTCCTATTTTAACCTCAAAACACAGCGTATAATAAATTAAATGCAATTAAACCTGACTTCCTCAAACTCTGAGTATAATGGTTAATTTAAAGACCAATTAATTTTAAATTCTTCCACTAATTGCTCTCTTAAACCAGAAACGTTATGAAATTACAGAGTAAACCTACACCTTTATGTACTCAGCTATTATGTACAACTTACTTATGAAGCTTATAATTATTAAGAAAGGTTGGAATTAGTACATGCTTGCTTTATCTTTATGTGTCTTTGGATATATTGCAGAAGTTTGGCGGTACGTGAGAGGACGATTCAACCAATAACGTTAATTATTACAGTTGCACGATTCCTTCTTTGAGGTCAAGCAGTGTGTGGATGGGTGACCAGAGGCCACGTTAAGAGCGTATATGCTTTACGGAATTTCATACAAATTTTCAAGTCCACCGATTTTAATGAAACTTTACTCACTTAAGCAGGATACATAACTCTAAAAAGTTAGTTGAAAACATTTTCGATAAATAGTGTTACAGTTAAATTAGACCCATTTTAAATTTTCCATACAAACATAAATTTCCAGTTATCTTTTTTACATTTATGAAACTTCTCACATTTAAACGTATCCTGTTTAAATGTGAGAAGTTTCATTAAAATCGGTTCTGTCATTTCGCAAAATAGTGACTTGAAATTTTGTATGAAATGCCATACGGCGTACACGCTCTTAAGCAGTTGATCCCGGCGGTAGTTGACTACAAAAATCTAATGAGTCCGTCAGATAGATATCCTAAATATTTTTGCGTATTTTGGCTTTTATCACCTAAACAAAAAACGAAGACGAAATAGTGTGACGACACTACGTGCTAAGTTTTTACCACGGCGTGACGCCACAAGTCCCTACTCCTGATCTTTGATGCTTTTTATCTACGTACATTTATATATATTTGATAAAGCAAAACATACGTGTCTATTATTTTCCGATAACCTCTGGCGGACTAAATAGAATCATTATTTTGTAACTCAGGAAACATCCCTATTACCCCGTTAGTGTCGAAGGTCATATACATAGGTAGTTGTGCCATTAAAATACTGGTATTCATCTGCATCCAGTTTGACTGGAAGTCGACGGACAACATAGTTGGGCAAAGGCTAAGCAAGTTAGTTTTCAGTAAGATATTGTTTTCGTAATATTTATAATAAATCCTACCCTTCATTATTTTCAATCCCGCCCGTTTCAAAAAACTTTTCCACAAGTTCCTTTTTCTTTTTAATCTATTCTAATTTTAAATGTGGAAAACTTTTTGATTGTTTGTACCGAATAAGCTCCGAAACTACTGGACCGATTTTATTTATTTTTAATTTTTTCACAAAGGAAAACATTATCAGCGAGTAACATAATCTATATTTTTTCTCCGTATTCCCACGGGAACGGGAACTTTGCTTGTTAAACCGCAGGATGCTTCTAGTTTAAAATACTTTCAGAAATGTTGCCTACACAACAGATAGCTACATACGAGTATCTACGTATTTCGAAAACAGGGAATTTAATTAATTTTTCACAAATAAACGCTTTGTATTGCATTCACGCTTGAGGGGGTGAGCACAAAAGCGGCCAAATATTCAGAGCTCGCCGTAATGAAAATCAGAGCATTGCACATGTTTATAATTATGTTATGGATTTAAAAGAATAGGGTATTTTACTGTAAAAATCTAATTAGTCCGTCTGATAGATTTACAAAAAATATTGGACACGTATTTTTTCTTTTTTCACGTAAACAAAAAATGAAGACGATACAGTGCGTTGAAAACTCACGTGACGTCACGTCGCTGGTATAAATTGTAGCAACGTAGTGACGTCACGTGAGTTTTCAACGCACTGTATCGTCTTCATTTTTTGTTTACGTGAAAAAAGAAAAAATACGTGTCCAATATTTTTTGTAAATCTATCAGACGGACTAATTAGATTTTTACAGTAAAATACCCTATTTAAGTATGTACAATTCTTTGTTTACAATGTTTCGATAATGTGTTCTGGGCTTAATATTAAGCTTGTTTTTTAATTGATAATCATCGTCTGCCTATCTTTTTCCCAACTATATTGCTTGGACTTCCAGTCAAACCGGATTCAGCAGAATACCAGCATTTCACGTGGAGCAACTGCCATAGCAACAACATGGTAGTTCTTAGCAAGACTCGCGACAGATTTTCTGGCTACTAACAATCCGCAACGACTGCCAAAGATCTCCGAAAAATAGCCGAGACCAAAGACTTATGTGCTTTCCAAGACACGGAGGAGATTCGCTATACCATATATTATTATGTATTTGGTCACCCATTCATATATCAACCTATTATGAATTAGTCACGAGCTAAACTCTTGATAAACTTCATGTACAGTAATGATAATATATAGGCGAACTTAATACAACAAGGCAATGCCTTTCGAATTATCCCTCCAAATGTCTGATTTGTATCTTAATTCAGGTGCTATGTTGTGCAGTGACTGTGACTATATAAATTACTTACTGGCCGACTAATATTTTAATTTTATTTTTGTATAAGTAATACAATTTTATCTAAATCGCAATATTAAGTATACTGATGGCTCTCTTGAAGCCTAGTTCGAGTTTTTAAAAGTGTTCGATCGCATTATCTTAAACGTCAATTAGTAATCGTATTGAAAATGGATAAGCATCGTCTGGTGACAATAAAAGAACGCTTTTTTTTAATACAAATTGAAAATAAAAAGAGTTTTCACGGCGATATGTTAGACATAAATGTAGGTGTATTAAATTAAAACCCATTAGCTGATTAGATAGGTATCTCGGCGGCGACCTTCTGCTCCCAGCTCTCCCAGGAGGAGGCAAACCGCGCGAGGGAGAGGGAAACCTCACGCCCCAGCCGCCGCAACAGAAGAAGATGCCCCGTATGTCGGGAGTCGCAGAGCGATTCCCGGCCACCATGAGCGCGGGTCTGTGGATGGTAAGAGGTGGGTGACTTGCTACCCAGTAACAACCAGGCTCGGGTCGACAGAGCGTTGTGTTCCACGTGCGCTTAAAAAAGATAGCATTATAAACAACGGAGCCCACTACGGTCAGTATGTCAGATTTTTTGGGTACATCATAATGACTTTTACAACATTTTCACGTTTTGGTAATAAAAATCACTGTAAATTACAGTTCCCAAACGAAAAATTCCGGGAACATAATTAGAAGAAACGTTTTCTTGGTACCTACAAATAATAACTTAATTTCACTTACCATATTTGTCAACTGATGTAGAGGCAAACTGGTTCAAGTGAGAATAAAAATATTCAAAGGTTGTTCTAATACCTTATAATAAATTAATAAAAATCAGAAAATCGTTATTTTGTAGTTTTATCATATCAAAACGCACTTTTGTGAATACAATTATGTACCTATACTTGCATTTAAGAATTAACCGTAACGTAAGTATATCGATGTATGGGAAAGCACTGTTTTTTTTTTCGGTGCTTCCATCCTACTTATCTTTTCGCCAGACAAATAAAAATACATTTAGTTTATTAACTTCAGTGCACAGCTAAAATCGAGACTATTCCCGTAATAGACGAACTATCTATGTACAGACTCGGTGCGCAAGTCAGATTCGCACTAATCCAGTTTTTTTACTGGTCTCAAAATCTGTTTTAGTAAAAAAACTTTTTGCAAATAAATACAACCGACTTCTAAACAAAAAAAAAGTACAAAATAACTTAAATTTCGGAAATCGGTGTTTTTGGTTGCTCTTTCGTTTTTGGAACACCGACTTCCGAAATTAAAGTTATTTTGTATTTTTTTGCAAAAAGTTCTTTTTATTTTTCACTTTTTAGTGGTTCATTCCCAGCTAAACATACCCATCACAGCGTACGTGGTATGAATTGGTGTAAACAATAAACAAACATGTGATTTCAGCTATCCCGACATATTTGCTAACTGCATTTATTGAAGAGTTCCGTTTCCGATCTCTGTTCTTCATCAGATCTTCACCAAACTAGAAAAGAACCACGTTGAAATACTGAGATGCTCTTCCAAACTATCGTAAACAATTATTTTTTCATTTACATCGACAAGAGGGAATGGGAATATCATCAATGTAAACTAAGCCACGCATTATTACGGATAACTCAAATACTAGTCGTCAGATGTCAATCAAATTGAAATAGGACCACACGACAAGCACAAAAAAAACAGTCGAATTGAAAACCTCCTCCTTTTTTGGAAGTCGGTTGAAAATGTTAACTAAAATAATATTGTTTTCTAGATCAAGCGCTTGTTCCAACTACCAAATGAACCACCTCAGCTGTTGGTCGAGGCTCTAGGATATTCCGTTTGGTGTCATGTCCATCAGCATACATCAATTATAGCATACAACAGCATACAACATATTCACATCCCACATTCCGACAACTTCGCAAAATAAATATGGTGGTTTTTAACCGACTTCTAAAAAAGGAGGAGGTTCTCAATTCGGATGTTTGTATTTTTTTTTTATAGTTTTTGTATGGATTTTTTTATTAATATTATCTGGATCCATGGAAAAAAGCCGTTGCTATTATTATTTGTAAGTCCAACAAATATCAGAAAATTAATTATTTCGGGTCGTGAGATAATGTGCACCTACTAGTCTAATAACGCAATTAGTTTATTTGACACTCGCAACGCCCCGCGCTTTTACCCATGTAGTTCCCGTTCCCGTGAGAATACGGGAATAAAATGTAACCTATGTTACTCAGGGTGAATGTAGATTTCTAATGGTGAAAGAATTTTTGAAATCGGTCTAGTAGTTATTGAATTTATTCGTTACATACAAAAATACAAATATTTCCTCTTTATAATATTAGTATAGATGATTTATAAGTCAGCATGGTGATTTAAAACCTCACGCAGTTGGAATTTCGAAATGATCTTCAGAGAATAATCCTGGAGTTCCTTTGTGATACACAACACTGCAGATACGGTTGAAACACAGATCAACTGACATGACCTACCCAACTCTATTATTACTAGATATGCAATATCGATCCAGGAATGTAGAATTTGTTCAGGGTTGCATGGTTTGTTCGAAAGAGTCACCGCCCTAGAACGCAAAGGCCATTTGGAGGAACAAGGATGGGTATTAGTCAGTAAGAGTGACACTACTTTCCGCTCTGCCCAGAGCAGAACAAGTCATTTGATGATTTTCCATTGGATTTTACACGGGTATGGAATATCGGTATGCCTAGGGTTCTCAGGTTCATGGACTTGTTACAAATGCCATAGTATGTAGGTATTCCTTATTTATCGAAAAAAAACTTCGATAAAATTAGTGTCTATTCTATCCATGACCACTTATAAGTTTTGTTTTAAAAGTTACAACTCTTCTTTCGAACAGCACCTAAATGGGTTGTTCTCGGTTGTCAATTGCAGAGCTTTCATAGTCTTTGTTAGAAACCCGAAAGTCTGACAACCGGTCTTACCAAAGGAACTTACCCGGTTACTGGGTCCTTGAGGACCCTGTAACGTTACCCAGTGACTGGGCTCTTGAGGTCCGATAGGCAGTTGCTCTATCTATAGTCTATTCTTATGTTATAAAGCTGAAGAGTTTGTTTGTTTGAACGAGCTAATCTCAGAAACTGCTCAGGAGCTAGTTAGGATTGAAAAATTGATATAGTGATGGATAGCCCATTTATCGAGGAAGGCTATAACATCTCGCTACAACCAACAGGGACGGAGCATCAATGAAAAATGTTGCAATAACTGAGTTTTTCTCTTTCTCTCTTATGACACTAAGTATAACATTAAGAAGTCTTCTTAGACGAAGTTCCTCGGGTTAGCTAGTGTAAAATAATGGTACTTTGTTACATCCGGTTATAAAAAATAATCATCGGGATTCCTCGTTGTTGCTTAGTATGACTGAATAACACTGAACGACTGCCATGACCTGCCCAACCCGACTGACAAGCAATATCGATATTCCTGTAATGGTACCAATGAGACCGGTAGATAGGTTCACAGAATAGGGTATTTTACTGTAAAAATCTAATTAGTCCGTCTGATAGATTTACAAAAAATATTGGACACGTATTTTTTCTTTTTTCACGTAAGCAAAAAATGAAGACGATACAGTGCGTTGAAAACTCACGTGACGTCACGTCGCTGGTAAAAATTGTAGCAACGTAGTGACGTCACGTGAGTTTTCAACGCACTGTATCGTCTTCATTTTTTGCTTACGTGAAAAATGAAAAAATACGTGTCCAATATTTTTTGTAAATCTATCAGACGGACTAATTAGATTTTTACAGTAAAATACCCTATTGTGACCTTTGTACGTAGTCGTATGACAAGTTGACAAGGTTGACTGGTAGAAAATGCCTAAGGCATTAAGTCCGCCTCTGTACATTTGTGCGTAAAGTATTAAATAAATAAATAAATAAGTTTATGCTTATATTAGAGGTTATTTAAGTCCGAAGCTCAAAAAATGAGAATATAGAAGACAGGGGACAATCGGAGACTAATGACAAAAATAAAATCTATCTTTTGGAAAGTTTAATGGTAGCCTGCAAACTCCTTATTAAATCCTGTGCGCAATAAATCTCAAAACACATATGAATTAATGAAAACCAGCAATATGAAAGCATTCTTTTAGCTAAAAATAAAATCAAATTCCCGTAAGCACTTAATACTTTAAAAAACATTATTACAAACGCATGAAAGTTACAAAACGTCAAATCAAATGAAAAATGTCAAACGTAAATAAAATATAACGGAAAGCGGAAAACACATTCCAGCCGATTGAACTTTGTGAACCCATTAAAATAAATGTTTAACACATTCCGCTTTAATGGCACGACCTCAATGGAAATTCTCACATAACCGATAAAATATAATTCGCCTTACCTTATTCCCGATTCGAAAATCGAAAGGAAGGAACCGAAAACAGGTCCATAATCACGACTTTCTCACTGACTTTAACACTGCCATACACTCACGTATAACCTTTACAAATTAAGAAGGTGTTTTTATGTAAAATAGACAGGGGTTTCACACATATTTTCTATTTACCGGCATTGTCACATTGTTCCAAGTTTATGTAACACCAGCGTAGCAGCGCCGTAGACCCGTAGCGGCGCTACGACGGCTCGTAGCGGACTGAAGTACTCACGCTGTCGTAGCATACACATAATATAGTACATAGTATACAATGTCTATATAAAAGTCAAACTTTTTGTGTATTTAGTTGTGGCTAAACAAAATCGTTTGTTCGTTTTCCGCGGTAGATTAAATGCTCTGGTACAAGTAACGCCATCTATTACCAGTTGCAGTAATTACATGTTCAGTTGAAAAGTAGGTTGTGTATGTGTGTGTTTGAAAAGGTTGGATCGTGATTTCTGAGAATAGCCAAAACTTTTGCCGAATGTTCGCGGTCAAAAGGGAACTGGTTTATTAACTACGGGTAAATTGTTTTTGACTGTTGAATAACGACGCTTTCTGGGAAATTGTTAAACTAATTAAAATAAGTGTGGAACCTCAATGTTGCCTCTCTCGATATTGCTGAAGTATATAACAAAAACAGTAAAAATGTTGGCCTTGAACTTACTACTAAAATTCAATTTATAAAAGAAGTAATAAAAGTTTAGAATATTCAAGTTTACCTAGAAAAGAAAATAAAAAGATTTTTCAGGCATGAATGAATTAAATTTGTTAACTAAAAAGGAGCTCGTGGCTAAATTGTAACAGCTTCACGGTTCGATCTTCAAACAATGCTTGCTGAGGTCGGTTTGTGGATGGGTGACCATCTTAACATACCGAGACTCCTCCATGCCTCGGAAAGCACGTTAAGCCGTAGGTTGATTCCGACTGTCATTTGGAGATCTTTGGCAGTCGTTACGGACTGTCAGAAACAAGAAAATCTGACACCAGTCTTGCCAAGAATTACCGTGTTACCCAATTAATGGATTTTGGAGACATGGTAGGCACCTGCTCCACGTAATCAGCTGAATCCGATTTGACTGGGAGCCGACCCTAGTATAGTTGGGAAAAAGACTATGCAGATGATCAATGAATTAATTTTGTTACATTGGAGACAATATTATGAAATGGTTAGGTACCGATCTCGTGTAAAAATAGTGACGAGTATCAATATTTTACGCTAAGCGACTTTCAAATGACTTCCAGAACCCAGTTTACAGGGCAAGACCAACGACCTGGTACAATAAATATGTCATTCCAACACGATCCCATTGTCATTTTGCAAAAAGTTCGTAATCTGCTCAATTCATAATGGTCGATCATTGGTCTGTCAATGGTCTCGTAATACTTTTTATCGGTAATTCATCATAACGCTGGTTAATTAGAATAATAGTCAACCACAGATCGCTGGAGATTAATTTGTTTTTCGGAGCCATTATTATTTCCCTTACTTTTTGATAATCGAGCTATTAAAAGAATTGCTGCACAACGACTGAGGCATTTTTTGACAGGTTGCGGCTGAGATGCAAATACGAACGTGCTTGAAAATTAGTAGAATTAGCACTCTGATAACTTTTTAACACCGAAAGAGTTATGAGTTTGTAAGTCTTAGCAACTTGGTGGTGTTTGGTGGCATACTTTGGATAAGTTATTGTCATTGACTGTCGCTGAGATAAAATTGTGACGATTTTTAAGAGTCGATTTTTCAGGCTTTTATTATATATAATATTTAGCACTGGCAATACACTCAACGCAAAAGATCAAATCCCAATAACTAACTCAGAATTCAAAAGCATTTCATTCATAAATAAAGTTAAACCCCCTATAAATACTTCGATTTGGGAGTCTACATATCACGGAGCCCCCGGGGACCCACCTTATCCAAACTTGGGGAATTATATCTATCAAGTTGTGCCATCTGCTAACTTTTAAACTTACAAAGGGGCAAGGGGGAACCCCGTATCAGTTCCCAGATTTTGGAGTATCTTGACTCGAAGCTGAATTTGTTTTCGGGATAAGTTATGTCGTGTCTATGGGCGAATGGGTCGGTGTGACTTTAACTGTAACTTAGTTTTTCGCTTACCTTTCCCAGCAGGAACCATTCACTTCATGAATAAAATGTAGCCACAATTAGCGATAGTGTGTCTTTTTATCACTGATTAAATTTTTCCAACATTTCAACAAAAACAATTTAACATATTTATTATTGTTTTTTTTTATTATAAAGCTAAATATAAATTTAATTTATATATAAACAAAATATATGGTTGCGAAAGTACCTAAAATATGTGATAATAATGAAACAATGCAAGTAATAATTGATAATGTTCTTATGTATATTCTAGTTTTTAACTCCCGACACAAAAATGACGTGGTGTTATAAGTTTGAGGAGTCTGTATGTTTCGGGGGGGGGGGGGGGGCTCCATATTATTAAACTACTTTAGTAAAATAAATACTTAAACAATTTATTAAATTAATTATGAACCTATATAACCTACCAAAAATGAACAATAAGTACATTAGGTATACGTAGGTAATCCAAGTAAGTAAAGAGATAAATGTACGGTTCGGTCAATGCGGTACAGCACTGATTGCGACAAATAGGCTTCTTCTTCTTCTTCACCACACGAATGAAGCCTTAAACATACTGATGTCATATGGGAACACTTCTTTTTAAGAGCGTATACACCGAACGGCATTTCATACAAATTTTCAAGTCCTTATTTTCCGAAATTACTGAACCGATTTTAATGAAACTTTACAAACATAAGCAGGATACATAGGTCTAAAAAGTTAGTTGAAAACATTTTCTATAATTAGTGTTACAGTTAAATTCGACCCAATTTAATTTTTCCATACAAACATAAACCAGTTATCTTTTTTAAAATCAGATATTGCGAAATTGTTTTTACCTAACTTTTTATCCTGCTTATATGTGTGAAGTTTCATTAAAATCGGTTCAGCCATTTCGCAAAATAGTGACTTGAAAATTTGTATGAAATGTCATACGGAGTACACGCTCTTAACCCTTCGGAAATACAGGCGTGATGTTTATATTTTTCGATTTTCTTAAATGAATTACAATATTTGAGAATAGAACCGATGTTCATTTTCGAGATATCAATAGAATGTGATTTCGTTAAAAGCCGCGCAACCCTAGAAATAGATTTAGAATTTGACAGAAACGAAATGGATTTATACACATAAATAAAATGTATGCATTAAAGATATTAATGTATTTGTCAGTAACACGGTTTTATTGAAAGTAACAAACTGTTTTCATTAATTTTGTAATTCTAAAACTTATTCTTCTCTCACGTGTCTATAGTACCGGCAAATATTTTTTGAAAAACCGTTAATTTTTTTTATACCAGCCAGCAAGATTTTTTACTGCAATTTTTTAAGTTATTTATAGCCTATAAAGGCCTCCCCTATATTTTCCAGACACCCATTTCCCGCGCCACCTCGAAGCAGCTGTTAGAGCATACTAATCAATGAATGTTGGTTCCAAATGGAGATTCAGATCTGACATTCACACCGCCCCTTCAAAGTATTGTGTGAACCCAGATTGCAATAGTGCAGTATTTTACTATGGACACCATTGCGGCGTTAATTCCCCTCTTTGAGGAGTGGTAGGAGAGACATCACGGCGTCCTCACCTTCCGCCTGACGCAGGTACTCACCAGACACGACTGTTTAAGGAGGTACCTCTTTTGGATTCAGCGAGAGGACACGACTGGGTGTCAACAGTGTGCGGATCGCCCGGTGGACATTCTGCGAAGCAGTAATGCTGGCGAAGAAGGAGGCAGACCGCGTGTGGGAGAAGAAAACCTCAAGCCCCAGCCGCCGCAACAGAAAAAGACGCCCCGGGCGTTGGGATACGCAGGGTAATTCCCGGCCACCGTAAGCGCGGGCCTGCGGATGGCAAGCTATGGGTGGCTCGTCGTCCGATAGCAACCAGGCCCGAGTCGACGGCACGCGTATTTTACTAGTTAGAATTATAATAGTTCTATTTAGTCCAGCCGTTACACTTTCAAAAAAATTTAGACTCTTATTTATTGTCATTTCAAATCGAAAAAAAACTATAGAGATACTGATTCAAGAGTGAAGACTGAATTCTATTTAACGATTATTAGATTTTTTTCTGTCATTGTTGATGATTTTAATGAGAAAAGGAGCTGCCTCAAGACCAAAATATTGCTACATAAACTTGGAGGTCCTATTTGCTTTACCTAGCTTCAATTAAGTATATTGCACATACATATGGTTCATACAAAGTAATCCTTATATGGACTGACGATGAATAAACATGTAAGACGTCGACGAGATACTTTATATATTAAAATGAAGTCTTGTAAAATATTTGCAATTGAACATTTCCGATTAAGTCACAGGCGACAGCGAATAAAATTGTTAAATTTGCTACAAATTGTAAAAAAAAAAAAATGATATCTTTATCTCATTTGAAGTACATGTTCGAAGCCATATTTAATAAATACCAGGACAGCTGTCTAACCCAAGTGTCGCCACAACCCGCTATGCTATGTGTCTTTCATCAAGTGGATTAGATCGGCCTTCACCAGATCATCGTTCAACTTTGAGCGAAGCCTTTCAATGCTACGTCTTCCGTACGCGGTAGCCACTCCTAAGCCTTTCGGCCTTATGGACTATCTGTGCTGCGAGCAATGTGCCCTGCCATATGCCACTTTAGCAATCCATCGGGCTTTGTCGTTAACCTTGCATTATCTCTATTCCTAATTCGATCACGCATGGAAATTCCAAGCATAAGTCTCTCTATTTGCCTTTGGGGGCTTTTAAGATTAGGCTCTTTCTACCGTATTACTAAACACTGTAGTTGTGATATAAGTAGTCACACATTGTAGGTAATATACTAGTATTCAACTAAAACTCATCGTGTTTAGATTAGACTGGAAACGACCCCAACATATTTGGGCAAAACACTAGAAAGATAGAGCAGTGGTGGCCGAGTCGTAACAGTCCTGACTTACGAATTGTAGGTCGCGGGTTCAAACCCAGCCAGGCGCATTACTTTGTGTAATTAATTTCATCACCACTGCTCTCAAAACGGTGAAGGAAGCCATCGTGAGGAAACCGGCATGTCCTAGAACTGAAAATTCGAAGACAAGTGACATTCACCAACCCGCACTGGGCCCGCGTGGTGGATTACGGCCCATTCCCTCTCCTAGAGAGGACGCCTGTGTAGTGCACAGCATGTGCAGTGGGAACATTAAAAGCCTGCTTATGCTTATGCTTAGTATAAAGATTCTAATCATCAATGAGTTTATCCCTTAGACCATACCACACAAGGAATATAACGATGTTGGATGCGAACCAAAACGATGGTAGAATCATTAACATAGACTTTGCTAAAGGGTTCGGCATGTGCCTTATTACAGTAATTCCTTTGATGATAACGTCATACGTACATCAATGACACCCACGAAGTTCGAACGTTTAATGACAGTTAATTAGAAGAATTTATAAATGATATTGGTTTTTAATTTCCGGGCTTTTATAATCGGTAACCATGAGTTATTGTTAAACTAATAGAAGGCATGCAATAAAATAGGAACTCACAAAAATATCGAAACATTTACAAAAATCTATGCGAAACAGAATCAAAATTGATTGAATAACTAACAAGGTATCAAAATATTTTATAGGTTTTCAGACTCATTAGATGAGGATAAACATTTGATATCAATTCACAGTACAGACAACGAACCTTCAATCAGAATTAATTACGGATAGACCAGTCAGTTACACACCTTGCTAATATACAATTAATTTAATCAAGGAGTTTAATTATATCTGTAACAATAAGCTTAATACTCTAAGCATGATAGGCGTTTGCAACTGCTAGGTTGTCGTTGTATCTTGACAAGATTCTTATGTATACCAACCCTCTTTATGCGTCGGGAGTTAAATATTACTGGGACTAATCTACTTAGGCCTTTTCCCAAGAATGTTTGTGTCGACTTCCATTCTAACTAGAAGCGGCCGAGTTCCAGTGTTTTACGTGGAATGAGTGCATGACGGACTGGTGTCAGATTTTTGAGTACTCGTAACGGGTATCACTTATCTTCAAATTACAGCCAGGATCTTCGGCTTAACGCAGTTTCCGTATGTTATATACGGTCACCCATCCACCTCAGCAAGCATCGCTTAATGACAATTTTTATAGATTTGATAAAGCAAAAAATATGTGTGAAATATTTTTGGTGTATGTGTTGTTATGTTTATAATGGATTAGGTGTTAGTGTACTTAATCTCGCAGATAAACTCGCGCGGCTTTTATTCTTCGGTTAAGCAGTAACCAGCCTTAGTGTCCTGAAATGCGAGTGGTCCTTAAAAAAAAAAATCGCGCGGCTTTTGTTATTCTCACTGACCAACTCCACATAACATTTACTGACAAAAGTCGAGCAGAACGGTAAAAGCCAATCGCACAGCACTCGGCTTGTAAAGTATTCCGTGGTGGTTTCACAACCTTTTTTATAAATCTGTGCAAGTATCGCGAATGGTCAGCAAAGCTTTAAATAATGGTCTCGTTTCGACTCCCAGGTTTTCTATCCCTGACGCAGAATATAGAAAACTTTGGAGTCGGCCGCTTACTTTAGCAATGTTGTTTTTTTTTTGGGACCAACTTTGAGATTAAAGGGACTTGGACTTTGTAAGTTGTTGCGTCCAGATTTTGTTGAGGCCTTGAGTTCTGAATAGGACTTTTGTTACTAATGTCAGGCTTAAATGCTATAATTTGCTAAAAGTTTCTTCGTGCTAGTAAATATTCTTACCAGCGCAATAAATAACAAAATAAAATAAATCCTTTGATATTTTTCTTTGAGGAGTAATTTTCAATGCCTACTAGCAAATTCGCGTTGACATGGTCTATGAAGACGCTAGTGAAGGGTGATATGCTGATCTCCCTGAAGCGTAAACTCATCGACATGTGTATTCTGCCCGTCCTAACCAATGATGCTCAGACTTCGTCGCTAACCGAGGGAGCAAAAGTTCCGCCTTGGAGTATGCCAAAGAGCGATGGAACGCAGTATTCTGGGAGTAAAAATACAGGACAGAATTCGAAATACCATGTTACGTTCCAAAACGCCAGGTTCAATTGAAATTGCGAGGGTCACGTAAGCCGCATGCACTGAGACCGTTGGGCAAGTCTTCACACAATGGGTGCCTTAAGATGATGGCGCCGCCGAGACTGGCCCAGAAAGAGGTGGCGAGACGACCTGGACGCGTACTGGGAGGGCTGGTACAAGGTTTCGCAGGAAAAGAATTCTTAGAAGGACTTGGACGAGGCCTTTCCCCGGCTGTGGGATAGTATGGGATATTAAAAATTTTACATACAAAAAGAACTAACGCCCTCTCTCGTTCGTCAAATAGATTTCCAAAAAATATTGGACACGTATTTTTCTTTACTCACGTAAACAAAACCCAAAACTGTACAGTGAATTGAAAACTCGTGTGACGTTACTTCGTGATACAATTTTGCCATGACGTGACGTCACAAGCCCCCCACTCCTGATGTTTCATGCTTATTATATTCATCATTTTTAAAGGTTTGACAATCTTACTGACGATATAAATATAATCTTTTTTTTTTACACAGGAAACATCTATATTGCCATAACACAACTCCTATATTTTAACAAACCTACATAATATGTAAATAATAACAATATTCATGAAGGTTTGTTAAATAATAAAATTAAGCATCTAAAACTCTTCTTTCCCCAAATCCCTGTCTTGATTAAATGATCCATAAAAACCAAACTCTATTGCTCACTTAAAGAACGTCGCCCCCTTTCTATATTCGCGTCCCAACAGGTGCAACAAAGCGCTTCGTTAGTTCAGCACCGCCGCCATTTTGATGCCGGTGTGAAAAGCGCGCGAATCGGTACCTACGTGTTTTGTCAATTGCGAGAGATTTTTTGCCAAATCAGTGATCAAGTAATGGGGATTTATAGTTTTTTTTGTGTGTTTTATTTTAGTGGTTTTTTTATGTGAAACTCTGATCCAGGCAAAAGGCGTCGTCACATACAATACAGAAGATAACGGGAGGAACTAAGCAATACCAATGGACTACAACAGCCCAGGACAGGATCTAGCAAATACTGTCTGTAGCATGTTGTAAGAAAAGTCAGAAACAAATATATTGTTTAATTAAGCGACCCCAACCTAATTTAGAATACCACAGTCAAACAGTCTAATTGTTTTCTGATTGTAAACAGCTACTTTCTAAAATCTGAATCACCTGGTAGCCGCTAACAAAACATGTCAGCCGGAGTCACACTTAAAATTTGTTGTTGTTAAAAATCATCAACAACCAATCAACCTGGTTACCCGTCGCGTCACCAAAATCAGTAAACGTTGATCTGCAACATGTGGAAACGTTATAGAGAACCAAATTCAACAACAACTACCCTCCAACACCTGAAAGCAGACGCCTACAGCACCTAGTAGCCATTAAGCAAAGTCAGCAACACGTAATCGAGATCTTAAACACTTAAACGCGGCACGTATCCTCCGTGGATCGCGACGAGTCCCGGGGTCTCGGAAGGTTGACGAACACCCCTACTACGGTACTGAACAACTTCATTTATAACTTCTGAAAATCACTCAGTTACGGAACTGAAATGGAATTGGGCAGGGCGAATGGCGTGCTGGGATCAAACCTGCGATACGGATCGGCTGCTGAGAATGCAGCCATCCATTGTGTCACCCTATGTAATGTTTTCATCATCTATATTTTCTGTAACTTATACGGTGTACATAATAAAGAGTATTCTATTCTACTTGTCGCGGGTTCGATCCCATCACAGAACAAATGTTTGTATGGCCTACAGATAGTTGTTCCGGGTCTAGATGTATTGTGTATTTGAATTTACATGTTTGTGAACGCACCCACGATACAGGAGTGAATCCTAGTGTGGAGCAACATTAAACAAAGACAATTTGCGGTGATGACAAGTAGGATTAAGGCAGTCACTGAGTCACCAAAGGACTAGTAGAAGGAATACACACTTGGGGTGATACCACGATATCCAAACCAGGCGCCACCCATGCTAGCTACGCCACTGCTTCTAAATTTGAAGAAGCTATGCTATTTAAACACCCCTGAAAATGTTCCTTTCAATCATTTCTACAACACGGTCTCTACGCGTTCTTCGCTACACATCAAATTGTTTTCGCTGTACCTGACTGATTTTACATTAAATAATTTAACAGCAAAACAAATAGTAGGGGCCGCTGATAAACTTCCGAACTCGTTCCAAAACTAACTTTACCGAATAAATGTACCAGAAACCTTTGAAGGTTTAATCGAAATTCGCGAACACGGCTTGCGAGATAAAACGAAATATTACAACAGCCTAGCTGAATGTGAATATGTTCAAGTATTCGAATACTCATTATTTTGTTTGCTGTTATGGAGCGTTTAACTCTGATTTTTCCGTATAATATTTGTTTACTGGGTCTTTTATAAAGGCAGCTTCAGTTTTTCCTGTACAGCGATGCTGGTAATGTTTCAAAGTAGTTCTTTGTAACGTTGATATCAGGCCGGTTTTAGGATTATATATTTTGAGTTAAGAGCGTGTCTTTTTCGAAAGCAAGACAGGTTTCTAGGCAAAAATAATTATTGATATACGATCGACATCAAATTCTTAATCTAAAAAAACTGTATAGTGTGTGTGTAGCAATACTGAATGCGAAAGTTGTAAGAGGTGGGTTAAATTAAGTAAATCCTAGGAATGCAACGATTGTGTCGATTCCATAGCATTACTGAAGCGTTTTTTAACAGTGCCTCGTTGTTTCAGCCGAAAGAAGGACATTGGGCTTCCCAAACTGTCTTTTTTTAATAATTGTCCCAAAACTCAGCAAATGCGTTTCGGATCAGATTATCCGAAACGCATTTGCTGAGTTGCGGTGCCGAAACGCGTTTTTCGCATTTGGGGATCTCCACAAGGTAGGCCGAAGACCTACCTCATCACTCCAAAACATTTCGACCACATCGACTATCTCTTCTGCGAATAATGTGTCCTGCCCGCACTGCATGGTTTAGTTAATAAGTATAGTACAAGAGTTTTAGTGATTTAAAAACCAAAATAAATCTACTTTTGTTGATTTTATTTAGTACTAGCTTCTGCCAGCGACTTCGTCCGCGTGGAATAGTTACTTTACCCCCGATTTTGAAACTCAGCCCGATCGGTTTAAAATTGACAAAAGATAGACATGCTGTTTCGGGATATTTTTTAGATAATTTTATGTAGAACATTTCCGTAATACATGATTTCTATGTAACTTTAACCATTAAGGCTACACACGCGACGGAAGCTTAAAAAATGGAGTAACTTCTTCCGTTTTCCCAACATTTTCCTTCACTGCTCTGCTCCTATTGATTGTAGCGTGATGAAAAGTATACTATAACCTGCCCAGGAGTATGAAGAATAATTGCACCAAGTTTCGTTAAAATCGGTCGAGTAGTTTTTGTTTCTATAAAGAACATACAGACAGACAGACAGACAGACAGACAGACAGACAGACAGACAGACAGACAGAAAGACAGACAAAAATTTTACTGATTGCATTTTTGGCACCAGTATCGATCACTAATCACCCCCTGATAGTTAGTTTGAAAATATATTCCTTGTACAGAATTGACCTCTCTACAGATTTATTATAAGTATAGACTAGCAGCGCTCCGCGGTTTTACCCGCGTAGTTCACGTTCCTTTAGGTATACGGGGATAAATTTATAACCTTTGTTACCTACTGATAATATTGGTATATAGCTTTCTATTGGTGAAAATTAATTTTGTTTGAATTCGGTCCAGTCGTTTTGGAGCTTATTTGGTAAAATCAAACAAAAAAATCCTTCCTCTTTATTATGTTAACACAGCAATTCACACACACACAGCGTCAGTGTATACAGCTGACCTGACAGACGTCATTCTGTCAAAAGCAATTATTTTAACTGTGGCGGTGACAGGTAGGAAAAAATTGTATTTATTAAAGTAAAATGTTGTTTTGACGTTTGTCTGTGCCAATTTTCCAATTTATATCCTTTTTAGACTTGAATGATAACGTGAAAAAGAAAATGCTTAATTGGTCAAGCCGTTCTCGAGTTTTGCGCTTAGTAACACATTTAGCTATTGATTTTTATTTATTATATTATACTTCTCTATATTGTCACATGTTTTTTTAATCATTTTGTTCCATCATCACTTCTCTCTACAAAAACCAGAAACACTAGCTGATTAGAAAAAAAAATACCTTTTCCGCTAAACATCTTATTTTCAAAACATCAGAATACTTATTGTTTTTATACCATCAACAAAATACTGAAAAACACAACAAATCTTAATACAAAGAGAATTAATCGTAATAACATTGAAACTGGCTTTTCCTCTTGTTTTCCTTAGCGAAGCCATATTTTACCAGATGCTAGGTTAATTTTACGCGCAATTTACTTTATTACATTGCTCGTCCGAATTCTTCTCTCCTTAATATATTGATCAACCTATAAATTGTTTTTTTTTTTTTTTGTTTTTCGTAAGTATTATTGGGGCGAAGAGGTCGTATATAAAATGATTGTACGAGAACTCACACACCCACATACTCAGCCATACTACACATCTACTATAACATTCGTCTCGTATATTTAACCTATGTACATACATATATGTTAATCAAAATTAATAAAATATTTAAATGTCGTATGATACCTTACTAAATTCTGTTAACGCACTTAGTACATCACTACATATTATAAAACAGAGTCGCTTACCGCTGTCTGTCCCTATGTATTATTAATCAGCATACAAATTAATATTAATAAATAAACTAAACTTACAAAAAAACACTCAAATATAGCATCAAAAAATCCCCAAAAGCTGTCAGCTGGTAATGTGCCCAAGAGACTGGTGGCATTGCCACGTTGAATACATAGCCTCTGGCCAAAATAAAAGCCAGCTCTTGGGTCACGGGAAGTGTTAACCAGCCGTTCCAATATTTCTATGAAAAGGCTGTGGGCACAAAAGTACAAGTGCTCTGTGCTCAAGTATGTTTGTGAACCAAATATATATAATAATACATATTTGGTTGAAAAGTAGGACTACTGAAGAAACTAGGTATCCCTCTATTTATTACGGAATCTTGCCCCTAAGATTGTTTACAATAGTTTATATAATATAATAAATACCCGCAAATAAATTTAAGGTAAAATCACATTTACTTTGCAACTACTTGGTTCAACAGCCCTTCATTACAAAGGGAAGCTTCAGAAACTTGATAAGTAACCTAAGTTGTAGAACTTAGCCTACTTAAGAAGTTTCTTAAACCCTCAAGAAACAAATTCCATGAACTCAAGTACTCTTAAATCATTACAGTTTCCTTATAGCCACTACACGAGTTCCAAGAAATGAGCTCCTTCCTTCCAAATTCGGTTGTAACAGTAGTCTAACAATACACAATACAGACAAATTAAACAGACGTAAACCCAGAACAAACGGTTATCGCTATCCCATTATTCCGATATGATCATCCCTCATAAAAAGGCTCATATTCATTGACCGATGACTCGGTCGATTTACGGCATGCGAGGGTGTCCTCGCATGCCGTAAATCGACCTAGGGTCGACGCAGGTGGCGTAATGACTAAAAAGTAAATAACACGTTGCTTCAATGAAATCCATCAGGTTGTATAAAACGTGGAGACTCTCACACCTCTGATAGTGGTCTGACAGAAACCTCCCGCACCCCGCATGCGTCCAATAGGTTGCGATACATAAATAATAAATATCTTGGGACAACTCACACACGGCTATCTGATCCCAAGCTAAGCAGAGCTTGTGTTATGGTAACCAGACAACTGATATACATACTTATATAATTTATAAATACATACATATTATAGATAAATCACACCCAGACACAGAACAAACAATCATACTCATCACACAAAGTTTGTCCTGGGTGGGAATCGAACCCACGACCTCCGGCTTAGCAGTCAGGGCCACTAACCACTAGACCAACAGGCCCGTCAACACACACACACATCTCCCGCAACCTGGCTATACAATAACAGAAGCCCACAATCCGCATGCGGGCCATTTCGCATGCGTTACAAGAATCTCCCGCACCCAGCGGCATAAGTCCTTACTACTAACAAAAAGGATTCTCTGCATTCGACCCCGGTAGTATACGTTACAAAAATCTCCACTCCCCCCGCAGGCCCGCATGCGAGCCCTATCAACCAATCAAAATAAACCTTTACAGTTCCCATCATATATTTAATCCAGGAGCAGTGAATTATGCAGATGGTCCGCTCCCGACGCCCGCCCGCGACGGACGTGCCGCTCCCCGCTGCTCTCCCGTTATCGTGCTCAGTGTCGTGTGTGTTCGTTTCGTCACGCTCCAGTCGTGACGTCACCTGTGGTCGCCGACTACAACTTTGATCCGAAGCCGCCTTTTTCAAGGCAGTGGACGACTTCTTGTTTCTGTTTTGGAGGTCGTTGAAACGTAGTGCCCCTTCAGGGAAAATCCACAGTTTCGTGGTCCTTGGTGGGATACCTCACGGTGCCAACGAAGCCAAGGGGTGTTGACCCGATACACCGGCCCAAGCCCCTTCAGGGCTAAGTCAAATCGGAAGGGCTTTGGTACGCGGCCTTGGGGGCTTCCCTAGTCGCTGCCATCTGTCTAACCCCGTTCTCTTCCAGCAATCACCCGGTGTGGTTGGGTGTCTCAACCCCTTCACACCGGACCGGTCTTCTGACCCTAGGGCCCCACTGCACAATAAGATCGGCAGTGGGTTTACAAGCTTAGGGCACACAAAACTAGGCACTCACCTCCCTGTCTACACCCGACAGGGAGGGTACACATCCCCGGGATATCCCACCCGGGGAGTTAGGAAGTAGGAAGCGCTGGGAGTCGCGGAAACGTTGCTCCCGGATGCTAGATAGGAACTAAATCCCCCCCCCCCCACCATGACGGACGCTGATTTATTAGAGTTCGTCAAGGACACCGTCCTCAAGGACACCGAACTCACTGCCAAATATGGCGATCTGATAGCAGAGGCGCTCTGCAGGGATCGGGACCTGGTTGCCAAATTTGGCAGCGAACTTGCCCGCATGCAGCAAGAAGGTCAGGTCCCTGAGAGCCCTCTCTCCCCGCCGCCTACTGAAAAGCAGGCATCCAAGAACTGGGTACCCAAACAGGTACCCATCACCAAAAACCCTGCCCCAGCCCCCACGACTTCCGCGAAACCGGCTGTTGTCCTCAAAACAACAGTCGGCGCCGCCACCACCCAACCCGCTACCGGGAACCAGAGCCCCGCCGATTCCCGTTCACCCTCCCCAGAGGAAATGGACATTGCCGCGCCCTCTGAGCCATCTGATTCCTCTTCCTCCGAAGACGACTTCTTCGACTCTTCAGCCCCCCAATCCCGCCCCTCCTCGGCAGCTGGGTCCTCCCAGCAGGCAAGCCGATCCGCCAGCCCGATGGCGGCTGAGGCCTCAGTCCCCAAAACCTCAGCCCCAAAGGTCCAACCTCCGCCACCCGTGTTCATTCACGACAAGGCCAAATGGACTGAGGTGTCCACTGCCTGCAAGGCCAGGCAAATCAATTATACCAATGCCCGAGCTGTTCAGCTGGGCATCAAAGTCACTGTCCCGACCGCAAAGGACTACCGAGAGTTGCACAAACTCCTCTCGGGCAGGAAAATCCCCTTCCACTCTTTTACTCTCCCCGAGGACCGTCAGACACGCGTGGTGGTCAAAAACGTCCCACGCGAAATCCCCACGGCTGAAATTCTCAGCGACCTTCAGTCGCAGAGTATCCCCGTAGCAGAGGTGCACCGAATGCACCGCCGAGGTGGAGAATCATACAATATGATTCTGGTCGTCTGCGATCCGGCAGACGGTCATCACCCCATATTTAACATCTCCCACATCTGTGGCCTCTCGGGCCTATCCATCGAAAAGCCCCGCAGGAGTGGCATCATCGGCCAGTGTCACAACTGCCAATTGTACGGCCACTCCCAGCGGAATTGCTTTGCGAAGGCACGATGTGTGAAATGCCTGGGTGACCACGGCACCTCAGACTGCACTCGCCCCAAAGACCCGTCCCAGTGCGCTGAGCCGCCCAGCTGCGTCTTATGCGGCAAGTCTGGCCACACGGCCAACTACCGTGGCTGCCCAAAAGCGCCCAAACCCACCGCCCCCAAGCTAGCCAAGCGCGCAAGCGATCGCCAGCAGAGGGAATGTCCTCAACTGGTAGGAAAAACTACCATAGCCCTCAGTCCACAACGCCCCAGCCCATGGAGCGCTCTTAATCACCAGGCCCACTTTCCGGCCTTAAGGACCAGCGCTCCTGCCCCTAAAACCACAGAGGCCCCTAAGGCCACCCCTACCACCCAGCCCACCAAAACCATCCCGGCCCTCATGGACGTAGCGCTCCCACGCCCCCCCTTGACAGAGGCAACCCGGGCCACAGCCCCAGCCCCTGCCCCTGCCTCAGCGCAAGCCGCCACTATTCCAGCTGGTGATGTGTCCAAAAACATCATTTTGGTCACATACCAAGCTTTTTACTCCCCCCGCGCCCTAGCCATGGCCGAGGCGCTTCAAAACTGCAGAGGTGACCACTCAGCAGTTTTCCGCGAGTTCGGTGACGTAGTTCACCACGTCCAAATCTACACAACCCTTACCCACCCATAATGGATAAGTCCCGAGTAACGTGTAGGTTCAAACCGACAGCCCTCCGGATAGGGTTTTTCAATGCCAATGGCCTTAGAGCCCAACGTGATGAGATCGCCTTATTCCTCCGCGACCATCACCTAGACATCTTATTAATACAAGAGACCTTCCTAAAGTCTACCCATCGGGACCCCAAAATTGCCAACTATCGCATGGTTCGCAATGATAGGACCCGCTGCCACTTAGGAGGTACCCTAATTTACTATAAATCGTCCCTATACTGCATTCCTATGGACCCTCCCTCCCTTGAAAAGTTTGAGGTCTCAGTCTGTCGGCTAGGTATGACAGGACACCAACCCGTCACGATCATCTCAGCCTATGTCCCACCCAACAACTCCGTGGACACTCCCGCTATGAGAGATGACCTGACCAAACTTCTTGGCCTGAGCGACTCCGTCATACTGGCGGGGGACCTCAACGCCAAACATCCTTCCTGGAACAGTCACACGACCAACCCGAGAGGCAAGGTAGTGTTCGAACTGTGCAGCGTCCTGAATTTCGATGTCATCGCTCCAATGCATCCCACCCACTACCCGCACTCACCTTCCCACTCCCCCGATGTACTCGACATCGCCCTCCTCAAAAATGTCAACCTTCGGTTACATTCTGTGGAGACGCATGACGAGTTAAACTCGGACCATAGACCCGTGATTCTGGAGCTTGCTCCTAGATCAGGGCCGATGGACCCTACCCAGCCTCCTCCCACCCGAATGACCACTGACTGGCGCCAAGTAAGCGAAAAGCTGAAGGCTACCACGTCCCCCCATCTCGACCAGATCCCCGACCTAATCGAGTCTGTCGCAGACACGACAGCCGCGATCAGTTCACTCACGGATCACGTGCAATCTGTCCTGAACGAATGTTCTAAGGAGTCTCCGGTGGTGAGCGATCACCACTGGAAACTCCCGGACGAGGTACGTGAGCTCGTGACTGAAAAGAACGCGGCTGTCCGTGCCTACAGCGCCTTTCCCTGCGAAGCCAACAAGGTTCACATGCGCTACTTACAGCGTAAAGTAAGTAACAGCATCGCTGAACTGCGTGAAAGTCGCTGGGATAAGTTGCTGGGCGACCTCGAACCTACCCATCAGGCATTCTGGGAACTTCAGAGGAAACTACGCGCCTCAGAGGTTGCCTCAATGCCTCCGCTCACGCGTCCCGACAACACCGTCGCCTTCGATGACGAGGACAAAGCCGAATGCCTGGCCGACAGTCTAGAGTCCCAATGCTCCCCCAGCTCCCAACCAGTAGACAAGGCTCATCTCGATATGGTGAATGCCGAAGTCGAACGTAGAGCCTCCCTCCCACCAGTAGAGGACCCCGATGATCCCCTCCCCCCCGTCACACCTGATGAGGTGAAGGAGATCATCGGCCGTCTCAAACCCAGGAAAGCCCCGGGCTCCGATGGAATCACCAACAAAGTGGTTCGTCTCTTCCCGGCTACTCTGATCATGTTAATGACCGCCATCTTCAATGGCGCTCTGTCCAACAACATGTTCCCACAGACGTGGAAAGAGGCTACCGTCATCGGTATCCCCAAACCTGGAAAACCCAAGTCCTCCCCGTCCAGCTATCGTCCCATCAGTCTGCTCAAAGTCCTAGGTAAGATCTACGAGAGGCTTATTCATAAGCGTCTCAAGGACTTTGTCGAAGCCAAGAGCCTCCTCCCCAATGAGCAGTTTGGTTTTAGATCAAACCACTCTTGCGTCCAACAGGTCTACCGTATCGTTGAACATATCAGCGCCAAATACCAGCGCGGTCTCGTTACGGGAGCCCTGTTCTTCGATATAGCGAAAGCTTTCGACAAGGTCTGGCACAACGGGCTGATATACAAGCTATACCAGCTCGGTGTGCCGGATCGTCTCGTGCTCATCTTACGAGATTATCTGTCGAACCGCACCTTTCAGTACCGAATCGAAGGTGCACTTTCGTCCCCACATCCCATTCGCGCCGGAGTACCCCAAGGCGGTGTTCTCTCCCCCCTAGTGTTTTCGCTATTTACTAGCGATATCCCCACTAGCTCTAAGACACAGCTAGCTCTGTTCGCTGACGACACGGCGATATATTGCTCCGGCAATAGCGAGAAGGCAATAGCCGGCCACCTCCAGAGATCCGCAAACGCACTAGGCGCTTGGTTCCGGAAATGGAGAGTGGAAGTCAACCCAGAGAAGAGTCAGGCGATCTTGTTTTACAAGCCCAAGACTCGTCTCTTCCCCCCCCGTCCCAGTCCGATCACGTTATTTGGCAAGCCGATCCCCTGGGTTGAGAAAGCTAAATATCTAGGCGTGATCCTCGATCGAAAGCTTACCTTCAGAGAGCACATTAAGACGGTGCGCAATCGTGCCGCATTCGCTCTCAGTAGGCTTCATTACATGCTGAACGCACGCAGCAAGTTATCCCTGAAAGGCAAACTACGCATTTTCACCACGTGCATACGTCCAATAATGACTTACGCGTGTGTAGCCTTCGCACACGCCAAGCCCCGCCAAATCCATAGGTTGCAGGTCATCCAAAACCGTTTTCTCCGAAAGGCTACGGGAGCCCCGTGGTACGTTAGAAATGAGCGTCTCCATGTCGACCTCCGTATCCCCACCATCAAACAATTCATGAAACGTATTTCCAAGCGTTTCATAGAGTCCGCTGAAAAGCACCAAAACCCCCTTATCGCATCGGCCACCCGATACACCCCCTCCCAGATCAGCAAGATCCGCCGACCGCGGCATACCCTTGTCGAGCCCGATGACCCCATCACCCTGACCCAAGAGAGTAGTAGGGAAACCAGCACTCTTAGGAAAAACAAACCCAGAACGCGTTCCGTATTCCGACCTCGCCGACGAGGTCCATCGCGACGCCCCCGTCAAAACCCTCCCCGACTTTTGCCTAACGAGCCAGCCCGCGCTGCTGAGCCATTAGCGTTAAATCCCCTAAATAATTCCAATCAGACCCAGCCTGTCCCTTGCTGCCCCTCCTCAATGACCCCGCTAAGCCGAGGCCCGTGTCCCACAGGGGATGCCCTTAGCGAGCGGCCATTTAGTTTTAAGTAGTTTTAAGCCCCGGCTGGGGGCCTTAGAATCTAAGGCAACCACGGGATTGCCCGGTTGAGCAGTAACCAGCCTTAATGTGCTGAACTGCGAGTAGTCCATTCAAAAAAAAAAAAAAAAAAAAAAAAAAAAAAATTATGCAGATCCGAGCATGGAGTATTGTCGAACGATAACAATGCCTGATTGCAAAATGTATTGTAATCGAGTTTGTCTATAGTTTTATTTACACGAGTGCTGTTGTGAGCCGTTTCGGATGGGTTTAAGCTTATTATGTGGGTTGTATGGTCGATATTGTGTATTTGAGTGTGAAAATATGGCAATTGTTGCATAGTTTCGAGTTTATGAATAAACTGGAAGTTGTGCAGTTGCGGAATACTTTCTGTTCTTTTTGTTCTTGATAGGCTCGCGTTGGAACACATCTCACCTGAAGCAAAACGATTATGTGGTCGAAGAAGTACCGTGTTCCCCAGTTAATGGGTTGTGGAGGTCTGGTAGGCAGCCGCTCCAAGTAAAATACTGGTATTCAGCTGAATCCGGCTTGTCTGGGAGTCGACCCCAATATAGTTGGGAAAAGTCTTGGCAGGCTAATTTGTACGATTTAATAGTTGTCAAACGCACATAATTATAATCATCTCTGAAATCTTTGTTTTGGTTGAAATTTAAAAAAAGTAATCTATTTAGACAGAATTTTAAATTTGTTCTGTTTTGTCTGTGGTGTGACCAGAGACTCGTGGTAGTCGTGCCCGGTCCTGATATTGTTTTTAGTTAATTGAGATGTTATTTTCGGTTTGTTTTTAAGTTTGTCTATTTAATTTTTTTGTGCGTTATCTATGGCGGAATAAACGAGTTTTCTTTCTTTCTTCTTTCTTTATTTGTCTTGACATTAGCTAAGATCTATTGAAGTAGTCTGATGCAATTGATGAAAATTATATCTATACTAATATTATAAAAAGAGGTAACATTTGTAACTGGATCTACTGAACCGATGTTAAAAATTATTTCACCAATAGAAAGCTTTATTATTGTGGAGTGTCAGAGGCTATATTTTATCCCCGTATTGCCACGGGAACAACGCGGGTGAAACCGCGGTACGCTGCCTGTGTATTATAGTTTAATCACTGTTATGATATCAATAACCAATCCCAAAAGTGTGTGTGTGTGTGTTGTTAACTATTAAGTTATGAATACTTCTGGCAAATGTAATGGCAATCTAAATTTTTCAACTATCAACTAAACTTGCATATACATTACCAAATGTGGACAAAGGCCTCTATTTCAATAAACACTATCGATCGCCCCCGACGTGGCAGCAGTGGCGTGATCGCAAACAGTCCGACTAACAGACAGACATGACTGCTGTAATAGCCCCCCAAGCGTACCGTGCTCTATGAAAACTACGATATTTACCTACTTACTTATTTCTAACTAGCGACCCGCCCCGGCTTCGAAAGGGTGCAATGCTAAAAAAATGCTAGAAATCACATTAGAAACCTCTTAAATTATCAGTGTTTTTCTACTATACTATGCATGTATTATAAATAAAAACCTTCCTCTTGAAAAAACCGCATCTAAATCCGTTGCATATTTTTAAAGATCAAAGCATACATAGGGACAGACAGACAGCGAGAAACGGCTTTGTTTTATATTATGTAGTGAAGTTCCTTCATGAGGTTTGCAAACAAAATTCTTAGTATTTATAATGTGTTTTCAACCAACTTCCAAAAAAGGAGGAGGTTCTCAATTCGACTGTATTTTTTTTCGTTGATTAATAGAGCTCCTGGCTAAATAATAGGGATGATTCCTGTGTAAAAACTATGATTCAGTAAAAAAATATTGGAAACGTATTTTTTTCCTTTATCAAATCAATAAGAAATGACATAGCTGAAACACATCAAAGATCAGGAGTGGGGGCTTGTGACGTCACGTTTAGGTAAAAAAATGTAATAAAGCGTGACGTTGCGTAAAATTTCAACGCGCATTTTTTTATATATTTGCTAAAGTAAAAAATACGTGTCCAATATTTTTCGATTATGTAACTGACGGACTAATTATAATCATATTTCTCAGGTAACATCCATACAGCTGAATCTGGTTAGACTGGAAAACGGCCGTACTTAATTGAAAAAGTCTATGCAGATTAAAATTGAACTTTATATCTTTTGTCTTCATAAATCTTAAAATAGACATCGAACCTCCTTCAATAAATTTTCAATAATTAGTCGTTAAAAAAAATCTCCATCCATAGGTACCCCACAGGTATACATGGAAATACAAGATAATTAATTAATCAGTAATCCTTTGTTAAGATTAACTGAACCGGATAACCTGTGAGTAACCGAGTTAATTACCGAGAAGAGCTGTGATGCGATAATTAATATCTCAAAACAATAAGCTTGGAGCCGGCTCCTGCTTTTGTAGACATGTATACCTGCGTGTGTGTGATAGATCGAACATATCTGCATGGATTAGTTAATCTGTGGTTAATATGCATTATGTGTTTAAATATATCTCAAGATAAAAAAGTGAGCGAAACATTATTGTGGAAAACTTTTAGATGAAAACAATAGTCGAGTTTTTGTATAAAAAGCAACGCTTTCTATTTTGCACGCTTTCCATCATTTCTTTGAATATAAATAACAAAATCTGCGCAAAAATATTGGGATCGGCTTCCAGTCATTCATATTCAGCTGAATGCCAGTATTTTAGGTGGAGCGGCTGCCTACCAGACCTCCACAACCTATTACCTGGGTAACACGGTACTTCTTGGTAAGACTGGAGTCAGATTTACTGGCTTTTGAAAATCCGTGACAGCCGCCAAAAATCGACAAATGACAGCCGAGACTACCGGCTTAACGAGCTTTCCAAAGCACGGAGGAAACACGGTATGTTAAAATGGTCACCCATCCACAGACCAACCTTGGCAAACGTTGCTTAACCTTGAAGATCGACCCGTGCGGCTATTATTCTTTAGCTACGAGCTCCTCAAAATCTGTGCAAAAGCAATTATGGGTATCTCGGAGCCTTTGCAGGTCAGTTTGAATTATTATGCTCAATACTTTGTACCTAAAACGGCGCTTTCTTTAGTAGCGTCTTTACAAGAATGGGTGGGAACCATTCTTGTAAAAGGTCAATGAGTTTGTAGCGGTCTACATCCCCATTTAGATATAATAAATAATGTAAAAACACTAAAACAATCCATCACAACACGTATTAATAAAAATCATCACACACCACATATTTAATTTAATAACTTGTTTACAGTTCACACATAAATTTTTATTGTATGAATTAACATAACTAACAAATATCTACACTATACAAATTAGATTAAGTAAATATGTAAATAATGCATTCGGGATATGGCCTGTAACCATTCACGGAACGCAGCCGCTGAGTTGGCGATGACCGGCGGTTTTAAGAGCGGGTCCAAAGGACATTTTCTTTAGTGCGCTACTAGACCGTTCCGTAACTGCACGCCAAATCTCGCTCGCAAAACCTAGGTTTCCCGCTAAAGCCTAACTTCGTTAATTGTTACTCGTTTGTCCTTATTCTTGTCCGTCTAAATAAAACAGTGTTTATCGTTCCAAATAGTTTATTTATAATGTTACATATATTTAATTAAAAGAAGAGACGTGGTAATATAAAGTCTTATTACATTAAACTTCGCGTTTAAATTATTTTACCCCGTCACACTTCAAGTTCTAGAAAACTATAACTAATCACTTGACCTTCTAAAATTTGATCATAATAAAATGTTTTATGATAAAAACATTTTATTCATCAAAGCTTTTTCTGCAAAGCAAACAAACGTTTGTAAAAAAAAACTGTAATATATTGATAATCTCGTCCATTTTAATCCTTTTAAAAACCGTTTCATAAAATCTAAGATTACGAGTGAGTTACTTTATTAAAGAACTAAAATCCCTCCCCAAACATAACACACGACTGTTAAAAAATCCTTTTAAAAAAATCGACCGTGAAAAGGGTCTTAAAATGTTCTTTAAAAAGGTTGTTTATAAGAGGACCACTATATGTTAATACTGGCTACGCCCCGCGGTTTCACCTGCATAAGTTTTTACCCCGTGGGAATATCGGGGTAAAAATTAGTCTATAAATGTTAATCCTGGTTATAATCCATCTGTGTGCCAAATTTCATCTAAATTCGTTCTGTAGTTTTTGCGTGAAAAGTAACAAACATCCATCCATCCATACTTACAAACTTTCGCGTTTATAATATGAGTAGGATAATTTGCATGCGGAAAACACTGAATCAATTGGCGATTTCAATTAGTTGACGGGGTGTCGCTATATTCGAAATTTTTAACCAACTTCCAATAAAGGAGGAGGTTCTCAAGTCACATATATATTTTTTTTGTGTGTTACCTCATAACATTTTGTTGGGTGTACCGATTTTGATGATTGTTTTTTTTTTTATATTCGGAAGCTGGGTTGCTTTTTACAAAAAGTATAAAATAACTTTAATTTCGGAAGTTGGTGTTCAAAAAACGAAGAAACAAGCAAAAACACCGAGTTTAGAAATCAAAGTTATTTTATACTATTTGTGTTTTTTTATTAACTTGCCGCGTGGAAGTCCGCAAAGAGTATGCGGTGAGCTCGGGAGCTCGATGCTAAGACCGAACTAGCTTCGAACTATCAGAAATTATCGACTTTACGCTCTTAAGAATATCCACCTTCTTGTAGTCGGTTACAAAGCGTTTCATAAAATCTTCGATTACGAGTGTCATTATTATCAAGAAACCACCTAAACATCCCATGAAAAAATAACGGACTAGCACACCTGCCACTCTACAAACCACAAAACTCGGCTGTTAAAAATCCTAGATTATAATTTTCGAATAGGTCACTGACTTTACTTGTAGTCTAATACAATTGGTGCCTTGAGGTATTTTAGATCAATCACAGATACGTGCATTCTGTTCTTCTCAAAGAACCATTATCTTCAGAAAAGTCGAGTAAAACGCTCAACTCCTAAACACACTCAACAGCACTCAAACTAAAACTCCCCATCACCTTCACTGTATACCCCTTCAACTTAACAAGCTTTATAGTACCGATTAATCAAAGTCAGGGGCATCTACAGAGCTAAGGTCAGTGTCTGCCAGGGTTGCGGAATTTGTTCGAAAGAGTCACCGCGACGCTGGATTGCAAAGGGCATTTGGAGGAACACGGGTGAGTTTTAGTCAGTAAGAATCTGACACTCCCTTCCTTGCGGAAATCCCAATGTTCAGTGGAAGAAGTCATTTGATGATTTCTCTTCATTAAAAAAGGGCAATTACTATTAATAACAATCTACCGAATAACCGATCTCTATACTTTTTTTTTCTTTTTTTTTTCTAATGGAAGAATTTTATGCCGTTGTAACTGTTGCCGACATTAATCGTGAATATTTGTGATTAAATGATTTCATTTAACTGAATTACTACTTGCTACTTTAAAAAAAATTTTTAGTCAAATTTTTAAGTTGATTAAAAATTACTCGACATTTTCTGTGGCCGTCTGTCCCATTTTATTTGTAAAAATATCTACCTACTTGTTCACTAGCTGTCAATTCACTACTCAACCCTACATAGCCCTTTCGATTCCTCGAGGACGAATAGCGTCTTATCCTCATTTATTATGCACTCAAAACTATCCTCAACACTTCTCGTCACCTCCACTGCTTACCCCTTCAACTTACTCGTAGCAAGCGTCATAGTACCGATTAATCAAAGTCAGGGAAATGTACTACTATTAACGTAACGTTATCGACGCGTGCGTGTGTCCTCGCCAGATAACAGCCTGTATAATTTACTGCTGTAACACCCTGTATAATTATATTGTAGTGATGTATTGTAATTTGGTGCTTTAAGGTTTAAAGGCTTATAGGCAGGTAATTAGCGTTTGAATTGTGAGGTTAAAAAGTTAGGTGACTCAAGAAGTTTTTTTAGATTTTTCTCTAATGGATGAGTTGTCCTTGGGATGTCATCATTAATATTTTTCTCTTGCTTTTTTCCCAATTTATCAATGAATCGTTATCTCAGCAGTAATCACCAATTTCTAGCTTTATCACCCTCCACATATTCCGTTTAGGTTTACACACTACTTTAATGCGAGTGAAGCTACGAAAATAAACTAGTTTACAAAAAGTTTTACTGACGAATCCGGTAAAAATATTATCTGAATTATTGTATGCCTTTTCACTTCTATAACAGAATGAAGAATAAAATTAAATCACAATTTGAAATCTATTTGCACTTTACAATGAAGAACTGCGTAAATAACAATTGTTTTCAATTTTCCATAAAAGACAGACTTGGATGAAAACGATAGTTTCAAGGAAATAAATTCGATAACAAAAGCTGGACATTCCACCATAACAAGCAGAATATAGGAAAAATAGGTGAATTTCACTAAAAATCTCCCATAAAGTAAGAGTAGTGCTTTCATCAGAATTGTATGGTTTTGATGGTGTTCTCGTAAAACGTGCGTTTTGAGCTTCTATAAAATATAGATCTCTCATTATCATGGCTTGTGGGTAACAAGCTAGTGTTGGGATAAAGTTTATAAATGTTGACTTGTATTACAAATTAAATTCTTTTTGACCAATTCTTTACGTATATTATATTTTATCTGAGCCAGTCAGCTGCTAGAAAAAACTAGGTATTTATCATCATCATCTCTCGGCCATGTTCTATGCTACTTGGGTTTCATGACTGCTTCGCTACTATTGGTCTCAGCGTAATGATATATAGCCTATGGCTTTCCTCGATAAATAGGCTATCTAACACTAAAATATTTTTTCAAATCAAACCAGTAGTTCCTGAGATTAGCGTGTTCAAGCAAACATCACGGGTTTTTATCTTCCATCAATCTCAGGTAAACAATACTTGTGGAAGTCCTGAACATCTAATGTAACTGGCAAGACATACCCTAGCAAAGTAACCACGTATTTCACTCGGCCCGGTATTATTTCATCTAGTATGCCTAGCTACTAATATGTGATCTATGTATATAATACATAATATAACATATTAGATGATATAGGTGTGTATGTAATATGAAATCGACAGGCATGAAGCAAGTAAATGTCTGAGTAGTACTATTTTTTCTAGTCGGCAATTTATTGTTTGAGCCGTTTGGGGTTGAAACTCTTGGACCGTAGGATCCCAGTGATCATGCGTTATTTAAAGAACTTGCTAAACGTTTAGTTAACACTTCGCGTGACCCAAGGGCTGCTTTAACTTCGAACAGTGGATAAGCATTGCCATACAACGTGGCAATGCCGCCAGTCTATTGGGTTCACTCCCAGTCGATAGCGATGCGGACGAGTTTTTTGATGCCATTTTGTAGTTAGGAGGATTTTAGTTTATTTTCAGGTTAAGTGTTAAGTTAGATTTAATTTTAGGTTAAGTTAGATTTAAATTAAAATAAATAAACATTTTTTTAAAAATCTCGTCAACATATTTTTTTTTTTCATCGAAAAATTCTTTGATATTACAGAAAATCGATACCTGCCCCTCACTATTAACTTTAACAAGCTATACACATACTCGTGCGATACGCGTAGGAATCGTTCATAAAATTCTGCCGTTTATTTGTTTTCCAAGAGAACTTCTACCATATCCTGCGTTCATAAGAGACGTTCCTTCATTATTTTTTATTTCTCTTATAACTTTGTTACTTTAGGATGCAGTTGATATTTTAGATCTGAGATAGCAAATTGAAGTCATGTTTGTTCCTCTTTTTAACGGGAATTTATGATACAAAGCTTAATATGTTTAGTTGGATTTTGTGTTAATATATTATGTACTTGTGGAAAGTCAGGGGCCATCTCACATCAGTCTTGCCTTTTTTTCGTATATTGGAAATCATCAAATGACTTCTTCCACTCTGGGTGGAGCGGAAGGGAGTGTCACTCTTACTGACTAAAACCCATCCGTATTCCTACCAATAACCTTTGCGTTCCAGGGCCGCGGTGACCGGCCTGAATCGCACTGCGTTTCCTTCTCCCGTACGCGGTACGCCTCCTCCTTCACTAACACCAAGTGACCGCTTTCCATGCCTCCTCGCTACAGACCATGGATTAATCCAGGGCCGGACGCGAGAGGTCGCTCATTCCTCGCTCACTCAAGACCCTTCAATTTGTATTACACTTTCTTTATCCATATTGTTAACTTATTTCTTAATCGTGCGGTCGCAACTTACGAGTACTTCTATTACAACACACGAGTCCTTATTATTGATGATCTATATGATCCCTAAAATCTCAGTTCTGTTCAAAAAATTCCGCAACCTTAGCAGACACTTACCCTGTGGGGCCCCGTCTTCTACCATTCATCGACCTTCTTGTACTTTTTGCGGAAAATTAAAATCAATACTGAATAAGCTATATTATGGAACGGTTTATAAAATCAGCCGCTGCAATTGATCCTGCGCCATTATGTAATACTAGCATTGCCCCGCTGTTTCACCCGCCTAGTTCCCGTTTCCGTGGGAATATGGGGATATAATATAGCCAATGTTCACCGAAGATAGTGTAGCTTCCCAACAGTGAAAGAATTTTTCAAATCGGTCAAGTAGTTTTGGAGCCTATTCAAAGCAAAAAACAAAAAACAATCAAATCTTTCCTCTTTATAATATTAGTGTAGATCAAATAATAGATGACTAGGAATCTAGTGATGGCTACTTAGTATAGACACTACTTTATGAACAGGTTCAACGTATTAGATATTGAAAGACCTTTGACTGTTATACAGTATCGTCTCATAAAGCATGATATTAATGGTCGGATGTCTAGCAAAGCTTTCTTCAAAATCAAAACATGTCTCAATATTATGTTATCGGTATCATTTTCTATAGTGTAGTAAATGATTTAGGGACGAAATTTAGTAGAAAGACGATGTATCTTATCAAGACAAGCCATTTTATTTCGTGTATTATCAAGTTTTAAGCAAAAAGATAAATCTGCTTTAGTCAAAACAATCCGAAACAGGTTTAGCAGATCAAGCATTAAAACGTACCTACCTTCCAAACGCTTTTTTCTTCTTTTTGCTTCACAAACTTCCAAAAATCTCAACTGCAATGTAATGTTTTCAAGGTGAACCGCGCGAATTATTGCAATCGCAGACGAGAGCCAAATTTTAACGTATAATTAAACTCAAACTCAAAGCATTTTTTTTTTTTTCAATTAAACCCTCCACAGGCATTTTTGAATTGTCAAGGTCCAAAGAGGTGAAGCTATCTGCACGTTCCAAAGCGTAGATCTCTAAGGAGAAGAACGTGCAAGAAACTCCACGGACACTCTTTTAAATCATCAAAATAACTTGTACTTACCAAAACAAAATTATTACATCAAATTACGCACCTATGACGATCAGATCCATTGTCCCAAGACTATGTAATAATCGGCATAGCATAAAAATACACTAATAGAACTACTAAAACAAGATTTAGAATTGAAACTTAAAATTTTTCTTTCGTAATTTCTAATAACATCCATACGCGTAAACCGTTAAAAAAAAAACATTAATTGCGTGTCCAACAAAGGAATTGCAATCCGTGCAGAAATCTCTGTTTCCTGATAACTACAATCTGTGAGTCTTTAAGTCAAGTGTGAATAGGTTACTCATAAGCAAGTGTGCTGTATTGTCGACGCTATCCTTATAGAACAAGAAACTATATTAGACACATACAACCCATGACGTTATCATGAGGCGAGCATCGCTCTATGCTCCATTGTCTCAGGTAGCGTTGCCAGGCGTCCCGATAAAACCGGACACAATCAGGCTTTTTGGTTGAGTGTCCGGCCAAATTAGACGGCGCGGCGCGGCGTCCGGCTTGTTCGGATATTTGATAGGCTTTTTAAATTTGAGTATTTTTTCGCTCATCTTGTATCGCTTCTTACGTAGTGCGTACTAATACTATAAGGATGTTTCCTGAGTAAACAAAAATATGATTCTATTTAGTCCGTCGCGTCAGTTAGATTGTCGAAAAGTATTGGACACTTTGCTTTTCAAAACTATAAAAGTTGACGAAGATACAAAGCATTAAAGATCAGGAGTGGGGGGCTTATGACGTCGCGCTGTGGTAAAAATTGTAGCACGTAGTGACGTCACATGAGTTTTCAATGCACTGTATCGTCTTCGTTTTTTGTTTATGTGAAAAAAGAAAAAATATGTGTCCAATATTTTTTTGGAAATCATGTGACGGACTAATTAGAATTTTTTTAGTCAACTACCCTATTGCTATGATTGAAATGAATATTGAATGGTTAATAATAATGAAGACTAGCTCACTCAATTTTATTGTTGTTTCATTAGAATTTAAGAAAATTTTATGGTTAATAATATGTTAACATATAAAAAATGTTTTTTTTATCATTTACCATAAAATCTTCTTATACTAAGGTTGTCGATTATACTAAGACTTTGAAATGCCTTTTTGCCCAAATGTCCGGCCAAACTTGCTGGTTTGTCCGGCTTTTTGGCTTTAAGATCTGGCAACCCTAGTCCCAGGTCTGTGCGATAATCTTCGTGGTCCCTACATTGTTGCCGAGATTGCTCGGCTGATAAACAGTGTTTTAGTTTACTGGAGACATTGTCCTGCTGATATTTTGAAGATTCTGTATTGATGTTCGAATGGAATTTGGATATGGGTTCGACTGTTGTCAGATTGCAATGTTATTGAGGCAAACCGGTTTATAGTGTGGGTACCTGAACCACGATCGATACTTTATGAGTTGTTTATTTTTTCCTTTGTTTTGTCCTTGATTTACATCCCACAGAAACAAAGAATTTTCTAGGATCAAAATATGAGACATTGTTGTAATTACTAAAAACTTTTTACAAAAAAAATACCTACAACCGACTTTTACTCAAAAAAAAAACAAAAGTTTTTTGAAAAAAAAAAAAAAAAAAAAAAAAATTGATTGAGTCAGGCGTTACTTTGCGGAAATCCATTTTAAATTTGAAAATGAAAACAATATATCTAATTTTAATTTCCGCGAATATTAGTGGGTTGCAGGTATGCACCTCCCTCCCGCCCGCTATATTATGCACATGCAAGATTACTGGGCAAATGCAAGGATTTTAAGCACATGCAGGAAGGCAATGCAAAACCCAACACCATTACCGACACGTGTTTCGCCTCTCCACGAGGCATCCTCAGGGGACGTGTTGACTCGCTGACCGTTGAGTTGCGACTGAGAAATTAGTACAAGGCACCCCCCTTTTATACACTGCCACCGTTGGTTATTTGTGTACAACTACCCACAAACATACGCAGTAAAGGGGAAGAAACCAAATTCGTCTGGTCATTCAACAGTGCAAAATTATTATTATTGCTATGTTTCAAAATCTCTAATTGTTCCAAAACACACAGCCGGAAACCCTTATCACAAACATGTAGTATATTAAAACTATTGTTGTCGCGCAATGCATGGCCGGTATCAATTAAACGTTTCGCGAAATTCGATTTGTCCGAATGGCCATTTCTATACGCGGCAACATGTTCCCCATACCTTATGTCAAAGTTACGGCCCGTCTGACCCACATATACCCCGTTGCATTCATCACAGACCAGCCTATACACCCCAGACTTTTTACTATTTTCTAAAATATCTTTTCCGTTACAAACACGGCGTATATTCTGGTCCGTTCTGAACGCTACATAAACGTTGTTTTTTCTAAGTAAATTACTAATTCTATCTGAAATGGGGCCCATATAGGTCAGACTGGCCACATATCTATTTATATTAGTACGCGGACATGCATATAATAGTGAACGAACCCTTTCTTTCTGCTTTTTACTAATTAAACTGTCTACCATTGACTTTGAGTAACCGTTAGAAATAGCGATTTGGTAAATAATATTAAGTTCTTTTACATAATTATCTGCTGAAAGGGGGAGGGCAAATAATCTATGAATATAGCTGCGGAAGGCGGCTAATTTATGTTGAAGAGGGTGACAAGAAGAGGCTGGTATTGTTGTGTCAGTGTGCGTCGGCTTTCGATAAATTTGGAAATCCAAGTTACTATTGAGTTTTGTGATAGTCAAATCTAAAAAGTTAAGGGAGTTCTGGGACTCTAGTTCTAATTTAAATTTAATTTTAGGGTGAGTTTTATTAAGTTTTTTTTACAAAAAGGTCTATTTGTCCGTACCGTTCGACAAATAGACCTTTTTGTAAAAAAACTTATGTAAAAGAACTTAAAATTATTTACCAAATCGCAAATCGCAAACAAGTTAAAAAAAAAAAAAAACTAATATAAATAGATATGTGGCCAGTCTGACCTATATGGGCCCCATTTCAGATAGAATTAGTAATTTACTTAGAAAAAACAACGTTTATGTAGCGTTCAGAACGGACCAGAATATACGCCGTGTTTGTAACGGAAAAGATATTTTAGAAAATAGTAAAAAGTCTGGGGTGTATAGGCTGGTCTGTGATGAATGCGACGGGGTATATGTGGGTCAGACGGGCCGTAACTTTGACATAAGGTATGGGGAACATGTTGCCGCGTATAGAAATGGCCATTCGGACAAATCGAATTTCGCGAAACATTTAATTGATACCGGCCATTCATTGCGCGACAACAATAGTTTTAATATACTACATGTTTGTGATAAGGGTTTCCGGCTGTGTGTTTTGGAACAATTAGAGATTTTGAAACATAGCAATAATAATAATTTTGCACTGTTGAATGACCAGACGAATTTGGTTTCTTCCCCTTTACTGCGTATGTTTGTGGGTAGTTGTACACAAATAACCAACGGTGGCAGTGTATAAAGGGGGGTGCCTTGTACTAATTTCTCAGTTGCAACTCAACGGTCAGCGAGTCAACACGTCCCCTGAGGATGCCTCGTGGAGAGGCGAAACACGTGTCGGTAATGGTGTTGGGTTTTGCATTGCCTTCCTGCATGTGCTTAAAATCCTTGCATTTGCCCAGTAATCTTGCATGTGCATAATATAGCGGGCGGGAGGGAGGTGCATACCTGCAACCCACTAATATTCGCGGAAATTAAAACTAGATATATTGTTTTCATTTTCAAATTTAAAAGTTTTTTGTCTAGAAGTCGTATTTTTTTGCAAAGAGTTTTTTATTTTTCACTTTTTAGTGGTACCTACCTCCCACCCTGAAAACATACCTGCCAAATTGAGAACCTCCTTCTTTGTGAAGTCGGTTAAAAAAAAGTATGAACAGTGATATATTGGACTAAATTCTCTATCCAGTGAATAATATACGCGATCGGATCAGAAAGTCATATACAAACATATGAACAAAACAAATAAACAATTCCTCCTCTATATAATAAATGCTTGTTCAGATCGTCAAAACTGTTAAAAAGTCACTCAATCTATTCTTCTTCTCTGGCTTCCGTTTTAGTGTGATACTTTTTGAATATTATATAAGTTACTAGCATCGCCCCGCGGTTTCACCCGCGTTGTTCCCGTTCCGGTGGGAATACGGGGATAAAATATAGCCTATGTTACTCAGGGTGAATGTAGCTTTCTAATGGTGAAAGCATTTTTGAAATCGGTCCAGTAGTTTTTGAGTTTATTCGTTACATAAAAAAATACAAATCTTTCCTCTTTATAATATTAGTATAGATATAGACTAGCAACCCGCCCTGGCTTCGCACGGGTGCAATGCTGATACTAAATCTCTGCTACATTATTATACACATAAAACTTCCTCTTGGATCACTCTACCTATTAAAAAAAACAGCATCAAAACCCGTTGCGCAGTATTAAAGATCTAACAATAAGCATACATAGGGACAAACAGACAACGGGAAGCGACTTTGTTTTATACTACTTATGTACCTAGTGATGATGTTTTGACTGGCACCTACATCATCTTCCCATTTTCCTCCTAATGCCCTCAGCGTTCCAGGCTCGCGGTGCCTCTCTCGAAAAAAATTCCGAGACACATTAGTTACTATATAGAACCACATGGAACAAGCAATTTCCCACAAAGTGAGCAAATTGAATGATTACTTCTTCCTCGTTGTTTGTACAATAGAGTGTTCTAATTAGGAACACAAAAGACTAGTTACATATTTAAGTGCAATTCCTCTTTTGATCTTTGCTTACTAAAGTAATGGTTAAAGTATAAAGATAATTCATAAAAAATAACCATCTGATTAATTTCATAGTTCATACTGATTACGGGATTCTTAATTCAAATTTTCTGTAGAAAATTTGAATTAAGAATCTAGTCATTAATATTTAAAATAAGCATGAGATTATTATTTTATGAATGAGCTTTATAGGTCTGTTTTGGTTTTTGTCGTCTATGAGACCAAGTCCAAGTATTTTTTTGAAAATCATGTAGTATTAACGTGTGTAAAGGTTACTGCAGATAGGCAGGACTTTACAATGTGACACCAATGTGACGACATTTCTTTAAACATTCTATAAGCGCATTTATGCGATATTATTAAGTATAAGGAAAATACTTACACGTGCTCGCTTGCACGTGCTTGAATTATTTAAATATTCATATGAGTAAATAAGCTAATAAGCATATAGTAATAAATTATTCACAAAAACCTCGTACACAAAACATGTTTAATTAAGTATTCCTTATTCAAATTAGGAAGAGGAGCTCGTAGCTAAATAATAACAATGGCGCTAGTCGATCTTCAAGGTTAAGCAACTCTTGTCGAGGTCAGTCTGTGGATGGGTGACATGTGTGTGTGGGGCATCTTAACATACCGAGACTATTCCGGGCCTCGGAAAACACATTAAGCCATCTTTTCAAAAAGCACCGTGTTACCCAGTTGATGGGTTGTGGAGGTCTGGTTGGCAGTCGCTTCACGTAAAATACTGGTACTCAGCTGAATCCTGTTTGAGTAAAAGCCGATCCCAATATAGTAGGGAAAAGGCTTGGCAGATGATGACCGACATTCTATTTCACGTATTTTTTGCTTCATCAAATCTATAAAAATGACGAAGATAAAAAGGAGTGAGGGGCCTGTGGCGTCACGTCATGGTAAACATTGTAACGAGTAGTGACGTCACACGCACGAGTATTCAACGCACTGTATCGTCTTCGTATTCTAATTACGTGAAAAAAAGAAAAAATACGTGACCAATATTTTTTTGGAAATCTATCTGACGGATTAATTGCCTAGATTTTTTTAGTGACCTACCCTATTCTAAATAGTTATAGGTACTCATCTATAAGTATTTAATCATGAAATAATGTAATAAAAAAAACTCCGCATGCCTCTATCGCTACGAATAAAGTACCTATATTATAATAACTATGTGCTAAAAATAACAAAATCACGCTATTATCAAACAATGGTTTAAAAATAAATGTAAGATTAAATCACTAATCGGCCTCTCTTATCTTTTATTTAGGACGCAGAAATTCATTGACCTACACTCATCCTTTACTACAAATTCACTCTATCATTAAAATAACTAATCATACATTCAAAAATACTACGATTATTGTGATGACAATTTAAATAGCCCTCATGATTTTTGCGGCAAAACAATGAAACTACATCTATCTCGTTCCCTCTGCTATAAAAGCAAGCTATAAATATATTCGGTTCCTTTCGCACAATCACAACAATATCTCATCGTTTACAACAGACTTTAGCCGGTTTTTCTTGTTTATTTTTGATTCTAACGCATACAAGTTTAGACAGCTGCCGGGACTGCTCGTTAGGCGAAAAAAAAACAACGAACTTGTTTGCAAAATGACCACGTAGCGTCCTTATACGCATGCGTTTATATCTGTCAAATTTGACATCAAAATCGGGAGATTTCGACAACGCGTGTTGTCGAAACGTATTTTTATAAATTAAAATATAAATAAAAGCATTCCGAGTGATATTAAAAGTGTTCCAATCAAGGCTGATAGTATACCTAATTGTAAAAAAATGGCGAAAGAAACGACGCTAGTTGGGTTAGATGTGATTTTGAAGGAATTAGGTCCTTTTGGGAAGTATAACGTTATAAACTATGCGTTATTTTTATTTCCGTGCTTCTTGGCGGGAATGTACGGTTCTGTGTTTGTGTTTGAAGCCGCAGACATTGATTACAGGTGAGTCTAGCTTTTATTTTTCTACTTCTATGACTTAAAGTGGACAGAACTAAAATCGGAAGTGGTTTCTGACGATGCGTTCGCATTTCTGACAGTCCAAAATCTTCGGTTATTTGTGTAAATGTGTATGAATCGGTGTGTTTTATGTTTTGGGGTTATATCTCTTTAGAATTTGACGTCCGTCACGCGCCGGTCACGCCACCCTTAGTCAGGTTCGCGCATGCGTATTGACGTCGATGAAAAATTTGGGGTTCCTCGGTTCACTTATGTGACCCATATTGCTATATTATGCTATATATATTAATATCAATTTGACGCACTTAAAACATTTTGCGTGCTGCTTAAAAATAAAATTATTCAAATGATTCCCTATCATAAATTAGATACTCCAATAGAATGTTAGGGTTATAACCCCATGAAGTTTATTGATAACATTGAAGATTATTTTATTATTATCCTTGTACACTTGTGTAGGTACATTAGTAGTCTACACAGAAAAGGTCGAATTCTAACTGCAATGGGGAAAATTAAATCGATTGCTATGAGAAATATTTGTTTGCAAAATGTCTGTAAAAATATAGAAAAACTTTGAATTATATAATATTTCTCTTTAATTCTCCAACATGACTTTAACTAGAAAATATTCACAAAACAACCTAATAATATAAGTTAAATAACGATTGGCAGATTGAGAATTCTATTTCAGTTTGAAAAAAATTCACAAATAATATAATCTGCTACTCTTTGATTAAACGAATCATGTAGTTTATAATTTTTTAATTAATTTTATTTTCTGCAAAACGAATTTTACCTTAACTATTTTTATAGCTTTGAAAATTAGGCAAACTGGTAATCATAAAAAGTCATCATCTGCCTAGCCTTTTCCCAACTACATTGGGGTCGGCTCCCAGTCAAGCCGGATTCAGCTGAATACCAGTATTTTACGTGAAGCGGCTGCCTACCAGACCTCCACAACCCATTAACTGGGGAACACGGTACTTCTTGGCAAGACTACTTTCAGATTTTCTGACAATCCGTAACGACTGCCAAAGATCTCCAAATGACAGCCGGGACCAACGGCTTAACGTGCTTTCTGAGGCACGGAGAAGTCTCGTTATGTTGATGGTCACCCATCCACAGACCAACCTCGGCAAGCGTTGCTTAACCCAGAAGATTGACCCGTGCGGCTGTTATAATTTAGCCACGAGCTCATAAAAAGTGACTAGTTTTTATGTATTATGAATACTTAAATCATTACAAAACAAAAACCAAAGATGTTTTACAAGGAAAACTGTTAAGAAACCATGAGGAAGTCGCATGTCCTAGACCCATAAAATCGAAGATGTTGTGAAATTTATAAACGGTTTTTTTTTGCAGAACCCAACGCTAGTCTTTCTATCTATAAATATATATATAAAATAAAAAATATCGACTAAGTGCAAGTCGGCCCCGCGCACGAAGGGTTCCGTACCTACCGTTATTTACAAAAACTATGCTTTAACATTTTTTTTTTAAATTTAATTATATTATATGTATAATTTCAAGTGAATATATTATATAATTAGTTATATAATATATTCACTTGAAATTATACTATGAATGATGAATGTTTTATGCGTCTACCTATTGCAATATCATATCGAGCAAAAAAGAACAAATAAACACGTACATAATTATTTTATTCTGTTTTTCGGTATTTATTGTTATAGAAATACACTATCTATGAAAATTTCAATTGTCTAAATATCACAGTTCATGAGATACAGCCTGGTGACAGACGGGCATACAGATAGACGGACGGATAGCGAAGTCTTAGTAATAGGGTCTCGTTTTACCATTTGGGTAAGAAACCCTAATTCCATTGGGTCGAGGTATCACGCGTGAACGGCTGGACCAATTTTGTTAATACTTTTTTGTTGCGTTTCTTTTTGCCAGAAAACGGTTCATATGGAAGGAATTTGAATAAAAATACATTCGAGTGAAGGTAGTGTGGACTACTAGTCGGTCATAATTATTCAAAACCTGCTAGCTGCTTAATTGTGTGAAAATCACAAGTTTAGTAGTTGACAAATAATTGCTTCTGTTTGTCTTTCGTTATCACCTTACTGTTCAATACCCTCTTGTTATCATACACTGCTATCACAACTTACACAACATTGATATTTGGATTTATTGGTAAATATTTAGTAACATAATATTGGAGAGATTGGCAGAGGACGCCCTGGCGACCGTCAAGTCAGTCCAACATCGGTGGAAAATCCAAAATTTATAGTTTATAGGGAATGAGCACAGACTATGCCATCTAGTGTTGCGAATCTGAAACTTTTACGTTGTAAATATGTGACCTGCAGTGCTATTCTGTAAGGTCACGTGCGAATACGATTCATATCTCATTTTCGATTACACTTCGTAACTCACCTGAAGTGAAAAGTATTTGGTATTCGGACTGTCAAGTTAAATAACTATTCACTTAAAAGTAGTTCGCTTCACCTATGTTCTCACTTAGTGGCGCTAGCGTAGTTTTCATCAAGTTACAGAATACTAAATACAGTTTTCACCGCAGAATCAGAAGTGAGCACTGGAGTGAGTTCTTACAGAATAGCATTGCTGTGCTGCAACCTATACTTCCTGCACCCTCTGTTTAGGGGAACGTGCACGAAGTAGACTGTGCTATCTGCTGTGAGTTGCAAATTTGAAACTTATTAGTAAAATATACCTGACATTGACGCGTCTGTGAGTCCACCTATAGTTTCTGCACGTTCCCTATACAAAATGTATTTTTAGTGCGTACCTAAACTGTTATTTTTCATCGCAAATATTTAATTAGTCATCTTGGTACACATAGATATTTGAATGTAGAATTCGAGATAATCATGGAGCTTTGGTACAATAAACACTATGTTGCCAAAAATAAAGTTTAAATTCCACTGCAACTCGTATTCTTGACTTTTTAAAAAAAAATTAACTTAAAATACACGTAGTTAAAGTCGATACTTGAGTTGTTGGCGATAGATTTAAATTACCTTGAATAAAAAATTCAATAGATAGTTAGTTACTACCTATAGGTAAAAATTAAGGTTTTCTTTATTTGGCACACACGGGAACGAGATATTGGAATAAAAAGTATCCTCCTATGTATTAATTCGGGAACTTTAAAAAAAATATTTATACGGATTTTGTTTTTTTTTTTCACGTAATGAAGATCTAAAAATATAAATAACGTACTCACATCGGTTATATTATGATAGAATGGCATCGACAGAAGTGAACAGTCGCAAGTTATGGTTATGACACGGAATAATAGGGATGTTTCCTGAGTAAAAAATATATGATTATGTTTAGTCCGTCAGTTAGATTATAGAAAAATATTGGACACGTATTTTTTCCTTTATCAAATCTATTAAAACTGACGAAGATACAAAGCATCAAAGATCAGGAGTGGGGGCTTGTGACGTTACGGCTCGGTAAAAATTGTAGCGAGTAGTGACGTCACACGAGTTTTCAACGCTCTTTATCGTCTTCATTTTTTGTTTAAGTGAAAAAAGAAAAAATACGTGTCCAATATTTTTTGGAAATCTATCTGACGGACTAATTAGATTTTTTTAGTCAACTACCCTATTGTAAAACGCGTGAGAAAATAAAGAAGTATTCCAAATGTTCAACTGACAATTTAGCGAGAGTTTACAATCTCTCAAGATACTTTATAACCTTACGAAGTTTGCAATTTCCCGATGATAGCTATACTTATTGGCGCTAGAAAAGATATTGTTTTAAAGGCACGTCCTGAAATCCTAACCAATTATATATGCGAAAGTGATTTTGTTTGTTACGCTTTCACGCTTAAATTGCTGAACCAATTTTGATGCATTTTGGTTCATGGATAGATAGGAACCTGGAAACGGTTATAAGCTACTTTTACCTGTAAAAGCTAGTATTTAGTGTAAAACAAAGGCTAAATAAACTATAAAACTCAGTTGAAATGTTTAATGTTTTACTTTATTTTTGCGAGTGGGATTGTCCGCGTCAAAGTCTTTATCTCAATCTAGGATAAAACTAACCCAAAAAGTAAGTTCCTAATCTAGATCATGGTCTACCCGTATTCAACATTTATCAAAATTTGTTCAGCCGTTTAGGCGTAGTTAGTTAAGAAACATTCAAACACACATACATTTTATTTTTAGTAAGATAGCATAGGATAAATACTCATTATTCGAACTTCCTTCCATAACTAAAAAATAGGGCATTTTACTGAAAAATCTAATAAGTCCATAAGAAACCTAAAAATATTGGATACGTATTTTATCTTTTTTCACGTAAACAAAAAACTGAAGACGATACAGTGCGTTGAAAACTCACGTGAAAAAAGAAAAAATGCGCATCGAATATTTTTGGAAAGTTTAGTAGCATCGTGACCAGCCCTCTCACTCTAGAACTTTGATGCGCTTCATTTTTGTTTTTTTTTGCGATTTGAAATGACAAAAACTACGATATTTGATATTTTTTTGAAAATCCAACGTACGGACTAAATACTATATATGATATTTTGATATTTATATGATATTTTTTATTTTTATTTTTTTATTTAATATAATATTTATACTTATCTAGTAAAATATCCAATTACACAGTAAGCACTTTCCTTGCTTATAAGTTTTAAGTATGGACGAGAACAACATTTGTTTCACGACTAGACGTGGTCGTTAAATCAGTTAATTGTTTTTGTAACAACACTTCATTCGTCAACCAATTAACATTTTCTTATTCATCAATAAAAAAAGTCTTAAAAATATTTGCTGTCAATTATTTAACCCCTGTTCTGTGATTTAACCTCTGATAAATAACAATTAAATAACACGAACCAAAAGAACTAAAAACATTTTGTTTTTATAATAATACCTAATAATAAAATTATTTTCAAATAAATAAAATTACTTTTGTTTTACGATTCTATTAACCAAGAATGGTTATTATAGCAACGTAATTAACCTAATTTTTTAACAATACAATTGAGCCCATTTTCCGCATTGCAACTTGCATTGCGGCACTAACACGAGCACAGGAAACAACTGCAGTTCCCTACATACGTATACTAACTGTACAATAAAGTATATAATAAATAAATAAACTGTCGAGTTAAGCAACCATAAAACTGACCAGCTGTTTCTTTTTTTTTTTTCAAAATTCAGATTAGATTCCGCAGTAAAAAAAGTTGAAAGCCACCCTGTATCCTGCTAGGGTGGCGGAATTTGTTCGAAAGAATGGCCGCGGCCCTGGAACGCACAGGGCATTTAGAGGAACATGGACGGGTTTTAGTAAGTAAGAATCTGATACTCCTTTCCGCCCAGAGCGGATCAGATGAAATAATTTGATGATCTACCATCCTTAAAAAACCTGTTTAGGCCTTAATAAACATGCCTGTGATTCGCGCAGAAGTATGCATGTATCTTGCATACTATTATGCCGTAACAAGTTCTGTGTGTAATTGTGAAAGCTACAGGCATTTCTTACAACATGTAGTAGTATTCTTAATGCTAATTAATGGATCGTCCACACGTTACAGACTTCCATAAACTTATAATTTTGTCTGTGTAGACAAACATCGATTTTATATATATATTTTTTAATATTCTAAGTCTGTGCAGATAAAAGTCAGTATTGTGTGGACCTACTCTATAAGGAAGAACCTACCATAAAAGTATTACCAAAAGTCGCTCATAACTATTTTTTATTGCTCGGGACCATAGAAATATAAAATACTTGTTTATTATATCTATGCTCGGGACTGTATGTACATCATTGTTACGAACCTCTTTCATTGTGCCAATTAGCAACAATGTAGTTGTGTCATAGGAATTAATACAATTGATTACATAGCCCTATTTAGATTACGTACCTACTGATTGAAACACAAAAATAAACAATCGCCCGAAATGTTCATAGTGTCATAATTGAAAAATATAATATATTTTTGCTTATTACGATTTCACATAATTATATGTACTCGTATGTATGTGTTACTTGGAGCTAGGGCTGCCATCATCGAAATTGCCAACGCCGGACAAAATCTTAAAAACTCCGGACATTTGGGTGGATTTTTTTTCTCGGCCACAACCAAAAAAAGGCCCTTTTAAATAAAATAAAAGTTTACAGTTTAATTTTTTTAATAATAATCAATTACAGCTTTTTTGACGGATCTTCGAGTAGATTGTATATCGCTTAAGATCGAGGTTTTGTCCAAATATTCATTGAATGGCACAAAAAATGTAAAAGAAGTCCGGGTTTTTCCAGAACACCTTTGAACCCCCCCGGACGCCCTCCAAACTAGGACAAATCCGGGGAAACCCGGACAGATGGCAGCCCTACTTGGAGCTCGTGGTTAAATTATAATAGCCGCATGGGTCGATCTCCAAGGTTAAGCAACGCTTACCAAGCTCAGTCTGTGGATAGGTGACTAGATAGATCTTAACATACGGAGACTTCTCCGTGCCTCGGATAGCTCGCTAAGCCGTTAGTCCCGGCTGCCATTTGTAGATCTTCGGCAATCGTTACGTTTGGAGAAGTCGGATAATCTGACTCTTGCCAAGAAGGACAAAAATGGGTTGTGGGTCTAGTACGCAGCCGCCCCGCGTAAAATTCTGGCATTCAGCTGAATCCGGTTTGACTGGAAACCAAAGAAGATGGGAAAGGCTAGGAAGATAATGGATACCATAATCATAATCAATAGGACCGTCAGCCAAGTTCAAGGTATTAAGGAAAACGTTAAGTAGATAACCATAATACCTACATTACATGAAATACTTGACCTTATATATAGTAAACAAACTACAAATAGACACATCGAAGGTCTAGTCACAGCTGTTATCACAAGAAAATGAAACTAGGCAAATATTAGATTCCTTTCACACGAACACCTGCAGCGATGCAATCGCGCGATTTCAAACGCGTGACAATATCGTCTTTGAGAGCTCTTGGCGTAAAACATGGCGGACGGAGATGACAATTTGCATAACGTATTGTGTATTGAATTTTTATTGAATAGTTTTATTTGTATATCGTATAAACAGTAAGCATAAAGGCGTTACATTTGTTACTGTCTAGATTCGTTGTTTTTTTGTTCTCATACATAAAATATGGAAGGAGCAAAGTAATAGCAGCCGTAAGCGTCTTTTTTAAGGTTAACACTTTCGGTGCCCAGAACTTGGATATGGATTCGTACAATAATTTGTTCGTGTGCTCATATCTCATCGTTATATGTAGCAACGACTCGGATGGCGAGTTGTGAGCACACCAACAAAAGTATAACATAAGCATAATCATCCTTTTAATGTTCCCACTGCTGGGACACAGGCCTCCTCTCTAGGAGAAGGTTAGGAACGGGCCGTAATCCACCACGCGGGCCCAGTGCGGGTTGGTGAATGTAACATGTCTTCGAATTTTTGGTTCTAGGACGTGCCGGTTTCCTCAGGATGTTTTCCTTCACCGTTTTGAGAGCAGTGCTGATAAAATTAATTACTCAAAGTAATGCGCCTGGCTGGGTTAGAACCCGCGACCTACAATTCGTAAGTCAGGGCCGTTACCACTCGGCCACCACTGCTCTCAGCAAAAACAACAAAAGTATAGTTCGACCCATATGCTAAGTTCTGGACATCAAAAGTGTTAAGATACACTTACCGAGGTCAGTTCCGTGGTTGATCGATCATTCATTACATACTGCATCTCCCCCGTGCCTTAAAAAGCACCTTAAGCCTTTAAGCCGTTGGTCCTGGCAGTTATTTGCGCATCATTGACAGTCCTTACGGGCAGTCAGTAGCCATAAACTCACCAGTCTTATCAAAGGGTCTGGTATTACCCAATTACTGGGTTGTCTAGAGCAGATAGGTGGTCCACATCGTGTCCCAGAAGTGCGAGGGTATATTTGAGTGTGATATAAGGTAGCTGATATAGATTAAGAAAACAATAGCAAAAAAAAACCTTCAGTCTAGTTCAGTTTTTGATATGGTCCCATAATAAGTTGCTTATAATGCTGCGTAAAGGGACCCGTTTTTCGAAAGTTATAGCTGGCTTCTATTCTTGTCAAGGTACTAGTTTGATTTCTTTCACAATCACAGGCTCTGTTAAAACGTCTTATCGTGTCTGCTACAAGCATTCATTCCGCTTGATGTTTGTGCAAAAGGTAGCCATGATAGAACTTACCAATATCATAATAAATAAACACTTATATAAACTTGCTTTTAAACACATATTATTATAGTTACTATAATATTTACTCTTCCACGTAATATCGCAGGTATATTAGAAAACAAATAAGCACAGTTATATCAATATTATTCAAATACATATTATTAGATAGAAGAGTCAATATTTTGATAGTACGCAATAATGTCAAATGTTTTGTTTGTAAAACGATTAAAATACTGACAATTATTAATCACGTGGCATTGCAAAATGTGGGTGTACAGTAAATAAACATGTACCTAATGACTACTGCCGCATATCGAACGATTCACGGGCTAAAGCAACCACAATGTGGGAGGCGAAGATAGGCATCAAACTCGTCCAGGCGGGACGAGTTTGATGCCTATCAACAAGATTGGTGAATACTAACCCGGAGTCAGGAAGAATGGAAGGCCTTTGCCCTGTCGTGGGACGAAACAGGCTAAAACTAAAATAATAATAACCCTTCGTGGCATGATATTATGTTACTGATTGATTATCTAATTTATTGAATGTTAGAAGCGGCCGTGTAGGTCAAATAGTGTCTTTATAAGGATATGCGCGATGGAAATCTAGGGAAGAATGGCCCATGGTAATTTTAATCCAATTTACTTGGGGCAAGACTAATGGTGAGGGAGGACGTGCATTTAGGTTTACAAACGTCTGTATGGAAAAACTTTACCCTTACATGATCATTGGTGTGTCTTTCTGTCTGACCGTCTGGCACGGCCAATTTACTCAAACTTCTAGTAGACCAATTCAGCTGAAAGTTTTAGAAAAAAAATGGATGTCAATTCACATTTATAAACTTCTGTGGTGCACACATGGACGCGTAATTTACACTGCAGTAAAACCTACAAGAAGTTATGGTCGTATGTAACATATTAAAAAATATACGACTCGTTTGGAGCCCTTTGCGCTCAAGTCCGACTGGCACTTGACCAGTTTTTTACTCTTGTAAAGTAGCTCATTAAGCATTAATACTTCAAGTATAGGGTATAGAATTGCACAATACACAAAGGAAATAAACCTCGTCTCTCAAATCTTCAAAGCAAGCATCGGATCGAAAGGCGCAGTCAGTCCCAGACGCGCCATGCACCACATTAGCATACATTTGCATTACTCAAATCATTCCAGCTGTGTTCCGTATTACCGGTAGTATGCCATTTTGCGGAAGTTTTGTGGCTGAGGAACATAGCCTTTCCATATTCATATTTTTCCTTTACTCCTTGGCAAGACTGACAACAGAATACTTTGTTTCTGATTACCCGTAATGGATGTCAAAGACATATAAATGACAGACCAACAGTTTAATGTGCTTCCTGAGGTACGGAGAAATCTCGTTACGTTCAGATGGTCACTCATCCATGGACTCGTCCATTTATTCAAATAAAGATTCGAACAATTTGGATGTTATTATTTAATCAGAAAATGAAAACACTTGTTTTTCAAAGCTTTCAAATCTTGCATTCCCTAAAGAAACACAAGTAAATAACGAGGGTTACTTATTTATGTTTCTTTGAGGACAAACGAACAAGGGTTACCTTAAACGCAAATCATCAAAGCAAGCATCGGATCGAAAGGCGCAGTCAGTCCGAGACATGCCATGCATTAGCATACATTTCATAATCAGCCTTTTAACGTTCCCACTGCTGGGACACAGGCCTCCTCTCTAGGAGAGGGAATGGGCCGTAATCCACCACGCGGGCCCAGTGCGGGTTGGTGAATGTCACATGTCTTCGAATTTTTGGTTCTAGGACATGCCGGTTTCCTCACGATGTTTTCCTTCACCGTTTTGAGAGCAGTGGTGTAGAAATGAATTACACAAAGTAATGCGCCTGGCTGGGTTTGAACCCGCGACCTACGATTCGTAAGTCGGAGCCGTTATACATTACCGCATACATTTGCATCACTCAAATCATTCCAGCTATGTTCCGTATTACCGGCAGTGAGCCATTTTGTGAAAGTTTTGGATCTGAAGAATGTGGCCGTTTCATATTCACATTTTTATTATTCACAACTATTCATATATTGACATACAGTCTTGTAAGCTATATTTTTTCTTCTACAGCTAGGTACAATTTACATATGTACTCGTATATTCATTCAAAACACATCACACAAAACAAGGGGTATTTATTTTGCATGACCGTTTGTGGGTGATGCAAAATGACAGTTAAACTAACTGTGATAGGTCTTTATATGGCTGACTCCCTTTTACAAATAGATAGTCTATGTAACTGAAGGCAGAAAGTTATTGGGGTATAATTTCGGTAGGAATGAATTGTATTATTTATGCACGTAAGTTTCCAGAGTGCAAGATGGAAATAAATCAAGATACGTTGGTAAATATATCAAATTTCAACCTATACCCTCAGTGATCCTTCTACATAAATACAAATACGTGAAAGTAACATTTCGAAAAACAACAAAAAAAAACAGCAATTCCACGCAAAAGTACAATTTAAGAAAATCATTTATGGAACAGACATTTTTTGTTCCTTCTCCATAATACCTTCAAGAGTGTCTTCCTTTAGCACTCTATATTTACCCAAACCAAAAATAAATAAGTCTTAAACTCATCTATCTTGCAGACCTCATAAAGGAAAACAGTCGGAATTTGCAACAACATTGTAGAATAATATCCCATATGCCTCCGTATGTAAATGTTCATCAGAACATTAGCTGAGATTAGGCAACTAAAGCTCCAGCTTATGTGGATTTGGCCTAGTTTTGAAGCCTGCTCCTGAAGTTACCCGTTTTAGTTCTGAAGTCATATAAACCTTTTGTCAAAGGACTTATGCTGTACGGTTTATGGACTTAAAAGGTAATTGGGAAAAACAATTAATAAAAATAAAGACTATTAATGCGATAAAACTGAAAAGCACTGCCTTTCCTTTCCGTACTGTCATAGTTTTATTGTTATTGATGCATCTTATGATATTATTTCATATGTATTAGTACCATATTATTTATTTTTTAAATACTGGTGTTCAGCTGAATCTGGTATGACTGGAAGCCGACCCCAATATAGTTGGGAAAAGGCTAGGCAGATGATGAGTATCATATTATTTATTTTAGTGATATTTATGTATTGTATGTTATACTAGCAGCGCCCCGCGGTTTCACCCGTATAGTTCTCGGTCTCGTAGGAATATGAAAATAAAATATAGCCTATGTCACCGGGAATAGTGTAGCTTCCCAAGGGTGAAAGAATTTTTCAAATCCGTTCAGTAGTTTGGAGGCCTGTTTAATACAAACAAACAATTAAATCTTTCCTCTTTATAATATTAGTATAGATTTTAAGTTTATTGTTGTATTTGTACGTATAAATTTTACACACGGTGTCTACATTTCTTTTATTCAAAATTCCTCGCACGGGGACCCTATGGGTCTGTGCCTGCTAGGACAGAGGAATTTGTTCGAAAGAGTCACCGCAGCCCTGGAACGCAAAGGGCACTGGCATATTGGAGCATAATTTAAATGTTCTATCGAATATTTGAATTTAGAATCTGCTAGTCAATGTTGAAAGTAATCATATTATCCATGGTTTTTTTTTTTTTTGATAAAAAGTTGATACCTATATATAAATAGGGCTGTATTACAGAGTTGTTCGTTTACTTAAATACTTATCATATGAAGTTTTAGTACATCTAAACAGCATTGTACTTGGCCATGTTGCGTACTTTGTGATGCCAACAAATTTTACCTGTACTTAGTAAAAATCAAAAAGAAATAATGTTTTGATCGTCCATTGAATTAAAAATAAATGCAAAAAAGAGGTCACAGTCTAAATGCCGAAATACGTTTGAAGCCTTATTGCTAACTTTTAATTTAACTCACATCTAATATTCGGTCGATGAAAAATTATAAAGGAGACTAGCTTCTTTTCTGATTAATATAATACTAGCGGCTCGTCCCGGCTTCGCACGGATGGACATTTATTTTTTTAATACAGCCTATGTTGGTTGACAGGGATAATTCGCTTTGGAACGTGCAGATAGCTTCACCACTTTCGACTTGACAATTCAAAAGTGCCTGTAAAGGGTTTAATTGAAATAAATGCTTTGAATCTCTGAATCTTTGAATGAACTGTCTTTCCCCTCTATAATATTATTACTAGCAACGTCCCATGGTTTCACTCGTGTAATTCCCGTTTCCGTGGAAATACAGGGATGAAATATAGCCTGTGTTACTCGTTGATAATGTAGATGTCCATTGGTGAAATATTTTTTTTAATTCGGTTTAGTGGTTTCAGCGTGAGAGCGTTAAAAAGCAAACAAACCCACATTCGTATTTATAATATTTCTGAGGATATCCATAGGTAAACTTATTATAATATATTATATTATCTTCCGTAACGACAAGATTTTGTACTAGCTTCGTTAGAGCAGCTAAACCCTCAGGACAAATACAACGAGATTTCTATCAGCGGAATTATTTATTTGCGTAGTCGGAATGCTTCCACAGATTATCTTTTACAAACATATAAACCAGCAATAAAATTTTCCTCTTAAAATAGGTTAGTTTAAAAAGTATTAACAAACTACAAACAATTTTGCACGAATGTAGGTACTTAATAATAAGCCGTGTGCATGTAGTAGCATATTGTTTTAGCGTTGCGATATCGCTCGCTCCCGGCAGAATGACGTGTCTGCATTATCTTTACATGCGGTAGCGCATGATAACCGCACGATCTTTATGAAATTAGAAAACTGACACGAATAAGGTTGACTGGTAGAAAATGCCTAAGGCATTAATTCCGCCTCTGTACATTTGTGTGCGTAAAGTGTTAAATAAATAAGACACGCATGAAACATAAAGCCGCTCTGTATCTTAAGTAGAATTCACATGAACCACACCACAGATACAACACGTGGCGAGCAAGTACGTATATATGAAGTACTAGCTTCTGCCCGCGACTTCGTCCGCGTGCAATAGTTACTAACCCCCCGATTCTTTGTGATATTGATTTGTTGGTGGGAGAAGTGGTGGGTGGCGCCCGACTTGACGGCATGCGCGTGAGCTGCGCGCGGAACTGGACAGTACTTGGAACATTACCTACTTTATTTATCTATCATAAAAGATTTTTCTAAAATAAAAAGTAGCCTAAGTTACTCCTTATTACATCAGGAGTTTTATTGGCAGGTATGCCAATAAAACTGCCGTCAAAATCGGTCCAGACATTTCAGAGATTAGCCGGAACAAACTGACGGAAAATAACATTTTTTCAAAAATTGTATAAAATTTTACTTTGGTGTACCGTATACATTAATATATATGCATTTAATAAAAAGCATTTATTCCAGACGCTCCAATTTTATTTATATGTATAGATATTTCACCACATAATTGGGAAAAGGCTAGGCATACGATTATGTTTGTATTATGGGCGCTGCTAGTCTATACTAATATTATAAAGAGGAAAGATTTGTTTGTTTGTATTGAATAGGCTCCGAAACTACTGAACCGATTTGAAAAATTCTTTCATTGTTTGGAAGCTACAATATCCCCGGGTGACATAGGCTATATATTATCCCCATATTCCCACGGGAACTACGCGAGTAAAACCGCGGGGAGCTGCTATGTAATATATGGTAGTAAGGCTGAAGACGGTATGAGATTTAAAATGTCATATCATGACATTTGCATATAGTCAAGTGACCCGCAACGTGTTAAACTTACAGACTTATCTAGACTTAGAATTATTATATAGTATTTCCTGAAACAATGTTCAAGTACTGATGTCAGATAAAATCATATTGTCTCAGTATGATATTCACGAGTATGATAACAATTCGTTAACCTCAATATTTGTAGTCGCAGACTTCATGACAGTATCATTCGCTTCGTAAGATGATATTAAATGGTATGATAATGCAATATACTATGATGTTAATTTAAGTAGCAAAATGGGACAGTTATGAATTTTTTTTTTTTTGTGGCCTACCCAAATGTCCTTTCATTGGCATTGTTCGTCGAGTCGTTGAGCTCCTTATTGGTTCTAAGTTGAGCTACTCGACTACTGACCAAGGCTTGCAATGACTGGAGAGGTCCACTCAAATCTGTGTGGTACTTTCCTCAAAATACCACTTCAGATATCAACCTACATGGTTCTCATATGATTTGACCAGTAAAATTGTATGGACTTCAAAAGAGACTGATCTCTGAGTTTGTTTCGGTGTTTCTTCTCAGGGTAGTCAGCTAGGAAACACCGGCCTCATCTAGTTTATAACAACCAAAAATATTGACGTGTAAAAGTGTTATTTACAACCTACTTACAAAATAAATATCATTTATAAGGTCAAATCTTCATCACAAAGAGTGGTCCACGCATGAGATCTCTCTTCCGATCGGCTGGCTTCTACTGAAAGACAGATTGCAAGATAGCTTTGGAATGCATCATTTTCTTATATTGAACTCATGCATACCAAAGTAATCTTGATTTGGCGACACAAGGCAAGTCCACGGACACCCACTTTCGTAATGAGTCGAGGCAGATATAAGAAATACCTCAGTTGCACTTAACCTATCTGAACTAAATGAGTAAACTCATTAATATCTAGGATTCTAGGCTGACTAACATAAGTATTCGTGTCAGCAATTAACGGAGTAAACCTCGTCATACAACATAATTATGTTGGTGACGCCTCGGAACCCACAGAGCTAACCTTTTTTTGGATGGGAAATCATCATATGACTTCTCCCGCACTGGGCGGAGACTCTAACTGACTAAAACCCGCCCGTGATCCTTCTTGTACTCTTTGCGTTCCAGGGCCGCGGTAACTCTTTCGAACAAATTCTGCAACCCTAGCAAGCACTGACCCTATGGGGCACCCTGTCTTCTTTGCTGACGGCTTCAAATCCGCAGGCCCGCGCCTACGGTGGCCGGAAATCGCCCTGCGTGTCCCGACGCCCAGGGCGTCTTCTTCTGTTACAGCGGCTGGAGCGTGAGGTTTTCCTCTCTCGCACCTGTTCCGCCTCCTCCTTCGCTAGCATTACTGCTTTGCAGAAGGAGGTGACCGCTTCCCATGCCTCCTCGCTCCGGACCATGGTTTGAACCAGGGCCGGACGCGAAAGGTCGCCGTCGGCGATCGCCTCGACGAGGATACCGCCCAAGCATGGCAGACCAAAGTCAATTTCAAAGTCAATTCATATAATTCAACTAGACCATTACCTTTTTGTGTGTGTTATTAATTTCAACTAGACCTCCACCGTATGCTCCACCGTGTCCTCCGGGCGATACAGAGCTAATCTACGGAACCTTTCATATATTTTATGGTGATTCACGGTTCTTTCACCGATCAATAAGCCAGGCCTGCACATTTCCTGATTATTTGACCAATTGCAGAAATCATACATATTGTATACATTTATGTATGTACACTGAGCAATACCCCAAATCTCATATGCACTTCTGTTCTTTATTTAATCTCTAAATAGTATATGGCTTAATAATTCGCTGCCCGCTTCTGTCTGTTCGTCCCCTTAATTAACCGACTTCCAAAAAAGGAGGAGGTTCTCAAGTCGACTGTTTTTTTTGTGTTAGTTACCTCGTAAATTTTTACTGGGTATACCAATTTTGATGATTCTCTTTATATTTGCCTATCGTGTAGTCCCATTTAAATTTTATTAAGATCTGGCGACTAGTATTTGCGTTATCCTTAATAATGCGTGGCTTCGTCTACATTGATGATGTTCTCATTCCCTCTTGTCGATATAAATAAAACTTTTTACAACTTCTAAACAAAAAACAAGTATGAAATAACTTTAATTTCGGATCTCGGTGTCTTTGGTTGTTTCTTCGTTTTTTAAACACCAACTTCTTCTATAATCATCATATACAATAAAATTGTATACGATGGTTTGGAAGAGCATCTTAGTATTTAAAGGTAGTCCCTTTCTAGTTCGGTGAAGATCTGATGAAGAACAGAGATAGGAAACGGAACTCTTCAATAAATGATAGTAAATCTTTCGGGATTGCTGAAATCGCAATCAAAATAACTTTAATTTCGGAATTAAGTGTTCAAAAAACGAAGAAACAACTAAAAACATCGACTTTTTGTGTTTTTTTGTTAAGAAGCCGGTTGTACTTTTTTGTAAAAACTTTTGTGCTAAACCACTCTACGTATTTCGAAAGAGCGTTCAACGAAGAAGGTTAGTTTTGTGTATGTAATCTGCACCCGTGTGGAGCCGGGGCGAGTCGCTAGTAATACTATCGAATGAAATGATTGTAATAATTGCCATGGATAATGTATTTATAGGCGGATTGGTTATGCTTCAATCATTTGAAATGCTTTACTTTAAAGACACGTGTATATCAAATTCATGTTCAAGGTCAAGAAGAGAAATTGTTTAGCGATTTACAAAAACAATCCTTTCAAATAACTAATTATTTGAAAATAAATAGTAGAGTGCAAGAAATTAAACATTATTATCTGCACTAATATTATAAAGAGGAAAGATTTGATTGTTTGTTTGTAGATACTGAATAGGCTCCGAAACTACTGAACCGCTTTGAAAAAATATTTCACTGTAGGGAAGCTACACTATCCCCGGGTGACAGAACAAAAATTATATTAAATAGCCCACAGAATCGGTAACTTAAGTGGCAGTGGACAAATGGTGGATGATGCTGAAAGCTTGGGCAAGCATGATGGCGTTGCACAGCTGTGGAAGCATCCGAGGTTGAAAGATTTCCCACAATGTGGACCAAAGACAACAAGCTCTAAAGAAAGTAATATTCAATCAGCGATTATCAAATGTCCAAAATGTATGGTTTTAACAAACGCTAATAAATACGAAATGTTATTTCATTAAGACTAGACTGGTCCAACAGTGGACGGCTCGGTCCAAATGATAATGATTATGATAACCTGATGGTGTTCACCGATTGATTTCCTTGACTAAACTACGTACAGAAAAATATTAGGTACCTTTTTTTTGTATATTTAATAAATTCGTGGACTAGATATGATATCAAAGACCCGGGATGTGGGCCGACACTCGGTTATCAAGCACGTGGGTATCACGACCAGGCGACCTATTATAACGTCTTAAATCCATCATGATTTCTGTGTCAGAGAGAGACGGAGTTACACAAGACGAATAGCACTATCTCTTTCCCTCACACGAATCAGGATGGCATTGGCACTTCGTAATACGGCCACAGGTCGTACGATGTAGACCTTCGCTGACACGGATACCTCTATCAGCTGAGCTTTAAGATATGGAAGAATAAATAGCTGTATCAATATCTATCTAAATATATATAACTCAAAAGTGACTGACTGACTGACATAGTGATCTATCAACGCACAGCCCAAACCACTGAACGGATCGGGCTGAAATTTGGCATGCAGGTAGATGTTATGACGTCTACCTGCCACCCATAGGGTCAGTGCCTGCTAGGGTTGCGGAATTTGTTCGAAAGAGTCACCGCAGCCCTGGAACGCAACGGGCACAAGAAGGATCACGGGTGCGTTTTAGTCAGTAAGAGTCTGACACTCTCTTCCGCTCCGCCCAGAGCAGGAGATTTCCCATCCAGAAAAAAAAAATGTAGATGTTATGACGTAGGCATCCGCTAAGAAAGGATTTTGATTAATTCTACCCCCAAAGTGATAAATAGCATGAACGTTTGTATGAAACTTTGTCAATTTTAAACCGATCGGGCTGAGAGTTTCAAAATCGGGGGTAAAGTAACTATTCCACGCGGTCAAAGTCGCGGGCAGAAGCTAGTACAATATAAAAATAGAATAGATAGGTATATTATTCGTTAGTTTTTTGTTTTTAATCTTTCGTGGGTTTTAATTTAAAGTTAGACCAGCCTTTGGTTGTTGAATTATTGATGTAGGTTATGGTGACGTAGATATGTCATCGGGTTATTGTAAACGCCGTTAAATTGTAAACTACACTTTTTTAATAAGACAGGGATATATTGGAAACTATTGAATTTGGATGCGATTTATTGTATATGATTGTCTGGTTTTTCATAATATATTGAGAAATTATAGTCTAATAAAGATTTACGAGAATATTAAGGAGTCTGAAATTTTTCGGTGTGTACATACATATAACTAGTTTATTTGTATAGTATAAATATAATTAGCATTGATTGATTGATCTCATCATGAATGACAGTTGGGACCAACAGCTCCAAGTGCTTTTTGGGCACAGACAAATCTCGATATCATAAGTTGGTCTCCCATCCACTGACCAACCTTGTCAAGCGTAACCTTAGAGATCGATCCCCGCGGCTTTTATTATTTAGCCACGAGCTCCTCAGAGATATAAAATTTAATTACAAATAAAAAATATAATAATAATCATAAGGGCCTGATACAGAAGGCAGTACTCCTCGATGCGGCTCGTATTGTGAGGAGGTTCCTTTCTCTGGAGCCCTAACCACCGGTAGCTTGGACCCTGCTCCCGATACCGGCGGACTACTGCTTTTTGTTTTTTTAAATACAAAAAGCAGTAGTCCGCCTATATCTATACTAATATTATAAAGAAGAAAGATTTGTATTTTTGTATGTAATGCATAAACTACTGGGCCGATTTCAAAAATTCTGTCACCATTAGAAATTTACATTCACCCTAAGTAACATAGGCTATATTTTATCCCCATATTCCCACGGGAACGGGAACTACGCGGGTACAACTGCGGGGCGCTGCTAGTAATAAATAAAGAGAATAATAATGATAATGTTTATTTCCAATAATTTTGTAAACAAAGGTTACAAGTTATATATTTTTGGTTTTCAATATTTGAAAATCAAAAATAGCTAGCAACATTATCATTCCTCCCCCCGCCTCCATCTCAACCAGCCCCGAAATCTTGTGGCATCCTGAGACGCCATCACAAACAGCTGGGCGACCTGCAATCAATCATGAGACTGACTGATATTAATTATCATTACGATACGCGATCGACAGACAGATATTTTTCACTAGATGATTGAGTATCATTTGCGGTACGAAAATTATTGAGAGTAATTTTTGAGGTGAATAAATTGACGAGTTCTACATGCAAGGTGATGATATAATGAAAGAAAACGTGGCATGGATTGAGTTTTTAACCGACTTCCAAAATAGGAGAAGTTTCTCAAGTAGACTGTTTTTTTTGTGTGTGTGTTACCTCATAACTTTGTATTGGGTGTCCCGATTTTGATGATTCTTTTTATATTCGAAAGCTTGTCGTGTGGTTCGATTTAGTTTTTTTTTTTTTGAGATGTGACGGCTAGTATTTGAGTTATCCCTAATAATGCGTGGTTTGGACTTCATTTATGATGTCCTCATTCCCTCTTGTCGATATAAAATGTAATACGATGGTTTGGAAGAGCATCTTAGTATTTCATGGAGGTCCCTTTCTAGTTTGGTGAAGATCTGATGAAGAACAGAGATGATAGGAAACGGAAATCTTCAATAAATGATAGCAAATCTTTCGGGATTGCTGAAATCGCATGTTTGTTTATTGTTTACACCGATTTATACCACGTACGCTGTGATGGCTATGATTAGCTGGGGGGCGGGGGACGTGTACCACAAATCTTTTTACATAAAAAACAACCGCCTTCTAAACAAAAAACACAAGAAATATTAAATAATTTTAATTTCGGAAGAAGGTCGGCTTTTTTTGAATATGCAAGTCTCATTTATTTTGGAAAATTTGCATAATTTATTTTTTAAACGAAGTTTTAACGTCTTGGGTAAAAAAGAAGTATGAATACATGAGTTACCAATAATTTTAAAATAATGTCAGTTTTAAGTAGATTTGATAATGGTACAACAGTTCATAATTTTATCTGCCTCAAATAGTGAATTATTGGTATTCCTGTAGAAAAGGAGAAAAGATACTGAAGCAGTAGAACTAGCCTTTAAAAACAGAATAATTATCACCACTTATCAAATAACTGCTTTGATTGGCCTAATAAACTGTAATATTTATCGCTGAGCATTGAGTATGTCACATACCGATCATAATTCAGCTTCAATTAGGGATAAATTGAATAGTACCCCGTTGCCAAGCAAGAGTTAATTGACCTTTTCATTTGACGCTTCCTAAAGGAATTTATTTCGTGTGTCATGGTCTCAGCATATTATGCAAATAAATATTCCGCCAGGAATTACAACACTACGCTCTTGTGCTCTTTCTAATAGTGTACGAGGTGATGAGCAATGACTATGCAGTTTAGTCAGATAATAAAATAAAAAAATATTGTCTTTGCCTTTAATTAGAATTCGATGAAGCTCATCATCATCTGCTTGTCCTGTAACAATTTATTTGCGTAACTCATTCCATTGTCGACTTTGTCTCTGTCACCTGCGACCAAGACTAGAGTCAAGAGCATATCCTTCTGACAATAAAAAATACATGTGCCACTCGGGGACTGCCGCGGTAAAGCTATTGCATAGCATTTTTTATCAACTTATGCAATTATATATTTAGTACTCTGCGTCATTGCGATATGGTCTCGATTCGTTCACCTTGGTTACTGTACTAATGTAAATCACATAGGTTTCACTTAACTTTGTCCCACGGATTGTTTCCGAACGCAGACGTTCGGGTCGGCTCGGTGACGGCGACATAATAGCTCAGTAACGAAGCGACCATTTTAAAAAATCGGGGCCTAATCGAATGGCGTAGCGGTGTTAGGTTATTTTCGTTACGGAATTTCTGGATTCGGTTGCCACGCTCAAGGCCCGCGATACAAGCTATGCAATAGCTTAAAAAAAAAACTTATTTTTCCACTCTGCTCTAGTAGTTACCGTAAATGTGGGAACATCACAGGCAGGAAATTATCCGTATACAAACACGCGAGCCCAGGGCGGCTTCTTCGATACTACCTGTCTTCGAATTATTGGTTCTAGAACATGCCGATTTTCTCACAATGTTTTACTTCACCGGAGGCTCGTGGCTAAATTATAACAGCCGCACGGGTCGATCTTCAAGGTTAAGCAACGCTTGACGAGGTTGGTCTGTAGATTGGTGACCATCTTAACATAACGAGATTCCTTCGTGCCTCGGAAAGCACGTTAAGTCGTTGGTCTCAGCTGTCATTTGCAGAACTTCGGCAGTCGTCACGGATAGTCAAACGCTAGAAAATCTTACAACAGACTTGCCAAGAAGTACCATGTTCCCCAGTTAATGGGTTGTGGAGGTCCGGTAGGCAGCCACTTCACGTAAAATTCTGGTATTCAACTGAATCCGGTTTGACTGGGAGCCGACCCCAATATACATGGGAAAAGGCTAGGTAGATGATGTTTTACTTCACCGTTATGAGAGCAGTGGTGATGAGAAAATTACAAGGGAACTAGAAACTAAGTAAATATTATTATAGCAAGGGAACATACTCACGGAATAAAATTAGTATTCCATATGTTATTCCAGACTATAATCTACCTCTGTGCCAAATTTCATCAAGAATCATGCAGTAGTTTTTGCGTAAAAGAGTATCAAACATCCAGACATACATTATGTACCTACAAACTTTCACGATTATAATATTATTAGTTACTTCGCCCGCAACTTCGCAGATTTTGTACAAACAATTTCCACCCCCGTTTTACCCCCTTAGGGGTGGATTTTCGTAAAATCCGTTCTTAGCGGATGTCTACACCCTATAAGATACCTACCTGCCAAATTTTAAATTTGTTAGTGTTATAATTCCTGAGATTTCGTGATTAATGAGTGAGTGGTATTTCGCTTTTATATAATTTTATAGGTTATCATGTATTGTAATTGAAATGATTTTGTCAAGATATCAGAAAGCTGATACAACATGCGAGCTTTTTAGTATCGGAAATATTGTTTCACATTATTTTTGTGTTTATATCTTCAGCTGCACATTATTTTTGAAATTATAATGATTAAAATCGATGATGATGATTTTAAAGATATATCTGACACTTAAAAGAGACAATGCAACACCGATATTTAATGTTAATTATCTTAAAAGATAATCGGGTGTATTATCCGTAGAACAGAATCAGCAGCTTAACTGCGTAATACAAACATGAATGATAATCGTAATACAATAGGGATGTTTCCTGAGGAATAAAAATATGATCCTATTTAGTCCGTCAGTTAGATTATCGAAAAATATTGGACACGTATTTTTTGCTTTATGAAATCTCTAAAAATTGACAAAGATAAAAAGCTTCAAAGATCATGAGTGGGGGCTTGTGACACCAGGGCGTGGTAAAAATCGTCGCACGGAGTGACGTCACACGAGTTTTCAACGCACTATATCGTCTTCTTTTTTTATTTACGTGAAAAAATAAAAAATACGTGTCCAATATTTTTGAGAAGTCTATCTTACGGACTAATTAGATTTTTTAGGCAACTACCCTATTGACCGTACATCCATTCCATTTCCCACCATTCGTAGACCACAATTCGTAGACAAGTGACATTCACCAACCCACACTGGGCCCGCGTGGTGGATTACGGCTCATTCCCTTTCCTAGAGAGGAGACCTGTGTCCCAGCAAAGGGAACATTAAAAGGCTGATTATGAGAATTGGGACGCAGCAGGGGACCACTACTGCAAGGGCTCGGTTCGGCCCGTGACCCTGCAGTAGCGGTTTTAGGTATAAGTTCATTTTTATAACCTTACTAGCTGATCCGCGCAACTTCGTCTGCGTCCGTGATTGCTCCGCTCCTATTGGTCTTAGCGTGATGATATATAGCCTTCCTCGATAAATGGTCTATTCAACCCAGAAAGAATTTTTCAATTCGGACCAGTAGTTCCTGAGATTAGCGCGTTCAAACAAACAAACAAACAAACTCTTCAGCTTTATAATATTAATAATATAGATTATAATATTAATATAGATTACTTGGAAATTAATGAGTTTACTAACTAGCAGCGCTCCGCGGTTTTACCCGCATAGATCCCGTAACCGCGGGAATACGAGGATAAAATAAAGCCTATGTTACTCGCTTATAATGTAGCTTTCCACTGGAGCAAAAAATTGTTAAATTCGGTTCATTCGTTTCGGGGCTTAGGTATTCGGTACAAAATAACAAACAAAAAAATCTTTCTCCTTACAATATTGGTATAGACATAGATTTTTTATTCTTATTATAGATACTCGTTGCACCTGTGTCTCATTGTCCGCGGGCACCAGAAGATACTAAATAATTTGTCTTCTTGTGAGCCTATTACCACAAACTATTATAAAAGCCGGACGTAAAGAGAACCACAACCCGTGTTGCAGAGACTATATTGATCTGATACTGAAGGAATACAAATTTCAAAATAAGAATGACGTTCAGTCCGTTACCAAATACCATATCATCCGACTGCTAGGCAATAGCCAAAAGCGATATTCAGCCAATTTGTTTTAACTACTGGAACTGTAATAGCATCATGGCCTTTGCGCCAGTAATAGCGATCCTCTAATTTCAAAGGCAAAATATCGAATATTCCAGTTTCGTATTTATCCAATATTTCGAAGCAAACATGTTCAAAGCTTTTATCCTGAAATGTAAACAACATGTATGAAATGTATATATCCGTATTTGTTTGAGAAGTTACATTTCAAACTGGTGAGGCGTGTAAATAGCCTGCACCTTTGGGTAGGTTGTGAGAGAATTTGAATTACGAACCTATGTTAAAAAGTGTAATGGCGGACCTCAAAATAAATTAATTTCCCCTTTGATGAATCCGCGAGAAACCAATACCAAAAGACTTATTAGCAGCAAAACATGCCCACGTACCTTGGCAATCCAGAGAATCCACTCAGACCCAGGGTGCTGGGAAGATACCACGTTCATGCGCGCTTGATGGTCTTGTAGGTATAGGCTGCCGGCCGGCGAGCAAAATCTTGTTGAATCCACCGGTGGAATGAATAAAACTCCAAAAATCAACACTGCACTATAAGTTCTCAATGAAGCACAGATGCAGGTCCAATTATTTTACGAGTATCATCCAGGTTTCACCAAGAAAGGAATTTTCAAAAGGCGAAGCGACCGCTCAAACAGCGTTGCGCACGGTCACACAAAGAGGACTGTCGCTAACGCCCTCTATCGGCCGGATGGCGAGAAAACTCAAGAAAGTTTGGGTACATGGGCGCTGCGACAATGAAGATTGGTGCGAGGATTCATCAATTGAGAAACTAAAATATTTAATTTGAGATACTAACATATTATGCGTATTATATGACAAATCCTAAAATATTATTATTTTATTTTTTTATAGGTATTGAAAAAGGCATTGACGCTTCACCACAAACGCTAATCAATATAACTAGGTAGTTAGGTAAATTAATTGTTGTTCTCCTTAAGATTGAATTTTAAAAATCCTAGACACAAATATGAATTGTAATGGAATTTGAACTTTCTTTTGAATGTTTTAGAGTACGTTGTTCATAATTTGATAACTATGTCGAATTCCGAATTCAAATGTATGAAAGTAGAACTTACCTTTGGATGGGCAATTTCTTTTTTTTCCGTTTTTCTTTTTTTTAAAGAACTGTCGTATTCGTAATCGTACGGCCAGTTCTACTATTTTGTAAGTAACGTTCGCATTATCGTATCAGTCGTAATCTGTCAAAATGGGAGGGATATTATATGTTTTTGACAGATCGTTACGGAGATTAGAATGCCAACGTTGTTAAAAATTAGTAGAATAATTAGCACTCCGTTAAAACATCTCTGTTCCCACTTGATTTTCACAAATTTCGCGACTTGAATTTGAAAGCTTTATAAGTTCAAGAAATTTCCTTGAAACCTGTGTGAAAGATCACTCCGTTTGTATCTGTCTTGTACTTCGAAGAGGCGACTGAGTAATGAAATATTTGCAGTCTATCCTAAGGCTGACTGCCTCATGCACCAAACGTATGAGCAAACATTCGTTGACTTCTCCTTTGAATTGCTGCTTGCGTAGCAATGTCTGTGCCTGTATCCACAAACACGACTTAGGGAGGTTTCAGGTTTATACAAAAAAAAAAAATTACGCGTTAAATTGTCTAAAATTTCTAAGTGTTCTTCAACTCAGCAAACATGATTGTTATTAAACATTATGCCTACAACTGTCCCATAGAAGTTTCAAACTGTGTCAAGCTAAAACTTCTTCCTACTTACTCAGCATAATATAAGCATAATCAGCCTTTTAACGTTCCCACTGCTGGGACACAGGCCTCCTCTCTAGGAGAGGGAAGGGAACTTACTCAGCTCGATGTCTAAATAAGTACTGCATTTATTAAAATAATTATAATACTTTTATTACGTCTTTAGCGATTAAATTGCAAGGTCATTCATTAAATGGTTCAGTTTGAACTAACAACTACAACTTCGAATTGAATTGGAATTCAAAATCATATCGTACGAAGTTATCACAGTTCGAAAAACCTGTTTTATAAAATTGCAATTTCTGAGACCCAATATTAAATAATATGATTCTTTCCTGAGTAAAATAATTTGATTCTATTTAATCAGTCAGTTAGACTATCGAAAAATATTGGACACATATTTCTATCAAATCTATAAAATTGACGAACATAAAAGCATCAATGAAGTGGGGATGCCTAGCTTACAGCTTGTGACGTCACGTCGTGGTAAAAATTGTAGCGAGTAGTGACGTCACACGAGTATTCAACGCACTGTATCGTCTTCGTTTTTTATTTACGTGAAAAAAGAAAAATTACCTGTCCAATATTTTTTTAAATCTATCTGACGGACTTATTTTTTTTAGTCAACTACCCTATTATATAACTACCTTACATATATACAGTAAAACTTGGATAACTGGGACCTTAAGGGACCTGCAAATTTGTCTCACTTAAAGAGGTGTTCCACTTACCCAGTGTCTCAGATATCCAGGTATAAATAGATATATGTCTCATTTACGGAGAGTTCCATCCACATAATGTAGGTACACAAAATATAGTCCCAATAAAAGAGGTAAATTACACTCGCTGTCTCAATTATAGAGGTGCTTGTGAAGAATAAAATCGAAAGAACTAATCCCTAAAATATAGTCTCAGTAAAATAGGGAATATATACTCACTGTTTCAATAATAGAGGTAATTATGACGATAAATGGAAAGAACCAATCCCAGATATAGAGGTTTGTGTTGCCCCACTAACAGAGGTAATTCAGTGCTAAAGTGTCGGGACCTGAGCATGAGTTCCAGCTATGGAGGTTTCTCACTTATCCAGGTCCCACTTAAGCAAGTTTTACTGTATTACTATTTTCGGGAATACCAGAAGTAACACCCTCATGATAGCATACTTGAACATTTCCAAGCCAACTTTTCTTTGTTACAGATGCGCAGTTCAAGAATGTGAAAGTACAACAAACACAAGTCTATGGCTACAACATGCTATTCCCAAAGAAAAGAATGGATATTCCAAATGTTTTAGATACCCTACTATAGAAAACAATATTACTGACAGTAATCGTTCTTGTACGGCAGATATATTTAATACTGCGAAGCAAGAAACATGCTCTTCCTATGTTTATAGTGACGAAGACTCGGCGGTTAAAGATGTAAGTATCACAAAATAATGTTACTTACAAATTAACATAATATTATGCTTGTATTTACAAAATGGTTATTCAGAGGCGTAGTATACCCACATTTTGGAATCTCGAACCCGAACCCAGGGCCTAAAATTTTGACGATATGGTTGACGCAGTGGGTCAGCGATTGGCTGTTGCGCTACGTGTCGTGGGTTCGATTCCCGCACGGAACAAATATTTTTATGGCCTAGAGATAGTTGTTCCGGGTCTGGCTGTTTGTGTATGTGAGATTGTATGTTTGTAAAAGCACCCACGACACAGGAGAAATTCCTAGTGTGAGGCAACGTTTTTTTTAAGGGCTCATTTCTTCTAGGCAACATTTGAAACGTGAAAAGATGCAACATGTCGTTTATCATGTTGAACGGCCACTACGATCGTTGTCAATGCTGCTTGGTTGCAACGTCGCGCATTGTTGTGCAACGTAGCTGATTATGTCAAGCGACACGTGTCGCGCGTCAAATGTTGTCTAGTGGATACTCGGCTTCATTATCCCCAGTAGCCACCAACCAACCAACGTAGCAATAAAATTAAGGCTGCAAGTTAACTAACATTCAAGCAAGATGATCAATCTGATCTGATTATCTATAAATCTATACTAATATTTAAAGCTTTGCTTGAACGCGTTAATCTCAGGAACTACTCGTCCGATTAGAAAAAAAAATCAGTGTAAGATAGTCCATTTATCGAGGAAAGCTATAGGCTATATATCATCACGCTGAGAATAGGAACGGAGCATATATTAACCATGTGACGAAGACGAGGTTGCACGTGTCAAATAGCTATCAATCCAGGCTTTCAAATATCAATTACGAGCTTCTAATAGGGACTGGAAACAACCACAAAACGAAGTATTTCATCGTCCTTAAATATCTTAAAATCGGTTTAAACGTGACAGTCTCTATCTACTCAGCAGTTCCGAAAATGAAATTAATTTAAAAAAAACCAACCTCTATAAACCGTTACGATTCTACGTTATAAATTCGACCAATCATTCGAATCCTCTGTATACATTGTCACGTGACCTATCACTACTTGCACCAGGAGCCAGTTATCGTGTCATTAATTGGCCGATAACATCGACGTTGTCGCCCACCGATCGTTTATCATCATTTTATTTACATTTATCAGCACGTGCTGGGTGAATGAATTTAATACGTTGACTATTATGGAATTGGCATTTGATAATCATGTCCATTTATTTTATCATTATTAAATCTGACTAGTGCATTGTTTCCTGTGCCCTTATTTATTAAAATATTGATACTGATTGCGCGGATAATTTGAATTTAGATTATGCTAATCAGTTGTTCTACAGCACAGAGTTATATTTAGTCCAATTCAAGATAAATATGTAGGTTACTTCTAGACAAGCGTGCTCCATCGAATAATTAATCAGGTGAGGTAGTGGATAAACGCGAACCAATCAATAATAATACAAAAATGTAGACAGATCCTGTCATATCCTCACTATATTGCACTTACGGTTCTGCTGCATGGATAATAATAAAGATTCTTATCACTGCGATACTGATCATGTATCAAGACTATCGTTATCACGAATCTCAATTGGTATCACGAATTATATGTTATTGCAAAATACTATATTGTACAGATAGAATAGATTTGGATAAAATATTTTATAGCGAATAATGGCAAAAACAGCATGATATATTTGGGAAAGTAAACAAGGCATTTAATCCCGCTTCTACGTCTCGCGTCCATTGACTTCACTTTTAAAACTTTGTCCAACCAGTATAAAAAATATTCTACAGGAACATATAATTCGCGGGATGAAACTATCTAAAATCCAATTCCAGGACATGGTCTTTTTTATGGATGGGAAGTCATCAAATGACTACTTCCGCACGGCGGAGCGGAAGGGAGTGTCACTTTTACCATGACTAAATCCCACACCCCTTCCTGCTAATACCCAACCAGCAAAAACTAGGCTTAAAACAATCTCTAGACTACTGTTTTGTTGCTCTTAAATCACTCCTATATAATGATATAAGCCCGGATTTGGGCACCAATTATAAGCTTATTTAGTTTAATATCGTTCTAATATCAGTCTAATTGAATGCTGTTTGCACTTACTGAAATCTAGCCAAAATTAATTTAAGCCGAATTAGGCTAATATTGCTTTTACGTAAGTATCATGTAAGCCTGCATAGGCTTATATTAGTCTAAGGTTAGAATATTTTGAGAATTTTTCGTTAGATCCAACTTAAAAGTTTGTGTGAGTGTTGGCTTCAAATTAAATGAAACAAATTAAAGTTAATATTGTGTGAAGTTAATGTTTATACTGTGTGGTACGGCACTTTAGTACCTATAAAAGTAGTTATACGGTAAGTAATCGTATTGGAATTTATTATTTACTGTTAAATAGACCTCGTTTTACGCTTCAAAATTCATGCGCCTTGTTAAATAAGGTATTTCCTGTTCTCGTTTAATTATTTTATTTGTTAATTTGTATTGATAGTGTCGCCATTAGTATAGCTGCATTTTACAAGCGCACTATTAAACTAATGTAAGATTGTTTACTCTAATATTAGCATTCGGTATACTAAAGATAACTCCATATTGGAATAAATTAGGGTTCCTCGCAATTTTACTTAAAACCTTAAATCGTCAGAGAGAAAAATAAGACACGAAGTCGGCGCGGGTGGCGGGGGCGATACGTTAGGCAATTCAAATATATTACACAATATGGGCCATAGTTGTTGTCTTGAACTATTAGATACTGGCAGTCCGTCTATATTGATATTCAAATGAATAATATCTGGAGTGCACGCTAAACGTCCTAAAATATCAATGAGTCTTGTAATCAAGCCACTGTGTACTATCTCTTTGTTTGTTTCAAGTAGTGTTCGCGCGTCTTTGGGTAGAACATCATTTAGATTCTTGTTTAAAATAAATAATAATTCATTTAGTGCTGCATGTGATATGTTAAATTTCAACGCCCATTTCTTGACATCATTTTTTAACACGAAAGTTTTTTCATACTTGGTTTCGTCCTTGCTCGGAGATTCATCTTCACTGAAATCGTTTATCATAAAATTCTCGTCGTTATTATCGACCTCTTCTAAGAAAGTAAAACCTGCAGAACTCTCACTGATATTTTTCTCAACACTACTTTGTCCTGGCAGCGGTATATTTGTTTGTGTTTTTAACATTTCATTGTACTTCTTTACAATTTTCCTCCTGTAGCCACCAGTTTTCTTCAACCTTTTCCAGTTTTTGTAATCCATTATAACAATTAAATTTAAAAACTTAAAATAAAATATGACCAGCAAAATTACTCTTAAAACTATTTAAATTAGTTATTACCAAAATCGATCTAAGATCAAACGCTCTTATATGGGTCTTGTCTTTTATATTGTAAATATGCTGAACCCAAATCACTCTAATATCATACTTAACCAGTGGTATTGATCTTATATTAGTTTCAAATAAGATCAGAAATGCACGTACTCACAGTACTCTTAAGCTATGCTGATATTAGTCTGACATCTTACAATAGCATTTAGCAAGTCTAATATAAAATCAAACGAGCTTAGAAAATACCCATATAAGAGCAAGTTTTTCTCAAGTGCAACTAGTCTTAGTAAATGCTCTTATATACATATATGAGACTTGGTTATGAGACTGACCATTCTTGAGGCCATACCGGCTTGTCTAAAAGTAATATACGATCCATGGTATGTTTTAAAACAAATATAAGAGCGCTTTAAGCCTACTACTCTTAAAAAGTGCGAGTTCTGAGACTGTTTTGCTGGTTGGGTACCCTGTGCATTCCAGGGAAGCAGTGACTTTATCGAACAAATTCCGCAACCCTGGCAGGCATTGGCTCTAATGGGCCCCGTCTTCTATGCTGACATATCTTTGAGAATCATCGCTCACCATCCAAAGGCACGTGCCTACGGTTGCCGGGAATCGCCATGCAACTCTCGCCGTCCGGGGTGTCTTCTTCTGTTACGACAGCTGGGGCGTGAGATTTGCCTCTACCTCACGCGACCCTCTACCTCGTTCGCTAGCATTACTGCTTCGCAGAAGGAGTCGTCTGCTTCCCATGCCCCCTCGGACCATGAATTGAACCAGGGCCGGAAGCGAGAGTTCACCGCCGACGCCGGGGACATGGTCACATGGTCTACCCGTCTACAAGTTTCACTTAAATATATTAAGGCATGACAAACAAACCGGCAGAGAGATACTATCGCATTTATAGTATAAGTATGGATTTAACTAAGGTTTTTTGTTTCAGTTCGATCTCGGCTGCCAAAACTGGAAGAGGACACTTATAGGCACCATCCATAACTCCGGCCTGTTCGTCTCTTTACCGCTTACTGGTATCATCTCAGATAGATATGGAAGAAAAGTGGCATTATCTATAGCTGCTCTCATGAACTGTATATTTGGTTTCACGAGATCGTTTTCCACTAATTATATCATGATGGTAGCTTTGGAGTTTTTAGAAGCTGCTATGGGAGCTGGTGCTTATACTACTGCTTTTGTTTTAGGTAAGGATAGAATGTAATAATACTGAAATGTTTTAATTCTCACCATGAATTACAAAAAATAATTCATATCGGTCTGTAAGTTTTAAAAATCGTAATTTGTGGAATAGTAGTGCCTGAACACGTCACTAGATTCCCATTATCAACCAAGCTCAAATTTACTAAACACTGATTACATTTTCGGTCTTAACAAAAAGTCTTTGTTATACAATTCTCACTTATTATCCTTATGATAAAATTAATTTGTTCGAATAACTCCTATACTTGAAGTTACCTGTAGAGCTTTACCGAATTATTTTTTTACAGCTATGGAACTTGTGGGACCCAAAGGAAGAGTGTTTGGTAACACTCTCATAAACGTAGTTTATGTTTGTGGCTTGATGTCCCTAGCTGGACTATCCTGGCTGCTGCAAGACTGGAGAACACTCCTTAGAATTATGTACGCACCATCCTGCTTGATATTCTCTTACTTGTGGATACTCAATGAAAGTATCAGATGGCTGATAAGCAAAGGCAGACATGACGAAGCTGTAGAAATTATAAAGAAAGCAGCCAAAATGAATAACGTAGAACTATCAGATCAAGCCCTAGCACCACTCCAAGAAATGGATAAAACGCCAAAGGAAGAAAAAGAAGAGAAAGAAGAATTTATAACCGAAAAGAAGCCGTCAGTGTTCATGCAAGTGATTCGATCAAGCATTATTAGGAAGCGATTGCTCTGTTGTTCCTTCTTATGGATCACTTGCACGTTCGTGTACTATGGACTGTCAATTAATTCGGTATCTTTGGCTGGAAACAAATACATTAACTTTATGTTAGTGGCTTTCATAGAAATTCCTGCTAACTTCACTTGTTTGTTCGTGCTGGACAGATTTGGAAGGAAGAAGGTGTTGATCATCACTTATATTTTAAGCGCGGTCCTGTGCATCAGCTTATCGTTTTTGCCTAAAGGTATGTGTTCTTTTGAAAGCATTGAAATCATTAGGTATTCATTTATATCATTTACCATAAATTGGATTAACAATATGTTAAATCAGTTTAACAAATCAAACATGACCCATCCAACAAGTGACGAATGTTTGTTCAAGCATTATGTTATCAATTTCCAAAAAAAGAAAACGTTTAATTTATCCTGAAAATTCATAAACAATTCAATCCTTATCCGAATCAACACAGTTTTAACGTGAATTTTATAACCAAACGAGTTGTAGTTTGTGTTCACAATTACTTCGCTTACAATCAAACGAACAAACATAATTTGACGGGAACAAAAGGCGAGTTAGATAATCCTGGAACAGTTTACGAGGCGTAAGAGTGTTCCCATTGTATTGCGACAAGTTGGCTCGTCGGGTGGGCCCTTTGTTCTTGAAGTAGGAAGTAACGTTAGTACAGCAAGGGTCGGTGATTATGACAATATCATCGAAGGTAAAATTATTACAGCCATCTAAGGCTCAGTGTCCCTTTCGCTCGAGGATATTTACCTACAAGCTACCGGTGCTCAGATTCAAACAACGTTATATCCTCTGGAATTAGATTTGACTCCGGCATCGCACATTCTCGAAACCGTATCCAATAGCCGACAAACAACATTTCGCGTGCTATAATGAAAACAAACTCTGACACGAGTTTTGAGAGAATTTTGCTCCACTGTTTATTTAGTAATCACTGCTTGTATAACAGCCAGAATTAATGGAATATTCAAGTTAAACCGATTTCAAAGCCGACGGCGCAAACGGCAATAGTAAAACATAAATAATTTTCGCGGTTTAACAAACTTGCGTTTTCGAAATCGTTTGTTTTGCAAACGTTTGAACGAATAAATGAATTCGGTATTTCGATTTTAGGAATCGGAAAGTAATTATCATGATCTTTGATTTGCGTTGTTAAAGTTTGATTATCTAATGTTGATTTTGGGATGAAGTTTAGAGCTTAAAACCGTATTGACAGTTTTCAATTTTAAATAAACTTTGTACACCATAATTTATAAAACTCTCTTTGAAACTTTTTTGAATGGTCTTAAGTTTTAAAAATATTAATTTAGTAGTTGCCGCCCGCGGCTCTGCCCGCGCGAACGTCGAAAAATATCCCAAGGGAACATACTCCCGGGAGAAAAATTATCTTATGTATTATTCCAGACTATAATCTACTTCTATATCAAATTTCATCAAAATTGGTTCAGTAGATTTTGCGTGAAAGAGTAACAAACATCCATTCATCCATCCATACTTACAAACTTTCGCGTTTATAATATTTGTAGGATATAATAATATATTTGTTTGTTGTAATGGCAAAATTCTGTAGTGCAAAAATGCAAATATCAGATTTACTAATTAAGGCATGCTAGTTAGCTTTTCACCTCTCTTTTTATCAAAGGCAATTTTACAAAAGTATTATCTCTCATAACCATTTCTATCAAATAAATTTCACCGTTGTAATTTAAGATTATTCTTTTTCCAAGTACACACAAATTCATTAATAAGTTCTGTATCATCCTTTATATCGATTAATGAAAAGTTACAACGATAATTTTGCTGATATCGACATATTTGCTTTGTCACTAACGGCCGAACCCAATAACCGATCTATCACATACTGGAGATAGAAAAACAAATGAAACAACAGAAAACCTATACAATTTTTCTATTGTTTCATTTGTTTTTCTATCTTCAGTATGTGATAGATCTGAAAAAAAATTCTGAAAAAAAATACTGTAATTCCCTATAACGTCAGTTGTATTCCTAATTACCATATTCGATATATACACAATTTACCTACCATTAGTAACAGTTAATACTTAGACAGTTTTTTTTTTTTTATGCAAAAGTTTGCTTGCAACTTGCTATATATTTTTTTTATAATAGTATTATTTAGTGGATAACGGTGCTGGTTGCGTGATTACTTAAGTGTTTTATTTCTTTTTATAGTATTAAGCAATATTACGCAATTGTTTGTTATCCTAAAGAAATAAAAATAAAAATAAAATCATCATTCCAACAGATCAAAGCTGGTGGTCCCTCGTCTTCTACCTCTCCGGCAAGTTCTCCATCACGGTGGCCTACAGTTCCGTCTATATCTACGTGTCAGAGGTCTTCCCCACCAGCGTCAGACAGTCACTGCTAGCCATTTGTTCTTCTACTGGCAGAGTTGGATCTACTTTAGCACCTTTAACTCCTTTGTTGGTAAGTGCTACAAGTTCGGCATTCCCTTTATCATTAGAATGTATTGTAACGATTTAGTAGTTTTTTTTTCTTTCTATTCTATGAACAGTTAAAATTATAGATTGCCATTGCTTTGAAAAATCAGCAGATCTCTGAGACACTCCTCAGAGGTCTGGGAGGTAGGAAGATGATGGTAATTATTAAAGAGACACCGCGGCCCTAGAACGCAAAGAGCTTTAGGAGGAACACTCCGCCCAGAGCGGGAAAAGTCATTTGATGATTTCCCGTCGATAAAAAAAGAAAGAAAAAAAAGCAACGTCATGATCATATTGTGAATTGTTGTAAGAAGAAACTGCTGCCCTACCATGACGTCTTAAATCCATCATGATTCCTGTGTCAGAGAGAGACGAAGTTACACAAGACGAATAGCACTATCCCTTTCCCTCACAAACATCATGATGGATTTAAGACGTCATGGTAGGGCTGCTGATAAGTAACATAGTAGCTTACAATATTTGTTTTTCCCAGGCTTTATACTACGACAACCTACCGTCAATATTCTTCGGCACGTTGGCAGTCACCGCTGGTCTCGTAGTCTTCACACTTCCTGAAACCATCAACGTGCCACTACCAGACTCTATAGAGGAAGCTGAAATGTTATCCAAAGCTACTCGGCGGAAAAACGATGCTTAAGCAAATGAAGGTTGTGTTCTAGGTTAAGAAATACCTCTGTCTCGCTTTTTGACAAAAGAGGTTGTAACAGCTGTGTGGGAGAAAACGTTTCTTTTTTTTCTGTTAGGTTTTTTTTTCGTTCGGATATAATGCCTTGGAGTTGTTTACGTGTACTTCATAACCCAGTGATAAAATGTTTTCATTTTAAACATAATCTTTAGTATTCTCAGTATAGATGTATTGAGATTTGAAAGTCGATTAACGGCCGAAACCAATAACCGATCTATCACATACTGGAGATAGAAAAACAAATGAAACAACAGAAAAATCAAGAAAAATTATATAGTTTTTCTGTTGTTTCATTTGTTTTTCTATCTCCAGTATGTGATAGATCGGTTATTGGGTTTGGTCATAAGTAAATTGAAAAATGTACCCCTGTTGGTATAGATTTTAACCCCTGAGAAATTTTGTGTATATCTACTCATTGACTTATAGTGTTGTACTGTTAAATATACAGTCTTGATAGTATTCGAGACAATTCTAAAACAAAACTTATCAACGCGTCTATTTTATCATTTTGATATTTATTTAAGTTGGAACCTATGCGCACAAAACTAATTACTCAGTGTAAAATAACTAAGTGGTAGGTTACCAGACAATTGTATTTCTTGGTATAATATTAATGATAAATGTTTGTGTAAGTGGTTTTTAAGAGTTTTAAGAACGCGTTCACAGGGTAACATCGTGTATGCTTCTATAAGTGAGATTTTTTGTGAATTTGTAAACATATATTCGAGAGGCCTTCAGCTTCTTAGCATTAATTTTAAAACTAGCTATCCTGCGGAACTTCGTTCGTGTAACATTTTTCGTGACTTTTCCGCTCCTATTGATGCATGAATGAGCTATCTTAAACAGATTTTTTTTTTTAAATCGGACCATAAGGTCCTGAGATTAGCGCGTTCAAGTCAACAAACAAACTCTTTATATATTAAGTATAGATAGAAAATATGTTTGTTTTAAGAATACATAATGTTTACAAGCTGGTTGAATTATTTACAAGGAATCCAACGGAAAAAATCCAATACGTTAGCATTTTAAATTTTGTTTAAGTAACATACTTAGATAGGTATAACCAGAAACAAAATGTAAGAAATATTCGCATCTTATAATATTCAACCTGATGAAAATAATCACATTATTTTACACATTTATTTATATTTTTAAGCCTTACCAAAAAGGTTGGCAGACCCAATGAGTGGCAAAATGAGTATGTATAATTATACATAAGTGTGCCATAATCATTAGTAAATAATCATTAATTAATTATTAAAAATTATGTTAATAATTTTAATTAATGATTAAAAAATATTTCAATAATTTTAATATGTATAACGAGGTGCATAATTATTTTAACTTGTATGTTCTGCAAAACATTATTACCAATTCTTAGAGTATATCACAACTTATAGAGCTAAGAATAAAATCTTAAGCATTTCATATTTATGTAAACTTACTTTAAAAAACTTCAACGGTACAAATTAAACCACGGACAAATAAATAAACAATCACCTAAAACTGTATTAAACTGAGTTTTATTTCTTTTACATGTAACTAGAGAACGGGAACTAACCCGTTCCCCTGGGAATACGGGGATAAAATAGCCTATGTTACTCAGGGTGAATGTAGCTTTCTAATGGTGAATGAAGCATTTTTGAAATCGGTCCAGTAGTTTTTGAGTTTATTCGTTACATACAAAAATACAAATCTTTCCTCTCTAAAATATTAGTATAGATAAATACTACAAACTAGTTAAATACGTTAAAACTTCACTGATACAGGATAAGGTAAGATGGCGCTCAGTAGGGAAAACTCTCGAGTAGGTATTTGTCACTTTTAAGTCGAATCAAATCTAAATATATTTATTTGTAATACATAGGTAAAATGTTGTACATGGTGGTGATATTTATTATAGTGTTTCACTACGTTTTGTCTTGCTGGGCATACAAATGTTATTTTTACAACAAGTGTAAGTATACTATGAGTATTATATTATCTGTGCTATGAAAACAACAAATTAAATCTTTACAAATAAAACATAATGTAAGTAACTCAAAATGACATTAATATTAGATGCACAGTAATCAATCCTCAATTAATAAAAAAGAAATAATAAAATCGGAATAAAAATTATAACAATCAATTTTATCAGTCATTATCATTACCTCTCTCTTTAATCATTTTTATTTGGATTCTATGCCTTTTGTTTCATAATTATTATTGTATATATTTATCGATCATGTATTTATTGTATTTATTAGTAAACCGAAGACTACCTACAGTACTGTATTTCCTTTTTTCTTTCAAACCCATCCAAAGGTTGTCTTGAAACGATCGCTTATAGCGATAAGGCCGCCCATTGTGTCACCCTAAGTAATGTTTACTTCATCTATATTTTGTATAACTTGTCGGATGTACATAATAAAGAGTATTCTATTCTATACTGTTCTATTTTACTTTTCTTCTAAATACTTAGTAGTACTATGAACCTTGTCCATAAGTTACAATCAATTACAAAAATACTCATAAGCTCCTACAATTATTTAGGTAGCAACGCGTCCAATGCAACATTATTCACTGGAAGTTTCTCGACTGCAAATATTGTTTATCAACGTGTAAGAAGACTAAACTAGAGCCACGTTCGTCAAAATCAATCAGGCATTTGAAATCTGTTTCTAATCAGAGGCTTTTCCGTCAAAGCTAATTTCAGATTGTGTATTTCATACTGGCGTGTGTAGCTAGCATCCTGGCTTAATGGATATGTCAACAGAGTATATGTATGTCGTACTCTCAGAATGAAAGAGGCTTAACTTAAAATTCCTGTTACTTACAACTTTGCTATTGCAAATTGAACGTAAAAAACACTCTAAAACCCAGTGATGAAAAAGATCCCGAAATACAATTGTGAAAGGTACAGCTTATACATACATAGGTCTCGGGAGATATTTGTTTTTTTACCCAACACTTTTTAAAGATTTTAATTCTTGCTCATTTGCTAAAACTTGCAATTTTTGAGTTAGGCCCCTTTCATTCTAAGGGCACGATTTATTTACAGACTTCGTAAGATTGTAATAAATCTATATTCGATTATAATTTCTCGATATGTTATGAAAAAAACGATTTGTGTAGAATAAATGTCGTATCTTATTTAGAAAAAATAGTTTACAATGTAACGCGATAATTTACGATCTTACGGCGTTTGCAATTTTCCGGTGACATACTATGCTAGCAATCTACCAAGTCAATCAATAATAGTCCTTAGTATTAGGATCTTAGAGCGCAAAGTAATAACAAAGTTTTGTCGACTACGTGAGGTGCAGTTTCGATACTGATTTGTCTTTGAGTTTATGTTTAGTTCACAACATATTGCTATGAGAATATTAATAGGTTATAGCATTTACACAACTTAATGCTATAAAAAATTTGCAGGCGTGACTTAGCACCAAACCAGGCCATCTATATTGGAAAACAACCTTCCCATTGTGCATGACGAACCAAAGAAGAATTTTTGTTTGTTTAAAAAAATGCTTCTGATACCTAGCAAGGTTCCTGTAAAAGAGAAACACATTTTAGTTAAAAGAAAGCCTATTTACTGCTTACAGTTACCATTTCTAAGTTTTAAGTTTGAAGCCAAAAAATAAACTCATCAACATTTATTTATTACAATAGCGATGTTGCCTGAGTAAAAAATATATGATTGTTTAGTCCATCCGCGTCAGTTAGATTATAGAAAAATATTTGACACGTATTTTTTGCTTTATCAACTCTATAAAAACTGACGAAGATGAAAGCATCAAAGATCAGGAGTCACGACTAGGTAAAAATTGTAGCGAGTAGTGACGTCACACAAGTTTTCAACGCACTGTATCGTCTTAATTTATTGTTTATGTGAAAAAAGAAAAAATACGTCTCCAATATTTTTTGGAAATCTATCTGACGAACTAATCAGATGTTTTAATTGGAATTGATGCCTTACGCATTCTCTACAATCAATCATAAAAAAGAGATGATGTTATGGCAGGTGCAAAACATCACATCATCGTCATCACATTACCAGCACCATGGTGACATGAAACTGAAGTGCCCAATGCCACTTTTTTTTCTGGATTTCTCCCACTCGGGGCAGAGCGGAAGGGAGTCTCAGACTCTTACTGACCCGTGATCCTTCTTGTGCCCTTTGTGTGGCCGCGGTGACACTTTCGAACATATTCCGCAACCCCAGCAAGCGCTGACCCTATGGAGCCACGTCTTCCTTGCTGACAGCTCTTTTAGGCGCTTGTGGAATACGGCGCGCCGTCGACCCGGGCCTGGTTGCTATCGCACGGTGAACTACCCATAGCTCACCGTCCGCAGGCCCGCGCAACCGGTGGCCGGGAATCGCCCTGCATTTCCCGACGCCCGGGGTGTCTTCTTCTGTTGCGGCGGCGGCAGCGTGAGGTTTCCCTCTCCCGAACGCCCCACTGTAACTTAGTTAGACAAGTAGTGCTCTCTATTGCTGAAGGTAATGTCCGTCCTGAAAATCTTTAAAGGATCATCTGATGAGCTCCTTCCAGGTCACTCCGTCTTAACTGTACTCTGGAAAGTGGTCACAGTGGAGCCTGTTATCACGTTGATCTTTAGTGCTATTTTGTAAAATGATGGCCGAGTGGTAACGGCCCCGACTTACGAATTGTAGATCGCGGGTTCAAACCCAGCCAGGCGCATTACTTTGTGTAATCTTTTTCATCACCACAACTCTCAAAACGGTGAAGGAAAACATCGTGAGGAAACCGGCATTTCCTAGAACCAAAAATTCGAAGACATGTGACATTCATCAGCCCGCACTGGGCCCGCGTGGAGGATTACGGCCCGTTCCCTCTCCTAGAGAGGAGGCCTGTGTCCCAGCAGTGGGAACATTAAAAGGCTAATTATGCTTATACTTGCGCTGTAAAATCTCACCATGAAAACCTATGTGAAGTGGTTATGAAGTGATTTGTCAATACACTCATGGGAGGAGCTTTGAGCTCACTCCACCGACCAGCAAGTAGGTGAACGCCTGGGCCGTCTTACGTAATAACCGTTGCGTAGTTTATCTTGTTGACACTAATAATTTAAAAGCAGTCATATAGGAAAGTAACTGAACATGTAAACCAGTGGAGCCCTTATTTTTAACATAAAAGGACAATTTACATACTTTAATTCCAAATGACCTCATTGCAGAAATACATAAATCTTAATACAATTGTAATCACACAACAGTAACACTTGCATTAACAATGAGTAACCGTTCTAAAATTAGATCCATGGTCAAGGGATCCATGTTCTTCGGGGTCTCAAAACAATGGCCCAGCGTAATAATTGATCCAAGTTTCGGTCGTTTGATGATACAGTAGCCTTCAAGTATCATATCATTGAGATCATTCAAAAGGGACTCTTGACGCGTACTCAATGATGATTTGTTTTCAATCCACGCTAATATTATATAGAGGAAAGATTTATATGTTTGTGTGTGTGTGTATGTTTGTACTGAATAAACACAAAAACTACTTCGCCGATTTCAAAAATTCTTTCACTTTTAGAAAGTCACATTCACCCTGAGTAACAAACGCTATTATTTTATCCCCGTATTCCCACGGGAACGGGAACCACGCGGTTGAAACTGCGGGGTGCTGCCAGACATCAATAAAGATTTTGTCATAGAAGATTTTAAACGAATTTGAGGAAGTGTTGCCCTGATAAAAATATTTCAATCACTGACACAATCTAGAAGACCCATTCAATGCAACAGGTTCTTGTCGTTGGATAAAAAACCGATAATTCTTATTAAGTTTTACATAATTCAACAACGGTCGGTTCAAATTTTGATTAGATACACGTTTCCAAAAAATCTTAATCGATTTTTCTATTCTTTTACTAAATCGATTCCAAAATATCTGAACGCTCTTCGTAAAAACTTCACCTTACCCTCACGTGATTGGCTAGGTGTAAATATCGCTTATATCAACTCGCTGTCAAGTTTTTTCCCGTTTTGTTGTGATTTTTCGACAAACAAATTGTTGGAAAAAATTGGTTCTCCGTGTATTTTAGAGGATTGTGTTATAGGACAAGACATTAATCAAGAAAGAACAGTAAATGACATCAATCAAGCGACGCAAAAACGATCAAAACCAACCACCACCACGGATCAAAATCCGAAAAATCCGTTTTGATCATATCAGATACCGACATATCCATTTTGGTTTCATCAAAAACTGATATATCCAAATGATCGCGTCAAAAACCAATATATCCAAACTTGTTCGTCAAGTATCTCGACAAATTAAGTATACCCTCTTAAGTGTACCCTCTGTTAAGTTTCACACATCAATCGGTGTCACTTTTAACTGCAAATTGTCGTACTAAAATTTTCCACTTTTGTAACATTAAAATGGGCGGTCCATATTAGTCGTAGAGCCGACAACCGTTGGGGTAAACGTGTTCTAGAGTGGAGACCACGTCTCGGCAAACGTAGTGTAGGACGTCCTCAGGCACGGTGGAGTGACGATTTGCGCAGGACGGCTGGCAGAAACTGGATGCGAGAAGCCGAAAATAGATCTAAGTGGCGTGCAATTGGAGAGGCCTATGTCCAGTAGTGGACTGCAACAGGCTTGATGATGATGAACATTAAAAAACTTACAAGCTTTTTTTTTAATTTGTGAAAATTATGGAATTGGATATATCGGGTTTCGTTCCGACGCTCCTCATTATAATTTTTCTTGTACCTCCATAGACAGTAAAAAGTGCCGTTAGGACGACGTAGTTCCAGCGGAAACAGTTTTTGGTGAATAGCTCCCTAATGGCTGGATGCACAAAGTACCACCATACACAATTACACGACGTCATAAACTAAATATCTGCAAAACTGAAATGAAGAAATTCGACATTATTTCGCTGCGACTGCGCACGCGCTTTGAAGATGATTGTTATTAAATACAGATATTTGAAGTATCAATCTTTAATAAGTTATATACCTCAATAACTAAATATATAACATACCTACCTGTATCTCCTTGAATGAATACGGATGTTGCGAATTATGACATCATAATAATATCATTGACAGCAGAAACTGGGGAAGAAAAATTCTTATAGCAGCAATCCCAAGTAACATGTAAATAAGGCAGCAGAATCAGAACACGAGGGATAACATAATGAGATCACATCATCGCTTGTAATCAAGTGACAAAATAGCCAAACGCAATAGTAGGTATTGATAAAAAATACCGCCCAAGTAGCATGGTTCAATCTTTAGGTTTAACGACGCTTGTCGACAGCAAACCGTCGTTGGGTGACCATAGATTACATATCGAGACTCCTCGTGTCTTGGAAAGTACGTTGATCCATGTAGCATTTTTTCATCTTTGACAAGATTTAAGATTCAAAGCAACAGTCACTGTTGATCGGTCGGGCAGTCAGTAACATGAAGCTATTTGTACGTTCGAAAGCGTAGATCACTATGAAGAAGAACGTGCAAGGAACTACACGGACACTCTTTTAAATCATATTATGTATCATATAAATCTTGGTTACTTTACCCTTGTTGCATCTATATGTGAGGACAATGCAAACAAACAAAAATAAACTGTTCAAAATATAAAGGTTGAAATAAGCCAGTGTCAGTTAAGAGATGACCAGTCTATCTGAATGATCCAACACACGAGCTACCATCAGCGAAAAAGTTGTATGAGCATAACATGACAACGTTGAAGAATAGTCAGAACCTAGAAAATCTGACACCAGTCTTGCTGTCGTGTCAGTTACTCGGTTGTGACTGTGAGTATCAGATAGGCAGACGCTCCAAGTAAAATACTGGTTTTAACAACATTGTGCCCGACTGGAAGGTGTCCTCAATACAGCTGGGAAATGCATAGGCAGATTAATTAACTTAATTAAAATAAAATAGAGGCTAAAAGGTGAATGAAAGATAACGATGAGCTACTGACTTCAAAATATATTAAGAATTTAAAAACGAAAACAGTTTTTATTTAAGTTGAATAAAGTCGCATTATTATAAAATATGATGAAAACATCTCAAAATATACTAAGGATAATGATACTGATAATATGTACATACATAATATAAGGATTATAGAAGGTATTTATCAGGACAAACTTACTTACAAACGTATTGATTTATTATAGCTTTCAGTTGTTGTTTCCAGAATCCGTGTTGTTAAGACTAAACCTTCTGATCAGATTACATACGGAATCCCTCTAATTTAATAGGCCAATGACTTACCACAGTAAACTGATAAAGAACGTACTATCAATATCTAACAGATGAGTCATCTTATACGTATCTTAGCGTCTAGAAGCCTGCCTTCAGAATCTTGTCTAGACATAGCCAGCCATAAGTTCGACGCAATTGTTCATAGCACTTAACTTTATACGGACGAACAGAAATTCGAGAAAGTTCTCATAGGTGCAGTGGGTAGGTTTGTATGTAGTACTAGAAACTGAAAATTAATGAATTTGTTTCAAATAGGTTTTACGTACATACTTGATTTGGAAGTGAAGTGGAAGATTGGTGAAATCGACGGTGATGGAAGTTCTTGAATATCGAGAGTAAATCGTAGTTATACGCGTATACTATCTTTATTAGACAAAAATATAAATTTGATTATATGCGAGTGTGTGCATGGTTCTTGAGAAACAATAACACAAGCAATAGATCTGGACGGTAAAATAGCAGATTGCGAGGGAGAAAACAAGAAACTATAAAAAAATATGAATTTTAAAATATGCGAGTGTGTGCATGGTTTCTGTAAAATTGAGGATTGCAAAGGAGAAGACGAGTAGAGAAGGAAATAAAGAAAGGAATAACCCATTTTAAGAAGACGAGAGTGTTGTTTTCAGTTTTAAATAGAATTTTAAGAAAGAAAAGGTTAAGACAATAATTAGGTATAAAAATACTAAACTATTGAACTACACTGCTACAGCAGCAGATAAAGAGGAAACAAAATGCAAAAAAAAACAAAAAAAGAATAGTCAACTCTTATCAAGTCTTGATAAAAAGCAGCAAAAAAAAACTAACTACCTATATTGTAATTTGCACTAAATATAGAAAATCCAGTTCATTATATTATGATTTATGTATGTGTGTATTAAAGTATCTTCACAGGATAAACGTGAGCCACTAGGAAAAACAAAAGTTATATCAAAAACATCTGGCTGATGACTACGCAGGAATTGTTTTTTGTAACGGGACGAGAAATAATGTATTCAATAATGTGCCACCATAGAAATATAAAATAGGTACAGTGTGCCACACATATATGCGAATAGGAATGTTAATTTTATTAGTAATTAAGTAAATTTCTATGAAAATGTCACACTTTTTCGCCATTCATGCCGTTAGTTAACATGTTTGCATGTTTTGTTATAAAACCGCATAAAGTTCAACCGGTAACGGTGAAGTACAACAAAGTTCCTCCTGGCTTATTAACAGCTGATTTGTTAATTTATAGCGTAATAAACCCTTTCAGAAAGTGCTAAAATTCATAATTGCTTGAACACTCAACATAATGTGGTTTTTTCGTACAAACGATCATGCGAGTATCACGCAACCGACTCGCCTAAAAAATATCTAATGGGGTCATCGTCACTCATTCATTTAGATAGCAAATCGATACTAATGTACATAGTTATAAGCACTTGTGGTATTTTTCTCATAGCAGCACAACATGATGAGATTATGTTAAAATGCATAAAACATTAAGCGCACATTGCACATCAACTACAACACATCACCAATCCGAAACGACACAATTGGATTTCTCGAAATTCGCTATCCGACGCCGGTCGCACAGCGGCATACGTCAGTAAACCGTTAAGATAAACAGACGTGGAGGACGTGCAAGCGATACTAACGATTGGAAAGGCAAGCGGCGTAAGCGCGTCGCGCGATAAAATGACGTTTGTGTGACGAGCCAACTCGCTCGGAACCAATGCAGTGTGGAGCCCGCTAGACGTTTCGCCTCAGTCCGACGCGCACGCTTCGCCGGCCGGCCAGTCTTACCCAAATATCGTATAAAAATCCGTGTCATTTTAACTCAAGCTGCTCTTTAAACTTCATTCTTCAATATCGTGAACAAAACAGGTGCATTTCCAAGTGTCCTCGTGATTGGTTTAAGGTTATAAACTGTACAATCCAACGTGGTGTTCTGTGAATTGGGTCATGGTGTACAATTTAAACGTTTCTCTGTAAGTATTACTTTTTAAAATTTTCAAAAATCGAATGTGAAATCAGAGAAGTGGTGGCGGTGTACCTTAATTTAGTACGGCTCGATTAAATCGATTATTTTTAGTCGATAGCAAGTTGAAAATTTTGTGTCTATTTTTAATATTCATTCCTTTTATAACTAACCAGCTGTTTCCTTTCATATGTTTCAACTAAATTGGATTACACATTCCACGTAACATTAGAAATGTAACGAGTATCGTAACATACGGTTCTTTTTAGCCGATCTTCTGCTAGTAATAATGTTAAAATTACTTGACCTAATTAAAACTGGCAATATATTTTTCTATTACCAGTAATTAAACAAAAAGAAATATGTGGGTATCTATTGCCCTGGTCAATCTTTCGTGTTTCCAGAACCAGTAACTGTCACTCACTCCTGGCCATAAATCGAAGTATAGCTCAACGGTCACAATGTTTTAATGAATTACAATTCAACTCGGTGATACACAGATAAATTGTGTCTTTTATTTTAGTAATTTACCTTTGAAAAATCGTACTATTGCGTGAGCAAACTTCATTGTCTTGGCTAGCGTGTTTCGTCGTATTGTTAAAAACTACCTGACACGTCTTACAATACAAACACGCCGGGAGTTCAGTTGCGTTATGAATAGCCATAACTACGGACTTAACGTGCTGACAGAATAACCGTAGGGAGACAAAACTGACCAACAGCATAAAAAAATATAACCTGAAACCTGTTCGATAAAAAATTAAAATGTGGGTACGTGCCGCCAGGGTTGCGGAATTTATTCGAACGAGTCATCGCGGCCCTGGAAAACAAAGAACATTTGGACACAGATGGGTTTTAGTCAACAAGAGCTACAAGACACTCCCTTCCGCTCTGTCTCCACTTAGAAATGTTCGTAAACTTCTGCAATTAAAAAAAAAAACCTAACCGAAATTGGTCGACGTAAGGAGCAATATTGTAGTGATGCGCAACAGTATTATAAAGAAATAAACCAAGTTCTCAAAACGTTTAATTCCAAATAGCAATGTTTACTTTCTTGCATATTGTAGAAATGTAAAATGTACAAGAGCTTAAAATTAAAACAGGTTAATAAAGCACTACTTTGTTATACATAAATATGGGTAACTGTTTTAAAAGAGCGTTACAGTCTTTGAAATAAAGCTTTTATACTGTTGGCAGCTGTTGTAAAAATAACTTCGTGATTCACTGTTGTCAAGGAAGACGATCCCACAATGGCATTACATGGCCTTTAGTTTCCTTATTTTAAGCTTTGGAGACAATTCTTCGTTTAGAAGGAAATCGTTTTATTCTTTTTGTTTTGAATTCCGCTGCATCCGATCGGATAATTGTATTTTAGTGACTGATTTCGTCCGATAGATGTCGTCTAGATAGATGCGAAGATTCGAGACCAGTCAATAGCAATTCTGTTATAATACTGAATGCAATGTTCCAAATTATGGATGTTTAACATTTACATTATCATCTTAAGAGCTCTCATGATGTTTCATTAAAGGTTAAAGGGGTAAGAGAGAAGTCAATATCTGAACTCTTTCGGAAAAAAACCTTAACTGACTTTTTTTTAAACGAGTAACTATTACCATTTCCAAGAATAAGGACTTCCAAGGTATATATGAATATAAAATACAATAAGAAAAATTGATAGCTAACTGCTACTACTACTAAGTATATTAGCAGTTAAATAGATAGCCAACTGCTATTACTCAGCAGTAGTAGCAGTTAAATAGATACCTATTTTTGTCATCCTTAACAGCATTTGCTCCTCAAAGTTTTCTAATGTCGGTATCCAAAAAAAAAAAAAACAAAATCCATCCAAAGTTTTTCTTGAAAAGATCGCTTTTAGCGATAAGGCCACCCATTGTGTCACCCTATGTAATTTTTTCTTCATCTATATTTACTGTAACTTATATGGTGTACATAATAAAGAGTATTTCTATTCTATATTCAACCGACATAACAACAGCAAATTGAATAAAGATTTTATTCGCATCACTAACCATTATAAGGAATCAAAAATCGTAATTCAACGCTCAAATCTTTACGGTCATTATTTCAATCATGCAAACCAAATGACCGTATTAAATAAATATTCAACGTACCTATTTGGTTTGTTGAATTACTATTTGTTTTGCCCACGATATGCGTTTTAACTGAACCATTTGATGAAGGTCTTATGTTAATCTTAAGATTTCGAGAAGTATCCAACAGATAAATGAATTTGAATTCATTAACACAGTTTCAGAAGTACCAGTACTAAGCTTTGTTTTATTCAACCCGATTTTATAATTAAAACCAGATGTGTACAGAAAGAAGTTTAATTGAGAGATCTTTAATGATGAATAAATTATACTAGTGACCATCCCTGACGAGTACAAATTATTACTTGTGGTAGGCGCCAAATATATTTGCAATAAAGTACAGTGAACTTTCCCTGATATATCTTCGTCACTCTCAAAACAAATTAAGATTCGAATTTCATTATTAAAAAATTTGAAGGATCTCGATAGATGTCGTTTCAAGACAGCTTTGTCTTTCTCTCAGTTTTTTAATTTGAATTTGAATTACCGCAATTGCAAATTCTTTTCATAAGTGAAAACTGAATCAAAATTCGTTGCTTACTTCTCCAAGGAACAGACAGAGGCAACAATTTAATAGTATAGTACATAATTATATTAGAAGAGATACCGTGAAAATGATGCAGGAAATTAAATCATTACGGAGATTGGATTTTAAAGAATTCACTCTTCATACGTAAACGAACTATTTGAATTAGTATTAGAAAGCGTAGGAGAAACCGAAAGTACTAGGTATATTGAAATCTCAATAAATATTGGTTAAAACTCTGCTGTACCCATAACCCATTAAAGTCAAAAGTCACTGTGCTGTAACTTGACACTGTAGATATAATTTAACAAACTCATCAAATATATACTAATATTATAAAGCTGAAGAGTTTGTTTGTTTGGTTGTTTGTTTGTTTGTTTGTTTGAACGCGCTAATCTCAGGAACTACTGGTTCGAATTGAAAAATTCTTTTTGGGTTGAATAGACCATTTATCGAGGAAGGCTTTAGGCTATATATCATCACGCTTAAGCCAAAAGGAGCGGAGCAGCGATAAAAAATGTTTTAAAATCGGGGATTCCACGGGGACGAAGTCGCGAGCAGCAGCTAGTATATAAATAAGATAACGTTAATCACACTGATGAATGAATCACAATATTTGGTTTTCGATACGGAGTGAATGTCAATGCAGTCAAAGAGGACGATTGAGTTTTTATCCGACTTGTAAAGAAGGAGGAGGTTCTTAAGTCGAGTGTATTTTTTTTTTTGTGTGTGTGTTAGTTCATAATTTTGTACTGGGTGTCCCGATTTTGATGATTCTTTTTGTATTTGAGAGCTGGTGCTTGTTGTGTAGTCTCATTTAAAATAAAAATATTGAGATCTGACAACCAGTATTTGAGTTATCCCTAGTAATGCGTGGCTTCGACTACATTGATGATGTTCTCATTCACTCTTGTCGATGTAAAATGAAAAAATAAAATTGTATACGATGATTTGGAAGAGCATCTTAGTATTTGAAGGCGGTCCCTTTCTAGTTTGGTGAAGATCTGATGTAGAACAAAGATAGGAAACGAAACACTTCAATAAATTATAGCAAATCTTTCGGGATTGCTGAAATCGCATGTCTGTTTATAATTTAATTTTTTCCCTTTACCCGAAGTTAAAGAGTTTCTTTAACTGCCATTTCTTTAATTGCCAGTTCTTTAATATTTCTCTTCTAGCTTGTTTTGGTCTCCCTACATCCAAAGACAGGTCGATTACATACTTTTTTCTTTAAGTTCCCTGTATAACATTATTATCAGCCCTTAGTCTAATTTCATCATTTTATAATTATAATAATTCCAGGGGCTTACCTGTCATCTTTTCTATAATCCTGCTCATATGATAATCCTGATAAATGTGCCATGATAATCGAATCTTCCTTTAAAATTACCTCTGACGTCACTTAAGTGAGTGATATAAGTACTTGTAAGGTATCTCAAAAGTGTAAATAAAGACAGAACAATCCAGAACAACCGGGGTGTGTACTCGTAACGTTGCAGCAATATTTTTGTTTCGCTCGCATCAATGTTGGCTGCAAAATTGTTATTGTCCATTGTCAGCTGTGGTTCTTTTGTCGCTATACTTTGTGGTTTTGGGCTTCGGAATGAATTTCTGATATCATTGCTGCTGATTTGATTATTGCGATTGTGAGAAACATGTAATGTGCAAACTTTATGTCTTTATTTATATCGATGTTTATTAGGAGACCGTCTTCATTTAAAATGTTGATGTGTTCAAAAAGTGATGATTTTCAGCCTATTTCACATAAATGAATTTTTATACATATGGTATGAATTCTTCCACAAATAGAGCGCTGATACTCAAAAGTACCTAAGCATTTGGCAGTTGCTATGGAACATATTCTTTGATAACTACAATAAATTATTAGTTTCGCAATGTTGAGTAACTCTAGCCAAGCAAGAGACTGCGAGTTCTATCCCGGACGTGATAATAATAATTCATCAAACATGTGTGATGTACTTACATACTGTGATGTGTTGAGAAATAGCAAAACTAACGTAGATATTATACTTATTTCACAGTATTAATTATGATAAAAGTTACTATGGAATTTGAAGCATTAATGTTGTTTCACAATGTTCAAACCAAATCCTAGCGTGATTTAAACCATATGGCCTTCCGAACCGAATCTATCAATCCGGCCGAGTAGATTGAGCAGTATATTTGAGTTTCAATGAAAGCTTTGTTTAAATATCTTTATTTTGGTCTATTAATAAAATCTTAAGACACAGTAGTCTTAATATTTTACTGATTAGAGATTCATCACTCAAGACCCTTTTTTTTCTTGATGAGAAATCATCAAATGCTCCTCCCGCTCTGGGCGGAGCGGTACGGAGAGTCAGACTTACTGACTAAAACCCACCCGTGATCCTTTTAGTGCCCTTTGCGTTCCAGTGCCGCACTGATCTTTTCGTACAAATTCTGCAACCTTAGCAGGTACTGACCCTATGGGGCCCCGTCTTCTTTGCTGACAGCTCTTAGAGGTGCGCGTGGATCACGGCGCGCCGTCGACTCGGGCCTGGTTGCTACGAACGACTAACCACCCATAGCTCGCCGTCCGCAGGCCCGCGCCTAAAGTGGCCGGGAATCGCCCTCCTTCGCTAGCATTACTGCTTCGTGGAAGGAGGTGACTGCTTCCCATGCCTCCTCGCTACGGATCATGGATTGAACCAGGGCCGGACGCCAGAGGTCACTCATTCCTCACTCACTCAAGACCCTTCAATTTATATTACACTTTCTTCATCCATATTATCAGCTTATTTCTTAATCATACGGTCGCAACCTCCTTCTATTACTACACGTGACTTCTTATTATTGATGATCTATATGATCCCTAAAATCTCAGTTCTGTTCCCACACCCGATTAAGACAGTCCCTTCTTTATTCCCGGTTTTAAGCCCCTGAAGAAATTTAATCGAACCTTACCTGCTCCGATCATTCCACAGGGGATTATCTTGGGTCCCTTAAAGATTATTTACTTTAGATAGTTCCCATGTTGCTAAAAGGGTCCATTGTGTTATTGATATTTAAAAGAGTATTATTACAGCTCAGAAAATTATACTGTGAGCATAAATGTTCGCTTCTTTGTCTGTTCATTGGAGAGTGAAGAAACCGCGGAATGTTTAGTGCATGCAATAAAAACTGAAGAATTTAATTAATTAATAGACTTCCACTTACTCGATTGCCTTCGTTTTAAACTTATATTGCTTTGACGTTGGTGGATAACTTCGTTTAATGGTTTTTTCATGTCAACAAACCATGGAAGATTTCTAAGGGCAATTGTAAAGTGTCTTTTCATTTGGTTGATACACAAGTATCAACCAAATGAATATTATTATACTGCATATACAATAGGTGACCAGGCAAACATCGTTTTGCCACATAAAATAAAATATAAAAAATTGGGATGGATACCCTTAACATTTAGGCGGATGAAAAATATATGTTGTCCAATTCGCCACCCTAGCCGTATGCACGCTAAGATTTACGAAAGTCGGTCGAGCTGTTTCGGAGAAGTTCAACCACAAACACAGTGTCACGAGAATTTTATATATAAGATAAAAATAATCATTATAAATTATTATAATATACGAGCTATCACGCTCGGAAAGTAATATATGAACCGTTATCCATAACTATAAAAGACTGTATTTTAAATAATGTGGATAAAAAGCACACGAACTTTGGAAAGACTTTTGCGCACAGCCATTTTGGAAGAAAAAAAAATACATTATTTCGTGTATACGACGCTGTTATAACTATTAATATTTAAAACTTTATTATTCAGGCACACAATATCCGAAACAAAATGCTCATTACAAAATATGTAAATAATATATGTAATATAAAAGTTGTTTACAGATGCAAAGTAGCGCTGCAAAGTCTTTTTTGGTTGTTTTTAATGCAAATCATGAACTTACGAATATTTTATTTCATAACCTCGAATGACAATGAAACAATATCAGGGATCATTTAAATATAGTAGTGTGAACGACCAAGATATATTTTTTGTAGAATCATGCTATAAGGCCACAGTAATTCTACTTATTTTGTAACAACAAAATGAATTTACGTCTAGACATCCCCACCCATTCGCACAAGTTTTTTTTAGATATAACAGCTTTTGTAGATATTACATACATCATTTGACTGCATGTTTATAACTCTTGGCTAAACAACTTCAAACGGAATTTGAGTAGTTTCCTAGGTTTGACGTGAGAACTAAAAAGCTAGCTATGTTTAACACTAAAGTGACTTGACTGTGTGTCGTTTTATGAGTTTGTGTTACGGAGGAATATGGAACTTGTGGCAAAAAAAAGACTAGATGAGATGCTTAAAGACGAACAATGTAGTGTTGTTTATACTAATATTATAAAGAGGAAAGATTTGATAGTTTGTTTGCATTGAATAAGACTCCAAAACTAATGAACCAATTTGAAAAATGATTTCACTGTTGGGAAGCTACACTGTCCCCGGGTGGCATAGGCTATATTTTATCCCCGTGTTCCCACGGGAACGGGAACTACGCAGGTGAAACCACGGGGTGCTGCTGTACACAATAAGGAAGGAAGAAATGTCTAAGAACGAAGTAAACACGAGATGACAACTAATAAATCACACAAAGGACAAGGGCAGGAGGATGACTGATCTGTATTTCTAATAAACCATCCATTAACAACAATCGATAAATTGTATCAATCAAAGATTTATTACATTTACCTTGTTTACAGGTAAAATCTAATGACTAGATAGCTGTATCTAATCGCTAATCCTTGTGATCTTTTTCAAAACGTGTTAATGTTCAAAGACTTAGTTCTAGTTTAGTTCTTGATTAAATGATAGGACAAATTAATGGATAAATACTGAATTATATTAGTAGGACAATGTAAAGAAAAGACAAAACATTAAAATTCTCACTGCTATAGGAGTTTCAATGCAGTTGTAAATGATATTTATTTTGTAAGTAGGTTAAACATAACACTTTTACACGTCCAATGTTTCTTGTCATTTTAAGCTAGATGAAGCCGGTATTTCCTAGCCGACTGTATGTGTGTGTGTACCTACAAAAGTCGCACCCAAACTGCCATTTCTCCGCAGATGAACTCAACAGTAGTACTGCTCTTAAGACCTTTAGTTACCCATATGGCCATATATCTGGCATCATCATCATGATTATCTCCAAATACCATGACTTGTTCTCTTATCATTCGTTTCAATATGGAAGAAGTTACTGTAAATTTTATGAGGCTTGGCAACAGCTGAACCCACAAAGTCAAAGTGAAGGTCAGTGCGTGCGCGTCAGAGGTTAGTTTATCACCGAATAGTGTTTTGTACGTAAAACGCACCAAAGTTGCACTAAATACATTTGAGCGAAAACGCAGCACTTTGTTAGATCGCTTTATTTATGACTAGCTGCTGCCCGCGACTTCGTCCCCGTGGAATCCCCGATTTTAAAACATTCTTTATCGCTGCTCCGCTCCTATTGGCTTAAGCGTGATGATATATAGCCTAAAGCCTTCCTCGATAAATGGTCTATTCAACCCAGTTCAAACAAACAAACAAACAAACAAACTCTTCAGCTTTATAATATTAGTATAGATATTTATTACACATTCTTCCCTACCGATTGGTATGTTATGATTTCTCTATCTCTTTTGCGATCCCACTTCCGTTTACACCGCGTCCTTTGTGGTTTTTGCCTTAGGCAATTAGTTTGAGCTAGTTGTAATGAGTCATTTGTTTTCCTTTTTTTTAAAGTGAAAACCACTTTAGCATCGTTGTGATTTGAAAGTTTATGAAACGAAAAAGCGTCAGTAAAAAGAGACAGACACATAAATTCATGTGTCTATCTCTTTTTACTGTCGCTTCGTCTCATTATCTTGAAGCCAACATTTTTGAAGGTTTCACTTCTACCACGTGTGAATTGCACACATATATTTTTTTTCTTAATTTTTCAGTATCTTGTGATTTTTTTTTTCACCATTTCTGACCTAAGTAAATCTAACATTACGAGAAGTGCAATGGATTAGACTCTTATGGATTAGACTGAAGGGTCATAAGTAATGAGGAAACCAGATGCTGGCAGCCTGGCAAAGAGTTCGTACGACTCGCCAGGCTTTCATCATCCGCCTAGACTTTTCCCAACCACATTGGGGCCGGCTCCCAGTCAAGCCGGATTCAGCTGAATACCAGTATTTTACGTGAAGCGGCTGCCTACCAGACCTACACAACCCATTAACTGGGGAACACAGTACTTTTTGGTAAGACTGGTGTCAAATTTTCTGGCTTCTGACAGTCCGTAACGACTGCCAAAGATCTCCAAATGACAGCCGGGACCAACGGCTTAACGTGCTTTCATTGTTAAGATGGTCACCCATCCACAGACCAACCTCGGCAAGACCCGGGCGGCTGTCATAATTTAGCCACGAGCTCCTCGCCAGGCTCGCCAGGCTTTCAGTTAAATAAAATACTTATGGTAGTTGTTAATAAGCATATCAAACTCTTCCTGATTAACAGTCCAACTCTGGTTTGCGTTCGCCTGTCCGCAGAATGGTCGAGTCCTATAACAGGACTTTTGAGAATATAGACATTTTTACATGTACTATCTATAAGTTCAAAAGTCTTATACTTAATGAATTTTTCATTATCTTTCTATCTATTTCTTAAACTTTGATTTATTATTTGTTTTGTATTGTAATTAACGCTTATATACTATTGTTAATTAGGTTTTATTAAGTATCACGTATCTGTCACCTTAGTGATTTTTTTCTATGTATCCTACCGCCTATCTGTGAACAGCGTTGTGGGCTACAATATTATGATATGTTTTCTGTATTGTCTTTGTATTCTATGTTTTATATTGCAGCTGTTTGTTGTTCCTTTTTAAATAAAATAAAAATAAAACAGGTTCACAGATTAGAACTAAGTCTATTAAAAGAGGAAGGTTTCAAATTCACAGATTCCAAAAAAAATATGTTCAATTGGATCCCAACCAATTCTCCCCTTTTTCACTTAAATGAATTCCAATCAGTTAGTCTGTCTAACCTTTTCCTAACTATCGTTGGTGTCGGCTTTCAGTCAAACCAGATGCAACTGAGAATCAGTATTTCACATGCCTCATGAGATAATTCTTACAATGGATATTATAGGTACATTATTGAAATTAATCAGTTAACAAATTTGGAGCCGTAGGTACTGCGCATTTAATACATAGGTACCTAAGGCGACTCAAACATCAAATTTGTTCCAGAACAAATCAATGATATTATTAATGCCGATGGCTACTAACAAATACATATATGTACATAATTTAATTCCGTTCAACGTAGATCAACAAACAAATAATAAATAAGACGAGATTTATGCTAACAGAAATCGTAACTTTATCCAGACGTTACTCGGGGCAGGCAAATAAAACATTAATAAGTCTTCAAGTTGATATAACTGAGTAAATAGCGAGTTTACAAGAATTCCCTAATTATCTGTAAGGGAATTTGCTCTTAGAATTTATTTGTAGGATGTATTTGTTTTATTTGCCATAATGTATTTATTAAAACCTTATGGAGTAGTAAAAAAACTGTAACTGTAACGGACTTAATGCCTTGGGCATTTTCTACCAGTTGACCTTAGAATGGTTGCTTTGCGGTAACCATGTGATTTGTTGATGTGGTGAAGCTTGGAGGTGGTCCAGCGGAAAACGTCTTGCAGCTGAAATAATGATTACTATATTACACTAGCAGCGCACCACGGTTTCACCCGCGTAGTTCCCGTTCCCGTGGGAATACGGAGATAAAATATAGCCTATGTTATGTTGTTGTTATTATGTTGTAAGTTGAAATCGATCCAGTAGTTTTTGAGTTTATTCGTTACATACAAAAATACAAACAAGTCTTTCCTCTCTATAATATTAGTATAGATAAGTATAAGGCTAAGTATAGAGAAAAAATAAGATATATATATATTTAAAAATCTATGTAATAGGTATATTATCTATATAATATATTGTATTGATCAATCAATACAATATGTTGATCAATCAATATAACATGTTGGTGTTGGTTGTTTATGAATATATGTATATGTATGCTAATATATATGCTCATCATCCTCCTGTCCTCCTGCCCTTGTTCCATATTACTGAAGGCCGGCTTCGCACTTTTTCTTCATTTATTCTCCGTTATTAACAAGGAATTAATAAAGAACGTGACTTCACGCTACCATCCACATCCTTTTCTTTAATTTTGTCCCTTACATAATATGTCCATCATTTCTTTAACATCCATCATTTTCCATCGAGAGCAGTGGTGGCCGAGTGGTAACGGCCCCGACTTATGAATTGTAGGTTGCGGGTTCAAACTCTGCCAGGCGCATTACTTTGTGTAATTAATTTCATCACCACTGCTCTCAAAACGGTGAAGGAAAATATCGTGAGGAAACCGGCATGTCCTAGAACCAGAAATTCGAAGACATGTGACATTCACCAACCCGCACTGGGCCCGCGTGGTGGTTACGGCCCATTCCCTCTCCTAGAGAGGAGGCCTGTGTCCCAGCAGTAGGAACATTAAAATGCTGATTGACTATCATTTTCCATTATTCTTGCTATTTTTAATGACATGAAATCACTAATGTTGATTGCTATTTTAATATAAATATAAATTATTATTTTTAATGAATACAATTTTATTAATTGCTTTTAAATATAAATTTAAGTTTTGACACTAATATAAGATTTTATGTAATTGCTAATTACTAGAGAAAATTTGTATTGCATGCTATATGTATAACCAAGATGTACCTAAAATCTAAATATTTGCCAATTTGAATTGCCGAATATAGTGACACACTTAGATGTTAAGTACTTATGTTAGCTACCTATAGTCTTGCACATAAATATATCATTCTTTCATTCATTCATTCCTCACTCTCTCTCTACTTTTATATCCATCTCTCCTTTAGCCACATCACATTTTATCCGTCCTCATTAAATGTCCCGTACATTCCCTTTCATTCATAAATTCCGAGTAATCAAAATATAGATAATACGAGTGTCATATACGATGCCTGTCACTTTCTACAATTACAATCAACTTTATAAATAGTTACAATAACATCAATACCAGATAAACCGTTACGCTATTAATAAAGACGTAATAAATAAGATTTCTTAAGTGAAATGTCAGTGAGATTATGATGCACTAGCTTCTGTCCGCGACTTCGTCCGCGTGGAATAGTTACTTTAACCCCGATTTTGAAACTCTCAGCCCGATCGGTTTAAAATTGACAAAGTTTAATACAAACTTTCATCCCTTTCGACCAAATTTGATTACCATAAAAACGGTTCTAGTGAGTTAATCTTAAAAGATAGACATATACTGTCGCAGACATTTTTTTAGATCATTTAAAGAGGAATAATTCTTTCCTACATATTTATTTATTGGTATCTTGAACCGTTTTCGCAGCGCACGCAACGGAAGCCCTCAAAGATGAATAATTTTCCCCGTTTTTTCCACATTTTCCATTTTTTCTTCGCTCCTATTACTCGCAGCGTGATGTTATATAGCCTGAAGCCTTCCTCGATAAATGGTCTATTCAACCCAAAAAGAATTTTTCAATTCGAACCCGTAGTTCCTGAGATTAGCGCGTTCAAACAAACAAACAAACAAACTCTTCAGCTTTATAATATTAGTATAGATTATACGTTGCATTTTATACATTACGATAATATTTGTAATATATTGTAAGTGTTATCATTACTCTCCAAGTAGATAACATACACATACACCATCTGCCTAGCCTTTTCCCAACTATATTGGGGTCGGCTTCCAGTCATACCGGATTCAGCTGAATACCAGTATTTAACGTGGAGCGGCTGCCTACCAGACCTCCACAACCCAATAACTGGGGAACACGGTACTTCTTGGCAAGATTGGTGTCAGATTTTCTGGCTTCTGACAATCCGTAACGATTGCCAAAGATCTACAAATGACAGCCGTAACCAACGGCTTAACGTGCTTTCCGAGGCACGAAGGAAACTCGGTATGTTAAGATGGTCATCCATCCACAGACCAACCTTGGCAAGTGTTGCTTAACCTCAAAGATCGATCTGTGCGGCTGTTATTCTTTAGCCACGAGCTCCTCAATAACATAACATACACATACATTTTCACCTCTAATACTTATTGCAGAAAAATTTCAATAACTGTCAGTTTTATCTTGGATAACGTAACGTCGTTGCAGGTATTTGCAATATCAATATTTAAAAGCTAATATTTGAAATATAGCAAAAACTAAAGCAAGAAATATTAAATCTGATACGAAATTGACGAATACCAAACAACCGAGTAAGAATTGGAATCGTCCAGTTTTTGATTCAATTATTAGTTTTGTTTTTTTCTCAAGCTGTTTATTAAATTATATTATCGTCATAAAAATTTAAATGAAGTAAAATTCAAAGTCAAAATCAAAAAGTTTATTTCAATTAGGCCATTAAACAACACTTTCGAACGTCATCATTAAAAGTTATCATAATTAAGTGACTCTAGCGTCCATTCGCAAAGGTAGATTCTTATGGAGAAGAACGGACAAGAAACTGCATAGTTACCTTTTTCAAATAAATGTTTTACAATATTTGATATACAAAAAATACTTCATATAATATGTGAGGACAATGCACCAAGTATACTAGTTATAGAACCAAGTATTACCAGCAGAGGTAAACTTCTAAATAAGCTCATGGTACTCACATATGTATTTACAAATATTGAACCAGTATCATAAATACTGACGAGTTCTTAATACAAATTGTTGAATCTAGAATATACGCAATAATCACTACATTCTCCTTATTTATATATCTATATGTATCAAAAGACAGAAATCGTTATACTGTTTTTTTTTTTAAAGTTTATTTCAAATACAGTCAGCCCATTCAAACTTGGGTTTTAAAACAACAGTCCGCTTATTCATTGAGACGATAATCTTCTGCTTGCGTCGGTAATTAACAAGATAAAACTTAATTTATTACCTCATCGAGATATTATTTATGTATGTAGGTAAACATACGAGTACCTCAATACATATTTAACACTCGTTTTGTTGTAAGGTTAACTAGAATAGTTTATCTGGTATTACTCATTTAATCATTCGTTTAGAATTCGAGATCATTCTCGAATTTTGGAATAACAAAATGTATGTCCTACGTTTCTAAATTCAAATTCCATTTTAACCTATATGTACTTTCTTTTGAGCGTTTTTTGAAAGAAATGGTCGTTAAAATCAACTTTACATTTACAAACATAACTCTAAAGTCGATAATCGGACATTGGATTCAAAATATCTCGAATTATTAAAAAATCAAATATTATTAGTCTTCCGGAGTCATCAACTCCACAGCCTTCTTCCATTTACACTAAACAGTAGTAATAGGCCTCTTTTCATACCATATTTCCCTGGTACATGCATGCTAGAAGGTGGGATTGCATAGATCAGCAAAGTTATTGCACAGTCCAGCAAAGTAATTGCACAGACCAGAAAAGTAATTGCACAGACCAGCATAGTAATTGCATAGACCAGCAAAGTAGTTTTTAGGCTGCCCCAAAATAATATGTTCTAGTTTTGTTCATCGAATCGGCTATTATTAAATAGATAGAATACTCTTTATTTTACACCAAAGTAAAATACAATTAGGAGCATAAGAGTTAATAGGTTGTAAAAATAAGTAGTCTTATCGATAAAACCAAGCCTTGTAGGCCGTTCATTACGGGCCTGTAAACTTGTATCCTATAAAGAACTATATTCCAAATATTTATTTTTGAGACTCGTGAGCCTGAATACCCAATGAAACCCCGATTACGTCAGATGTACTAGGAGATGATGTGTCATGCTGTGTTACGTCATTCATGGAGACCCTTCTAATGCATCCCACTCTGTTATCTGTGCCTACCTATACATATAAGTGCCTTATCTGCACTTATGTGGATGGATACAAAGGGATATATTTGCTCTAATTGTCTATCAGCAGTCATGTGTGTTGGTTGCAAAATAAACGTAGATGGTGATGTAATAGTAAATTATCTATTTTTTTCCCTTCTATTACAAATAAAGAACATTATCTAAATTAAGGGTAATCAAAACAGAAACAAATATTGTATTCGTCAAATAAGATGGTGGTAGAAACGACAATATTATAAAAAATCTGCATTCTGTTGCAGTATGGTCCCATTGTAAAACAAAAATGTTGTTCGACGCTGGCTAAGACCAGCGCAATCCCTTGACAAATTATATTAATAAACCGGGACTTTCGCGCTTCTATAAGATATGAAACAAGAAGACGCTATTTCTAAGGATTGTATTTCGATTGTATATCAGACTGGTGTCCACATTCCACATCCAAGCGCATATTCTCCGGACGGATTTCAAGGTCTTATGAATGTCCTTTCGATTGAATTAGTAAGATTCCAAGACTGTTCCCTTGGATATGTCGCACAGAACCTGGAAGTATCGCGGAAATAAATTATATCCATACGATGGGTTCCATCAGCAAATTATTGTGTTCTATTGGCACATCCTGGCGGAAACAAAACACAGTCGTTTCCTCCAACACCCTCACACGTGACAAATGTGTGACACCTCCTACTTTAATACATACTCGTGTGACATATACGTCACAGTATTGTACTTGAACTTTTGTATGCATTCGTTTTTTTAAATACTCAATTGCGACAGTCCGCTGTTGTCCTCAATTCTACACCTTTATTGTTTGTTAAGATTTTACGACGGTTTGTAGTACACACATTGTTTACACGTAGTTTCTTGTTTTATAAGTACTCGTTGGGTATATTGAAGCGTTCATTTGTTTGCTTTCCTGATGTACTTTTTTATTGGCAGATAAATAGTGTTGGGTGTAGGTATTTCGTTTACACTAACCACTATTTTGTGCGCTTATTCCAATGTTCAAAGAAAAATAATTCGCTGGTCCAAGTCCCGTGTTACGTATGTAGCTAATAATTTGTGTGCGTAGCATTTTCATCATCTAAGCTGATAGACGTACACTGCTGAACATAGACCTCCCCCAAGTGTCAGCAGATTCCCGATGCCTTCACCAGGGCCCCAAGTTTGCTATTTTTATAAATTTGTCATTCCAACACGATCCCATTGTCATTTTGCTAAAAGTTCGTAATCTGTTAAATTCATAATGGTCCATCTTTGGTCGGTCAATGGTCTCGTAATACTTTTTAATAACCGAGCTATTAAAAGAAATGACTGCACAACGACGTTCTAAAGGTAGATCACTGATCAAAGGAACTGTCAAAATGTTAGCAGATTAACGCATACGTCTGTCATTCATTTGTCATTTTGTACGAGATTACCGTTGTATGCCATTTCTTTCAATGTAGTGTCAGTGGTTGACCATTGGAAAGGCATAGTGACGCTTTTATATTAGTAGATTACCAAAACTTGTCAAAATCAACCATTATGAAATCAGTGGTAGACTATTCTGACACTTTTGAAATAGCAGACTTGAGGCCCTGGTCATCAATCCTCCTTGTTGGAAATCTTCCAACGCTGCATCTTCCTGTACACGGAAGCCACTTCCGAATCATTCGACCCCATTAACTATTTGGTCTGCGAGCAATATACCCACTGCCACTTAATTTTGGCGATTACACAGTGGCTTTAGTAATTAGTGTCAACTAACCAGTGGCGTGCAGTGGTTCGAGTTAGGGTAGGCCAGAGAAAATGTCCAAAAAAAAACACACCACATTATTCAGGGTTGAACTGTGGAGCTTTTTCTTTGTTTTTTTTTTTTATGGGCAATTTAAAAAAAACTCGGTACATTAAAAATCAACCCTGAATAATGTGATTATTTTTTTAAATTTATTTGGACATTTTTTCTGGCCTATCCTAATTCGAACCACTGCACGCCACTGCAACTAACTATAGTTGACACTAATCTGTACATTCATCACATGTCAGCAATTTCGTGCTTCAACTAAAACCTCGTTATCTGAAACAACACTATCGAGTACTTTCTATCTACACTTATCTATATCGATAATACCTATTTTTATCTTGAATTATCTCTATTCAAGTTATTGAACTTGCATACAATGTTACAAAATCAGCTTATATATACAAAGGAGTCACAGATTCACATTATCGAACGTAGTTAGTTGTTCAAGAGTCATTAATCCGGTCATCCTCTTCCTAAGTTAGCATGGTTCCAGTCTAGTCGGATGAAACGGATTTATATTTTAGACGGATGAAACGGATTTATATTTTAGTCGGATGAAACTGGTTTATATTTTGCTCGGAGCGCCTGCCTATCTGGGCACTACAACCCAGCTACTGGGTAACACGAAACCCGTAAGAATGTTTGTCATACCTTCGCACTTCCGACAAAGTTTTACAAATAACAGCCGAGACCAACCGCATAACGTAATAGGGTAGTTGACTAAAAAAGTGGTATTGCGTCTCGTGGAGGCCTTGCACTAAGAAGATAAATGAAATTCTACAAAAAGACAGATTAGGGTAGTTGACTAAAAATATCTGATTAGTCCGTCAGATAGATTTCCAAAAAATAATGGACACGTATTTTTTCACATAAACGAAAAATGAAGACGATACAGTGCGTAAAAAACTCGTGTGACGTCACTACACGCTACAATTTTTACCGCACCGTGACGACACGCCCCCACTCCTGATCTTTGATGCTTTTTATCTACGTCAGTTTTTATAAATTTGATAAAGGAAAAAATACGTGTCCGATATTTTTCTATAATCTAACTGACGGACTTAACATAATCATATTTTATTACTCAGGCAACATCCCTATTTCCGAAGCACGGTGTTCCTAAGTGGTCTAAGTAAGCACGTAATAGTTACAGCAGGACAACTCTGAACAAGTTTGGCAACCATTGCTTAACCTTGAAGATCGACCTGTGTGACAGTTATTATTTAGCTAAGAGTCCCTTTGTTTGGTTATCATTAAAATGGGTAAATATTTACGATAATATTAGTTTATGTCATTGTTATCTTATCATCCTTCCAAAACTTGCTATACCTAGTGAAAAATCAAACATAAACTTTGTAGGGATTTTGTTTTATCTATTGTTGTTTCAACTTAGTACTGACCCCGATGTCCTCTGTGAAATGTATATTATGGGCTAAATTGGGAATTTTAGTTCAGTTTACTGATAAAAATCATTAGTAACGGTGTTACTGTCATGAACATATTAGAGAACGGGAAATGAAACCAAAGTAAGTCGTTTTTTTTTTTATTTGTTTATATAAATATGTCACCGGAAAATTATAATTCTGTCTTTATTAAATTATAATTTCTCGATATGTTATGTTTTTTTTAATAGATATAATAATATTCGTGTCATTAACAAAAAAATGTTTACAATGTCACGCGATGTTTGTAAATTTTACGGCGTTTACAATTTTCCGGTGTCATATAATTATACTTATTTGTACACCAAGATACAAAATTACATCTAAAAATCGCATTCCACAATAAAGAGATAGAGATAGCTAGTATGGACACGAAATGTTCTTTAATAAGTTTTACCGAAATTTTGTTCATCTTTAGTTTTTATCCTAAATGGTATAAAATTATTTACACAACACAGTTTCCACACTTAAGCATTCTGGCCGTTGCATAAATATATTGTATTTTTAAAACAACATATAATACATATTTCTTTGAGGCCAGATGCATTATTCATAGCACAGTGTATTCACTCAACACATTTAGTGCGAAGGCGCATTCTTGAAAGTTCTATAATGCACAAGTTACACAACCTATAATAAGTAAAAGCAAACCCCAAAAAGTCTTTTAGATTATTGTCATAATTATCATGTACATACATACCTATGTCTCATGACATATATCGTAGGATTGTCCATTTTATTTTAGTTACGATTTGAGGGAACCTATAACAAGGCGCGGAACTGCGGACGGCGAGCTATGGGTCAGGCCCAGGCCTGGTTTCTATCAAACGGCTAACCACCATAGCTCGCCATCCGCAGGCCCACGCCCACGGCCGGGAATCGCCCTGCGTTTCCCGACGCCCGGGGCGTCTTCTTCTGTTGCCGCGGCTGGAGCGTGAGGTTTCCCTCTCACGCACGCGGTCTGCCTCCTCCTTCGCTAGCATCATTGCTTCGCAGAAGGAGGTGACCGCTTCCCATGCCTCCTCGCTCCAGACCACGGCTTGAACCAGGGCCGGACGCGAGAGGTCGCCGCCGCCGATCGCCTCGACGTACACGGCGTTGCTCTGCCCAAGCAGAGCAGACCTCCACCGTATGCTCCACCGTGTGCTCCGGGCTACTGATTTCCGACCTTAAGTTATCGTTTTAATGTCGGAAATCGGTTACTTAGTTTTGAGTAAATACGTCCTGTTTTCTTACGACGGTTAGGGGTGGCCACTTTCTGAAAATGCCTATTTTATTATATGACTACTACTTTTTCTAAAAAAAGATACAAAATATAAGTATGCCGCAGTCCCATTTCGAGCAAGTACCAACCCCGACAGGTCATCCTTTATGTACGTCTTCTCATATGAAATTCTGTACACCTAACTACTTACAACTTGTCAGTATTCCGTGAGAATACATCTGATAAATACACTGCGAAGATTGGAACTATTAAATAGTCAATGAGAATTGAACAATAGGATCTAAATGGACGGAATGATTCGTTCACGACTCGCCCGAGTGCTATCGGTAAGTAGTTTTAGTATAAAATGGCTATATACATATTTGTACCTATATTATATTTCATTTACACTTAAATAGTACCTAATTTATATAAAACTAGTTTCTTTGACTTGCTTCGCCCACGTGAACGTTGATTATTATCCCATATTATGATATAAAAAGTACATTACGGCCTAATCTCGGTCTACACCCGTGTGGCAAGTTTCATTCAAATCCCTTCAGCCCGTTAAGACTTAAGACGTATAATGGTAACATACAGACAGAGTTACTTTACAATATTGTTAAAAGAATGTTCGGCATAATTTGTTGGAAAGCCGTGAGTCCGAATTCGATATGATATTTAATAATATGTCGTGATACCTATTTCTGTCCAAATGTTGATTAGTCTTACCCATAGCTTTGATGTTCCCCAATTCACTGAGCCGTGAAGGTCAGATGAAAGAAAGAAAATAAATTTATTACACACAATGTAGATACAAATAAAAGATGAAGATGGGCAGTAGCTTCTAGCAAAATACTCTAATTAGCTGCATTGGCCGCTGGTTAAACTTAAAACCGACCCCAACATAGTTGAACAAAGGCTAGACATAATTATAGACATATTGAGTTAAAATCTACTTAATACCATCAGAAATTTATTAAGAAGAGCTCGTGGCTAAATTATAATAGCCGCACTGGTCGATCCTCGAGGTTAAGCAAGGCTTGCCGAGGTTGGTCTGTGGATGGGTGACCATCTTAACATAACGAGACTTCTCCATGCCTCGGAAAGCACGTTAAGCCGTTGGTCCCGGCTATCATTTGGAGATCTTGGGCAGTCGTTACGGATTTTCAGAAGCCAGAAAATCTGACACCAGTCTTGCCAAGAACTACCGCGTTCCCCAGTTAATGGGTAGTGGAGGTCTGGTAGGCAGCCGCTTCAGGTAAAATACTGGTATTCAGCTGAATCAGGCAGATGACCATCAGAAATTTATTAAATTATTTTTAGACTATGGAAGACTTACAACTAAACAAAACAGAGTAAAAGTTAGTAAGTGAACTCACAGCCAATTCTAAGTCTTCACTTACTCGTATAAAACACAGACAGGCAAAGATGGCGTGAACAACACAGTACTGCCCACACAAAAAAAAACAACAGTACAACATCAAAAGTTTAAACTAGAGACAACAAAATCTAATATAGGCGCTAGAAGTTACATCTACCTATAACATAACATAACATAACAAGTTGAAGTTATATCTACCGATGTTACACTTGAACTGACATACAAGAATTTATTTATTACTAGCGGATCCAGACGTTGTCCCGTTTTAACTATTAATATTGACATACGAATGTAACTGGCCATGTAAAAAATATGGATATTCAAAATTAATGCCACAAACACTCAGCGACTGCGCTTGACATTTATTTATCGACATTGCAAATACTAACCTCACTGGATATTGTATCCGTTTAAAGTCGAATGGCATGTCGTTCGGAATCAAAGGAATCCTTGGAATCAAAACATCTTCGCCTTTGACTTTCCTTTCAAAATTGAAGCTTCGATGACGTTGTTCATTAATTTCTTCACCGCAAGTCGGGAAGCATTATAAAGAAGTGGCTGGTTTATATTCTGCAACATAATGATTACCTTTCTGATTTTTAGTTGCAGATTATGAGGTGGTAATACGGTCAATTCCAGTAAATTTAAGAACTCCGTCGGATAGTTGACAACAGCATCTTGGTTAGTAACGGAATCAATCGATTCGTATGTCATTAATTCGCCAGCTATCTTATTTTGAATCTGAAAATTAATTTCGTTGACAACGTTCCTTCACGAGCCCTATAAACAAAGGTAACGATTGGCATTATTATATTTAATTAATTATTTATTACTGTCTGAAATAAAAAAGCTAAGGCTCAGGCACCTTCTGGTCGTGGACATACACGTACTTTTCGAGAAGAAATTGGCGGCCATAATACTAAACACAAAAAAAAAAACATATCATACGCAAGTCGGGAAGTGCCACCCCTTCTTAATACTGGGAATTCCCGTAACTGTTCAATATTTTATTATATGAATTGACATCTCTTTCACACATTTGCTGCCTCACTCTGTCTCTTGTATGGGTCATTCTTTTCCCGTACATTGTGCAACGCGTGTGTATTTAAAGAAAACGTATTGTGACCTTTAGAAAATTATTATTTAGTATTAAGAAGAAAGTGAAAGTGAATTTTAGGATTTCAAAGAAAACGAGATGGAAACGTGTTAATTTTGACAGTGCATAAACCGCGTGTGATAAATGCTTGCTGCACTTTATAATTTCTACCAATTCGAAGACATAAACTGTAAGTTGAGATTTGAGCTAACTTAGACACAACAGTGGCACCATTATACACTACGAGCAGCACCCACTGATCATTTTAGTGGTTTCTAATGTGATGTCGTAAATAAACACATTTTTTTGCGCTTACATTGCAAACGCTGGCTGAACCCTACGAGACAAATCAAAATAATGTAGTACAGTATTGTACAACTCAAAAAGGCCTACAAACAAGTCCGCGTTGATATACATACGTCTATCTCTTAGGGATAACTTACAATAACCATTTTTTATTCTTGACTTTTTACTTTTTACCCATACGAAGCCGGGGCAGGTCGCTAGTATGAAATACCCTGGCTGGGGCCTTAAATTCATTTGAGGCCACCACAGGATTGCCCGGTTAAACAGTAACCAGCCATAGTGTGCTGAACTGCGAGTGGTCACATAAAAAAAAAAGTATGAAATAAAACATGAATTAGCAAATTCGACCAGCAAAGTTAGTGATCTTTTTCATATACATAAAACTCGTGACAAAATCGAGTGCAATAAAAGCATCTAAATGTCTTGAATTAAATGATCACGATTCATTCGAGTGCTATCGTTACACAGTTTGACAGTCTTGTTGCGGGCCAAGGCTGACTGTCGTTGAATTTAATATTTTACAAGAATTTTTGATACGAAACTGTGTCATCTTATTTTGGCTATGTGTTGAAAATATTAAGTTGTCCCAAATAGAATGACTTCCTCATAGATACCTAAATGATAATGCGTTTCTTAGTTTATTATTAAAACTCAAGATAGAACCATAAGGTTCTCACTCCCGAACTGGCAGTGGCGTGCAGTGGTTCGAGTTGGGCAGGCCAAAAAATAATGTCCAAAAAAAAATACACCACATTATTCAGGGTTGAAATGTGGTGTTTTTTTTAATAGGCTAGGTGTTTAAAAAAAACTCATTTAATTAAAAATCAACCCTGAATAATGTGGTTATTTTTTAAAATTTATTTGGACATTTTCTCTGGCCTACCCTAAACTCGAACCACTGCACGCGCCTGCGAACTGGACGTTATGTTGTTTCGGTTATTTCTTTTGCTACCTATCTATTTTGGCCCTACTTTCAAAAGGCCTGTGTCTGAATCCAAAGTTTCTGCCATTATGATCATCCGGCAGTTAATTCGATCGATTAGGTCTTTAGATCAACATTTTAGTCGGTGTTGCGTTGCCTCATCATCGACTGGTCCGGTTTTTCATGCATCCAGCTGTCTCCCATGAACCTCCTCGATCCACTTCACCAGGTCTTCTTATATCCCTGAGGTTCTATATAGTAGAATTACTAATGTATCAGCTCAGAAGTGCTTTTGATCGCGTGACAAGGAACTCTTTCGTCGTCAAATAGATTTATTCAATTCAATATCAGTGACATTATCTTATATGTATGTATCTCTTTTGCAAGGTCGTAGTTAGTATCTTTATGACATATGTTATCTTAAATAGTCTAGACTTTTACTGATACTGGAGAAATTATAGGTATTGGATTACTTACTCACTGACATAAATCCGTCCTGCATACAACGATATACAAGCTTGTATATTGTGACCAGTATCATCTGACCGTGCATTGTTTAGGCTTTTCGTACAATAAGAGGTGCACTTATACTGTTTTAGTTGCCACAACGACTCATAGTCATCAATTCATCATAACCTACCAATACAATCTGACCTCGCATTGTTTAAGCTGTCCAAACAGTGAAAGGTTCGCAAATACTGGTTTAGTTACTACTGACGATTGGCCTACTCTGCAACGAGCACGCGTCGATCTCGTGTATATTCATGACTAGCTGCTGCCCGCGACTTCGTCCCCGTGGAATCCCCGATTTTAAAACATTCTTCATCACTGCTCCGCTCCTATTGGCTTAAGCGTGATGATATATAGCCTTCCTCGATAAATGAGCTATCTAACACTGAAAGAATTTTTCAAATCGGCCCAGTAGTTCCTGAGATTAGCGCGTTCAAACAAACAAACAAACAAACAAACTCTTCAGCTTTATAATATTAGTATAGATTATGTAAAAAAAAAAACTGACAAATACCACGAGACTACTAGCTCTTGCATCAGAAAAAAAACTCGATGTCAGTGAGATTTGACACATTGCTGAATGTTTGTAGTTCATCGGACGTGATCTTTGTAGGTATAACGTCTCGTGGAGGCCTTGTACTAAGAAGCGAATGAAAATCTACAAAAAGATAGAATAGGGTAGTTGACTAAAAATATCTGATAAGTCCGTCTGATAGATTTCCAAAAAATTTTGGAACAAGTATTTTTCTTTTTCACATAAACAAAAAATAAAGGCGATACAGGGCGTTGAAAACTCGTATGAATGACGTCACTACTTGCTACAATTTTTACCGGGCCGTGATGTCACACGCTCCTCTTGATCTTCGATGGTATTTATCTTCCGTCAGTTTTTATAGATTAGTATAGATATCTAAATATATATAACTCTAAAGGAACTGACTGACTGACATAGTGATCTATGCTGCTGACTTTTGGCACTGCTGCTGCTGACTGCGGCTGAAATTTGGCATGCAGGTAGATATTATGACGTAGGCATACGCTAAGAAAGGATTTTTGAAAATTCGTCCCCTAAGGGGGTGAAAAAGGGGTTAACATTTTGTATGGAACTCCACGCGAACGAAGTCGCGGGCATAAGCTAGTAATAGATATAGTTGAGGTCGGTTTCCATTCATACCGGATTTAGCTGAGTACCACTTTTTTAAATCACTGCCAAACTGATTGTAAAATAATAACAATTGCACTGGATGATCTTCAAGGTGTCAACCCTTGCCGGGGTCAGTCTATGGATGGGTGACTATCATAACATACCGAGATTCCTCCATGCCTCGGAAAGCAAGTTAAGCCGCTGGTTCCGGTTCTCTTTACGGAATGTCTGATTTGTTTTTTTATTTGATTCGTGCGTCGTTCTGTCATCAGCAGTGGTGGCCAAGTGGTAACGGCCCCGACTTACGAATAGTAGGTCGCGGGTTCAAACCCAGCCAGGCGCATTACTTTGAGAAATTAACTTCATCACCACTGCTCTCAAAACGGTGAAGGAAAACATCGTGAGGAAACCGGCATGTCCTAGAATCAAAAATTCGAAAACATGACATTCACCAACTGGGCCCGCGTGGTGGATTACGGTCCATTCCCTCTCCTAGAGAGGAGGCCTGTGTCCCAGCAGTGGGAACGTTAAAAGACTGATTATGCTACGCTTATGCTATGTTGTTCTGTCACACACAGAAGACTTTATTTGTATCGAATGTAGATTACAGTTGAGATGTTACGTAAGTCTTGGAATACTTGTACATTCTGCCTTACCGCATACAAAATTAATTGGTATGAAAACAATCGCTAATGCTACACAATAAATTCCTCATGAATAATATTTGGATTACCTACATCCTCAAAGCTCAAAATAATAAATTATCACAAATGATCATCGTTCAAAAATTGTTTACCGAATAATAACATTTTTGAATTAACAAAAACTTGTCATGAAGTATCTACACTTTTACCCAGTTATTGAGTTGTGGAGGTCCAGTAGGCAGTCGCTCCAAGTAAAATACTGGTATTCAGCTTAATTCATGAAGCCGATCCCAAAATAGTAGGAAAAAGACTTGACAAATCAACACTGCCTATCCGTCCTACACAACCCAGTAATTTGGTAAAACGCAAGTAGTCTTTGGCAAGACTAGTGTCAGATTTTCTGGTTTTGACTACCGTACTAATAAAAATAGCCGTCGATAAAAGCAAAGACGTTCAAGGCGAACCGAATAGTGTTGAGAACTACTTACTTAAACATGTGGTAGTTCTACTTAGTACACAAGCTGCTGACACTCAAATAATGCGGATTTGTAATGAATGTCTTGGGTACATTAGGTTCTGTAATTTTTTTTTATGTATCAGTTTATAGTTATTTTTTCATACTTATATTTGTATTGTAAAACATAAGAGACCCATATGTTTCTCTTCATCTTTCTTATCTCTGCCGAAAATAAAAGATGAAATAAAATTTATTGATATTTGTGTGAAGTAAATCTGGGAACTGCCCTTTTTATTCTTTGCCAACAACCATATTGACGACACGGTTGGCGCAGTGGTTGAGCAATTGGCTGCTGCGCTACGTGTCGTGGGTTCGATTCCCGCACGGAACAAATATTTGTATGGCCTACAGATAGTTGTTCCGGGTCTGGCTGTTTGTGTATGTGAGATTGTATGTTTGTAAACGCACCCACGACACAGGAGAAATTCCTAGTGTGGGGCAACGTTTTTTATTAAAAAAAAAAAAAATATTATGTGTATTAGCTTGAACTACATCTTAAAAAAAAATCTTGTCTTCCTTTATATAGCTGAAGTTTTTTTTTTTTTTTTATCGCTGTCGTTAATGGTATACATGTATTATGGTAGTTAGTGGTATTGTGAATAATTTAAAGCAAAGCAAAGAAAGATGTTTATTTCAATTAATTCAAAATTCAATTACAATTTCGATACATGGTATTCACACAGCAAAGGATTGCTTGTGTTAGAAAAAAAAAACAGATTCTAAATTAAAATTCTACATTCAATTCGATTTGAATAACGAATTTGTCAATCAGTGTTTAAAATTAAAAACATTTTCTTTTTCTAATTAAAAAAAAATCGTTTGTATTAACACAATGTAAATGCTTAAAGAAGACTTTTATCTTGTAATAGATAAGAACCCACTATCAATTTCTCGCCAACACCGATGATCATGAATAACTTAACAAATAAAAATCTAAAACAATTTGTCATTCCATTTTCTGCTGACAATTCAATGTAACTACAAAACGAAGCACGAGGCAATTAATAAACAAGTTTTCCTTTTATCCCAACGATACATTCCCCAGCATTTTGCCGCGTGATGCAACGATAAATTAGTAGTTCCACTTTTAATTTCTCTATCGAGATTCGTTTAAAATCCTGCCAATGGTTCCGTTCAGATTGTCCACTCGACTTTACCGTTAGCTTGGCTTCGTGCCAGGGATCCACTTTCTGGGCTGAGCCTTATTTTAATTACCTTAAAAATACACTTTTCTATCGACAATTGAACGGTTTATGATGCTTAGTAAGTTGAAGTTTATGAAACGTCAATTTTGTGATATCTTCATTGTTCTGCTTTAATATTAAAAAAAAAAAAACGTTGACCCACACTAGGATTTACTCCTGTACCGTGGGTGCGTTCACAAACATATAAACTCAAATACACAAGATACCTAGACCCAAAACAATTACCTGTAGGTCATACAAACATTTGTTCCGTGCGGGGATCGGACCCGCGACACGTAGCGCAGCGGCCGAACGCTCAACCATTGCGCCAACCGTCTCGTCAATAAATGTTCTTTATGTATTTTTTATAACAAGAGACCCTTTTTTTTTTTTTTTTTTTTTCTGGATGGGAAATCATCAAATGACCCCTCCCGCCCTGGGTGGAGCGGTAGGGAGTGTCAGACTTTTACTGACTAAAACCCACCCGTGATCCTTCTTGTGCCCTATGCGTTCCAGGGCCGCGGCAACTCTTTCGAACAAATTCCGCAACCCTAGCAGGCACCGACCCTATGGGGTCCCGTCCTTGGTGCTGACGGCTCCTTCGGCGCGCGTGGAACACAACGCGTCGTCGACTCAACCTGGTGTCGGACGGCAAGCCACCCACGCTCACCGTCCCCAGGCATCAGCCACTGCGCAATAGCACAGCGGCCGACTTGTCTCTGGAGGAGGCCGAAATGGGACCATTACTGGCACTCCATCTCAGCACCCTCCCGAGCGTTGGGAGTCGCAGCACCCGCAGCAGAAGCGGCAGAAGCGGCGACGGAAGCCGCGGCGGCGGCAGAGGCGGCGGCGGCGGCAGACCTCTTGCCCTTGGTCGGGGCGGATGGCGCGCAGGCCCTTCCCCCAGCCCAGTGCTCGGCCGGCTTGCCAGCAGCCGCACATGCACTGCAGTGCGGCGTGGCCTCACATGAGCCGGCCCGATGACCGGGCTGACCACAGCGGAAACAAAGACCACTGCGGTCCACCTCCGAGGGGCACATAGCTCCCGTGTGGTTGCCCACATGGCAGCGGTAGCACCTCAGAGGCCTGGGTTCCAGCAGTTTTACCCGCGCAGACACCCATCCCACCAAGAGCCTTCGGCCCTCCGACACAGTTCTGGCCGCCGTCACGGGGCAGCTCACCACAAGGGTTTGCATGCCCGTGTTGTCAGGCCGGAGGGTGCCCGCCTTGACGAGCTCGGCAGAGCACCCCCCAGTCCTGGCGACGGCGGCCACAACTTCCTCCTCCGTAACGGAGTCATCCAGGCCCACTATGCGCATGTCGATGCGCTTAGTCGGCCTGGACACCCGGACCTCGTCCGCGGGTAAGACCGCCCTCAGCTTTTCGGCCAAGGCGTCCGCGAACGGGCCACTCTCCGCTCCGGCGAGCTCGAGCTTGCGGGCACCGGTTAGGGTCCTCCTGACCCCGATGCCCCCGCTGATGCCCAGCTCATGGAGGCTCACCGCCTCCTTCGCCCGCTTCAGTACGGCGAGATACGTCACGCCCCTCTGTTCCGCTTCCGGCTGCAGTGTGAGTACTACAGCCGCGGATTTCGGGGCGCGAAGCCTCGCCGCAATAGCGTTGGCCTTACGCCGCTGCTTCCTCGCCTTCCTCCTGGCCGCCTCTTTGGCCCTCCGCTTCTGGCCAGCAACCTGCCACTCGGCCCCGGCCGCAGGAGGGTCCGAGGGTGGGGGTGGGGGCGGCTGTGGCACCACTGGCACCGCAGCCTTAGCCGCTCCTCCCCGAGCCTTCCTCCCACCCCTTTTCGCCGGGGCCGACTTGGTCGTCGCCGGCGTCGCAGCCGCCGGCACCACAGGCGCTGGCGCTGCTCCGCCCTTGGCCTTTGCCTTCGCCTTGCCGGACGTTCCCGGGCTGGCAGCCGCGGCGGCCGCGTACGAAGCCGCCTTCTGCTGCTGGCCCGGGGCCCTCTGAGTCGCCGCTGTTGCCGCTGTTGCCGCTGTTGGGGGACGCCGGACCATGTCCTCCAGCATGGAGAACTGCCTCCGGAAGGGAGCCAGCTCCTGCCGTACCAGGTCCCGCACCTGGCTCAGCACTTGGCCCCCCTCCGGCGCTGCCGGACTCAGTCCCCCTCGCGGCTCCACGGAGGCCGCTCTGGCCATCCCCGCCAGGTCCCTCCGGAGCGACTCATTCTCCTGAACGAGTCGCTCCGTAAGAACCGCGAGGCGGGCGACCTCCGCCCGCAACTCCGACGCCTCGTCTGAGACAGTCCCGCCAGCGTTGGCCGCCGCTGCCGCCAGTATGGAGGCTTTGGCCGCACTGATGGCCTCCCGCTTCGAGGACTGCTTCCTCTTGAAGGCCACAGCGCGGATCGCGGCCTCCACGACCTCCGCAAACTGGGCCCTCTGGTCCTCAACAGCGGGAGGTACCTCTCCCGGGGACTCCAAGTCGTCAGAGTCGAGAGGAGGCGGACGAGTAGAGGGAGCCCTGCGACCGCTCCCTCCAGGGCGACGCCCCTCCTCCACCAACCTCTCGGCCCGACGCTCCACCTCCCGGGTAGAGGGTGCAAGCCCCCTCCCTGCCTCACAGCCCCTGCCCCGCCTAGCGGTGGGGATTTTGCGGGCGGAGGCAAATTCGCCCTCGGAGGACGACCCGCTGTCATCCTCCCGTCTGGGCCGCTTGCGGAAGAACTTCACGTTCTCCGCAGCAGCCCCCCCTCTTCCGTCTTCAGAGCCCGCCGAGCTGACCGTTACCAGGTCAGGTGCAGAACCAGAATCCGATTCTGCACCTCTCCGGCGCTCAGGCGAACCCTCCTCAACAAAATCGAACGCCATCAGCTCCTTATAAGAAGCGGATCCGGATGACGTCGATTCGGAGCCTCCTCGGCTCAAGTTGCCACTGGCAATTGGAAGGCGTTTGTTGCCCACCCCAGAGTACGGAGGGCAGCCCGCCGAAGCGGGGTGGGATTCCCCGACCGCTGAGCAGTCGGGACCCACCTGGGGACTCATTTTACAAGCGTCTTGTTTCATTTTTTGTTCCTTTAAAGGGTGCGGTCCCTGTTCGCTCCGCCCCTTCTCAGGGCCCTCTCTCCTAACTCACCTCTCCACCTGCTCGCTGCTCCCACAGTCACGTCTGATAATCAGACGCGTACCAGAGAGCAGCGAGCGGGTGTGTCTCTCTTGGTCTGGTCCCTCACTTGCGACCTTCCGGCATGAGTGGCTCTACCGGGAAAGCTCGCAAGATCATTGGGACGCTCAAGCCCCACCACGACGACAACGTGGAGACACATTCGGTGGGGATAACAAGAGACCCTTGATATCGCCTTTTGGTATGGCTGAGTGAGGTCTAAGATGGAAAAAGCGAGCCCTAAACTGTGTTAAGAAAGTGTTTTAAACCTACCAGACGATTTTGTAAATCCTCACCGTGATAACTTAGTTGAACGGGGCTCCCAACCCAACTGTTGCGAAGGAGTGAGATGTTTACAGAATCATTCTGCTAGTTCTGACGTTTTTTTTTTTTTTTTGAATGGACTACTCGCAGTTTAGCACATTAAGGCTGGTTACTGCTCAACCGGGCAATCCTGTGGTTGCCTTAGATTCTAAGGCCCCCAGCCAGGGCTTAAAACTACTTAAAAACTAAATGGCCGCTCGCTAAGGGCATCCCCTGTGGGACACGGGCCTCGGCTTAGCGGGGTCATTGAGGGAGGGCAGCAAGGGACAGGCTGGGTCTGATTGATATTATTTAGGGGATTTAACGCTAATGGCTCAGCAGCGCGGGCTGGCTCGTTAGGCAAAAGTCGGGGAGGGCTAGTTCTGACGTGTTATAATGATATACAATCTATGAAGTATGTCATAGTAATAACAAACACAATATGCACCCACAAAATTAAACCAACAATTCCCATGACCAACTCCACCATACATCAACAACAACCAACAACCGGTTTTGGGATAATTGCGCAACTGATGATGCAACTTTATGATTGCTACAAGTTGAGCAAGTTGCAATTACTGTGCGGGTAATACGACTACCGTATGACAATATTTACCAGTTGATTCCTATGTGATGAAAACGAAAAAAATATTAACAATACACTCAGAAAAACAGTGAATTTTTAGCGCGGTGTGTTTCTTTCCATATTTTTGCACTTGTACGGTAAACAACAGCAGCTAGCCCCCGCCTAATGAATTTAATATAATTATGCCGGGAGACAGTTTCCACAAAAACGGCGTACGAATAAAAAAATCGCGAGTCATTTATCAGTAACATTCAATTTGTTACATTGTGTTTATGTGAGTTGTTACTTCGTAAGTTTTTTGAAGCGCATATTGCCACACGTGGGCATTCGTCATTGCATTCTTGGTTGGATAACGCTCCTTTACGACGAGCAATAACTGGCCCGGCTTAAAGCCGATGCCCCGGATGGAAATCAGCAAGGCTTATACGCAAAACGACATACCTGGTAGCTTTAACAGCACCAGAGATACGGTCCAAAGGCTGTATTCCACGAACAAATGTTGTCCTCATTAGTAACTACGGCAACACTGCTAGCCATTATACCAATTCTGTGGATGCTTACACATCTCGCCTCGTTCCATTCAGAACTTTCGACCGAATACAGCTTGGCAGGCCTGTTCTAGAAACAGCGCATCCTACAGAGATAATTCTGCACCACTGTGATTGCTTGAACAGATAATTCTGTACTGTTAGATGCAATGCAATCTCATGACCAAGAGACCTCTATGATTTGTATTTCAAAGTGGTTTATAGAATGAAGCAAAAATCCATAAAACCTTTTTGTATCGTTTTAATCCTCATTTGTATGTCATCGGATAATTGTAAAATTCGTAAGATTGTAAAATATCTTGAGAGATTGTGAACTCTCGATAAACTGTCAAATGAATATTTTGAATAGGTACTTTTTTGCGCATCAGCATTTGATAACCAATAATCTCTCGATTTCATTCCGAAAAATTGGAGAATAGCTAGTAACGAAACGATAAGTATTACAATTTCAACATTATATCCGACGACGGAACCCCGCTGCGCAGGGCTTCTATTTATGTCTGCGGGGTTTAAAAAAAAATAACTATAATACATAATACCTTTTACTATAGTAAGTAGTAACAGGTAATTATGAACAGGGTATATTATCTATGATATTTCCTTAAATTACCTTACCTAGAATGAAACTAGATCTGTTTTATAGCAAACCCGATTTTTATTTTCTTCAAGGCGACCGTGATTCTGGATTGTATTCTGTTATTTAAGTAGACCAATTACTGTTACCGCTGATTTAGATATTTACTCCTAGCAAATATAATACTAGGTATGTACATACAATTACCAATACACCGGTCCATGACTTCCTCAGATTATTTTAATTAGCTACTAAGATATGGTATGGGATGGAACAGTGCTTATTATGTTAAATGTGTGGGCTGCAAGGCAACATCCTTTCGTCTTTAACCATCAGAATCGGAAAGCTGAAAGTTTAATTAACGGTCCAACACTAGTTCATCAGTAATGCGTTGTAAGTGAATTAAGATCTTGATTTCCATACCCAATGGATCTGATATGGTTCAATCTGAACTAATAACAAAATATTTCTTTTGAAAATTTACCCTATTTTGGAGTTTGTATTCAGTTCTACTCCTGATCAAAGGTAACATAACATTCTTCTCCCAATCAATCCCTCTTCCCATGATTATTCTCTTGACTAAAATAATTGTATTTCTTCCATACTTCTCTATTACCTACTGTTTTTAGTCGAAAATTATTCCTACGGAATAAGTAACATCATCTGCCTAGCCTTTTCCCAATTATATTGGGATCGACTCCCAGTCCAACCAGATTCAGCTGAATACCAGTATTTTACGTGGAGCGGCTGCCTACCAGAACCTATCAACCGGGTGACACGGTACGTCTTGGAAGACTGGAGTCAGATTTTTGGCTTCTGTCAATCCGTAACGACTGCCAAATGACTGCCGGACCAACGGCTTAACGTGCTTTCTGAGGCATTATTCCTACGGAACATAACATAGTTAATTATTCTGGGATATGGTCTACCCGTGTGCCAAATTTCATTCATACCCGTTCAGCCATTAAGACGAAGAGGTAACAAACATGCAGACGGTAAGTTAATTTTGCAGAAAAAAATATTAGAGTGGATTGTCATTCTCGTTTGTGGTCGAATCGATGCTCACAAACGACTCCAAAAAAAATGCCCTATCTCTTCCACAACCCAAGAACCCAAGAATCACAACCGTATTTTACAATAAAAGTCTTGACACACTCATATTCATCGCGCTACAATGTATTTTGACGTGACTGACACCCGATACCGACCTTCGTGGTGCGACTACAAGGAATTGCGCTCCAGTGCGCATCATTGTGAATAATGCCTTATAATGCTCGCGACGCAACGTTGTATATAATGCCTTATAACAGAGATAGCAAACATATGTGTGTAAACCTGTGCCAGTTGTGACTCGTGGCAAATTGATTCCGGCACGTTGTATAGGGAACGTGCAGAAACTATAGGCAGCACAGACTCATTAAAGTCAAGTATATTGTACTTATAAGTTTCAAATTTGCAACGCTAGATGGCACAGTCTGTCTTGTGCACATACTACTATAACTGTAGAAAATGCATTAACTCTTACTTTTAGCTTTTAATTGTATTACAACATAGTACTACAACTTTACGAATTCTGATTGAAAACAATGAGTTAATTTAATAGCATCCAGGTTTTTATCCATCAAATCACCAAATCAAGTTTATTATTATATATTTTTATTTTAGGTTTCCGAACAAAAATATAATGAAACGAAATGAAAAGGCAGGGTCTCTGAGGTACTTTTAACTGTGTTCTATTCCGAATTTATCAAAGAAAATAAATGAAAATTTACCATTCCCCCTCCCCCTTTTCTTCGAAACAACAAAGCCTATCGTTTCGGAAAAATACAAATAACAGGACCTATAGATTACAGGAAAACCACATACTACATAATTATGTAAGTATATAAAAAATAGTCTGTGATTTTAAATTAACATGTTAAAAATATTATTCGTTCGGAACCCTTTGCACGCGACGCCAACTCACTTGGCCAGTTTTTTTTATTCTAAACATAGCACCCATGAATATATATATATGATAAAGGTTCGCTACCCCTGCTTTATAATCACGTTCGTAAAGTGCTGCAGAACTGCGTACGAAATTGATTTTGTGGACATCCTGTTGTGCGTGTATCATCGCCTTTGATTTTTGAGGGTTTCACATGAAGTCTTTGGCTTCCTCGGAAGTTTATAAAGTTTGTATGTCTTAATAACAAGGATCAACTGATTACAATCTATGGTAACTACGTTCGGCAGGTTCATTGATTTTTGTATCAGTTGCTAGGAGTCAACTCGATTGTTTGAGCACTCAGCTTGAATACAAACTAAACCTAAAACTAGGTTCGTACCATATTATATACAACTAGCAGCGCACCGCGGTTTCATCCGCGTAGTTCCCGTCCCCGTGGGAATACGGGAATAAAATATAGCTATGTTACTTAGGATGAACGTAGCTTTCTAACTGTGAAAGAATTTTTGAAATCGGTCCAGTAGTTTTTGAATTTATTCGTTACAAACAAAAATACAAATCTTTCCTCTTTATAATAGTAGTATAGAAAACAAAGTAAACTTAATTCGTCAAAGAATTCCTGCATATCGACCACATCCCTGTCATCCAGAAACATGTCTTCAGCAGAAGTCATTCCCAGAAATTGTGGAATAACAAGTAACGAAACGTTAAATATTACAATTTCAACATTCTAACCGACGACGGCGGAGTTTCAATATCCTAAACTATCCGTATCTAGGAGCCCTGAGGTCCCTGTACCCATTGTTCCGCTACTTGGCTAGGTAAGAAAATCCGATAAATTGTAGAACACTGATTGGTCGCCAACATGTCGTCAGTTTATGTCGGTTCACAATTTATCGGAATGACTTCGAGAGATTGTACACTATCAAATTCTGGTGCGTAAAAAAGTATTCCAAATGTTTTGACAATTTATCGTTAGTTTACAAATTCTCAAGATATTTTATATGCTTACGCATTTAGCAATTATCCGGTTACATATTATATAATTCAACGAAATTTTTATGATTTTTTGAGATATTTTAAACTTCAAAATGACTTGACGAATAAATTGCCCGAATATCAAAATAACACCAGTTAGCAATGCAAAATTTCCAAATATAGCATTTCCCAAGATATACTGCATCAAAAATGTATCTGAACTGGATTAATCCGGTTTCCGAAATTTGATAACCGGTCACAGCCGGTATCGGTGGCTGCGTTGCGAAAGATTTCACACTATCATACCGTATGTGGTAGGCAGGACCATATGTGGACCATGAATCGCTTTTAGCGTTATCGTGCCAATTCCTAAGTAAACAAAATTACGGTTTTGCAGTCAGAACAGATGCTTTTTGCCATTATAAGATGTTAAATATACAAAAACACAGGATAGTTTATACTTCCGAATACATATTCGGAAGTATAAACTATCCTGAATACGTATTGTTTTTTTTACAGATCGAGACTAGAACTTACTATTTCTTTTAGCCCTCCTCATTCGTGATAAATACGCTACGTTAAATACAAAGGCGTAAAATAACCTCTTAGTTTTGAAAAATGTAGGTAAATTTATTTAATTCAGGCAAAAATAAAATATTCATTGGTGGTGTCCATTTAAAAAATAAAAATCACATTAACATATTCAAACTGAAAAAGCATAACCTAAAAATCCTTTCGTATAAACAGGTCATAACATTCTTCGAGACGAAGCAAAGCATTAATAAAACAAATGACACTCAAGCGACAGAACAGTATCAACACCTAGTTATAGGAACCGAGAGTATTCCTTAGATCCTATCTTCTGAGTCAGCCTAAAGGTTTATCTACAATTCTACACGTATCAGCCCCCCCCCCCCCCCCCCCCCCAGCCAAGTTACAACCGTTTCGTGTCGATTTCCGTTCTCCAATCGGTAACGGTTGAAAACGATAAGTTGGTAGCCATGTTGATGCGCCTGAGTCGGCCGCTCGTTCTACAATGTCTTCAGAAAAACGACCTAATCTTTAGTCTATGGCGAGCGTTCCTACGAACGTTAAGATTTAATAAATGCTTTAACCATTAAGTTTAAACATTTTAACAAAGTATGTAGCGTTGAACATTGTTGAAACGATAACAATTCATTCTATTATTTTGAACGATGTGAACTTGGCTACTAATTTTCTATTCGTTTGTTCTAACCACGTGACTTAACGTCGAGATGATTTAATTCCCATACATTTGTTTCATTTGCGACTAGCGTTAACGATTGCAGATTATCAACTTGGCTAGGGGGCCAGGTTCATGGCCCGGGTCCCGGGTCATGGTCCTTTCAAAATAATATCGGCGCGTTAATTTTTATGAACTCGCTCACATACCTCCGTTTTCGGGCCGTGTGCGGGACGTGTCGGTCCACTTTGTGACAGACCACGGCCCGTAAGAATGAGGCTTAGATATGGTACAGCAGCCCTATTATGACGTCTTAAATCCATCATGATTCCTGTGTCAGAGAGAGACGGAGTTACACAAGACGAATAGCACTATCCCTTTCCCTCACACGAATAATGATAGCATTGGCACTTCGTAGTACGGCCACAGGCTCCAAGCATGTGCTTACCGGAAACGTCCCGGTCACGGCCCTGATATGTGTGAGTCAGCCTATCAATCCTAGTTATTAAGTTACTCCCATTCATAAATTAAAAGGTCAATTAGTGACTAATCGCCGCAATTACCAATTGAACAATTAATTTATACAATTAAGATAACTGTGGATTATCTCTGCGTGTACAGGGTGTGCCCTAGTTAGGTTTGAAGTAAAGGGTGGAGGAAAAATTAATGCCTATTTATTTTTTGTAGTTTCAAGAATAAATAATTGGTATTAGTTCGAAATATTGGGAGTACGCTACGTTTTTATAAATACTAAAGTAAATTTTACTTTTTATTAACCGATTTCTAAAAAAGGAGGAGGTTCTCAAGTCGGATGTTTGTATTTTTTTTTTTTTTTTTATGTTTGTTCGCGCATAACTCCGTCGCTTGTCAACCGATTTGAAAAATTCTTTTTTTGTTGGAAAGGGTATACTTCCCAAATGGTCCCATGAAAATTTTATCGAAATCAACCAAGCGGTTTTCGAAAAATCTAAAAAAAAAATGTACTTTGTCTACTTTGACGACCTTTTAGTTTACTCTGCAAAGGAGCTATACGTTTTTTTTACACCAATGTGATTGGTTCGTTTAGGTGGGGGAGGGGAGGGGGTGTAGGTACCACTAAAAAGTGAAAAATAAAAAAACTTTTTACAAAAAAATACAACCGACTTCCACAAAAAATCAAAAAAGTACAAAATAACTTTAATTTCGGAAGTCGGTGTTCAAAAAACGAAAAAGGAACCACAAACACCGAGTTCCGAAATTAAAGTTATTTTGTACTTTTTTGATTTTTTGTGGAAGTCGGTTGTATTTTTTTGTAAAAAGTTTTTTTTAACGTTCAAAGTTGTTGTCATCTAAATAAATATGTATCAATACAGTACTTCCCCCCAATATATTTGGAAAAAGGTTAAGCAGATGATAACAGTTTATATATATATTTCATTTTTCCTTTAACTAAAGTGTAATGAGTAAGTATATACATATAGTATATGGGTAGGTAGAAATATCTTTTGTTTCATAGTTACTTATTTAAAAGTGGTCACACAGTAATTATAACAGAAATAGTTTTAAACTTTGTATGTCCCGATGAGGAAAAGTCTGTTATAATCACTTACACGTGTGTTGATATATTAATTGTAGCACTTCTAAGTAGAACTACTATATATTATAAGTATTACAATTTTACAAAGAACGTTGGTTGTGCTATTATTATATTATACTCACACACATTAGTTGTATAATACAACTAATGTATATGTGAGTTTACAACGTTATTGAATAAAATCTTGCTTATTAATTATTAGAGCCAACAAAAGCATCGCTGCAAACTTCAATCTATTCGTTCAATAAATACAGTAAATCAAATCAAATATTCCAATAGAAGCATGGCTACAAGCTTTAAAGAATTACTCAGTTAAATAAACCACAGTAAATCAATTGTTATTTTTTAATCTGTTTTGAAAACATACTCAACTAAATTTTTAAACCTACGTTATTTTGTATACAACATATGCTTCTTAGTCTGCGAAGCCTTTGTTCAACACTATATTGGAGTCGTCTTCTAGTCGAACCGGATTCAGCTGAATTTTAGTAGTATTATAGGTAGTATTGGTATACTATACTACTAAAATTCACACGACTGCCTACCAGACCTCCACAACTCATAAACTGGGTAACACGGTACTTCTTGGCAAGATTGAAGTCAGATTTTCTAGCTTCTGACAGTCCGTAACGACTGCCAATGACTACAAATGACAGCCGGGACAAACGGCTTAAGGGCGTGTACGCCGTATGGCATTTCATACAAATTATCGAGTCACTATTTTGTGTTATGACTGAACCGATTTCAATGAAACTTCACACATATAAGTAGGATACATAGGTCTTAAAAGTAACTTAACAACATTTTCGAAATGTCTTATTTAAAAAAGATAACTGGAAATTTATGTTTATATGGAAAATTTTAAATGGGTCTAATTTAACTGTAACACTATTCATCGAAAATGTTTTCAGCTAACTTCTTAGACCTATGTATCCTGCTCATATGTGCGAAGTTTCATTAAAATTGGTTCAGTCATTTCGGAAAATAACGACTTGAAAATTTGTATGAAATGCCGTTTGGCGTATAGGTACGCTCTTAACGTGCTTTCCGAGGCAAGGAATAGTTTCGGTATGTTAACATCACCCAACCTCGACAAGCGTTCCTTAACTTTGAAGATCGACCCGTGCGTCATTACCAAAAGGACTAGCTAGGATGTAAGAATTACTGTGAGGACTTCAAGAGTAAGCACTCTCAAATCTATTTAGCCATTGATTGATAACAAACATCCGAACTTACTACAGACTTACACATTTATGACACTGCTAATTTAAGATCTTAGAAATGAACCACTAAAGAAGCAATTGTCATTATTACGTTCAATGAGATCAAATTGTTCAGGCATGCGAACAAAGCCGTTAGCAACAGAAAGTTTAATAATAAAATAACTGTTATTAATAACATCGTACTAAAATAATAAGCCACCATTAATACAACAAGCGCCACCCGCCATGCTATTATGTTGATTGTGTGAATCATTCGCTGATACCTACCCACAGATTCATTAATATTCTTGTGACGTGACAGCGTGTGACGATGTGGGATTTGAACTAGGAAGGGACTGCCCACGGGTGTAGCAAATTGCTAAGTACAATCCGGCCCATCGTTTTCTTCTCAGGATTTCTTGTAGATAAAGGATAAAGCGAGTATTAAATAGCGAGGCGAAGGCGAAGAAACATTTGAAGTAGTAGCAGGAACCTTTTGTTTTGCGAAAATTGTTTAATAAAAAATTCATACCAAACATTGAAACAAGATTTGAGTCCGCACACACAGAAATTAAAAATAAATTATAAATAAAATTTCGATTTTACGACTTTGAATTAAGAATCCGCTTATAAGTATTTAAACTTGCTATGCTAAATTTTGTTTACGATTGTCCTTTGAGTTTCTATAACATTTCCTTTTTTCATACTAAGAACTAACTACCAACTGCAATATGAAAATCTAAGGACGCTGCGTTACCATCATTTTCTATACAAAAATCCATTGAATATACCAATCACTAAAACCACTAAGGACGATCGAGAGACGCAAACAAAAGTTCATCTCAAAACAAAGCCAGTAATAAAACAGACATAAAACTAAAACCGCAAGTAATAAAGGTACATAGATAATGAAGAAAGACGATTGATCACAACAATAATAATCATACAAAGTAATACAGCATGCACACAAGGATGACTCATTTACATCATCACAGCGAGTGGGTGACTAAAAACTTGAGTAATGAATTTGAATAATAATTGAATAAGACCTAAATACTTTGCTAAATTAATGAAATAATTATTATACTAACCTGCAGCGTGTTCAATCATGAAAGTAATATTTATAATGTGAAATTAACAAGAACAACATTTGTAACATTAAAGTTAAACATTAATGTCATCTTTATTGTGAGCACCTGATGGTTTACTTCAGCAAAGATAAATCCTTTAAAACATAAGGTTATGCCCGCCACTTCGCTCGAGTTAAAGAAGCCTACAGCCGCCTCCAGAGTCTCATCTACTTTTGTCCCTAAAATGATCAAAATTACTTAGTTTAGTCTAGACTGACGTTACGATAGACACATTTCTGTTTATGTATTTGGTTGTACGCGTATATCCATATTGTTTCTGAGTATTAGATTTTCAGCTTCCATACAAGCTGCGTGACTTATTTTAAAGTCAGTTTTTTCATTGCGTGATGCATTAGCAAGCAACAACACAGATAAGAATCGGATGAATCAAATCGATTGGTCAAGCCTAACGATCTAATAAAAAACTTTGTTCAGAATTCTGTTCACGCGAATAGAATTCTGGACAAAATTATAGGTAGGAATAAAGTGGAACCAATATTTAAGGTAAAATAACATTTTCTTGATTTCCCATCCAGTAAAAACAACAACAATAGTACTTTTAGGTTTGGAATAGAAACGCAAGACAAATTTTACGCTCGTGGCCTAGCATATGCAAGTTATGAAATCATAGTACTATATTCTTATACAAAACAATAGACGAATTAGATAAGCAATGCTGTCATGAAGATTATCCTAATGAAATGCAAAGATAAACATAAATCATTATAAATGTTCATGACGCATAGATAGCAATCGACTTGATCCTACTCGTGTAGACAATTATTACTTTAATTGTACATCGTCTTTGGCAAATTGTGTATTCATCTTACTACCCCTACTATATATCAAGCACATATCTTTGTTTTGAATTACCATGCTCTCTACAAAGTATTACAATATGTATATAGAAAATTATTAGATGAGTGATTTAATATATCAATATAACCACAAAATAAGCTGAAGTTATCATCTTCAATTCAATCCAAGTAATGGTTGCGCTGCAGTGGGACACAACACGCTAAAAATAAATCTACACTAATTATTATAAAGAGGAAAGATTTGTATTTTTGTGTGTGTGTGTGTATGTTTATAGTGAATAAACTCAAAAACTAGTGTGCCGATTTCAAAAATTCTTTAACTACTAGAAAGCTACATTAGACTAATTTTATCCCCGTATTGCCACGGGAACGGGAATAACTCGGGTGAAACTGCGGGGCGATACTAGTAATAAATAAAATAAATGCGATTATACTATCCCAAATCCCAATTAACTGATGATTCTTAGACCCATTTTCCAAAACGTAAATCTCCAACGCCATCGAAACATCATACTGTCAATAAAGCTTTTAATTAATTAAAGTTTTCGTGCTCGAGAGAGCAAGCAAATGTGTGAACGCGCTTGCTGAGCTAAAACTCACCTCTCGAGCGAGAAAGCATTGACGTTTTTGTGCTCATTTTGGAATACAGCTCGAGTTAAATAAGAGTTTTTATATTGGCCTTAGTTGTATGCCACTATATTTTGTGTGTGCCAATGTATTATCATAATTAACCTTCCATATTTCTTTCCAGATAATCTTCAAAGTAAGCGAAGCACTCCAAGTCTGAACCATGGAGGAAATCAAGAAAGAGATCAACCTGGACTCGGTTCTCGAGAGCTTGGGTCCTTACGGCAGATATAACCTGCTGAACTTCGTCTTACTTCTCTTTCCTGTCCTGCTCAGCAGCTTCTTCGAGTGTGGATTCATCTTTGAAGCTCAAGAACTAACTTACAGGTGAGTTTAACTTTTAGTTTGAGGATGTTTACAAAAAGAAATATCCATCGTGAACCTGACGGCTATAATAGACACTTATACCTGGATCAGTAGCAGGGTTGGGATATGGAGCCAAGTCACAAACTATATCCACCTCCATTCCTGCCCTCTGTGCCCCAAGATATGCAGCCAAAGTAGCCAATGCGCTTCCACCAACGATGTCGTGTCGTGGATTGGGCAATGTATTAGGCCACTCAAATCTAAATAACTATCATGCTAGCAACACGAAAAAAACTTATTTGTTTACTGTTCCACACACATCTATAAAATTAAACGGTTCAAAAGGTTTTTTTTTTATAGTATATATATAATAATTTATTTGTTTAATACTTTACGCACACAAATGTACAGAGGCGAACTTAACGCCTTAGGCATTTTCTACCAGTCTATTCTAGTCTCTAGTATTTTATTTCTATATTATTCTCGAGTCATTCATCGTCAGAGGTCTGGTTTTTGTAGTAACGACCTATTTGTCCTTAATTTGCCCCAAAACATGAGTATATTACCATTGAAATGACTACGCAGCTGTTTTTTGTTTGGTTGATTTGAATCTAATGTATTCTGCTGCATCCATTTTAGATTCTTCATTAGACATCATGTTCGTATTTTCTTCAGTTAAAAATACAATAAAATTAATAATCTTCATAATATAATACATCTATACTAATATTATAAAGAGGTTGTGAGGAGGCGCTGCTAGTTCATTTATATTTATAGAACATCTTCCTACAACCTTCACAGTCTGTTAGACCTGCAGCCCTACCATGACATCTTAAATCCATCATGACTCCTGTGTCAGAGAGAGACGGAGTTCTACAGTTCCACAAGACGAATAGCATTATCCCTTTCCCTCACACTGAATCATGATAGCATTAGCACTTCGTAGTACGGCCACTGTACTAAGACATCGCCTTCTACGGACGTCGCGCGATGCCAAGTATAATTTCGTTTCTCAGGACCTTACAGATGACCTCATCTGAAGTCTCATTACGTGCATTTAAATGTTTCGTAAGTTACGAGAAATAAGTATCTCTGAAAGTTCTTTAGAAATTCCATCTATTACCGTAAGTGCTATTTACTGGCTGGAGTAACTTTGAATTGTTGCCATTATAATGATGCTACAGGCTACCTTTGTTCCTATTCATTACTTGCTACTGCCCGCGTCTTCGCCTGCGTGAATGTCGGAAATTATCCCAAGGGAACATAATCCCGGGATAAAAAGCCTATGTGTTATTCCAGACTATGATCTATATTTGTGCCAAATTTCATCAAGACCCATTCAGTAATTTGCGTGAAAGAGTAACAAACATCCATACTTACAAACTTTCGCGTATATAATATTAGTAAGTTAAATTATAATTACGAAAGTAAATCTGTCTGCCTGTTATCCCTTTACATCTTAAGGGCTGAACAGATAGGCACACGGGTAGACCATGTCCTGGAATGAATAAATTTAAATCCCAAGATTATGTTCTCTTGGGATAATCAGTCAATATTATGTATATGTTACCGGCCAAACCAGATTTCAGGACAAACTAAACTAGTTTGGGCTAGCCTATACTGGCTTATCCTATCAGGCTTGGGATGAACTTGTTTGGACTACGCTATACTGGGTTATCCTATCGAGCTTAGGATGAACTTGTTTGGACTAGACTATACTAGTTAATCCTGTCGCGTATAGGAGGAACTAGTTTAGCCTAGGCAAAACTAGTTTGTCCTGAAATCGGGTTTGGCCGGTAACATATATAAAACTCTTCTGTTACTGAATGACTGAGTGACAGACGGACAACACACAGCCGAAACGACTGGTCGAAGAAGGCTGAGATTTGGCATGTAGGCTCCCTGGAAAATCTAGGGGAGAATTTTAAGAGAGGACTTACCAAAATTCTAACGGGAACGAGAAAATGACGGAATATGCGTGTTGAAAGTCGCGGGCAAAAGTCATACACGTCTTTCTACGTCGTTCTCACATATAGGAATAACATCAAGAAGAACAATGTATCCGCAACTTTGTAACAATTTATTGATTTAAAAGAGTGTCCGTGGAGTTTCTTGCACATTCTTCTCCATAGAGATCAAATAGAGATCTACGCTTTGGAACGTGCAGATAGCTTCACTCCTTTCGACCTTGACATTTCAAAAGTGACTGTAAAGGGTTTAATTGAAATAAATGTTTTGAGTTTGTGTTTGAAAGCTAGTCACCTTCTTTTTTCATCGCAGACTTTGTCACCGATTGCTTTAGTAATTTTTACTTCATGATATGCTTAGAATAGAATAGAATAGAATAGAAAAACTTTTATTCAGAACAGACACAGCACAACGGTTACAAACACAAATTACAGGAGAAGAAAAGTACAGAATGCGCCGAGCGTGTCCGAACCGAAAGGGTCCCTCAGCATTTGCTGGGCGTCAGACACCCAGCGCTGGTTTTCAGTTGGCACCCCGCAGTTGAAAACAGCAGCTTGAAAACTTGTGTTCAATTGTGCTGTTTTATCATCATGTTTAATGCTAAGCCTATGACCTTAACCACTTAACACAGTAATATCAGCATTCAAAAGGTATGAATTACACCTGTTGGTAATTATGATACTTTATACTTATCCACTTGAATAACTCATTTACATGATACATGAAACAGCTGTTAAAGTTTTCCAATAACAAGGTTTTACTTTTATTCCATGTGTGTATGTGGTCTATGATGGATTTTTTTTGAGGTCCAAGTTCATGAATAGGTGCTACTTACTAGATATGATAGTACCAAGCTATAAAACAATCTGATCCAACGTTTTTTTCTTTCTTTTGTTTTTTCACTGATGTCCCGTTTATTCTTTATCTGCTTTTGGCCACGACTTCGCTTTTGTTAAGATAGCTAAAGCAAGTAATCATCTCCTGGATCTCATCTATCTTTGTAACAAACTTCATCAATATCGGTTCATCGATTTGGTCGTGAAAGCGTCACAAACAAACTCACTTACATATTTATAATATTAATTAGGATCTTAGTAATGATTTAGTTCCATTATTTTATGTTGAATCTTCTTCCAATCATTGTCCCTTGTTATAAATAGGTGATTGAACTATACTTTTTGATTTATTTAAGGATCGCAACCTGACGTACTGTCTCAATTTGCTCCGGTTATTGCACTCGTAGTACCAAAATAGTTTCCGAGTTCATTTTCCTTATAAGTTTTTGTTCCGACTCTTCTATTTTAAGGTATGATGACATCAGAATTTCCCATTTTCTTTTACATATTTTGCACGGATTTTTAATATCGAAAATTAAAATTCGTGCAAACTTAAACCAAAAAATATACATTACAGACATTATGAACCTCTGAGTACGTAAATCTATTTGAAAAAAAAAATCAGTGGTAGAGTCCTGTTATCGAGGAAGGTATAGGCTATATATCATCACGCTAAGACCAATAGGAGCGGAGCACCAATGAAGAATGTTTAATAACTATTCTACGCGGATGAATCGCGGGCAGAAGCTAGTGCATGATATGGCTGATGAGGTAAACGATAGTTACTAATTTACTGATGAAAAACCAACTCTTTTGCCAACAGATGCGAAATAGACGGTTGCGAGCAACGCTTCAACGATACCTCGTGGATAAACTATGCCATCCCGACGAACCAAATCCACAATAAACCAGAGTCTTGCTTGATGTACCAACCTCTCAACAACTCTGAGTTCCAGTGTCTTCCACACAACTTTGACTTGAACAAAACCATGGAATGTGAGAACTTTGTCTATGAAGACGAGTATTCTCTTGTTAAAGAGGTTAGTAGAGTAAAGATTTTACCTTAGCTAGGCTAAGTTTTATTTCAATGCCTTGAATGTAATGCTCGAAATGCTTTTTCTGAAGCTCGTATTCTAGAACGATATTTAAAAAGATTAAAATATTGAAATTGAATCAGCACTTTTTGAGAGTACAAAATTACAAAAGGCATCGCTTAAAATCTCTTCGTAGTGGCTACTCAAGCAGGAATCCTAATTCTAGTCTCTTTGCTTTAATGAGAGATGAATGTTTGATTTTCATTCTAGAATACAAACTCATGAAGCTGTCTAGCTTTCAAGCATAGCAGTTGATATATCAAGCCTGCCAACTGAAAATATGTTTTCGTTCGTAAAGTACTTATGTGAAGTAATACTAAAATGTTTGCGAAAGAAATTCTTATCCTTATTTGTGTAATATGAAACTGTGTCTGTTTGCGTATTCCACTTTCTGATGTCAACTGCTCTGTGAATATTGTTGATTTTGGCAAAAAGTGTTTTGTATCATTGAAATGTATATTTTCAACTTTATTTGATACATTTGGTTTTTCATTTAGTCCGAGTCTATATTTAATTTGAACCAAAATTACACGTAGACTCGTAACCAAGTTATTGGCTTTACATAATAATACTATATTTGTCCGCAGTAATCGAAGTACAGGAGGTGGACGCCACAGCGCGAAATATGTAAACTCCACGCTCTAAACATGCTACTTAATTTTAAGACACTTGAACAATTTCTAAGTCTCTTTCATCTTTCAGTTCAACCTCGGCTGTCAGGAATGGAAGAGGGCTTTGGTTGGGACCATCCACAACTGCGGAATGTTCGTCGCCATGTTATTCACTGGTGCCATATCTGACCGGTTTGGAAGGAAAGTTGCCGTTGGCTTCGCAGCTACCACCAGCTTTATATTTGGTTTCTCCAGATCGTTTGCGCCAAATTATTTGACTTATGTAGCGTTGCATTTCCTGGAGGCGGCGTTTGGTGGTGGATTGTACCCCTCAGCTTATGTATTTAGTAAGTATTTTTATTTTTACTGATTCACTATAATTTCACCTCATGTCCAAGACAATTGAATCCAATGCCAATGCCTCCAAGAATATTAAAATCAAAATTAAGAACAAGATTATTCGAAGGAGATGAGTTCCTCCCCGAGGGAAGTATTCGAAATTAGTTATAAACTTCGAAACTCGGGAAGTTAGTTAGCTGCCAACTTAGACTTAGTATACCTATTTTAGTAGTAGCAGACATACAAAAATTAGTAGCACTAATATTTGTTTTGTGATTTCTAGATACTAATGGGTAAATGTAGTGCTTGTATCAGTCTCACAGATACCTAATCTTTTATCGCAACGATGTATTTTAGGATACATCTATTGCTAATATCAACGATTTGTAATATCAATGATCTAATCGGAAAGATCATCATAAGTAAAACATTTATCGATATTCTGATCGTAATCTTAAAGTAAGTCGCCATATTAAGATTTAATCTCGAAATGGAAATCATCTAAGTATAACGTTTCTTCGATAACAGCTCACTTAAGAACGATGAAGACCTTGAAACATTAAAACATTATTAATACTCGATTTCTTCTACACCTATTAGGAAAGACATCATAATGCGTACTATCTTCAATACCGTTTACCATATACGGCGTTTGTCACGACTTGCCCATATTCATACTAATTTATGCTTTACAGTTATCGAGCTGGTCGGCCTCAAACAGCGAGTCATAGTATCCGCCATGTGCAATATGACCTTCGTCATTGGCGTGGTTCTCATCGCGCTGCTCGCTTGGGTCATCGACAGCTGGCGCACCTACATACTCATCCTCTACTGCCCAGCACTTATCGTCGTCATCTACATCTGGTTCATGAATGAAAGCGCCCGTTGGCTCCTCAGTAAAGGCAAAAGAGACAAAGCTGTGACGGTACTCAAAAAGGCAGCTAAAATCAATAATTTGGATCCTAGAAAACTTGAACTGGACTCTTTAGGAGATCCTCTGTTGAAGGTTGAGAGCCAAACTACAGATAAGAAGTCGCAGTTATCGAAGGCAATTCGTTCTAGTATAATTTGGAAGAGATTGATGATTTGTTCGTTTTTGTGGATGACGTGTTCGTTAGTGTACTATGGGTTGTCGATTAACTCTGTGTCGTTGAGCAGCAATAGGTACGTGAGCTTCATGCTGGTGACCCTGGTAGAGATCCCGGCATACATCGTGGTTGTGATAGTACTGGACAAGTATGGAAGGAAGCAGACCCTGGTGGCCACGTATCTGACCTGTTCGCTAATGAGCTTGCTGTTTGCGTTCTTGCCTAGAAGTAAGTTTCGATTATAATATTATCTGTTCAATTCAGTCTTACCTGTAATGATGACATATTTAAATGCTTTATTTAAATCCTCACCCTTATGTACGTATACCAACAACACACACATGAAATCTTTCTAACCGGGTTTTGTTTTACTTTTAAAGAAACTGGTTTATTTACGATATATTGAAACCACCAATTTAAAACCGATAAAGAAGACTAGGTCAATGCCGTAACAATATTAATATGTATTATGTGTTGTCAGTAACTCGTGTTCAATCGTACAATTAATCGATTTTATTTTAACGTATAGGTATTTGAATCTATCGACAGTTAATCACGCATTATCGTGATATTCACATTACAAATGAATGCAATGGACATTTATGTAACACTATATTCCTGCTTTTTTCCAATGTTACTGGAGGTTGGCACAACCTTATTCCTAATTCCATTTTCCCCTATTAAACGAAATCAGTTTCTCTTTCTTTCTCTTCAGCTAGGCCGATGAGATTCACTTTCCTCTTCACAAAATTCATCCATCTTTTCTTTTGCTTTCCTGTTCCTCTCCATGATTTGCCATTCATACTCATAATTCTTCAGCAATAGTCATTTCACTACTAACCATATTTCAGTTTGTCTGTAGTATTTATTTCTTTGCCATTATTGTCATGCTGATGGCCAAAGGACGTATTCTATAATTATTATAGAATACGTCGTAACGAGCGGAACAACTGCCAACAACCTATCATCGTGAGTCATAAAATAATCACCATCAGCTTGATCGCAGTATATTTTATAAGAGTAAACGAGGGTACAAACACATGCTCATGTACGAGTACATACCCACCGTCTTTTTCGTGGCAGTCTTTTGAATTTTGTATCCCAGAAGACGTACATGGCGCTTAATTATTTTTTTAACATGGATGATTTGTTCCAAAATCTTTAGCAATATCCTTAGAAGAGAAACAAGTGGGATGTAACATAAATCGAGAAACAAATGAGTGCACGCATCGGGCCTACCATAACATGAGTTCTATTTAGATATAAAAAGGCATGGAAATGTTTACCTATAATCTATTTTAAGATTAACTACCGATTAATTCATATTTAATTATAAATCATGACCTCATACGTCGACAAGGTTATTGCGCCTACATAAACAAGCCTGTAGAAAATATTATAATTACAGCCCAATAGTAAACATATTATTAATGCGTGTGTAAAATCAGTTTTGTTTACTACGGAAACAAAATACGGATATATTGAATTTAGTTTACAAGTGGATTTAATTAAGGCTCGTTGCACATTAGCGGTTTTGGACGCGCGACTAACTTTCTTGTAGCAAAAGTCACGAATGGAATTTAATGCCATTCTCAGCAGTCAAACATGATGAACCACAACGCCATCTATCCCGCCAGCAAGAAACTACTAACGAAATCCTGCATCGCGGTATCAGAGTTTGCCTCAATTTGAACATATATACAACAGTCCGAATATCAACTATCAGGCAATTGCCCACCAGACACAACAACCGTCTAGTCGGTAGATCCTCCCTTTTCAATGGAGGCTCTGTACCGCATACTTCTATGGTAGAAATTCACGTATAGCTACTCGAAGATAAATACTGATGAGGTGGAAATCCTAGCAATGATTATTTAGTTGGTAATAGTAAAACTACTATGCAAAATTCAAGCTCTGAGACAGTTGAAAGCATCTTGTAAATAAATACTGCTATAAATAAATAAATAAAACGTCTAGTTACTTTCAATAGTCGCTCAATAAATCGCTAATGTGAAAGCAGTCTTCGCTGATGCGTCAGTACGTCGACCTTGCGAATGTGGCGAAACAGTCTACGCGTTTTTGTATTGCGCTTAGCTTCGTAGACACCATCACGATATTTATGTCTGAACGATATCGGGGACAATAAAAGTGCTGTTCTAGTATCAATACACATAATTATAAAACTCTTCTCTTACTGAGTGACTGAATGCCAGCTAGCCGAAACTTCGGGTCGTAGAAAGCTAAATTTGGCATGACGGTTCCTTGGGGAGTGTAAGAGTAAGTGCGTATTTCTGTTTTTTTTTTTAAACAGAATATGCGCGTATGCAATTGTGGGCAAAAGCTAGTTTCTTATAATAAACTTCACATCCTTACTATTATAATTTTTATTATTCATGTCAAAGTAACACTTCGATAGATCGTGTCTGTACTTCGCCTCTCTCGTCTTCCACCCATCAACGTTTGTTCATCACTCTTGGGCACTCTCAATTTCTTCCCTGGCCCCCTAGCCGAGTTGATAATCTGCAGTCGAAAACGAATAAAATGTATGGGAATGAAATCATCTCAACGTTAAGTCACGTGGTTAGAACAAACGATTCATAGAAAATTTGTAGCCAAGTTCACATCGATCGAAATGATAGAATGAATTGTTATCGTTTCTACAATGTTCTACGCTACAGCCTTTGTTAAAATGTTTAAACTTAATGGTTTAAAGCATTTAAACAAAGCTTAAAACTTTAAGCTGTTTAACGTTTGTAGGAACGCTCGCCAAAGACTAAAGAATAGGTCCTTTTGTAAAGACATTGTAGAACGAGCGGCCGACTCAGGCGCGTCAACATGGCTACCAACTTATAGTTTTCTACAGTTGCTGACGCCGAGGCGTTACCGATTGGAGAACAAAATTCGACACGAAACGTTTGTAACTTGCCTAGGGGGGCTGTTTCTGCATTACATGCCTCCACGAAACGTCCCCCTCTCTCCTCTTTAAAATTTTCAGTCACTGCGCCGTACATATCCCTCTAATAGTCATATAATATTAAATGAAACATGCCCAGTGCCCACGTCTTCTGTTTATTTGACCACTAAACTTACATTTTGAATTACATAGGTATTTTTACTGATGACTTTTCCAGAACATCCAAAACCTATATCATGGCATACATTACTTCTTGGTGCAACGTTTTGATCTGCGCCCCGAGCTATGTGATGTAACAGCTCTTGTTTGCTTTCAACGTTCCAGATCAAAATAGCAAAGTCCTCGTATACAGTCCAAGCCGTCGCTTGGCCGCTAATCTATACTAATATTATAAAGCTGAAGAGTTTGTTTGTTTGTTTGAACTCGCTAATCTCAGGAACTACTGGTCTGATTTGAAAAATTCTTTCAGTGTTAGATAGCCCATTTATCGAGGAAGGCTATAGGCTATATATCATCACGCTAAGACCAATAGGAGCGGAGCAGTCATGAAAAATGTGACACCAACGAAGTTGCGTGGATCAGCTAGTTTAATAGATAACTAACCATCATCTCTCTTACAGACGACTACTGGTCCATCCCACTGTACCTGATCGGCAAGTGGAGCGTGACCCTGGCCTACAGCTCCGTGTACATCTATGTGTCCGAAGTGTTCCCCACCAACATGAGGCAGACGCTCATCAGCATGTGTTCCATGGCTGGAAGGATCGGCTCGCTAATAGCGCCGATGACGCCTTTGTTGGTAAATAATCAGTTATCGAATATTTGTTTCAATTTAGTTGAAATCAGTTGATGAAAGGAAGAGAGATAGAGACTGTAAGCCTACAATTATTTATTTGGTGCAATAGCAGACTTATTGCCTTAGCAGTTAACCAAGGATGATGAAAAGATAACATGGCCTGGTCCTATAACATTTTTAGTCCAAGTAAGATACTACCTAAAGCTATAGACAAAGTGCCGTTGTATCAACGAACTCGACCATCCAAATCCCTTAAACTCCAAATACAAGGGATTGATCACGTGAAATTTGACAACGTTTGTCAATTCCATAGATCTAAGACGCACTTCAACTAGCTAAAGATCGCCACAGATCGATGGAGATTGTAAAAAAAATATTCGGGACACATCACAATGCCCAGCAGTGAGCTATTAACTGCGAAAGGGAAGGAAGCTGATCTTGCACTTTCAGAGTCACAATACTCTGGCAGGGTTAGACAATATGACGGCTTTATCGGCAATACTTATATTTTCATCCATGCTGCGCACACAGCATCATTAAGGATAACTTTCTGATCACGAAGTTTTTGCAAAAAAATACGGATATAAGATTTTCGTTAGCCTTGTCCACCTTCTGGCTTTTAATGAACTAGTTATAAAACTGTTAATTATTTGCCTATCTTACTATAATCGGGCTACCGAAATCGGAACAAGTAGGACCCATGGCCTGTTGAATACCGAGGGAATTCGCTGGATGCGGGACACTCAGGACTGGTCGATGTAATAACTCTAGGGGGAGGATAACCAGCTGAGCAGCGAACAGCTTTCTGAAATGTTGTTAATAGTTATGACAATCATATAGATAGAAGTTAACTTAAATCTGTGTGGTACTTTCCTCAAAATACCACTTCAGACATCTACCTACATGGTTCTCATATGATTTGACCAGTACAATTGTATGGACTTCAAAAGAGACTGATTTCTGAGTTTGTTTCGGTGTTTCTTCTCAGGGTAGTCAGCTAAGAAACACCGGCCTCATCTAGTTTATAACGACCAAAAAGATTGACGTGTAAAAGTGTTATTTACAACCTACTTACAAAATAAATATCATTTATCATTATCATTTAACCAATGCTTTTTCTTTGACAGTCTTTGTACCACAAATCCATGCCAACGGTGATCTTTGCTGCCATGTGCCTGATATCCAGTACCCTCGTTCTGATGCTGCCAGAGACGCGGAACATGAGGTTGCCGGACACAATCGAGGAGGCAGAGGCCCTCTCCAGACACAGAACCAAGAATTGAGGCTGTATATCCTAAAAAAAATATTAAGTAGGTATAAATGTCCAAAAATATAAAGACATCAGGGATCGTTTAGACTTTTTGTAATGTAATGCAGCTGGTAAAATTGTAAACAGGATTGTTAATTCCTGATAAGTAAAATTGATTTGTGAAGGCGTTTTCTTAACTCGACTCTAAACGTCTAACGCTTACAAGAAACAGCTTTTGTGAAAACATGTAATTTAAGTGAGTGGTTCACTTTTGGGGCGAGTTAAGAATACCCATGTTGATGGTTGTTCCGGAAAAATCGAGTTGTATAGAGATGATCTAATGTGTCGTCATGTTATATTATGTGTAGTCCTTTTTTACAATGCACTCTTATATTTAACATTAATTACTTGTTTACTTATCTTACAAGACTTAGTACTTACTTACACAAAATACTTAAATATACTTAACACAAACACATTATAAATATGTTCCATAAGGACGAAACATTGCGGAATTGAAATTACCCTGCACAGTTCTCAAGAAGATATAGATTTATAATATTGTATAGATACTATACAATTCCCAAATTCAACTAAAAATCAAATACTCCATTACCGCAATATTTTCTTGTTCTAGAAAGTCTGTGAACTTACACAATTCAATGAGCTTTGATTCTCATTTACAACTTTGTAGACTGTTATAAACACTTTGCCAAACCATTATCATTACTCACAAACAATTTACTTCTAAAAAACTCAAGTCTCCTTACAAAATCGTTTGAATTCTCAAATTTAAGTTCCTCTTTCAAAGAATATTGTAAATAAAAAATTGCTAGATGGTAAATAATGTTTCGAGATTTCCTGTTATGAAATCATAACAAATCTACCAAACCATTACAATTGTCTTTTAAAATAGTTACAATGCAATGATGCACTTTTGGTATTTTATTTTCATTAATCCAATAATTTGAAATTCGTAAGTGCCCGAATACACAGTCCTTTTTAGCAATCGATATACTTAATCATTAAACGAAAATTGCAGCAAAATAAAGACTGATATTGTGTGCCTTTTCATGTATATAGGCGGACAGAAAAGTACGTATAAATTGATTGTCCATTCCGCATTTTTCATTGTGTTTAAACACACTCGGAACTCTCATAGACTTCACAAACATGCTATAAATTACAAAATCTAATAGCGATTTTATTAGCTTTTTGATGTTTCCAACAAAGAGGCGGAGTCGAGCCTCCCTACATTTTATTTTGATACAATGTGTTCTAAAATCCGATATTAATTATTTTAGCCGTATTTTAAAAAAGTGTTGGTTTAACTTTAAGCGCAACTGCTGAATAAGACTGTGTGATCGGGCACTAATAAATTTAAAAAAAAAACACATTTTTCAATTACAATTTATTTAGTTACTTAACTCGAATGTAATACATAATCACTTAATTTCTACTTAATACTTATATTAATTTATTATTAAAAAAAACCAAGCTCTGTTTTGCAGAGGTGGATTGATTTAAAATGAAAATTAATGTAAAATAAAACATTTATGGTCCAGTGTTGGTAGAGGTGATGTTAATTTTGTCAGCACAAAGGTTAAAACATGTATTATTTTTTTATATTTTGCCCTAAAATCTTATTTTTTTTACACAGAATTTGTAAAAAAATATAATTATATGCTTATATCCTATGGCGCAATATAATTGGAAAAATCGTTTTATACGCATTATTATATTATATACATAATTTTTTGCACTAAACTGGATCATAAGAAACTGAGAACGAGATTCGTAATAATCCGAGCATTAAGCTCTAAGCTTGTAAAACAACAACAAGTCTTTCAACATAAGTCTTTGCTATAAAGATGCGAACAAATTGTGCTGAAAACATCAACTACCAACATCAATTAATTTATTTGATTAAATTTACGTTAATATTTAACAGTATTTTTATATTAAGTGTCCACTTTTTATAATTAGTAGTTTTAAGCTTAGTGTGGGACCAATATAAACCATCGTCCATAAACTATGTTCGTTTAGATTCGAACAATTTAAGTAGATTCTTTTTATGAGTTGATTTACACATTTCAACCTAAGAAATTGTTGATTACTTAGCCGGACTTGCCTGTGGTGGCCTTAATATAAATATTAAAGCCTAGGGCGTGGCTGGAGATGGGCTGGATCGAACAAGGATAATTATTATTTAGGGGTGAATTTAAGAAAACAGGTTCAACGGCCCAAGCTGACTCGAGCAAGGGTCGGGGCATTTTAAGTAGAACGTATATTTTTTTTGCGATGCATCTAATAACACCGTCATAAATCAGCCATTTGGTACGAAATAATTACCAATTATACAACGTGTGGCAGAATAAACACAATACCTCTTAAGGGGTCATTGAACTCATCATTATGAACAACACGGTAACAGTATTGGACCAAACACGAAATTGCGTTCGTGTACATTTCCTCGAGTTATGCGCACATAAATGTGGCAGACGATTATTTTATTCTTAATACCCCTTAAGTTGTACCTATTGCGTTTAATCTGTTTCACGTTGTACCTATACAAAAACCATTCCTCATTGATCCTTCTATGAGTGAAAACCGTGTTAGTACCCATGCTACGGCTTTTAATTTTTGAAGGTTTTGTAGAAGTAAACGGAGAATCAGGCATAAGCAGACAGACAGTTTTATATTATTTAGAGATAGACTCAAACTTTCTTCATAATTGAGCAATTCCTTACAAGTAATCATCACATTTATTCTATTATTGTTTATTTTACATGGAAATATTTAACACAAATAATATTCTCTTCGTTCTTTTGACACATTGAAATAGTGATACTAAACATTCACAATCACAAGATTACGTAAACACTACAAATCTCACTTTAATTAAACCGAAATTTTCCAACACGCATTGCGCACATCTTAACATCCATGACGTGCATAACAAATGGCTCGATCGAATGAACCACGACTGCAATGATGAATTCTTTTTTAATGACTAAATCATCAAGCAATTATGATGCCACTTTGATTGCCTCATTGTTTTTATTATAACTATTATTGTGATTTCAATGCTGAACATGTATTTTAGTTTGTAGTTTTCTTTTAATGTTATTCTCGGCACTAAAAAATAACAAGGACATTTGACCATTTACCATTATTATTTGCTTGTAAAAAGTTAATGTACATTTAATCACATTTTGGATTGGATGGAACTTTATAATAGTAATTACTCTGCTGGGATAGATTATCAAACTGTTGTGGCAGATTCAAATTATACATAATAGTTAAATGTATTGTTAATGCTACTTAGCGGGGATTCACATAATTATGTAACTATAGTTACACACCCCTGGCTTGTTAAGTTAAATGTCATTTTAGATGTGTCACATGTCGAACAAAATAACAACGTTATAATGTCACGAGATTTGACAGCACTGCACCGGAGAGGATGGAATTGCTTTTAGAAATTGGGGTTTGGTTATCAACTATTAATATTGTCTTAGAATTTAATAAGAGCTGTTTTATTTGATGTTAAGGTATTGCATTATACAACACTCAGCGAATTGGTAACAATGATTAAATTCATAGTTAAGAGTAGAAGTAAATTTTCAATCAAATGATCAAAACCTTATGGAAAAGGACATTTTTACGGCGTAGTTTATGGACGTATGTACCTTACGTAGTGAAGCAACCGAATTACTACTGCACCCAGCATTTTTAGTTTATTAATGTTAAAATACATTTTTGGTATTTTATTAATTTAAGTAATTATTATAATAATATTAATATTATTACGCAGTGCATCAGTGATTGTCATTATTGTGCTTTTATGATACCTACCTATAATTATTATTTATTACTTCATTTGTATTTGGTACAAATACACTTTTGTTGAATACACAATTTGTAAAATAAAGTTTTTGTAAAATACTTTTTTGTTTGATTGCGATGTTAAAGCCTCGTATCCACTATGCAACATTTGACGTACCTACAACATAAAAAAAAAACAAAGAACGAACTAAAAATTAAAAATAAATAAATAATCAACTGTAGTATTTAATTTAAAAACAAGCTTTTACCGCTTAGTGCTCCCTTACAATATCCAATGAACTTACAAAGCCAAATTTCCTCTCTACGACCAAAAGTATCAGCTGTGTGTTGTGTGTCACTCATTAACGGAAGAGTTTTAAATACAGGGTATCCGGTACATAATGGGTAACCTTGAAATGGCTTAAAGTAGAACTTATGGCCATTCAGAAAAAACTACAAAAAAGAAATCTATCAATTAGTACCAAAGATTCTAAGATTCTACCAAAGAATTCTACTACAAGCCATTTTAAGGTTATCTATTAATAACCGGACACCCTAAATATTGATTAGTGCTCCCTGTTTGTTTACCATGTATTATTCCCATCCAGAATTTAATTCGTATAGTTTTTTGTTTTTATTTTCAAATCAACCTATTCTATTTCTAGCTATCGAATAAAATAAAAAATGTTAGTTATCATAAAATCGTGCACGATACTCCTTTCAGTGTTTATCGATATTCGTAATAGGTTCTTAATTGGCGTCCCACGCACACTTGAAAAATTCACCCTGTATATTTCAACAAATAATTAATTTCCGCGAATATTTGTGGGTTGCAGGTATGCACCTCCCTCCCGCCCGCTATATTATGCGCATGCAAGATTACAAGGCAAATGCAAGGATTTTATGCACATGCAGGAAGGCAAAGCAAAACCCAACACCAATACCGACTCGTGCACGAGCTTTGGTAGTAACACAATGCAATACAAATTACAAATGTAAGAACAGGAAACTGTACACAATATGGAAAACCCTGCCTCTCAAACTAGGTAACCTGTAGCCGTATTACGAAGTGCCAATGCTATCATGATTCGTGTGAGGGAAAGAGATAGTGCTATTCGTCTTGTGTAACTCCGTCTCTCTCTGACACAGAAATCTTTATGGATCTAAGACATCATAATAGGTCGCCTTTATCTCGAAAGACAGCTATAACTCTCTTTATTATATACAGTTACACCATATAAGTCACAGAAATGATGAGTGTAGAAAACGTTGCAAAGAGTGACACCAGCAACCAGGCCGCCCTTAGCGCTAAAAGCGATACCCTGGACATCGCTTATAAGAATACTCAATACTTCATTGCATTCCATAACGTGTACATATTATAACAGTTGGTTGATAAAAACTTCGAATCAATTATGGACCGTGTCGGGTGCAACAAAGTTATCGCGAATCGCGATTTGGATTGCCAACCTCAATATCGTATTAATTTAAAAGCGCGGGCAACATAATGTAATCTTTGCAAAGATGGCATTGTATTACAAAAATCTTTTCTTCATACTTTCAACTGTCCAAATATTCGACTATCAAAGTACTGACGACAGCAATATTATTACGATTATCTAATTTCCACTGTTTAACGACTAACAGTGCCCCGCGGTTTCATCCGCGTAGTTCCCGTTCCCGTGGGAATATGGGAATAAAATATACTGTGTGTTACTCGCTGATAATGTAGCTTTCCATTGGTGAGAAAATTATTAAAATCGGTCTTGTAGTTTTGGAGCTTATTAAAAAAAGAGTAAAGTAGAGTTACAAAGACATACGGTCACTGGAAGAGTAAGCTACTTATTAAAAAAAATACATATTTAAAATATGCTATACACATTTTTAAAGTTCGTTTAGCCTGTTCCGTCCCACTGCAGGGCAATGACCTCCCGTCCAGCCCGTCCTTCCTTCCTTTCTCCCCAACTATGGGCGAGTGTTGACCAATCAGTTAATAAATTAATGAGTAAACCATAGACATAATCAGTTTAATTTAATTCCCTCGCTTATACTGTCGCCCACAACAACAGAACAACGTCTATTTAAGTATCATTACCATAGTAATAGTTCCAGCATACCTGGCTCATTAAACTTACCCGCTACGCTCCAACTTACTTTAAATATTTAACCAGGCTTAAGTCATTACTTAAGTATGCAAGGGGCGAGATGACGTTGATGTTACTCATGATTAATTGTTCTAAAGTATGGTCGCGGTACAGTTAGTGACAAAATTCGCTGTTGTAACTGCTCAATGCAGTTATAGGTATAAAAGCACATCAACTCGAAAACAAATTACGTTTCTCTGAGGCAGTCGGATAAAAGGTACATAGTAAGTAATATATATAGTAATAAACAATTAAAAATTAATTAGTTACTTGATCAAATGAATAATCTCAAGCTATTTCAAAGCGATGGAACAAAATAACCTATTATTCAATGACTTGTCATGTTTTAGTTGTTGACAACTTTTGGAAATTTAGATTTCGACTTTTTTCACTGACTGTACACGCGGTAACGGGTTAATGGGCGATGATGTGTCACTAGCGTTTGACGGGTTAAGTTCGATGTGGGCTCGCAATCACGATTATTGCTGGAGGGTTAATATGATTTTGTTGTGCAATTTAGCTGAAAGCGGTGCAGGGCTTTTACATAAATCATTTCGTTGAAATTTTGATTGGTATTATTGTTATAAAATAGGTTTTGTTAGTAGTTTATTTTGCGTGAAAGTTGAATATCTCACGCGAGTTATGTATTGTATGTAGGGATAAGACGTCCCAATCCAGACAGTGCTCAAATTGTTTTCCAAATTGCATCCAAATATGTTCAGCTGTCATGGCGTTATCAACTAACATTAATAGGATACAATACTAATTTTCAATTTAGAAAGTCTTGGTTATTAAAATAATGGTATTGGAAACATCCAATATCCTTTCCCACTAAATATTGATATTTATAGTTAAAACATTCAAGACAAGACGTTATTGATTTCCATGAAATAAGTAGGTAACGAAAAATTAGCATTTCTGTTCTTTGAATACAATAAAGAATACTCTTTTTTATTTGTACCAGCATATTGTATTTATAATGGCACCTTTCGAAAAAAAAAAATCAAATGAAATAGAATCTATTTTTGAATTCATAAATAAAGCATTGCTCCATTACTTTTTCATATTTAACTTTTATGGTATTAAGTTATCGAAGCATAAATTATGCAACCCAGTGCTAAACAATGCTTTACTTTATCGTTTATCTTAGAAATTTTATGAAGCTTCATAGAATATCTTTCATTCCCATTTCCAACATAAAACTCATGCAAAAATATCTTCAAAACCCTAGAATGATCCGAGAAAAGCACACATTAAAAAGAAAGGCTTACTACACGCCACAAAGCGTTTTAATTTCACAAAAATTGCCTTCTAGAGACAGAGGCACTGCTATTTTTCTCTTGTTTTTCATTTAGAGCTAGACACATGGCCACAAACCGTGTTTTTTGGGGTGTGAAAACGGCCTACAGCCAACTTTAGCGCTCTACGTAACAGTGAAGCTAGAAGAAATGAATCGAGGGTGATCGAAAGATGGATACGGCAATAGGAAATATCCACGCATTATATTTTTATTTGAAAAATACAATATTTATCAACTGATAAAATATATATTTTATTTTATTTAACTATGTATATCCTTAACCTAAAAATAAACTTAAATCCTCCTTATTATAAAATTTCATCAAAAAACTCGTCCGCATCGCAATCGTCTGGAATTGAACCCAATAGACTGGCGGCATTGCCACGTTGTATGGCAATATGTGTATATAGTTAAATAAAATAAAATAAATAAATAAACATGTGTAAATAAACTTATAAAATAAATAATTATGAAATACAGTTGAACCCGCTTATAATGACATCGAAGGGAAGTAAAAAATAAGTCATACTAAGAGGACTTCATAAAAAGCGTAATCTTAGGAATTCAATAAATTCCCATCTATGTTAGGTATTTCGTATAATAAGGAGAAACACAAAAAATATATTTTGATAGTCGTAGATCAATCAAAACAAAGTCAGAAACAAGGAATCAGGAATCATAGCCAAACATAATTTCTGAAAAATAGGTCATAATAAGCGACAATAAACGAAGAATTAGATGATAAATGTATATTTTTTTCTTTAGCTCGTGGCTAAAAAATAACAGCCGCACAGATCGATCTTCAAGATTAAGCAACGCTTGCCAAGGTTGGTCTGTGGATGGGTGACCGTCTTAACATACTGAGTTACCTCCGTGCCTCGGAAAGCACGTTAAGCCTTTGGTCCCGACTGTCATTTGTAGATCTTTGGCAGTCGTTACGGATTGTCAGAAGCCAGAAAATCTGACACCAGTCTTGCCAAGAAATAGTTATTGGGTTGTGGAGGTCTGGTAGGCAGCCGCTCCACGGTAAATACTGGTATTTAGCTGAATCCAATTTGATTGAGAGCCGACCCCAATATAATTATGTAGTTAGGAAAAAGCTATGATGATTATTGTGTTAAAGAAAATAAATAACAAAAAAATAATGCCACATCTCGTTTTAAGAACGTCTTAAGTTTGTGTTCCTAGTCTTAGTCGAGGGATGGTATCTCGGTGCAACAAAGGCGCGGTCCCGGCCCTTTTGTATGTAACACTCGGATCGCGGCGCCTCCCAAAATATTGCACTTCTCTAAATCGCCACACAGTGACGTGAAGCTTATCGGTAAAGTAAACTATCGATGTAATCATATTTTGGCAATATATTGGGCTCTAGATAAAATTACATTCATCTACGGCCCTAAGTCTGCTATTTTTATAAATTTGTCGTTCCAACACGATCCCATTGTCATTTTGCTAAAAGTTAAGAATCTGCTAAATTCATAATCATTGGTCAATGGACTCGTAATATTTTTTGAAACCCGAGCTATTAAAAGAAATGATTGCACAACGAGGTTCTAATGAAAGGTCACTGATCAAAGGAACTGTCAAAATTTTAGCAGATTATCGCATACGTCTGTCGTTCATTTGTCATTATGTACGAGATTACCATTCTATGCCATTTCTTTCAATGGAGTGTCAGTGGTTGACCATTGGAAAGTCATGGTGACGCTTTTATATTAGTAGATTACCAAACTTGTAATAGCTAACCATTATTAAATCACTGATAGACCATTTTTACACTATTGTAATAGCAGACTTGGGGCCCAGAAATAACGATTGTGAAAATTTCAAAATATTCGGTATTTATGAAGGTACCATGTAACTTTTAGATAGCGCTGGCAATCCCAGACATTTTGGACTTTTTGACAATCGTTAACGCTGCTAGAATGTATCTTTATCTCGATTTCAATACTGCAATGATTTTTTATCTTTAAAATCTTCTAGTAAGAACAATGTGAACTACCTGGATTTGTCGATAAATTTGACGCTACATTGAAAAACAGGGGAATATATAGATGCGAGTAACCGCTACCTTAATATTTATCATGTGATTTAATTTAAATGACTGCATTAAGTTGATTGAAGCAAAGCTGAATTATCATTTGTGGTTTAAATGAGTGTAAAATACAATAACATCATAAAATATAAACGTGTAGGATATGAAATAACGTATTTCTATACCGATTTGCGTTACAATAGAAAATATAATAACATATGCATCGGTAATCGTTGCGCTGATTAGCTAAGGATAATAATAAGCTTAAACAAAGCTAATTAATGATTTTAAATTATGTATTATTTATTATTGCAAGTTACAAAAAGATTTTGCATTGATATGCCTTGTTAAAAATAGTTAAGAGTTTTAGTTCTTCTGTAAAACATCAACAAAATAGCTTTATCTTCTTGTATTCCTTCAGATATCGGCAGGCTAATATTTGGTGATTTTTAAAAATAATTATTTGGTTTTGCAATTAGCGTGCCGGATATTGCAAGAACTACAGGAAGTTGTGCTAATTTAATCAAAGGAAATTATGAAAATCTATTCATTCAGCGTAATCTTGACATCTGCATTAAGGTCTTAATTATGGATATCAGTATAAAAACTTCTCCCCTCGAGAAGAGGTCATTATTGTCCACACAGTGAGTAAATGTGACCTAGACACCTCTATGGTTGCCTACTTTTAGCCCTCGAGGACTTAGGTAGGTACCACACGCAAAATTAAGCCTTATTCCATCTCTTCGAGGCCAGCTCTATCACAGAGTTTTATCATCATTCACAAAGAGACCAAACTCCCTTAAACATTAAAACGTTTTCATTACACAAACAGTTATTGCACGTCTGTGCGATGAATAAAAACTGTCCTTTCTTTTTTTTGTGTTTCTTTCATCGATATCGACAACTTCTTCCAACGTCCACATCCCTACAAGTTGACATCAGTATAAAGGCTCTTTGTCTGATTGAAGCGGAGGCCGCAGCCTATCTGCTACACTATGATAATCAAGATTACAGGTGCCACACTCACATTACTTAGGTGATGTTTGAAAACTTGGAAATAGCGTCATATTTCAGTTATATTGGTTAGGTTAGGTGCTGCCTTCTGACATGTCAGTTTATTTTGAATTCGAGATGAAATCTAAATGATAAAGGATAAACCAAACTCCTAATGTAATGTAATGTGGTCCTAATGTATAACTTTCACAAATCCCACTGCAGGGCTTCCTTTTTTCACACACGTCTGTCCTCTTTCTTTTTCTCTCTGGATGGGGAATCATCAAATTACTTGTTCCGCTCTGGGTGGAGTGGAAGGGATTGTCAGATTCTTACTGGGCGTCTATCCCCTGCCACTGCCAATATTGCCATATAAGAATTTAGAATTTCGATATTTTATAAAGTTTAGTTCAAAGTAATTTCAGTCGTACCCAAATAATAGGTGACTGAAATTATATAAGACGAACTGAGGAACCTAGAACCAAATCCACCAACCTGAATTCGCGAATGGAGTGCCGTCTCCAAGAGACACAAGGGACATGTGCCACGGGCTGGTTATGATAAAACAACGAAACCAGAACAAAGATGTCCCTTAAACCCCCTTAAATATCCCCAGAACTAAATTCTGTCATTTGATTACAAACTCTAAAGCCAGTTAATAAGCAGTAGTTGTAGTTTGTACTTTGTAACTGCAATATACGTAAGTGAGCGGAGTGGAGCGCATAAGTTTCTTGCAAGGCGCTCCAAACTACTATCCAATGATATTAGAAACAGATTTGCCTGATACGAGTTTTATAAGGACAGACATTTTTGTTATTATATTAGAGCTGAGAAGCTTTGTAGTAATTAAAATAAAATTTTAAGCTAGTCTTCTTGTAGGAACTTAGTTTTCTGTTGATTTAATATTTCTGGAGTTTCTTTTGAGATTATATGATAGATGGATGCTGATATTGAGCTCATGGATTGGACTGAAAGCCACCGGTTAAAGGAAAGCAAAGGTTAAAGCAAGCTAGCTTTCCATATTGAAGACCATTGATGGTCATTGATGGACGAGCATTGACCGAATCAAAATTAAATAGCAAATAGATACGTTCAATTTATATAGTTTTTTAACTTGATTTTCATCGAGATGATATTGCTATATGCACTTGAACATCAAGTACGAGACTTGGCCTTCAGTTGAGATAGTGGTCAGATAATGTTCAAACTCGAGCCTATATCAAACAGACAAAAAGTTGACGTTGACAATCTTTTTACTAGATATTTCGATACGCCACAAGAATAATTGTAAAGCTAATGGAAATGTCAAAGATGTCACAAACATTAATTGTATAGCAAATATGAAATGTATTCTTGATCAATTGCAGGTTATACGCCTCAGGCGGATCGGGAGTTACGTTTAGTTTGCTAAAGTTATCAACAAGCAACTACATTTTCCACTAGTTTTTGCCCACAGCTTCGCTTGCGCATGAATCTTTGTCACTCCTTTTAGGACCGAATTTTAGTAAAAGCTGTTCCTAATAATTGTTTAGTTGATTATATTGTTATTATGATAGCAGTGGTGGCCGAGTGGTAACGGCCCCGACTTACGAAAAGTAGGCCGCGGGTTCAAAGGCGCATTACTTTGCGTAATTAGTCTATTACCACTGCTCTCAAAACGGTGAAGGAAAACAACGTGAGGAAACCGGCATGTCCTAGCAAAATTCGAAGACATGTGACAATCACCAACCCGCACTGGGCCGGCGTGGTGGATTACGGCCCATTCCCTCTCCTAGAGATGAAGCCTGTGTCCCAGCAGTGGGAACATTAAAAGGCTGATTATGTATATATGCTACAAAAAAAACCGGCCAAGTGCGAGTCGGACTCGCGCACCGAGGGTTCCGTACAAAGCTGTAGATAAACAAGTAAAAGTTCACCCATCACGACAATCGAGTACAATTTAGAAACGTGTTCGTGTAAAAATTTACGGTTTTCGCAATTTCAATTTTTCCTTTATCTGTGCTATAAGACTTCATACCAAATTTTAAAATTCTGAGTTCAGGGGAAGCACCCTGTAGGTTTGGATTCCCATGCGAGTGTCGAAAATTTGCGGCATAAAGGGCTGTATCCTTTGATTGCGTTGGTTTAGAAGTTTAATTTTTTCACAGCTTCACGGGATTGTAGATCTGAGTATTTGATATAAATTCCAGCTTGATACTTCCACGCGTACCTGAGAAAAAGGGTCTTAACAGACAGACAGACGGACGGACAACAAAGTGGATCACTTTGTTGTCCGTTCGTTTGTCTGTATTTTATATTTCTATGGTCTAAGCGTTAATAAGCGTTCCGTTTTTTCCTTTCGAGGTACGGAACCCAAATATTAAAAAAAATCTCATGATTTTATATCAAACGTTCCAGCTGCACCATCCTAATCGTGCGCGTGAAATGTTTTCGAGTGATTATGTTTTGTTTTGTATATTATATACCTGAATATGACACGTATTTATTTTTACACTATCTTTTTGTTACAAAAGACTAGTTCCTTTGAGAAATACCTCTGTATAGTGCATAGCAACTTTTTTCCCATAGTGGTAGGGTAGCAAGACGTTGCAAAACAAGGAAATTAAAGTTATGTGTGCACACCTTAAACGTGGGTGTTTCTGTTTACAATCCTTTAAGTATGTTGTTGTTATTATTTGCATAATTTCCTCATGCAAATAAGGGCCCGACTTATAATTACTCACCTACGCAGGATTGTACTTTAGTACCGGTACGCTTAGTTGTACTTACATAACGGTTTACAATAACTTGACTGAAACAAGTTCACTCAGGAGGTAAATAGTGATAAAGTATTTTAAGGTCCGCGCAAAAGAAAGAAAGTATAAAATTTATTTATAAAATACATTTATAACAAAAATAGCATGCATTTTTAATGTGTGTCTCACGGCTGCACTAAAAACGTCCATTTCAGCGACATGCCAGACAGACTGATGCTGTCTGACGCTGGTGTTCTAATGAACCTTTGAAAGGACGTGTGGGGATTAATTTGATTCAGTATAACATATATTTATCATCGAGAGTCTACTAGATGCGAGAAGCGCAGGACTGCGGGCCTACCATGACGTCTTAAAACGTGGTTCTTCCGAGCGAGAAACGCTGGTCCGAACTCTTTTTTATTTTATAGACAGTTCAACAATACATAGCAGCTGCTGCCCCAGCTTTTGGCTGTCGCCAATAGTCTAGCCTTTTCCCAACTACATTGCAATCGCAGTTGCAGCATTTTAGGCAAATTCAGATCGGTCTTCAAAAACCACATGTTTGAACTAACACAGCACCTATCCGGGTTACAGTTTGCGGTAGGAAACCGAAAGGGACCAAACATATTATCAGAAGCTTCAATGTTAACAATGCTTTTTTTTTGGATGGGAAATCCTCCAATTACTTCTCCCGCTCTGGGCGGAGCGGAAGGGAGTGTCAGACTCTTACTGACTAAAACCTACCCGTGATTCTTCTTGTGCCCTTTGCGTTCCAGGGCCGCGGCGACTCTTTTGAACAAATTCCGCAACACTAGCAGGCACTGACCCTATGTTCAACACTGCTAGGATTTCCTTGGTGGAGTGGGCCTTAACTGCCACGCCCAATACGAACTGGCGCGCCTCAAAGAGATCTCAGCATAGCAGACGGAGCCTGATAGTGCCAGTGCCTACTAGGGTTGCGGAATTTGTTCGAAAGAGCCACCGCGGCCCTTGAACGCAAAAGACCTTTGGAAGAACACGGATGGGTTTTAGTCAGTAACAGTCTGATACTCCCTTCCGCTCCGCCCAGAGCGGAAGAAGTCATTTGGTGATTTCCTATCCATAAAACAACACAAAAGGGGTCAAACATGAGATCCTCGTGAATGATATTACGTATCCATCTCGAAAGCAGTAGTGATGAATTTAATTATATAAATATGTTTTATTTACGTTTTTTAATAAAATTCAGTACACAAACATCAATATTTAGTTCAAGTATATATTTTATTTACCCTCGTCCGTGCATCACTGCGGGATGCCAACTGAAAACCAGCGCTGGGTGTCTGACGCCCAGCAAATGCTGAGGTGGTAACCCTTTCGGTTCGGGCACGCTCGGCGCATTCTGTACTTTTCTTCTAAGTAGGAGCCATTACCACTGGTTCACCCTCACAAAATATAATTACTAAATACAATTTGTGCAAACAATGAAATCACTCTTTAATTTAAACAGGTGTTACTTTACGGAAATCAGTGATGACAAATCCATTATAATACTCTACAACATTACTGCGTGTGCCGAATTATTTTTAAAACACATTGACCAACGTCGTTGGCACGTGCTTCCTGCATACATTTATTGTAATCGATACTAACTATAAAGCTGAATAGTTTGTTTGTTTGCTTGAACGCGTAATCTCAGGAAGTACTGGTCCGGTTTGAAAAAATATATCAGTGTTAGATAGCTCATTTTTATCGAGGAAGTCCATAGGTATATTATATTCACAAATAAATTAAAGCAATTTTTAATATCCAAATGTTATTACAATATAAATGAATATTTTACTTAATGATAAATTTTAAATTAGGTAAGTACATGTTTGTCGTGTTTTTTTTTTTTTTGTTTTGTTTTTTATTTATTAATTTACAAATAGTACACTCTTCCTCTCTCCTACTTTGCTGTGCCCGACAAGGTCCACAGTGATCATATTTTTGTTAAAACCTACCACCTAAGTTCACATGTGGAAGCAATAAATGTATTGAGTATTGAGTAGGTAGGAGCAGAGCACCAATGAAGAATGTTTCAAAATCAGGGGGATTAGTATCTATTTCACGCGGACGAAATCGCGGGTAGAAGCTAGTTTACGTATAATCGTGATTCTTCCGACGTATGTTATTGACAATTCATGATTTCAGGCCGGTGGACGGTGGTACATTTGCAATTGAGAGTGGACACAGAATAATGTTTCAGCAGAGACTTTATAAGACAAAGTGGAGCACTCTTTAAAACCATATTTTCTTTTACAAAAATATAAAAGTATGAGCATAATGTTTACCTAGATGCAAAGGATATTAAATTAAAAGGAAAATGATTTTTCAGGAAAGCAATATTTGTAAATGTTTCCTTATCACAATAATTTATTGCGCTAACCTCCTTTATATATTTTTGTAATTTATTTCTTTGTTAATTTATTTTTTATATATTTTTGTTAATTTTATGATTATTGTTTTTAAAAACCAATGTTTTTGAGATAGGATCCTGTTTATCTAATCAAGCGATATGTTGATGATCTTTAACGTACATACAAGTAAGGCAGTAATTGGTAGAAATATTTGTCTACGACCTTTCTGGAAGAACATGATTGAAACTGTTACAGAGCACAACACTACCTCTGGGCCCCAAGTCTGCTATTTTTATGAATCTGTCATTCCAACACGATCCCATTGTCATTTTGCTAAAAGTTCGTAATCTGCTGAATCCATAATGGTCGATCATTGGTCTGTCAATGGTCTCGTAATACTTTTTGATAACCGGTGAGCTATTAAAAGAAATGACTGCACAATGACATTCGAATGATCGGTCATATAGCATATTAGCAGACTTGGGGCCCTGTACAATGACCTGTAAAATCTTTTTTCTAGTTGAACTTCACGGAATTCAATATTAAACTTAAATCCTCGTACAGGAAGAACTTTTTCGTTTTTTAGTATTTCATGGAAACAAATTTCTGAATTATTTCTGGAGGTACTTTGGCTCCTAACTCACAGGCTCTTGGCCTAGTTTCGGAGGCAGCAGTTCGCCTGTTAATTTTGTCACTACGTTCAACCTTATTTCTTTCTTACTAAATATTTTGAATGTAAAATGCTCAAATAAACATATGTGTTTATTACTAGATGCCGCCCACGCTAGAGCTTAGAGCTGCTGTGTCGACGGTCCAAATTGCCATGATGGTCGCCAACCTTCGATAGAAGATAGTACTCAAAGAAGAAGATTCACTCTTTGAATATATATGTATATGTACCCATATATACAGTATGTTAACTAACAGAGGGCGTTTCCGTTAACGCGCAATAGGGGGTTAACGGGAAGCAGTAGCATCCATATATGATAAAAAAAATATTACCATACGAAAACAAAATGTTTTTATTTATTTTTTTAATATTAAAATATTCACTAAAATGTTAAATTGATACGTTAAAGAAACACTCTGCACACGCGTACTTGCCGGTTTAGGCATTGCTACTACGAGTACTATTCCGCGCTACTATTTTGATTTTAAACAGGATCTTTCGAAATTATTGTCAATTATTTTTATTTTTTTAAATTCGGATTATTTTATGCTTATTTTTCTATGCTGGTATTTTATCTATTAATGATATAGATTAACGAGTTTAAGGGAACGCCGTCTGTTATTTAACATACTGTATATACTCTTTGAAACCGCCATCCACCCACACAGTGGCCATAGCTTCACCACTGTGTGCGGGAGGAATGTTCAATTACTGTCTACCACCACGCAATATGAACCTCGAACAAATATTCATACACCCACAAACGCGGACAAAATACAAGTAGACGTGGTATCTACTAGGGTAGGTTCACAGTATCAAATGGTACTATGAAGGTTGCTTACTGACAGGAATCTGCATGCAGGCTGACAGAAAAAAAGTTCTGGCTGGACTTGAACTCTCATCGCCAGACCATTGCAATTGACTTAATTGTGTAACGTGTTTCGACAAAGGCACTGCGATTCCTTTGGCTACGATTCGGCTAAAATAACGACTTCCAAATTATGTACGTAATGCACCCTGTGTCAAATTCATAGATTTTTTATTAATTATGGTTTATTACACAATTCAGAAGTAGTTATTTTCAACTGACTTTTATAATATTATAAAAGAAGCTAAACGTTAATTTAAAATCACATTACAAAGCTGACAAAAAATATATAATTCCACCGATACATAATTCTTATTCGTAATCAGATGGGGAATGATCAAGTGAGTGTCAGGCTCCTACTGACTAAAACCCTATCTGCGTTCCTTCAAATATCCTTTGCGTTCCAGAGCCGCGGTGACCCTTTCGAACAAATTCCGAAATACTGGCAGGCACTTGCCCTAACTGGACCCGTCTGCTATGGTGACATCTCTTTGATAAGACTTCAGTAGGTGAACAACATACCTACCGTGTTCAAAAATAAGTATGTATTATGTCAAAATCAAATTAATAATGTAGACTTTAAACAAATACGAACCGTTAACGTAAGCAAATTCTTCGTAAACAGCTCAATAAATATTTGTTTTTACTGAGCAGCTGTTAAGTGTTGCTACTGCAGTAGGTCTGTGAAGGTATTTACTTATTATCTTGCGTAATACTGCTTTATTTTTTTAATTATAAAGAAGGATTTTGCGATTTTAATACGTGGCCCGGGTCGTCGGATTCGGCGCGTTGTTTTCAACGCGCTTTTATTCAAAAGAGTCACCGCGGCCCTAGAACGCAAAGGGCATTAGGAGGAACACAGGTGCGTTTGAGTCAGTAAGATTCTGCCCCTCCCTTCCGCTCCGCCCAGAACGGAAGAAGTCATTTGATGATTTCCCAAACTGTCGCCTTTTTCCTGTGACCAGAAAATACGGAATGAATGTATAGATGAAAAAACGGCCCCTTTTGTCTGAATGTAAAAATACTAAACCTATTTTGTTCGCACAACTTGATAATTAACATGTAGAGAACAGCAGATATATGAAAGTCCATTTTTTGTAAAAAGCACGTCATTCAGCCACCGGATATGTGTAGTTGGTAATCTCGTTAACAAACTTAGCAATATTACTTACAATCCCGATATTTTAGATAGTGCACACGTACATATATTAGATAAAAGGACGGTACTCAATAACCCTGTCCTGTTTTTTAAAAATAACTTTGAATAATATATTTTTACTCAGTTCTTAAATAAAGCATCATAATATCAGTAATAAAAAAGTGCTGTAATAAATAACGTATTAAGTTCATACCTCTAAACACGGCTCTTATTTCCCATTAATACAATTGAAACGCAATTATCTCAAAACGAGGTAACAAGGACATTTATCGTTATTGCAGTGGACCCTTCATATGCAAACTAAATAATATGGACCAGCAGAAGATGTTTTGAATAGACTTTTTTTTTAATCCAGCTCTGTCTTTAACTAAGTGAAAATTAGGTAAAATGTTGACAGATGAATTAAACGTTATGTCATTATTTTGAACGTTAGCTTTTGAAAATAGAACAAAATGAGCGGCACCCATTAAATTCTACCACGACCATAATGCAGTGCCATTCATACCAATTGACCGCTTAAATTAAATCATTAACCATTTTCAAGAGTTATTTGTTGTTACTTGACAGTAATTGGTTAATTAAACTCTGTTCTCGGTACAATCTATCGTGATAAGCGGTACTTGACATCTTACCTGTCTGATTTATTTTATTGTTTCGAGGCTCTGACGTCACTAAAGAATTAGCAACTGCAGTAAATCATAAAGACAACCTAAATAAGTTGCTCAATCAATCTGCGTAGTGCGGTAAGACAGATAGGGTCAACCCTTTCTGTCTTACCGGATGGTCTCACTACTGACTTTCGCAACCCGAAAAAAACCCTTGACAAGACTGCTATCAACCTTTCCAGTTTCTGACTACCAAAACGACTGTCAAAGAGTTACAAATGACAGCCGGGACCAACAGCTTAACGTGCTCTCTGATGCATAATGCTGTCTTTATATGTAACTAGCAGCGCCCAGCGGTTTCGCCCGCGTTGTTCCCGTTCCCGTGGCAATACTGGGATAAAATATAGCCTATGACACTCCACAATAACGTAGCTTTCTATTGGTGAAATAATTTTGAATATCGGTTCAGTAGATCCAGAGATTCCCCCTTACAACGTCACAAACTCACAAACGTTACCTCTTTATAATATTAGTATAGATGGATGGCCACCCATCCAAAGCAGTCCTTGGATGGGTGGCAATCCAAGTAACGCTTGCCGAGGCCAGTGCCTCGGCAAGCGTTACTTAGAGGTAAAGATTCGTATGGCTGTTATTAGTGAGCCTCGAGCTCCACGGGTAATTAAACCGCGTACCAAAATAACACAGGTTCGTATGATATTCCCTACACGGGGACGCACTTACTTCCAGAGAATTATGCTCCAACAGGGATTTCGATGTCTACACACTACATAATAACTCATTTGGAGGATCTGTCTAGAGATAGTAACTATTATTATAGTTCTTATGCTATTTTATTATACGCGAGGAAAATAAAATATTATGTTGAAAAGACAGAATTCCGTGTCGATATCGTATGAAAGGGATATATCAGAAAAAAAAAATTAATGGACATTGGTCGGTGTTTATACATCGTTTCCCCAAGAACCAACAGACGTGAATTTACTTTTACTTTATTCTGTTTTCTAAACAATGTATTTATTCCGTGCTAACTAAATTAAAATCACGGACACATCTGAGAATTGTAAAAAAAACCAAAACGCTTTTGGATTTTGAGGTTATAATTACTCTATTAGAGACAGTCATTAGAATATTATGTCAATGTCAAAATGTCACCTGTCAATTCATGAACAGCGCTTTCAATTGTTTTAAACCAAATATCTTTCTCATAGATCAAGCGCTAAGAGTGCTGAGTTTTATAATTACGATGCACACTCACACACATTTTGAGCTCGATTCAAACTGGCTCTAAAGTGCGCACCGCTGCGCACAAAACTTTGGCTGTATAAGCTACAAAACCCTTTGTCTATTCAAAACGTCAAATTGAAACAAAAAATAATGGCGCCGGAGAATAAGATCGAAGTGAATTACTTTTTTAAAGTTTTTTTGTGTCCACTCTATTGTTATAATTGAAATACGAAATATAAAAAAAAAAACTAATAATTATGATAATGTTTTCGTACGTATTGATTCAAAGGCCATTTTTACTGAGTCCTCTATGTTTCCTGTTGCCGACGGAAGTATATTAATATGTATGAATGAAAATGGAATAATATAATAATAATAATAATAAACTATAAACTTCTTACATCCATCCTGAGAGTGAAAATTAATGAACACATTGAGACTAACTCCATTATGTCCTCCTCTCAGAATGGATGTAGGAAGGGGTCCCGCGGAACTAAGGAGCTACTCCTCATAGACATGGCCATAAGCCAACAGGTTCGTCGCACCCGCAAGGATCTGTCGACATGTTGGATAGATTACAAGAAGGCGTACGATTCTGTGCCACATACATGGCTCATGAAGGTGTTGGAGTTGTACAAAATAGATGCAACTCTGCGCACCTTCCTTGAGTCATGTATGAGGCAATGGAAAACGGTCCTTTGCTATCCAAGATGTCGACCGATTCAAGGGAATGATGAACCTGTATGGATTAAACGGGGAATATTTCAGGGCGACAGTTTGAGTCCACTTTGGTTTTGCTTAGCTCTGAATCCTCTAAGTACACTGCTGGAGGATTCAGGCCTAGGCTATCGGTTGAGAAGAGGTGGTCAGGCCATATCTCACCTTCTTTACATGGATGATCTGAAACTCTTTGCCCACAACAAATTACGACTGATGGAGTTACTGAAGGTAACTGAAACCTTCAGTAGTGCCATCAGGATGGAATTTGGTGTAGACAAATGTGCAGTCATGCATGTAAAGAAAGGGGAGATTATGGAATCTGAGGGAGTTCAACTCTCAGATTCCATACAGGTTAGATCCCTCAGCTCGACCGAAACCTACAAGTATTTGGGTATGTCGGAAGCGTTAGGCATTAATGTTGCCGACATGAAGCAATCGTTGAAGGAGCGCTTCTTTGGACGCCTGAAAAAGGTTTTAAACAGCCTTTTGTCGGGCGGAAATAAGGTGCGCGCCTTCAACGGTTGGGTCATGCCGGTACTAATGTACTCTTTCGGCATACTCAAATGGACTCAAACCGAACTCGACGCCCTGGATAGGAGAGTCCGTACAGTGCTGACCGCAAATCGGATGCATCACCCACGATCGTCGGTGATGAGACTGTACATCCCGCGGAAGTGTGGAGGTCGAGGCTTTTTAAATGCTAAGACTCTCCACAACCGCGAGATGTGTAGTCTCAGAGAATATTTTCTCAAAGTTGATGTGGGTATGCACCGAGATGTGGTCGCAGTTGACAAAGGACTCACCCCGTTGTCCATGGCTAACGAGAACTGGCGCAAACCTGTGATACATACTACAGATGACCGCAAGGAGGTATGGAAAGGCAAGGAGCTCCACGGGCGCTTCTATCGGGCTCTCTATGGGTCCGATATAGATTTCTCAGCGTCCGTGGCCTGGCTACGTTTCGGTGATCTTTTCGGAGAAACTGAAGGTTTTGTATGTGCAATTATGGACGAAGTTATCCTAACCAACAACTACCGGAGGCATATTATGAAGGACGGGACGGTTGACGTGTGTCGGGCATGCCACCGTCCGGGTGAGTCCATCAGACATATTATCTCTGGCTGTTCTCGTCTGGCTAACGGCGAGTACTTGCACAGACACAACCAAGTAGCCAGGATTATCCATCAGCAACTTGCTTTGAAATACAAACTTGTGGATTCTGAGGAACCGTATTCCAAGTATGTGCCCGACCCAGTTCTCGAGAATGGCCATGTTACGTTGTACTGGGATCGGTCTATCATCACTGATAGGACTATTGTTGCCAATAAGCCGGATATAGTGGTGATAGACCGATTAGCGCGCCGCACAATGATTATCGATGTTACCATCCCACATGACGAGAACCTCGTGAAAGCTGAGAAAGAGAAACAGATCAAGTATCTCGACTTAGCACACGAGGTTGTCGATATGTGGAATGTGGACTCGGCTATCATTGTGCCGATTGTTGTTACGGCCAATGGCCTAATGGCCAAAAGCTTCGACGACCATCTGTCGAAGCTGGCGTTACACGGTTGGTTAAAGGGCCTGATACAGAAGGCAGTACTCCTCGATACGGCTCGTATTGTGAGGAGGTTCCTTTCTCTGGAGCCCTAACCACTTTTTTATATTTTTAAATGTTTTTTTTTTTAAGATATATTTAAAAATGTAAATTAGTGAGTAAGTAAAATGAATAAAGGGAATAATAATAATATCTTTATTTCTCCCACAAAAACAAGACTTCTATGATGAAAATTAACAAACATAACAAAACAATTTTAGTCAAGTGTATGCGGGGAGCTGGTGTCCATTATAGGTATAAACCTGTATTACAGATCACCAGGTCCTCACCCCACTAACTCAGGTATAACAAAACAATGAACTTAAATAGGGACACGTATAGAAGAATTTAGTTGAGACAAGATATTAATATATATATATAATATGAAAATTAACATGTTGGAAAGCCTTCCATAAGTTCCGCTGACCGTTCCCTGACTGTTCCGCTGACTGGATTCTATCTTTAATTCGCTAGATACGAGACGCACACGGCTTATAATAACATTCCTTCTTCATAAAAAAGAGTTCTTAGCGAGTCGATGACAAATACATTCACTAAATATTATTTTAGGCCCAGTTTTTAGCTACAGTTACAACATTTTGCTGACGCAGCCATAAAGTCTTCACGTATACAAGTTACGAAGACGAAAGGTGAGCCATGAAACTCTGAAGTTCTGAGCCATCCGTGGAAGCTGCTTTTACTTGGCTAGGTGAAAAAGATAGGAAGAGCTTCTCCCGGCAAAAGTCGCATCTTTCCCTGGTGGCGTTGCCAAGAGATAGACTCACCCCTCAGGAATAAATCTACATACAGCGGTGTTTGAGCCTAAGTCCAGCAAATAACGTCTTTAGGCTAAACACATGAGGATGAAATAGGACCATCCTGAATAAAACCTGCCTACTACTAGTACTAGCTGGTACTGCCGCAAAATGTCCAGCTAGTACATAAATAATTTTATCATACAAATGGCTATAAATCATTCATTACACTTTCCTCGTCAGGGGCCGTATTATGACATCTTAAAACCATCATGTTTTCTGTGTGAGAAAAGGATAGTGCTATTCGTCCTGTATAGCTCCGTCTCTTTTTCACACCGAAAACATGATGGTTTTAAGAGGTCATAATACGGCCCCAGGCCCATCAAATAAGGCGAGTAATCTGTTTACTCTGAGAAAATACTTATAAATTGAGGAAACTTCCACAACACTCTCGGGTCAGATTTTCAGTATTCATAATTCAGAAGTTATTCAAGTAAATTACCATTCGTCCTTAGACCTCTGGGTTTGGAGTTAGGGTTGCCAGGGGTAAAGTAGTTATTAAAATGTAGATATTTTGGGCTGGCATTGACTGTGTAAATAGGTTGCAGTGACATACTTTAGACTTAAAAAGGACTACTTAAGTTATAAGTAACCTGCTTTTCTCAACTGGGTTTTTTTTCTCTCAAAAATATGGTTTCGCAAAGAGGTTTTAAAGCAACTGACATGAGCTAGCCGATGATTGCAACACTGAGCTATTGTGTTAAACTCGTATATATATCCTTCTTAATTGTTCATAATACTTGCCACTGATTTCTTAGTTAATGATTTGAAGATGAGCATTTGTCAAAGTCTACCTTGAAAACCTGTTAACTTTCAAGTAAATTCTGACACGTTCTAAGCCCTAAATAAAAAATAGCTATGGACATCTTTCTTCACAAATCTTACTTTAATGCCAAACTTCAATGAATGGTTAATCAAGAAGAGTTAAGATTATCTTTCCACGATAGTCAGTTGTTTTCACTTGACCCAGTTAGCAGAGCATGTTGCCTTTTCGATCTGCTTTTGAAGTCTCCTCGCAATAAATACTAAAACCTTGCACGTGTCACAGACACAATGGTTGCTTGTCAGCCCTACAGACCAGCCACCTTCAAGTAACAAGTTCTCATTCCATAATTACAAAGTTGCCTTTTTCATGCCCAAACGCCATTTTGTTTTTACAATAATAGCACTTAAATCATGATTAGAAAAGTATTATAGATTTTAGGAACTGAAATTATCGTTAATAATTTACTGCTGCGTATTTAAAATTTAATGTCGGTTTATTGATGGTATACAATTATTTATTAAAGGGAGTAGTCGAATGGCCAAGGTCTTGTAATTAAAAGGGCCGTCGCACAATGACTTGATTGGTTATTTTTAGCATGAGATTCCCTGATCTTCTAGATGACTAGATGAACTGACGACCTGATGAAGGTCGGTAGGAGACAGGAAACAATGGCTGTCACCAAATCAGTTCCTACATAGGGTGTCTATCTAAAGACGGTCAATCTTGTTGTCAAAATAGATACGGTCAAGGAAGGCTTGATCTTTTAAGTAGAACACTTCAGATTAACAAAATAACAGATCGTGTAACTTCATCCATTCAAATAATTTTCGTGCTTGATAATATTCAAACATAAATCAATAAGATAATAGATACAATATTGTCACGTCTATTACAATGATTTAGATCTCACGGCAAGATTAAAAAGTAGTTATATTAATTACTTAACGCCAATCGTTCATTAACAATGACAATAATTAAGTAATTAATAGTACTTTAAATGACGATTTATTGTTTCCATTCAGAATACATAATTTCATTCAGGATCATGGTGCAAAAACATCGTTTTCTTACAAGAAACTCTACGATCTTACATCAGAGAGCCAATTCTACAGATTTTTAAGCAATGTTCGCAATCGCCTCTCAGTCGCAAACTATTAAATTAAGGAAATTAAAAGTGTTTTTGAGAGATGACGAATAAGGTAAACATGTGAATGTGGCTTTAAAAATATTAGAATTGGCCTTCTGAAAGTACAAGATATTTAAACGAAAATAACTAATTAAATCGTAGAAATATCTGTACAAACGAATAAGGTGGAAAGTGGGAAGCAAAGCATACATTTGAAGCTACTTGTCGGATAACAATCCCTCTGAGTCAAAAAGTTTCAATCCCACAAAGAGCTCGGCTCCAGAATAGAGTTGGGTAGAGATGGGACACGACGCGTGACGGTGAAATATATCGATATATGTAATTATTTTTTAAATAATTTTATGGATGGATGTAGTTATATAGAGCAAAGATTTGCTTTTACATTCCGACTTCGCAAAGAAAACCTTTATGTCAGATCTCGTATATTCTTTTAAGTTAATAGCCACCATGGTAAATTAATCAAACCTCTATTGGCGATGAATGATTCACTCCAAATCAAACGCTTGCCAGAGTGAAGTTTTGAAACTAGGAATCAAAATACTTAAGCAAAATGACAGTTCCGATTGCAATCACATTTAATAGTTCCATCACAGTTACATAATGTAACTTACACCATCCAGTATGTTGACATCGCAAATCACTCAGATACCGTTTATTGAGTCATTTAGAATCGCGCATCGTTACCTACTCTCATTAGTGGTCCAAAGCTGTGCCTGTTACTAGACAAATGTTACTTGTATGATGCAGTTGTGTTCTCTATTATGCATTTGTGTATTTCCTCCTCACATTTATATGTATAAGGTTCGTCAAGTGCGAACAACTTTCAACTAGTGTAATGAATGATTCGGCAGAAGGGCGAAAATAAATTTTATTTCTTTTTAATTTCGGTTAGTTATGTAAGATTTTCACATCTACATATTTTTTAAAAAAATGCATCTAAATCTGAAATGTTTCTGGAAATATCAGGTGAAATTTTGTTGGATTCTAATTTCTAAAAATGCCTACTCTTTATTACGAACAAACTTAATTTCGTCAAGTACGTTACAGTACCTTACTAAAAGGCGAGCGCCGCTACGCCATCAGTCCATGGTGGATATTCCATTCGTACGCACAAAACGTTTTGGAAGTACTTTCATGTTGCGAAACCTGCCGGAGTCAGTGTTTCCTGGTACCTGGTCTTTAATTAGAGAGTGAAAAGATTACTTCTAGGTTGACGTGCTCCAGCCTCGGCTACCATCACTGTTTACTATCTGGTGAGATTGTGAAAAAAAATGCACAGTTTCTGAGGTATAGGCCCAAAAACCGAAGCCTCTGAAAAATAAATTAAGTAATCTTATTCTTTTATACTTTTCTCGTACAGCACGTAACAAAAGCGTGTTGATTTCGTTTATAATTTTACAGCAGCCACCTTATTAGAGGAGAGCCAGTTTACTCGTTGGGAGGAAACAAGATAATGGTGTTTATTTGATCGTTGTCGTGATCATTTTAATTTGTTTTTGTTCAATTACTTATTGAATAAAGGTTTGTTTTTTGTTTTGTAATTTTAATTTTAAATCTATTATAATCCTTTTTTAGTACATTGCTTGCATTTTCATGCTAATTGTTTTGGTGGCCTAAGTAGATTAAAATTTAAAAAGTTAAAGTTACACAAAAATTTGTGACTGTAACAAGAAAACGTCTATTCACTTAAACGATTCAATGTTTGCGAACATAATGCTGGTAAGTTCATACTCCTAGCATACATATAAATCTATACAAATATTATAAAGCTGAAGAGTTTGTTTGTTTGTTTGAACGCGCTAATCTCAGGAACTACTGTTCGAATTGAAAAATTCTTTTTGGGTTGAATAGACCATTTATCGAGGAAGGCTTTAGGCTATATATCATCACGCTTAAGCCAATAGGAGCGGAGCAGCGATAAATAATGTTTTAAAATCGGGGATTCCACGGGGACGAAGTCGCAGGCAGTAGTATAAATTAAATCGCAAATCTTCAAATCCATGTTTGATGTCTACTCCACTGCGATGGATTAGAAATAATCACTAATCATCATCCATCACCATCCACTCGCAGAGTAAATCCAAGTGGAAAAGTTACGTTCGATTAAAAATATTCGTTAACGGTGGTATAATTGGCCCTAAATACTCGGTAATCGCTTACTCAACCTTATTTCTTTTGAACATAATAACTACAATCAAGCAATAGATAAGCGTTTACCAATGCCGCCTCTTGTCATAATCTGACTTATCACCTTGCGAATCAGTTAAGAAAGAAAGGTCGCTCCAATCGGTTCCGTCTCAAACATGGTTTATATTTAACCGGGGGTTCCGAGTGAAAAATAAACTAGTCTCAAGGTCCATATCCATAATGCCAATGAAACCTTAAAGAATAAATTGTGCAGAAAAAAAAATACTTTCACCTATGACCTTATATAAAAGTATCGATAAAATGTTGGTACATCACTAAACCACAGGACGCGCAATATCGAATACTAGTTCACGTCGACGATATAAAACACGGAAATCTCTTGCAATACGACTCGTGTGCCCACCAATGTAAATTGTTGGTGCTATTGCATTATATGCTTATCTGATTCTGGCAGGGAAAATGGTTTTATATTTTAGCCGATTTGGGTCTGAAGAATTTCAGCTCTAGAAGAAATGTGAAGATAACTCTGTCTGGGAGCTGAGTGCTCTATCAGTAGGTACTTTCACCCTCCGTATGTCAACAATTTCAGTACTATACCGAACGCCAGATAAATGTGCAATAAAGGTCATTGCCCTTTCCTTGATATCTCTTCGTTGATACATGGACAAAAAAAAAATGAATCGTTTTCCATTACTAGTAAATATAAAGGATCACGATGGATGTCGATTCAATATAGCATTAATTCATTATTTCTGTTTTAAGAATTAAGGTTGTCAATAAATGTAGGTGGGTCAATGACCGTTATTACACATTTATCTGGCGTTCGGTATAGTAACTTATTAATCAGCCGTTGCACGTATTTGTATTTTGTTTTTCCTATAACGTTTTACTGAGTCTATAGTACTATCGTAAGTTCTCAGTTGAAAACTTGGCAACCCATTCGACTGTTTCAATTTATTTAATTCGTATTCTATGTTAATCTTTAACACCATAGATTTACAGGTAAGGTCTTTTCTTATTTTATGGTCGGAAATCACAAACTGCGGCAGTTGGCAAGCCACCAATCAGAGAGAAGATTGATTGGTCCAATAGTTATTCTCAAAAAAAAAACGCTTAATCGGAAGAAGGAAACAGAAATATGATAATGATTCCTATAATGCCAACAGCAGCAGCGTCTTTACGCACAGGGTGCGAGCCTGTATCAACAGTCATCTGAGTGTCATCTACGCTAACATTATAAAGAGGAAAGACTAAATTGTTTTTTTGTTTGTTTGCATTGAAAAGGCTCCGAAACTACTTGGCCGATTTGAAAAATTCTTCCACTGTTGGGAAGCCACACTATCTCCGGTGCACATAGGCTATATTATATCCCCGTATTCCCACGGGACTAGGAACTACACGGGTGAAACCGCGGCGCACAGCTAGTTACCAACAAACTGGATTATCCTTTAATCTAGTACTGGAGTCAGCTACGTGCTCCTGTAAATACTGCCGCCATAAGAAAAAAGTACGTATCTACACAAAACGAAGTAAACGATTTCCGATCTTAATTTATTTGATTAAATCGGAAATCGTTCCTCTTTTTTTGTGTAGATTGCCGTCCCAACGGACTTATAGCGTGAACAGCATTAAGAACCATCTGTCCTAAATCCTAATTTCTAGAGATAAAAAAAATACATTAAGTATCCATTTTTTTACTGCCCATCTATAGGATTTTATCAATGAAACTGGTTATGTCTGCATTCAAAGGAATCATTAATAAATCAAACCATTAATGATTCCATCATATGACTACTTAATGAGTACTCTATCACCGTCCAATCAACAGTAAAGTTGATTGGACGGTGATTTTACTACCGAACGTGATAGCACTAAGATAATGTCGTAACTGAAATAATTGCAACCACAACCAACCTTTACCACCATAACGTACCAATCACATTGGTGTAAACAATAAACAAACATGCGATTTCAGCAATCCCGACAGATTTGCTATCATTTATTGAAGAGTTCCGTTTCCTATCATCTCTGTTCTTAATCAGATCTTCCCCAAACTAGAAAGAGACCACGGTGAAATACTAAGATGCTCTTCCAAACCATCGGACACAATTTTATTTTTTCATTTTACATCGACAAGAGAGCGTCATCAATATAAACTAAGCCACGCATTATAGGGATAACTCAAATATTAGTCGTCAGATCTCAATCAAATATTAGCAAAAAAAGCGATGTGGATAAAAAAAATTAGAAACATTTACACGGTCCCTAAATTTAATTAAATTTAGGGACCGTGTAAATGTTTCTAATTTTTTTTATCCACATCGCTTTTTTTGCAATAGTTTGAATTAAACAGGATTATTACTGACTTGTGGAGTAAGCCTACTGGGGAAACCACGTTAAAAAAACGCGCTAAGTATACTACAAAGTATGTATACATTTTTGTAGATAATTTTATGATCTACAATTTTAGTCTGAGGTATTTTTATGATAAAACTTACTGTTTTGCTGAAAATCGCGAAAAACATATTTTATAACTTTTGACCTTGAATAAAAAAAAATCCATACACGGGAATGATGGGGAACTTTCAGGTTTTGTTTATTGTCTTTGAACAATTGCACCAATATTCAGCTTGTTGCGAATTTACGTAATTTCACCCTTATTTTTTGGTCTAATTTGACCGGATTATTAGTCCGTCATCGCTCGATTAGATTATAATCGAAAAATATTGGACACGTATTTTTTTTTAGCTTTTTCAAATCTATAAAAGTTGACGATGAAAGAAGATAACGCATCAAAGATCAGGGATGGTGACGTCACGCCGTGGTAAAAATTGTAGCACGTAGTGACGTCACACGAGTTTTCAACGCACTGTAACGTGTGAAAAAAGAAAAACCTACGGGTCGAACGAATTAGATGTTTTTAGACAACTACCATATTATAAATAAACACATCAAAAGTATCTAGGGATCAACATATATTTTTGCAATAACTTTTCTCCTGATTGATATTAATTAAAATTTTCTTTAAGGATTCATCAAATAAAGTGTTTTCGTTTGTCACAGTAACGATAAACCAAGTCACCTTTGCATTAATAAAGAAATTTGCCATTTTCCTAATAAAGGGATTTTTGACATTTGAACCACTAACATTAAAGTTCGAAAAAAAGACTGAAATAACAGTTTTCTTTAAAATTTTATTGGGTAACTTAAACAATTAATAATCCGTGTTTCTACCGCGAACACTAACAACACAAGAACATCGGTTTGGCATACTCAAAATGAGTTCATCCAAATCACGCTGTGGAATGGCCGCCCATGTTCGTTGCAACAACAAAAAAAGGTCTTCTTGCGACTGGATACCCTCCATATTCGGCAGAGCTCTTCGCTTACCTTGGCTGAGCGCCATGGAGGACGGTATCGCTGCACCACACGGAGACAAGACCGATACATTCAAATCTTAACTCGAAGAGCTCCAACAATAACCGCCATGATGTTAGCCGTGAGGCTTCATCACTCTTCAGGGAACTTAATTAGCGACCAAACAGTCAGAAACCGCTTGCATGAAGTGAACCTTCATTCCCGAAGACCGCTACGGGTACCACCTATAGCAATGCACAATCGTAGGATTCGATATCAATGGGCTCTTGAACACAGAAATTGGGCAGAAGAACAATGGCGTTTCGTGTGCTTTTCTGATGAGTCTCGTTTTGGTATGAGACCGGATACAAGACGTATACGACACTGGAGAACCCCTGGACGCCAACAGCGATTAAAATCCTGCCAGGAAGTCCATCCTTATAGTGGTGGAACCATCATAGTATGGGCGGGTATTTGGATCGGCGGAAGAACTGAGTTGATTTGGATCAGAGGCAACCTCAACGCTCAAATTTATGCTGAGACGATTGTATCAGACGTCATCGTTCCTCTACAAGTGCAAATCGGTCCCTTATTTCAGTTAATGCATGATAATGCACGACCGCACACCGCAAGAGTTGTAAGACAGACTCTCGCCGCAGCTAACATCAATGTCCTGCCCTGGCCTGCTCAGTCGCCAGACTTGAACCCGATTGAGCATGCATGGGATATGCTACAGAGAAGAGCTCTGCCGAATATGGAGGGTATCCAGTCGCAAGAAGACCTTTTTTTGTTGTTGCAACGAACATGGGCGGCCATTCCACAGCGTGATTTGGATGAACTCATTTTGAGTATGCCAAACCGATGTTCTTGTGTTGTTAGTGTTCGCGGTAGAAACACGGATTATTAATTGTTTAAGTTACCCAATAAAATTTTAAAGAAAACTGTTATTTCAGTCTTTTTTTCGAACTTTAATGTTAGTGGTTCAAATGTCAAAAATCCCTTTATTAGGAAAATGGCAAATTTCTTTATTAATGCAAAGGTGACTTGGTTTATCGTTACTGTGACAAACGAAAACACTTTATTTGATGAATCCTTAAAGAAAATTTTAATTAATATCAATCAGGAGGAAAGTTATTGCAAAAATATATGTTGATCCCTAGATACTTTTGATGTGTTTAGTAATTAGTTAAAAATTTGCGCTTTCCCTAATTTGTCGTTTATTTTTACTTCCCCGTATTTGATCTTTACTAGTGACACTTGCCGATGGTGTAATAATACAGGGTGGTGTTTTTTCCAAAATCAGCCGGTTCGATTCCTGGCTAGGAATGCCAATTACCTATTCAAAATTCTATTAATGCAGTTTTAGTTTTCATCAAATTGTGCTCGAGACTCTTTTCAATATATGTGTGGATTTGGCCATCTACGAACACTCAAGTCTTGGTATGTGTTTTATTGATGGTCACCCATCCATAGACCGACCTCAGCAAGCGTTGGTTAAACTCTACGTGGCTGTTGTTATGTAGCCACGAGTTCCTCCATTATACTATTCTCCATTATTGCACACAATTTAGTTAATTCCAAGTACTGAGTTTATTCACGACAAACATCTTCAATGCAGCGCTGTGGTTAGGATTAGCTAATAAAATTACAAATCATATTATTGTGGTTGGCTCCGAAATTAGTGTGGGGATACACGAGTTTTATTTTAACTTGGAAGTCTGTTAGTTCTGCAGTTTTCTTAAAACAGGTGAAGACAGGAAGAGTCAATAGGGTAGTTAACTATTAACTAAAAAAATTGGATTAGTCCGTCAGATAGATTTCCAAAAAATATTGGAGACGTATTTTTTCTTTTTCACATAAACAAAAAATGAAGACGATACAGTGCGTAGAAAACTCGTGTGACGTCACTAATCGCTATAATTTTTACCGGGCAGTGACGTCACACGCTCCCACTCCTGATCTTTGATGCGTTTTATCTTCTTCAGTTTTTATAGATTTAATAAAGGAAAAAATACGTGTCCAATATTTTTCTATAATCTAAATGACGGACTAAACATAATCATATATTTTCACTAAGGCAACATCCCTATTGCCTCTTGATCCAACCCTTTGACTTTTTAGAATTTTTTTTCAACCCTTGTTATCACCCGAAATTTCGTGTGCAGGTAAAGTATACAACCAAAAAACTACATATGCAGACATAAGTCAAAGATACAAGTTAAGTTCACAATCCAGAAGACGCTCAGTTTCGTCCAATAGCAAAGCAAATAGTTATTGATACGTTGTTGTAGCCTTGCAAACTCAATACCCTGCAATTTTCTACTCAATTAGACTTAGGAAACACTAGAAAGTGTGCCGAAAATTAAGGACATTCCAACGTAGGCAAACATTTAATACGCAAGCATAGCTTCCTTGTTTATTTGTTCTAAAACTTATGCATGTTAAGAAGATGCGTATCTTGTGTATTGACAAGGCTATTAGTATATAGGTAAGTCAAATATACAGATATAAGTTTATGCCAGGTTTTTTTGTTCTGTGGAATATATCCCACGTGATGGATGACGGTACCGGGAACGATCTGTAGCGAACCAAAATGTCTTTAGTGTCTTTCTTTGGATTACAAAATTAAAAATAAAAAGTTTGCTAACACTATGGCATATAGAGCAGTCAGTCTATGGTTAAAGCAGAAGGGGCGCCAAGGGTTTAATAGAATCTTCATTAAGCAAGATATTTTACTCAGTTTTTTTACATATTCTACAACATTTTTATTTTTTACATTTTTATTAGGGAAGACAAAAGCAACGATGGATGAACTTTGTGAATATACATAAATATGTTTAGGAAGGAATTGAAAGTTGAGACAACGATTTATAATAATTTGGGATGGGTAAAAGAGAGTCGTTTATTTTTTTTTTCACATTTACTCTACGAAAGTCCTACCTAATTAAGACTCATTTATTGATTCACCACTTTCCTGTAGTGATTTTCAATTAATAAATTCACTCTACACTATTTAAAGGAAACAAAAATAAGTCTACAGGCCTGCGCGTGAATTTGTTCAAAACAGTCACTGTGGCCCTGGAACGCAAAGAGCATTTGGGGGAACATGAAAAATGCTCTGTCACCCTCTCGCTCCGTCCATAGTGGAAGACGTCATTTGACGAGATCCGAAACCTAAAAAAATATTGACATACAGAGCGAAACCTTGACACCTGGGCATAAGGTATTTTTTATTACTAGAGTTTCTTTCACAATAGTGTATTTAACTATGTACTCGCATTTAAAATAGAATGTTTAATTTACCGCAACTTACCTCAACGGCTATTAAAATAAGGATTGTTTTTTTTTTACTATGAATTACGATACTTTTGTATGAGTGACTTTTCAATGAGCACAAGACGACAAAATTTTCAAATAGGTATTTAAATTATCAGAGATGTCTCCCGCAGGGGAGTTGTCAGCAAAGAAGACGGGCCCCATAAGGTCAGTGCCTACTAGGGTTGCGGAATTTTTCGAAAGAGTCACGGCGGCCCTGGAACGCAAAGGGCACAAGAAGGATCACGGGTGGGTTTTAGTCAGTAAGAGTCTGATACTCCCTTCCGCTCCGCCCAGAGCGGGAAAAGTTATTTGATGATTTCCCTTCCAGAAAAAAAAGGGGAGTTGTAAATCATCTTACGGGGTCGTTCTGCCGGTACAAAACGCACGTTATGTCCTGTCCCAGGATATTTTCTGTCCGTATGCTAAGTTTTATCCTTATCTGTTCAACCCTCGAGATGTATTTGATTAAGAAAGATCCAGCCATTTTGAAAAAAGAACCAACAATATGTTCTTACACTCATGGCCGATCACAGGTTTCCGTTAATACGTGTTTGTTTATAAAACATGTCTGCCATTACATAACACCAACATAAATAGGTATAAATAGTGGCTAACTATTAGCTCGAACCTTATCGTAAGAACTGTAATAATGGGACCTACGTACGAAATAAGACGATTTTTTCAAACATCATTGTTTGAAAACATCGTTTTACTTTGGCAATAGCAATGTATTGATGGTTGATTTTTCAAACGCAATGCAGCAATGGATCGAGCAATGAAGCTCGTAAATAATAACAGCTGCACAGTTCGATATTTGACGTTAAGCAGCGCTTGTCAAGGTTGATCAGTGGAGGGGTAACCATCTTAACATCCGCGGCTTAGATAGCACGTTAAGCCGTTTTCTCCAGGTGCCCTTTGTATTTGATTGAATGAAGGAATTAATTGGGATTTTTACGCTTATTTATAGGTAGTAGTAGACGGTGCGAAATCTTCGGCTGAAATTTTCTCATCGTTCAAAATTCTTCGAATTCTAAAGAAAATATATTAACCCTTTATAAGTTAGAGGTGATATTTTCACCACCATGATTTTTATTTTTTTTTCGCCGAAATTACGTCCCACCAGCGGTATTTTTCATTCAGGTAAGTTTTATGATTGTCAATAGACATTTTGACAATGACAGGTTTGACAGTTGACATAAATATTTTTTTCATGAGAGCACAGAGAAGTTGTAAAAGTGTACTTTTTTTTTCGACTAGTTTGAAGCAGGGTTTATCTCGAAGATCTACAAATTTCGAAAAGTAAGTTCTTTTATTTATGGTTTACGTGAGCTTCTTCTAATAAAAAATGTAAATATTTTCAAGTTTGCTATACGCGGTTTTGGACAATCTTGATTTTTTGTGGTGGGTTGTATATTCCCTTTGCCCTTCTGCCTGTATTTTACGGTGGTTTGAATATTCCCTCTGTCTGTGTGGCGTTCGTTTTTGTGTTGCTTGGTATGGCTTGAAACTCTTTTTTTTTGCTTTGTTTTAGAAATGGATCGTCACTTGAAGGATTACGAAGTAGAGGAGGCCCTTCAAGACATGTTTGGCCTACCCGATGACCCTGATCAATCGGACGATAATTTAGAATCTGACGACGAATGCCCAAATTTTAGTGTAATCCGCCTTCAGCACATTCTAGAAGATATAGATGACCCTCGTCCCGCAAATTTATTAGTAGATAACATACCAATACCTAGTCCGTCGTCTGTTGATGAACAGATTGATCAGCCTTGTTCGCCTTTACTAGTTCAGGAAGTTGATAATAATCCCGATAATTTCAGTCCAATTCTTGATTCAAACAGAAGAATAACACGTCCTCGGCGAGTTACACCTATTCCCAGTACTTCGCAGGCGGAAGCTCGCGAATGAAAACCGTCAAAAAACTATCAGTGCTGTCCCCGAAGAAGTACGGTATACCAACGTGGGCCGTGCCAGTTGCAGTCATACAAGAGATGTAAAATGTGTAGCACTAAAACGAACGATAAACGATCGAAAATTATGTGTGCGAAATGCCAAGTCGCACTATGCATAGCACCTTGTTTCAGTGAGTTTCATAAAAAATAAGATTAGATTTTTGTTATACGTAAAAATACTAATAAATAATAAAAAAAGTGATTTTTGTAATAAATAAAAAAACTAAAATTTTGTTATAAATAAAAAAAACTTGATTTTTTGTAATAAATAAAAAAACTTGATTTTTGTAAAGATGTTTATTTGATATACTACCAAAAAAATAATTGTATATTACTGCAATAAAATAGGTCTAGCGCGAGAAAAGAGCATGCAATAGAGATTAGTTATTGATAGAATCTGACCGGTAAAGGGAATATATTTCCCACCATAGAAATATATATATGTACATATATATTTATGTGTACATATATTTTTAGTTCTATTATATACCCATAATCATAATAATTATTTTATTTCCACTGTCCACTCCTTATGACCTTTAAAGGGTTAACTATTGTCTGTATTATTTTATTACATTTCTCTGAACCAAGAGAAAATTATAGCCCAATAAAAAATAATTAAAACGACGTTTTGAGTTACAAGAATAGAAGCATAACTTCGGCAAACTTCTAACGCTTTTTTGTTTACATATCCTACTATTATAGTAAATCCACAATCTCACTTGATGGAAATCAATGATACAGTCTACGATAGAACAAGCTTTACTAGAAGTAACATATTCAATCTTGACTTAAAAACCTCCAGGTTGCTACTATCAGGAAATACAGACCAGAAGCCAAAAACTTCCTTCCACTCCTTTACTGGAAGTATTCAAATAAATACACATTGCAATCCTAGTTTTTATAGCCCTTTTTCTTCCATTTCCCTAATTCTGGTAACCAGTGAGCGAAAACCTCTGCGGTTACCTCAAAATACATAACGCTATGACGGTCCTCCGTAACTTTCCATTTCGGAAACGAAAGCTTTTGCATAATTTATTGTTTCCAACGGCATTGTCTTTGAACAGTGAACACTAACATAAAACTTATACAAGTTAATTAGGTTTACGGGATTTGATTAAGTAAGGCTTCGTCAATGCCACTCTAGCTTATTCAGTTTTCAAAGAGAAAAATCTTAGTCTTGTGGTAGGCTCATTTGTTGATTGATGTACATTTTGCAATATTTTATATGTCAAAAAGATTCGATTGTGTTTTCAAGAAATTCAGTTCAGGCATTTTTTTTTTGGGTTACGTACCTACGTCCAAATGAAATTCTAAACCTTTTTATAGTAACCGTGAGTTAATGCAAAGGCAAATATTAATGTATGGCAAAAATCAGGCTGTATCTACGAAGTTAATATTCAACAAAACAGTGTAATCCTGCTAAGTATTTATCCGATTCGCGGATACTACCGCGCATCATGCGTCGCTTATATCACGAATTACGACCAGCAAACAGCATAATATCTCCTGTCAATAAGTGTACTTGTCATAGTAAAAGTAGTTGTTACTAGTGTAAAGTTTCATAGTCAATGTTATCGTAAGTAAATGCGATTCGATAGGTTTTAACATGAACAATAAAAAGCATAGACTGAGTCCGTCGCGCGCACTATCGAGCCGGCCACCGACGCCGCGCGCGCGTTCCATATTCAAACGAAAATTTCAATTAATTGCGTACCGAAGTGTTTATTGTATTTTTTTTTTCATAATCGTTTAAGTGTTGTGCCACAATCATGGATCCGGAAAAAAAACCGAATTCGGAAGTGACAGTGGACGATATTTTGACAGTTTTGGGACCCTTTGGGAAGTTCAATGTTTATAGTTACATTTTGATATTGTTTCCTGTGTTTTTGGCGGGAATGTATTCTTCAGTTTATAACTTTGAAGTTATGGATCTTAAATATAGGTGAGATTCATTCAATAATTATTACATTAATTTTATTTAATTTATTTAACTTACTTATCATCTCATTGTAAAATAGGTTTTGAAAATAGTTGTTTTATGTATTAGAATCACAATATTATCAATGCTAGAAACACATTATTAACAATGCTCGTATTAGGTATGCATTTACTTTAATACATTTGTTTACATATCAATGGATTTTATCGTTTCCTTCTAAATATACTACCTATACCTGCTTATTTTATTGGTACTATGATTTATCATCGGTATGAAGATTTATGATTTTCCTGAAGAAAGTTTCATTTAAGGATGGAAAATAGCACATTTATAAAAATAAAACTAGCTACCCTACCTGGATTTGCCCAGGTATGCCTAAAATCTGTATATATTTTGCAGGTATAGATAATAAATATAAATAAAAAATAGGAAGAATTTTTGAAGATGCCCAAATCCGAAGCTATAAGGAAATCTATAACTGCATCATTGGATTTTATCAACAAACAAACACCCAAAATTCTATCTGCACTAATATTATAAAAAGGAAAAGATACGTATTTTTGTTTTTGTGTATGTTTGTAATGAATAAACTCAAAAACTATAATGCCGATTTCAAAAATTCTTTCACCATTACAAAGCTACATTCACCCTGAGTAACATAGGCTATATTTTATCCCCGTATTGCTACGGGAACGGGAACAATGCAAGTGAAACCGGAGGGCGCTGCTAAATGATATATAATATTTGAAATTATAGCTAGTAGGTCGCGTAGCATAGTCTACACTAATATTATAAAGAAGCAAGATTTATATGTTTGTAACGAAAAAATGTCAAAAATTACTGGAGCAATTTCAAAAGTTTTTTCACCATTAGAATGCCACATTATCTCTCAGTAACATAGGCTATATTAAAATAAATAAAAGTACAGCCGTGCGAAGCCAGGACGTGCCGTTAGTATTTTATATAGGTACAATCATGTACTTGTTGAAGGATCTTTAAAAAACCCAAAATCATCTTTTGAAGATTCCATTTTTCGATTTGGACATACGGAACCCCTCAAATTAGAGGCATTCATGATTAATTTAATCCACCGCTACCGCCCGTTAAAATAGAAACTTATTATTTCTTATCGTAATTGAGATAGGTTTTGCAGATAGACCTGCCTTAATAATTATGACTGGTTACTACCATCGTGAATCCGTTGTGAAAAAGGGATGGTGCTATTTGCCCTGCATAGCGCCGTCTCTGTCTAATAATGGAATTGTGATGGCATTGGCACGTCATAGTTAAAGGGCTGCTAAACTGCGAATCGGCTTTCTTTTCTATAATTTTGAATACCAGTACTTTTAACAACTCTTACATAACGTATATACTGGGATAGGTCAGGTATACAAAATAACGGTCTTGTTTGTAAATACAATGTATTACGTGGAATGACATTTGATGCGCGTTATAATGTTTTACCGTGAAAATTAACACTATCTTGTTGACGTAACTGGATATACCCATATCTATGGTGGTAGAGGCATCTACATTTATGTATAACCTTAACCCTTAAATCATCTTATCTTAAGACTGATCTATACTAATATTATAAAGAGGGAAGTTTTTTTTTTTTGTTTGTCTGTCTGTACCGAATAAGCGCCGAAACTACAGGACCGATTTTCACCAATAGAAAGCTACTTTATCAGCGAGTAACATAAGTAGGTTATATTATATCCCCGTATTCTCACGGGAACGAGAAATACTCGGGTAAACCGTGGGGCGCTGCTAGTATATTATAAATGCAAATGTTTGGATAGATGTTTTTGACTTAATCTGGATTGGATTTGGATGAAATTTGGCACAGATATAGATTAAAGTTTGGAATAGGCTACTTTTTCCCGGAAGTATATTACCATGGGATAAGTTGAAATAAAAGAAAGCATAAGCATAATCAGCCTTTTCATGTTCCCACTGCTGGGACACAGGCCTCCTCTCTAGGAGATGGAATGGGCCATAATCCACCAACTAGGCCCAGTGCGGGTTGTGAAGAGAAAGAAAACTCGTTTATTCCGCCAAAAATGACGCACAAAAAAACACAAACTTAAAATAACTTTTCAACTAAAACTATAAGCTATTTCAGGACCGGACATCAACTAAAACGAGTCTCGGGGCGAAGTCGCTGTCATTAGCTAATATCAGCATAAATACAATAATTATATTTATGCTGGCTGTGTAGGTCTGGTAGTCCGCCGCTCCACGTTCAGATGAATCCAGTATAACTCGAAGCAGATAATTAAAAAATTAAATAATATTCACTTCAGAATAATAATATCAGAACAATTCTGTAGAAACCGACTCCGATTCTAATCCGACTCCGCATGTCTGGTTATTATAATAACTATTGTTACAATAAAAACATAATATTTGCCAATAATATATTTTTTATGATAGTTTATAAAAACCAACGACTATACAGGCTCTATGGTCGATAATAAAAACTAATATAAAGGGTACCAGCCGGTTTATCCTGTAAACATCACTCCGATACATAGGAGATTTTTCTTATTTATTTATTTTTTACAAAAACGTTGCCCCACACTAGGATGTACTCTTTTATCGTGGTTGTGTTCACAAACATGAATACTCACATATATATACAAGACACCGAGACCCGGAAAAATTATCTGTAAACAATTATTCCGTGCCCCTGGCACTGCACGGAACAATTGTTTACAGATAATTAATCGAACCCGCGACACGTAGCGCAGCTGCCGAACGCTCAACCACTGCGCCAACCGTGTCGTCTAGACATAGCTAGGTCTAGTGAGCTTGAAGTCAACTTCTTCTTTTTGAGTCGATGGTGACCTTGACACATTGTGTGTTCACTATGTATGCGGAAGTTAACTGTCATTCCAACTTGGTTGTATGGACTGTCAGTCTATCCAACCAAATTGGAACACTCACTTCATGTGCACTTAACCCAAGTTTTTATAGTGACACTTTCACAGAATATTTTTATTTTATTAACTAAGTCTATAGTGTTACAAAAAAAACCAGATCGAAAAAAGATAACTGATCAAACAATCCATAAAAAATAAAACTTGATTGTACTTTCGCTATTCTTAGATATATTCTTTGGACAAAAGAACTTTTTCTTGAGGTGTCTGTCAGACTGTGACAAACAATACAATTTCTAATTTAATTCTTTACCAAGTTTAGCCAAGGTCAAATTGTTGATCGAGTTTTACTTATGAACTATCCGAGTAGGTAAATACAGAGTTGTTTATTTGGTATGGAAAAGGATGTTCTCGTACTTAATATATCTGCCGAGTCTTTTCCAACCTAAAAGTATGTCTGGGTGTACTTCCAATCTAACCGCATGCAGCTGAGCACCAGTAATTACATGGAGCGACTGCTTTTCTGACATCCACAATCCAGTAGGTAACTGGGTAACACAATACCCCCTTTATTTTCTGGATGGGAAATCATCAAATGACTTCTCCCGCTCTGGACGGAGCGTAAGGGAGTGTCAGACCTTTACTAACTAAAACCCACCCGTGTTCCTCTTAGTGCCCCTTACGTTCCAGGGCCGTGGTGACTCTTTCGAATAAATCCTGCACCCCTAGTAGGTACTGACCCTATAGAGCCCCGTCTTCTTTGCTGACATCTCTTTGAGAATCGACCCGTGCCTGGTTGTTATTGGATGGCGAGCCACCCACAGCTTGCCATCCACAAGCCCGCGCCTACGGTGGTCGGGAATCGCCCTGCGTTTGGGCGTCTTCTTCTGTTACGGTGGCTGGAGTGTAATGTTTCCCTCTCCCGCGCGCGTTCTCCTTCGCTAGCATTACTGCTTCGCAGAAGGTGTCCGTTTTCCATGTCTCCTCGCTCCGGACCATGGATTGAACCAGGGTCACCGCCGCCGATCGCCTTAACGAGGACACAGCGTTGCTATGCCCAAGCAGGGCAGACCTCCACCGTGTCCTGCGGGCGCTCCACACAGAGTTGACACCCAGGCTTGTCCTCCCGCTGAATACGAAATAGTTACCTCCCGAACCAGTCATGTCCGATAAGTACTGCCTGCGTCAGGCCACTCCTCAAAGACCCCTCTTTGAGGAGTGGCCTGATAAGTCCCCACTTATCGCCGCATGGTGGCGTGCCCAAAACAATAACTCCAGGCAAGGCTTCTGCCACATTTCTTGCCCTCTCACTACCCAAACGACTGTCAAAGATCTACAAACGACAGTTGAACTTAATTTGCTTTCCAAGGCACGGAACAAACGCGGTATGTCAAGATGGTGACTCATCCACGGACAGATCTCGACAAAATTAAGTTTTAAGACCACCCCGTGTGGAAAAATTGACACCAACATTTTACTCATACGCGTGCATTCAAAAGAAAAGTTCATTCAAGGTGTTAAGTTACAGTTTATGCAAAGTGATGCATATTGACAGAAACATTGTGAATCAGATCCAATGTGTAGTGACGTTATATACAATTTTTGCACTTTGGTTACGAAATGATGACTTGTGTAAGTACTTTTGGATATTACTTATTCCCGCGGATTTGTATCCTTGACTCGGGATTATCTGCCGCCCCCCATCCAGCAGGACGCGAGGGGGCAGCGCCCCCTTTCTGGACGTCGCGGGGGGGAATACACCTCACTCTCCCCGCCGGCCTGAGATGGCCCACAGATGCGAGCCGGCACTAGCCGGAGATCGTGGAAGGCGCACTAGTTCCCACGATCCCCGTTGTAAGTGTGGGAAGAAACACTGGGGTGTTTTTAGTCAGTAAGAGTCTGACAGACAAAGGGTGTGTCAGACTCTTCCCCGCCCGCCCTAGGTGAAGGACATATAGGAGGATTTACCACCTCGGCAACAAAAAAAGGTTGTAACTATCAGGAAATACGGACTCCGGCAGAGAATGCCACTCCTTAGCTGCACACACAACTACATACACAGTAGGTACTTACTCGTACTTTTTTTTTGTAATTTACAAGTTCCATAATAAACAAGGTTTTATTTTTATCATAGGTCTGAGCAAAAAGTCCTTGGCAATCCATCATCGTGTAAACATTGCTAAAATATATCATTCCACAAAAATATGTTTGGGGAACTCTTTGGCACATCATCGGGGTCAGAACTACCTACACTGCAAATTTGGTAGGATTCATAATTAGCGATAAATTCAATCCATTGCCACCAACTCAAGTATCGACTTTACTGTCGTATATTTAAAGTTGATTGTTAAGTAGTAGCCATTATTTGCTATAAAATTCCTGAAAAATATGGGGCAGCATTTTAGAACTTTATTGTGCATGACAAAGAGTTGATTGTCCTAAAGTTTAACATATATCTCGAATTCTGAATTTAAAAGAAGTAGGCAATATTTAGTACACAAACTAGTAACATGGTAATAATATCCCTCACACCTTGACACACATTAGCATATGGGTATTAATGAAATTGATCCCGACGCTGAACGGCGATTGAACCGAGAAATATTGATTTTACCAATACATTCAGTAAACTCTAGGATAAACCAGTTTTATAGAAGGCTCTACTTAGTAAGTGTTGTTATTTTAACCGATTTCTAAAAAAGGAGGAGGTTCTCAATTCGACTGTATTTTTTCGTGTGTGTTACCTCATATCTTTTTACTGGGTGTACCGATTTTGATGATTCTTTTTATATTTGAAAGCTGGTGATTGTCATGTGGTCCCGTTTAAATTTGAGTGATATCGGACGAATAGTATTTGAGTTATCCCTAATAATGCGTGGCTTTGACTACATTGATGATATTTTAATTCTCACTTGTCGATGGAAAATGAAAGAACGGAGATAGGAAACGGAAATCTTCAATAATTTTTTGCAAATTTTCAGGGATTGCTGAAATTGCATGTCTGTTTATTTTTTACAACAGTTTATAACACGTACGCTGTGATGGGTAGGTTTAGCTGTGGGGTGTCATCACTAAAAAGTAAAAAAGAAAAACTTTTCGACAAAAAAAAATCTTTTCGTTATTAAATTTATTTTATACTTTTGTGTTTTTTTTATTAGAAGTCGGTTTTCTTGTGGTATCAGTTCAATCAACCAACAAAGTATCTGATTTTCAGGGATGGAAGTTAGTAAATGAAATTTTATTATTTAAATAAATTGTTTACTATTTCTAGCTCTGTATCAGTCGAAAATTATCGATTAAATTATTACAGGGTGAAAAATGTTGTACTGTTAATGCTTTTCTTATTTTGTGACTACGACTATGACTTATCGTCCGAATCATTTCAACAGTTGAATTGTGACTGATTAAAACACACACAACAACTACTTTTACGTTAATGAAAAATCAAAATCCGAATCGGTTCATCCGTTTAGGAGCTACGATGCCACAGACAGATACACAAATACACCGCTGCTTTTGGTCGGGGATAAAAATAGTAGGACCTTAAATTTTATTGTATTTAATATAAATAGCAAAGTTTTCACTCTTGCAAAGGATGTTTGTCAGATACTGGATTGCTAGACTTACTTTAATAGTACCTTTTTATGGATTGGAAATCAACAAATAACTTCTTCCGATCTGTGCTGAGTGGAAGGGAGTGTCAGACTCTGACTGACTACAACCCACCCGTGTTCCTCCTAATGCCCTTTGCGTTCCAGGGCCTTGGTGACTGTTTGTACACAAATTCTTTTGTTCACAAATTCCGTCGTTGTAACACAAACTCCGCTTCCCTGGCAGAGTACGTAGAACCTTGCAGACAACTAACTCAGCGCACCCATTCCAGGTTTTTCTTTAAATCAGAACGTCTACCTATTTATGTGATTAATTCGAATTCAATTGTAGATAACACACGTAGTAAAGTATCTTTCCTGTCTTCAATTAAAACAAGCGTGGAATATGTCAATATTACATATATTGATTGACATATTCCACTAATATCGAATAATTTAACTAAAAGTACCTACGTCGACATTTCTTTGTGCTTCGATAACCTACAAATAAATAGGTCACACATTGAACAGAATCCTCTTTGATAATGATGATAAATTATATATTATAATCTGTGAACGCAGTAGGTAGAGCTATTTCGGGCCAATGACCTCAAATATATACATATACTTATTAATACTCGTACGGAAACGACAGCGGGATCAGCTGTGCGAGAAATACAGAGCTGTGCATAAAAACTTGCACATGGTGTTCATTGACCTCGAAAAGGCATATGACCGGGTGCCTCGTGAGGTTTTGTGGTGGGCCTTTAAGTAGAAAGGTGTGCCTGGGAAGTATGTTCAGTTGATCCGAGCGATGTACAGTCAATGCAGTACCCAAGTCCGGTCTGCAGTGGGCACCACTGACAACTTCAGTGTGGCAATCGGTTTACACCAAGGGTCGGCCCTAAGTCCTTACCTCTTCCTGATGATGCTCCCTGGTGCATGCTGGTTGCAGATAACATTATATTGGTTGCCGTGGTCTAGAGGACCAGAGTAGATTGGAGATGTGGTGGCAAAGACTGGAGAGTGTTCTGTTCTGCGATTTCGGCGGTCTCTCCAGTCCTATGCCTATAGTTTTCGCCAAAACGCCTATACCGATCTGTTCCGACTTTTGGTGCCTTGGGTCGCTTATCCAGGGCGTTGGTGATGTAGACAGAGATGTAACGCATTGGATCATTTCAAGGTGGATGAAATGGCTACAGGCTACTGATACAACTTGCGATCCACGGCTGCCTATTTGGGTCTTAAAATTAAAATTTAATCAAAAAATTTCGATTTTTCTTCGCCTGATATATGTGAAAAACTAGACCTCATCTACGTACCACTGCAAACTGTTTCACATATGCTCAGGATAAATAATAATACCTACTAGCTGATCCGCGCACCTTCGTTTGTGTCATATTAATCATGACAGCTCCGCTCCTATTGGTCTTAGCGTGATTATATTTATAGCCTTCCTGGATATCGATCGATCGTTGATCGATCTACGTATCTCTTGAAAGAACGATTTTCAAATCCTTTACGTTACCGACCACATAAACTTACGCTTTATTCCCTCAGAAGTAGGCAGAAACTGGGCCCTCTAGGACCAGTACCTGCCAGGGTTGCGGAATTTCTTCAAAAGAGACACCGCAGCCCTCAAACGCAACGGGCATTAGGAGAAGCACGAATGGGTTTTAGTCAGTAAGAGTCTGACACTCCCTTCCGCTACGCGCAGAGCGGAAGAAGTCATTTGATGATTTCCAATCGATAAAAAAGGTAGGTATTGGAATTTACTGGCAAAATTCGTGACAGAAATAAGCATTTATTCTAGAAGGACTTAAACGGTAAACACATTGGTTATGTTCTTCTAAAAGGTAATTTGTAGTTTACAAATTATTAATACAAATGATTAAATATTTGTAATTTACAAATTACCTACTTATAACCGGCGTGCGTGTATGACCATGTACTTACATTTATATGTGTATAAAAGTAAACGAAGCACAGAGTATGTATTTCTGCAGTTTCTGCCTTTTTTTTTTCTTTCGTACAAATTCCGCAACCCTTACAGGAAATTCCAATACCTAGTAACTCGACTTTCGAAATAAAGATTATATTGTTCTATTATTATTATAAAATACTGTTGAAATCTCACTGTTTGATTAGAAGTTCGTGGAACACACGTATTATAACACTTACCTACGCAATCACAATATAATCTATTCTAAGTTAACAACATAGAGATATGACACATTCTAGACTGAAGGGTTGCTAGAATTCAAATCTTTCTTGTTATTTATAAGTGATTTCCACATTTTTATTTATCTGATTATCTCGCAGTTCGTCAAAAATATGTATGTTTCAAATAACAGACAGGCATCAGCAATACGAATCAAAATTGTGAAAAATAACATTTCGGTTTATACACATGAAATGAAAGAACTATAAAGCAAAATAAATTATACTTGGTATAATAGGGATGTTTCCTGATTAAAAAAATATGATTCTAATTAGTCCGTCAGTTAGATTATAGAAAAATATTGGACACATATTTTTTCCTTTATCAAATCTATAAAAACTGACGAAGATAAAAAGCATCAAAGATCAGGAGTGGGAGCACTGCCCGGTAAAAATTGTAGCGGGTAGTGACGTCACACGAGTTTTCAACGCACTGTATCGTCTGCAAATAAATTAATAAATAAATTCATTTTTTGTTTACGTGAAAAAACGAAATAACGTCTACAATATTTTTTGGAAATCTATCTGACGGACTAATCAGATTTTTTTAGTTAACTACCCTATTATGGTTTTTAGGGTTCCCGGAACGGAAACCTACTAAGCCTCCGCTGTCCGTCTGTCCGACCAAATGTTTGTCAGCGGTAACAACGTGTGTATTTCTTTTGCCAGTTTTACAACAAATAATAAAAATCTAATGAAAAATTATTTATTTAAACTTTATGTAAAATACACATGTACATGGGCGGACATAATAAATAATTAAAGAGCGGCAAGTCAGCTTCACAAAGATACATTAGTCACAGTCAGAGTTTTAGGAGCCAAGGGTCAAGTGTCTTCCAGGTGACAGAGAATACTTCCCGATAAAAGTTCGCTTCCTTTAAACCATCTCTTGATTTGCTCTTTACTTAAACTCTGAATTAAAACACCAATAAAAGTTGATTTTTCAAAGCCATTTTGGTTAGGTTGAAATTTGAGATAGGTACATACTATGACGCGTACAAAGGTTCATAGACTCACCCTCATGGGGCATTATGAAAAATGCCCACCAAGCCTCAGCTAACTATAATTAAAATGCAAACAGGGTATTCCCCAGTACCTGATCGGTACGTACTTTTCTATTTTCATTTTTAAAATTTTATAATCTTCTTTCAGAATACGATCATGTTATAATTAATAATGTATGCTATTCTTGTTTTTTTTTTTTTGTTTTTATGCTGTGTGCCCTTTGGCCTTACTCAACACCTGCCGTCCTCGCAATTCCATGCCAGTATAGCCCAGGTTTTTCCAGCTGTTTTAACCATATCACCTTCTCAAGTTCCGCGTGGTTGCCCTTTTCTTCTCTTTCCCTCTCTTGGTTACCGCGTTGAAACTAATCTGTTAGATTTTTCTCCACTAATAATTACGTGGACAGCCCAGTTCCACTTAAGTTTTTCAACACCATATTATGGCTCTTCCTCGCTCTCCTAATTATTCTGATTTTATCTTGTTTCGTCTACTAAGTAAACTAAGTTTTTTAAGTAGTAAAAAGTTTGGTTTGTTGAGATTTTGTGAGCGCCCGGGGCTGGCAATCATATGTTAGGATTACACACACAATACGTCTAGGATGACGTAAAAGAAGCAAGGGAAAATATTGTTGCAAATGGAGTCCTGTAGTTTCTGCCATGGATGAACAATATCAGCATGACATAGAAAAAAAGCGTAATTTTTTGCATGTACATTCCAAAAGCCGTACTTACTGAGATTTTAAAAACGAAAAGTTATAACGCATTTTTTCTCCCTTCCTCAGATGTTCAGTACCAGAATGTGAAGACAACCCCGACCATATAAACTTCACGATTCCGCACGACAATAATGGGTTACCGTCAAAGTGTCTGCGGTACGCACCCTTCGCCAATGCGTCACACTTCGCCAACCTGAGTCAATGCTCGCCACACTATTATGACACTTCCACGGAAATTGGCTGTGAATCCTATGTGTATTTGGAGGAGCATTCTATTGTTAAAGAGGTAAGAGATTAAATTTGATTATAGTTATAATTTGAATAAATAAATGAAATGTTCATTTGATACACGCGCAGCACAAAAACAAATTAAAATGAAGTGATTAAAATAGAAAATAAAAAAGACCTTTTTACACAAAAACCCTTTTATATTGTATTTAAAAAAAACTGCGCTAGTGTTCTGACTTATTCGAGCACTAACGCTGTTCTTTTTTACCCCGCCCGTCGTATTTGTGTTGTATTTGTATTGGCAAACAGTTGAGCCTACACAGTTCTCACTGCTTCCAGCAGCAGTGAGAACTGTGTAGGCTCAACACAGATCTCTTCAAAATTATAGAGAGTGAGGAAAAGCGATTTGATGGATGTTATCTGATGTACTCGGATGTTTGGTTTTACGACATACCACTAAATGCTTGGGATTTTTTTATAGCTTTTTGAAAGCAGTGCTGTGCTTAGCTTCATTATGAAACAGATTGCATTAAGTGCCTGAGTACCTTTTTGAGGTTTATCTCAACCTCAGTGTAAGTAGTCTTCTTTAGTCGATTCTGCCCTTATTTAATCGTGATATTCTTGAAAACCAGGTTCTATGTATAGCATGATCTTCTTCGACATCATAAGCATTTTCTTGCTTTCATTCCAATTTACCCCATTATGGAGTATTTCGTTCTTCTTTTTGCTTTTATTTTGACCCTTTAGTTAGGAACCAAATCCATACATAGAATTGCTCACTAGCTATACCTAAATCTTTACATAACACAGTCATAATATATGACGAGAGGTCATATATATTATTGTTTTGATGGCACACAATGTAACTGTCATCAATACAAACAAACACACACTTCTTGTTGAAGTGTCATTGCTCATTAGACTAAGTCCACTCGTCTGTATAAATATTTACATGATCGACGCATTTATTTATATGGGTGAAGACTAACTAGTGGCACATAGCTTTGCTTCTATCGATTCCTTATTTTTTATTCTTCATCCAGAATATTCTGAAAAAATCTATGAAGTGAGTTACTTCATCTTAATTATCACGATGAGATTTTCACAGGATAGCACTTCTGATAAACTATGCTCTCTGCCAATAGAGCATGTAATCGAGCTCGTGGCTGAAGAATAACAGTTGCACGGATCGACCTTCAAGATTAAGCAACGGTTGCGAAGGTTGGTGTTTGGATGGGTGTCCATCTTAACATATCTAGTTTCTTCCGTGCCTCAGAAAGTTAAGCCGTTGCTCCCGGCTGTCATTTGTAGATCTTTGACAGTCGATAAGGATTTTCTGAAATCAGTAAATCTGACTTCAGTCTCTCCAAGAAGTACCGTGTTACCCAGTTAATGGGTTGTGGAGGTCTGGAAGACAACCGCTCCACGTTAAATACTGGTATTCAGCGGAATCCGGTATAACTGGAAGCCGACCACAATATAGTTGGGAAAAGGGCAGATGATAAATTTAGACAATTATTGATGAAGCTAATTAGAAAATGGCAGATCGCCTCACTGTTGGAAACACTTACAACATTACAGGTGCCTATTACAAATTAAATTATATTACTACACTCGCGATCAATAAGCTGGGATCACTTCATCGCGCGTTGCCCAATACAAATTTTCAATTTTATGCAATCAATGATTTTGTTAGCTTTCAGCGTCTTTCAACATCATAACCAAAAATCATTCACCTGAAAAGGCTAGCTTTCACAAAAACAGGGAGATATTAAAAATATTTTTGACAAGCATAATGTAGTAAAAGAGACCTAGCAAATCCGAGGCGAGGTACTTTGAGCTCCCTCGCGATCTGCTTTGCACCCGACCTCTTTAGTTCTCAAGCTTATCTGCATCATTAACAATTTCTGTATGAATGGGCAAAAGAAAACCTATTCTATATTGGAGGTGAGTTTTTAAAGATATAAATAATCCCCTGAAAATAATCCTGCCGGCGCAAATGGCAAAAACCAAACATAATACGTATATAAGGGAAAGCTAGATAAAATGTGAATCATAGTTGTACTTTTGCATTGTTATGTCGCCAATAGTTCGTTATTTTTGCTGTTTCAGTAAATATACTGTCATTCGGAAAAAAGTTATCTATTTCACTGTGATTAAGCGTAGTTTTATCTTCAGTGGGTGTTTCTAGAGTTATGTTGTCTTTGACCAGTATATTTGCTCAAGTCTCATTCTGGATATGATATCGGATTAAGAAGCATTCACATCGCGGTCGCATATGTCCAACACACCACTTAACTAATTTCCCTACATTTTCTTGGTCCGAGCATTTTGACCAGTTTTTGACATTGACATTTTGGTCTTGACATAGACTGTCACTCACCTGATATTGCGACTTGAATTTGAACGTTGTTTGAGAACGAGAATTGGCCTTTTGCCGCTCGATTCTGGCAACATCGCACCGTGTACAGTTAGGTGGAGTGAGCATGAAGTGAACTGTCAATTCACCTTATTTGTATGGATTAGCATCCCACTTCGTGTTCTCTTCATCTAAGCTTACAAGGTGAGAGTGAGATGTTTACATAATCATACTGCAATTTGAAACACAACACATCAAATTGAACAATGTTTTATTTCGATAAAGTGACTATTGACCTTCTGTGTTTTTCACTAACTACTCAAATAATAGAGTAATCGTAGAGTGGCCAATCACCATAATCGCAGACTAACAACGAAATATACTCCATGAATTCCAAGTTCATCAAACATGTCAAATGCACATAACATTTTAATATTTTTCTTCCTTTATTAAAACGTCTGGTAACGCTTCTGTGAGCAACCTAACTATTAGAATTATAATCATTATTATAATTCTACGTGGTAAATAGGTTCGGCGTAAATTGCTATGCTGGTTTTACAATGTTCGTTTAAATACTCAAATTGCCCCCAATTGGTCTTCAACTAGTTGTAGACGGCGACTGACTTTGGGCAGGCATGGTGATGAGTTGATGACGGGTGAAGGCGGTGGCCAAGTGACGTCAGTGTATAGGAAGATGAATTGAAGGTCGTCCGGTAGCGAGATGGATAGACGGCATTGTTGCCATTGCAGGTAGAACTTGGAAGAGGCTGGTACAGGAACCTGGGGACTGAGATTGCACAAGAAAAGACCATGACGATTTCGGACGAGAAATAGAAAACGAACGGCCGTTGATAGTTTGTTAGTTCAAGACTCGTGTGGTAACCGCAGCCTGTCATAGAAAAACTTCATATAAATTTGCAGCGATTACATTAAGTAGGCATAATTACATATACATATGTATTTGTATGAATGTTGGACGTCCTACCAATACGTAGAAAACGTTTGGCATATACTTCTATTGTGGAATTCCCTGCAGGAGCCTGTGTTGCCTCCTTGATAGCTACAACCTTTTTCTTTTTACTATTGATATGCACTCGTTTTACCAATATCTCACCTGATAGTAAGCGACGATGTGGTCGAAGATGAAGCACGCTTGCCTAGAAGTACCCATTCACTCCTGACTTAAAGACTCCCAGGTTATAGTTATAAGGAAACACAAACTCTGGCAGGGAATTCCACTCCTTAGCTGTACGCACAATGTATGTATTCCCAAAACGCTGTATGCGTGTGGGTGGGATCCCCACCATGAAACGGTGGCGCATTGACTTACTTCTTGCTGTCCAATGATGGAACGGGCTTGGCGTAATTAAACTATGCAATTCTGTCGCACACTCCGCAAAATGCAACCGTTAGAAAACCGACAACCGATGTGCCGATGATCCTCTTGGCTCGTTTCTCAATTGACTCAATGGCATCAAGCTGGTACTTGGGAGATCCGTCCCAAATCTATGGTCTTTAATGAAGTCAAGAATTAACAGGTTCTTCTAGTGTCTTTCCAGCCACTTATTATCGCTTTCCATCAGGTGAGAATGTGGTAAGACGCGAGACTATCGATAATAAAAAAAAAATTAAAATAATTTGCTAAACACGCAACTACTGTGGACGACGAAGTATAGAGCAAGGGTAAAACCCATATAAAAGGTGTTAAATATAGAAAACACAGAAAATACTATCGTTGACGAAGAATTTTGACCACAACATTTTCACCTTATTACGATCAAACAGTCTTCAACTCGTAAAAACCCACTGATGACTCTCCATCTGGCTTCTAACGAACGCTCTTTTGGGAATTTCTGTTTGAACAGTTTTTAGACACAATTCTTAGAAGAATCACGAAAGTGAGCGCAGATCGCAGTTGATGGGGCGTTACGTATTGTATATGTCACCAAACAATTGCCAACGCTGTAAAATTGTAAAATCCCGCGATAAAATATAAACTTTTTTTTTATTAATAAGACATATTGGAAATTATTGATATGTTGGAAACTATTGAAATCGGGTAGGATTCTATACAAAATGATTTTTGCGTAATATATCGGAAATTATAATATAATAAATATTTATTACAATTTCACGGAGTCTGCAATTTTCCGTTTATATGTATAAGTGAATGCAACTTTTTTCCCGCTCTGGGCGGAGCGGAAGGGAGTGTCAGACTCTTACTGACTAAAACCCACCCGCGATCCTTCCTGTGCCCTTTGCGTTCCAGGGCCGCGGTGACTCTTTCAAACAAATTCCGCAACACTAGCAGGCACTGACCCCAGTGGCGTGCAGTGGTTCGAGTCAAGGTAGGCCAGAGAAAATGTCTAAAAAAAAAAACGCACCACATTATTCATGGTTGAAATATGGTGTTATTTTTTTGTTTTTTTTTTTTTTTAATAGGCTATTTAAAAAAAAACAAAAAAATCTCATATCATTAAAAATCAACCCTGAATAATGTGGTTATTTTTAAACATTTATTTGGTCATTTTCACTGGCCTACCCTAACTCGAACCACTGCACGCCACTGACTGACCCTATGGGGCCCCGTCTTCGTTGTTGACAGCTCTTTGAAGCGCGCGTGGAACACGACGCGCCATCGACCCGGGCCTGGTTGCTATCGGACGGCGAGCCACCCATAGCTTGCCGCTCACAGTAGAGTCCAGAAGAGATAGGCACCTTTAAGCAAGTATCTCAACAAATATTCCTACTTAATATAAAAACAACAGAACTTCTTTGAAACTAATAGTTGTGTCTCACGCTTTAATTTATGATTTCCTTTGACAAATTATTGTACGTATGTTTACGTAAACCTCAAGTCTTAATGTTCCTTCTATCCGCCATATTGCAATTCCTAATTGTCTTTTAATAACAATGAACATGTATGTAATGACGATTTTGATTGATTGTTGATACTAGGAAAATCTCGTTATAATAGAGGCAATGTTTAATTATATTTTAGACATGCCAGGATAAAAAAAAAACTAAGTTTCAAATATAACATGCATCATGGCAAAGTTTAGTAATGGGGCGTTTTTACCCAGAAGTGACGTCATTTCTAGGTAAAAAGTATTCAGGGGTGAGGTGCTCTGCTAGGTTTGTGGAATTTGTTTGGCACCAGAAGGATCATGGGTGGGTTTTAGTCAGTAAGTGTGACACTCTCTTCCACTCCGCCCAGAGCGGGAGAAGTCATTTGATAATTTCCCATCCAGAAAAAAAGGGGTGATATGCTGTTGAGGATTTTGGAACTCAAAGCTGAAACGCAAAGGGTACTAGGAGGAACACGGGTGGGTTTTGGTCAGTACGAGTCTGACACTCCCTTCCGCTCCGCCCAGAGCGGGAGAAGACATTTGATGATTTAAAAAAGGTTGTGAGATCCTAAGGTAACAGCGTAAAGCGAACTTCACAGAGGTTATGCAGAGGGATAGATAACCAACTACATTACGCCATTTATACATATTATATTTACATTCTAGTCGAAGGGACTCGACACCACAACACAACAAAACACACACAAAATAAAAGAATCATTTTTTATCATAGAATAATATTATTAACACACATGTACCTATTATATTTTCATGTTCGTCACACATCGTCATTGGTTGCAGCCTTGGTAACAGTACCTGTGTACATAGCTATGATAAATCGATAAAATAATCCATTTACCACATCGATATGAGTTTTTGTATTGGAATTCAATAGAATAAATCGGATTAATATTCAAAGTCACTGTTACCTACCATGACATAGTCAAGCATACAGTTCTAGATTTTATTCATTAAGATAAACTAACGGTATGGATATTTTAAAGTGTAATGATATTGGACTTCATTTATAAAACATGTGACCATGTAATTACTCGTAATTACATGGTATTATAAAAACTAAAAAGCATATTCTTCATTCAAACTTTTGATTGTGTACATTTTTTTATTGTTTGAGATTGGTTTGCTCTTGATTCTAGTCTAGGTCGCAGGTGACAGAGACAAAGTCGACGATGGAATGAGCTTACCCGGAAGAAGCCTGTTCACTCTTAACTTTGAAGAGATTAGGGTTGAAAG